>OX439139.1:146345742-147545742 GCA_949318255.1 Pollenia labialis
TAGATAAAAAAAAGGATTTACCTAAAATATATTAAAAAGAAAAACAAACTCTTTTACTGCAAAAAAAAATTTATAAAAAAGAAACAAGAGCACTCATCCCATACAATCAAAATATTTTGTAGCTATGTATATTAAAAAAGAAAATTCATTTTAAAGAACTTAAAAATTTTTTAATTTAAAATAAATTTTAACTTTAAAATAAATGAATTTTACATTAATTTTTAAATTTTTATTCATTAAACAGCATATTCCGTAAAATATTATAGGTAGTTGCTGCTTTTTAAAAATATATTTTAAACGACAAAAAATCAAACCACATAACATAATATGTACGGATAAACTTTATTTTTTTTTGCTAATTTGTTTTTTGAATAACAAGCATAAATGTATAAAACGAAGTTATTTAAAAACTAACTAAATTTGTATTCAATTTTAATAGTACGAAAAAATTTTTTTTTTATAAACCACAATCAATTACTGTAATAATTTTATGAGTGTTAAAATATTTTTTTTTCTTCAAAAAAACTCGAATAATGCATAGCACAACAACAATTTTCGACGTTCAATTTACCACCAGGGTTGCCGTTTAAAAAGTTTTTATCCAACAAAAACCTATACTAAAAACCTTTGAAGCCGACCAATCTTTTCAATTATTTAAAAATTTACATATGTATATTTTTGAAGTAAAGCATAACTTTTATTGGATATTTTTTTTTTGCAATATGCAATTTATAATAAAACCAATAAGTAACAAAAAAACGCATATAAAAATTAATTTAATAACGCTTATAAACTAGAGCTGTTCATTGAACATATGCAATAATACCAATAAAAAATTAATTACAATTTGGATTTACATATCGTCACCTAAAAAACGAAATAACCTATCTGCAGTTTTCAAAAGTTTACGGGAGAGGGATAAAACGTTATAAAATTTGAACTATTAACGATATTGAAACGAAAATTACACATTTTGATTAAAATGAAACCAGTAATATATATCGGTTGAGAAAATTTTGTTTTTCTAATCACAGCTTATTATCTGAAACCAAAAAAAAACCTATCTGCAGTACTAATTAGCATGAATAAATAAAAATTTCTTTATACACATGAATATTATATATATATTATATAGTAGTTTCTTTTACTGATTTAAGCAAAAAATCAGTACTTAATGTTTGTTTAAATTACACTATGCCACAAAATTAAACTTTTATCGTGATTTTTGATGATCTATTTTTCTCTTTTTTGTGCGTAACGGTCCTCTAGTTACAAAAACTTTGTCATTTGTAATATTACATGTTAAAAATTTTGCACACATATGCGTTATGATATAGGGAATAAAAATCCATTAAAAACTCAATTTTGAAATTTTTGCAGAAAGGTTATTAGGTCTTTAAGATGACGATATGTATATGTACAATTTTTTCTTTTAAGAAAGATCCCTTTTTGCTGACCACATGTAGGGTGCATCATTATTTTACCAGAGCATTATGCCGTTAACTGTTCTTATATCGAGTTTATTTCACAACATTGTTTTAATTAAAAAAAAGTGTTGAAAACTTGCATTCGACAGATGCGGAATTATGCGGGACCAAAGTGAATTAAAGGCAAAGTTGGCATGATCGTAAAATATTTTTATTTGAATCCGCTTTTAATGGAATTCACATAATTCGAAAATATATCATTGCCTAAGTCTCCTAAAAGGTTAATTTCTGTTAAGGAAAATTGTAGATATTTGACTATATAAATAGGCAAATCTTGATTAGACAATAACTTAAAAAGAGTAATTATTTGTAACATTTAAATTTCTTCATACTTAGAGTCAAATCTAGCAGGGGTGTGCTGGTATTCGAAAACGCAAAACGCAAGAATTTGGGAGTTCTTTTTAATACACTTTAAATGCAATTTTTATAATGTTTGTTATAAAATTCTGTTTAATAGACAAATATTTGCATAAAATTTGTCATACAATTTTTTTATTAAAGAAATCTTAGTTAAAAACGACTGTTGCGTTTTACGTTTTCGATTTCCAGTACATTCCAATTTTAAATTTAAGTACATATGCATTTCTTTTTTAACTTCTGTGTCAATAAAAATGTTTAAGACATCAATATGATTATTTTTTATCGAATTTAATTAAAATTTGTAAAAAAATTGGACTTTAAACATGATTATAAATTTGACAAACGATATCCATCTGGTTGATAATCTTTATTTAGATTATTAATTATGATGAGTATATCGGCCATTTTCTAACAATCGCGCGATTTGAAGCCGCAAGACGCTAGAATTATTCGGCATTTCGAATACGAATACAAATATTCGTAACATCACTTGTATGCACATTAGCCTAGAAATCTGCGCAATTCATGCAGATTTTTCGGACGGGGGCAATTCATTACAGCTATTATTTTATGTTTATCTGTTGAAATTGGAGGTTAGGTGATATCCCTGGTACTTAACTTAATTTTGGAAGTCCTTCCGTGGATATACGTTTCAACACTTCCAAGTTTTTCAGGTGCTCATCAAGTGACAATAATGTCGTCAAAGTGCACCAAGCTTGTCTTTAAGTGAAGAAATTTTGGCACCTGCTCCATTAAACGCTCGAATTAAGCTGGAGCATTGCAAAATCCAAATGGCATCACATTCAACTGTCATAAAACCGATCCACTCCAGCACAACATATTGCTCTTACTTTCTAAACCCATACTGTACGTGAAGAGGATATTACGAGTTTGTACTACTATGTATGTGAATTATATTTAAAAAGGGTTCTAGTTTAGTATACCGATTGACTCAGAATCAATTTAAGAGTCGATCTAATGAGGTCTGTCTTCCCAAGTTAACCTTGTGCGCAAAGTCTATACTTTCGCAATTTTGGAAAAAATTTAATCTAATTTGGGATATATGTGTTAATTGTTACAAGGTTGAATCCTATTTTTTTTTTGGAATCGGACCATATTTGACAATGGCTTTTTTTTTGTTTACATATAATATCGTTATTTTTAACAAGAACTTTTTTGTGTTGTTAGCTATCGATATTGGTTACCGATATACATCTATTAAATTTCATTACATCTCTTAAAGACAATTGTAGTTCACTAACAAATTATGACTGCTTAACGATAAATTTTTGTCTTCACTTTGTTGCCATGTATTTTTCGCACAAAAAATTTAAAAAGCACCCAAAATGGTGCGAAACGCACCAAGTTGACAACGCTGATCATTACTTACAACATTTTTTTCTCTGATGCATTGATGCACAAAAATGTTTTGCAAAAGAATGTACAGTGATAGGCAAAACCCAACCCAAATTTGTATTAATATATAATCACAAGAAATAGTTTTGGTTATAAAATTTGTTTGTTTTTAATTAAATCAGATTTATTTTAATAATTTTTTCCGCCTGTTAACCATGCCAAAAAATCTTTTTAATTAAAAACTTTTTTTCTTATCAGTGCACTCAGTCATTAAGCTATTAAAATAATCATAATGCCTCTTAATAACATTTTCCCTATGTCATTTTAATGTTTATTAATATAAAAAACTGTGGACATAAGAAAAGACATTGTTTATCATAAAAGATGTTTTTAATTCCTTCTATTACCATTTATCTTACACACTGTATTTGTACAAAGTTAAAAACAGCCACGCACATGTGCATTCTTCGCTGTTTGGCGAGCTACTACACTTTTGCATGTTTCTTATATTTCTGCACTCCTGTTACCTGCTCACCTCAAAATCATACTTTTGGCTCTTTTTTGATTTTATAAATTAAAAAAAATACGGCACACGCACGTTAAAAGTACAATACCTGTTCACTAAAAATAACAGATAAGTACGCTAAAAATACTGTACATGTACGCTAAAAGGTGTGATGTACGTTATCGTAATGTTTGTGTGCGTCAGCTCATTCTTGCTGTGTACCGTATATTGTTTCTGCACACAGTCACAAACAGAAAAATGTTTTTTTTTTATTTTGAATTCTTGTAACGAATGTGTATGTGTGCTGTTCATGGCAAAATACGGTATGCTACACTTAATTGTGTACTTTACAGTTTTTTTTCGAACTCTGATTGTATCAGCACCACAAAGTAGCAATTAATTATCTCATTGTGTTTTCGTTATCAACTGTACTCTTGAAAGGCAGAATCGATTATAAAAAAACTGCTTTATTAATTTTGGAACATACGATCATAAGGAAACATCACCTTGATAAAACTCAAACAAAGTGCAAATTGCCTTCCGTGATTTATTTCTAAAAAATTCGGATGGAACAAATGTTTTGTTGCTACGTGCTGTCCCTACGAAATCCTAACTCTTGCCCATTAAAATTAGAACCAAGTCCAAAGTTGTGAAGAAATTGTCCGCGTGCCCCGTACTTGGTTCATTTCACGTTCCTTATTGATTAGCTTTTCACTATAAACTATGACCTGCAATTTATACTATGATTTAAGCCCGTTCTCACAACTTACCGATAGCTGAAGGAAGGATTTTATCGGCTGTATGAAAAGTGTTTTATTATTACATCTTTACTTCAACCTACGGAGTAAAGTTGTAATAATGGAACAGTGCACTTACGGCTTTTTGGTTTCAGAAAAAACGGTCTCAAAAGGTCATAACTAACATAAGAAAAAAACTGCTAATGTTTCTTCTGTTTTATTTACTAAATCACATCCGCATTGGGTTTCTATTAAAGTATTCAATTAGTTGACTTTTGGTTTTGTTCGAGCACTTAAATGAAACTTATGTGCTGTTTTCACAAATTTATATGAAAAGCACCCAGTTTTTTTTTAGTGTTTTTCACATACATTTTACTACACATTCAGTCACTTGTGTTGTGAAAACAGCACATTAATTCATTTAAATACATTTAAATTCAACTTAAGACTTGTTTTTAATGCAACCGACACAAGATCAACGGCCAATTTTACCCAGTTCAGTTATAATTAACTATCAGTTATAACTGTCAAACATATATTATGAACTGGAAGTTAAGGTGCTATCAGACGGTATGTATTTTACATATGTACTGTCAAATTTTCCATCTGTAAAAGTTGTACACATCGTGTGATACATATGAAACTTTGCATGTGTAAAATACATGTGGAAATACATATGTAATTTCTTCGATTAGAACACGCTCTATTTTCCTGTGGCAAACACAAACAAAACAGATGGTTTTTGTTTCTTTTTTTTTATTTTTATTTCAGATATTACTGCAATAATGCTGGACGCTACAATTATTTTATTAGCAGTTATTACATCCATTTTACTTTTAAAAACTTTATAATTTCAGCAGCTTTATAATTAAAACAATTAATACACTTTAAAAAGTCAGCTTTTGTTTACATTTATAGGTTATGTCATACGGAAAAACATAAGCAGGTGTGATAGCAAAAATTATGAATCGTGTGTAAAATGGGAATTTTGACATACATACGCAATTACATATGGGTAAGAAAAGTGACAGTACATATGTAAAATAAATACCGTCTGATAGCACCTTTAAAGTAGCAGTTAGTTTAAACTGAACTTGGTGAAATTGGCAGTAAGGAAACAAAATAAAAATAAACTATTAGCAAAGTAAACACTACTTCGGCTTAACAGAGTATTAAATGTTCTAAAAGCCAAACTTTAGAACAATTATCAATTGATTTTTTTTTTTTCGTTTTATAATTTGCAATTGCCCACTTAACTAAATGCGGGTATTTAAAAAAGGATCTTAGCTCATATTAAGAGAGACTAAAATATGTTCAAAGGAATTTGCAATGAAAATAAATGCAAAAGCTAAAACATATAAATACATAATTTAGTTTTAAAGTATTTAATCAGTTAGAAACCTAAAAAAAATATTGTTACATTCAAAAAGTAGAAATTTACTAAGATATTAATTTAATCGATTTATTGGCATAATTTGTTCGAATTATTCGTTATTCGAAATTGGGTATTTTAATTATTCATCAAATAATGGCAGAAAAATTCCTCGATTAATTGAAGAACGTGGATGCTCTAGTTTCTATTCTTAATTCTATAATTTGGTTTAAAAAAAATAATTAGTTTTGAAGTTTGTTGCTTCCCCAGGTAAAAAAAAAAAATAAAAAGTGCAGTTACGGCCTTTTGGAATTTTGTGACGATATTTTCTTTATGATATTTCCAAATTATATTAAAAATATTTTTATGAATACGGCAATAAATATTTTATATGTTTTTTTTTCTCTACGCGTATAAAAATCAAATTATCATATTTTATTACTTTATAGAAGTTTTTTGACTTATTGAATAAGTCATTGCCTTTGTTTGTTAATCTTTAATCATTTTGTTTAAAATACCCTACACGATAAAGTTTTCTTTGGAAAACAATATATATATATATATATATATATATATATATATATATATATATATATATATATATATGAAATACTATTAAAAAATAAACAACTTTAAGTTTTGCTGAACAAGATAATTTTTTAAGAAAAAAAAAGTTCACAATTCGTTATAAATCGAGTAAAATTTCCTTTATCAGCCTTACTTTGCTTTTGATGATGTCTAAATTTCCTTTCTTTTAATGGTATAAACACAACTGGGACGAACGACGAACTTCACATAGTACGACGAATTCGTCGGCAAGAATTCGTTGCGTAAGTTCGTCACATGAGATACAATAAGTGCGTGAATTCTAGATATTAATGTGACTTAACATTTTTCTTAATATTAAAAAATGAATACCTTACACGCGAGAATCTTTAATTATTTTACTGCATCCAATTAACTATTTTTTTAACTAGCAATCAATTTTATTAAAATTTCTTTATAATTTATTTCTTTATTAGCATTTACCAAATCACAGCGATCTCAATTTATTTTTTGGATTTGTTTAAAATTTTGCAATTTTTTGCGAATTTCAGCCATGTTCGCGATTAGTTCCTGTAAGTTTTCTGATTCTTTACAGCTTTAACGATTTATAATAAATAGTAGACTTTTATATCATGCCGCTGTAAGCAAATTTTCGCGAATTTCCGCTAATTTTGCAATTTTACCAAATTTTTGCCATTCCTTATAGTTTTAGGGACTTTTAATCAAATGTATGGCTTTTTTTAATAATAAAAATTTTCTCGAATTTTTGCAATTTTTTTTTTTTTTTTTTTTTTGTTATTTTCTGACATTTTGTTTTTTCTCACTAATTTAGCGATTTCAAATTAATTTTAGTGTTTAAAAGTTTGCAATTTTTCGCGAATTTTAGCCAAGTTCGCAATAGAAGCGATTTGTCCCAGTGATTTTTTCAGATTTCATGATTTTTATTAAATGTTACCTTTGCTATCATGCTGCGCTGTTCCTTTCCCAATAAATTCGTCGTTCGTCTGCTTAAGAAATAGAAATAAATGTATCGCAGAGTTCGTTACGCACAACGAATTTTGGTCTACGCAATGATTGTGTGTATTTTCATATACACCAATGTGTTCTATTTCTGATGGCAAATATTCGTTGCGAATAATTCGTCGTTCGTCCCAGTTGTGTTTCTAGCATAATAGTGATCCTTTAATTTGTATTTAACTTATTTTATAAAAGGCTTTTTTATTATTTTTTTATTTTATTTCCTAATTGGTGAACGACATGCAAGTCACGCATTCACTATGGAGCAAACAATTGTTACAAAATATATTTATTGAAATTATTTATGCGTATCTAAGGTTAAGGATTTTGCGTTCCTTCTAAGCACCTCAAAGGTAAATATACATTTAAATATTGTATCTTGGGGTTTTGGACACAAAAAATCTTGTAAGCAATGTCAAAACAACTAAATTACATAGCAGAGGCCATGGCAACAAATTTCAAAAATTATTACACATGTTATTAGGAATTTATGTCTTGAATTTTATTGCTCAACTATTTTACTATTGATTGATTTGAGCCAAGCAAACTTCATAATCAATTATTAAATTTTCTTATATTTAATTTTGACATTCAGAGAAACCAAATTCATATTAAAAACGATCAGTTGGGTGAATGCGTATACATATTTAGAGAACACTGACTCGAGCAAAGTTATTTAATAATGTTTAAAAAACTATCACATACTTTTGATAGTACATCGATAACTATCCATACCCTAGAGGGAAGCGAACTGACACTAAAGTAGTCCCGTGATAGGTCTTTGGTGGTAGAGACCGGTTCTAGTTCTAACACTTTATATGGATAAGACCTATCACTTTTACATGGGGTTGTCATTGGAGGGGGTCAATTGACACCATTTGACCAGTCACAGGTCTATTCTCAATGAACGTGCTTAGTGCCAGTTACTAAAATGAAGTAATATTTCAATACAATGTAGTATTATTTCAATAAAACAAGTCCTAGAATTAAATTTAAGATCCACATTTTAGAAATTATCAAACATGTATCACAGCACCAGTTAAAACTGTACTGTAATTCATTATTTTTGCTACCTTTTTGTTCTTTATAAACCAGTTAAGGGATTGGTTCTTCTTTCACTGGTCATGAGTCTTTTCTTTTTGTAATTGTTCTATTTTCACAAATCCCAGGACCAGTCTCTTGGACCAATTGACACCAATTTCCCGCAGGGTAGTTTTCGATAATTTTAAAACTTACAATATTTCCTACAAAATTCGTGGTTTTTATGTAAGAATTCCCGGGACAAAAATCCCGGGATACCGCACATTTTCCGGGAAATTTGTGCGGGAATTACCCGGATTTTTCTTAATTTAATTATGGCAACTTTTAGCCGTTAGGCAAAAATTAATACATAATAAAATACTGAATATAAAAACAAATGTTAAAAGTAATACGACTTTGTATTCGAAAACTTAAAAAATGTCACGATATTTTGTAGAAGAACAAACAGTCTAGTTACTAGCCTGACACAAGGTTCTTTATTATTGCATTAAAGCATTAATTAGGCGGAATAAGAACTGGCCAAAAACTTAAAACAATGTTCGATTTCTTAAATTAGAGTAAAGGGCAGTTCAGTGAGATTGTTTTGAGGTTGCATCGTTGTAATTGTCTGAAGGGCATGGTCTAAGCTCTAAACAGTGTGTCGTAAAACTTCCTTGCCGTTGTTTTCCGAATAGCACCATGCAGCCATGTTCTGGAAATCGAAATCGAACCCGACTGAAATTAAAATGACACAAATTTTGAAAATTCGTACTTTAAGTACTACTCATCTCATTTGAAAAAAATTTAAATTTTAAATTTATTCAATACAAAGTCTTAATTTCAGTCTTTTATTCATATCTTTAAAATTCAATTTTTTTTAAACAAATGTACTTTCTTATACATACATAGATTTAAATATATTTTATATACAGAAATATGTTGAAAATCGATCGTTTTAAAAGGTGTGATGAATTTCGAGCGATTTTAAAATCTAAATCCGAAAAAAGTCTTTCCCCCTTATGCAAAAAAAGGTTTAAGTTCACATAAGGAACAGCACAATAACCGCTTTCTCTTTTGCTGGGTTTAATGTGTTGGTTATCTTATGTGAACTTTAACTTGCATGATGCGGTTAATCTTTAGTTCTAAATACAGACACAAAGGTAAATGTATTAGAAATCCATTTTAAAAGATACTAAAAATGACAGTATCGATTTCCATCACATACCTGATTGCTAATTGGTATTAAATGAACCGAAATTTGGCTTGCAAGAAAAGTAGTCAAATTTTAAAAATATTATTGTAAATTGCACTTTACATTTACATTTACATATATTATTTATTATTTTATTTAAATTTTTTTTTTAATTTTTATTTTAAAAACACACGGAATAAGGAAAATTTTGGCAAATGTACGTTTCATTAAAAGGTGCTGCCGAATTGTGTTACTGTGAATCGTTGTTTAACGATAAAAGTTTATCACTAAACAATAATTTAAGAAAACCAAAAACTATTGAAAACCATCGACAGTACTGAAAAATATCGATGGTGATACGATATTTAATAACCATCGAAAGTATCGATAGTGCTATCGATATTTTCAGTACCAGGCTTTATACATACTAAAATTCAACTAAAAACGAAAATGTATTTTAAACCCTTTTTTCATATCAGTCGATTTGTAAGCTTGTTACAAAAATGAAAGGATAAATTCCTACCTACAAAACAAAAGAACGCATATCAAAATTCCAATCCAATCAAAACTTTTGAATTTTTAACCGCCTTCAAGTGAAATGGTCAACTGTGTACCACCAGAATTGATGAGCATACGGGCCTAATCTATGGAATTTTTCATTACTCTTGCCAGAACTTCCGGCGACATGCTCCCGCATTCTTAACCGATATTCGCTTTTAACATTTTTAGAGTCTTGAGTTGCTTAAAAAAAAGATACGTGACTTCAAAACCTCCAAAAATAAGTCTACTGTTAAATCGGGCGATCTAGCCGGTCAGTGCAAATCAGACGAGTGATTAGGCGAGTCAGAAATCCAGCCCTTAGTAAATCCAGGCTTCATTTCTTATTGATGTTTTTTATTTGTATCAGTTCACATTAGTAATGTTAAAGCAATGTTACCGCCGTTTTCAAAAATGTTAGCATCTTTCGATAGCATGATGACTTTGGCGCCACCTTGTATAAGTTTCGACATTACTAAATACATATTTTTTAATTCAAAACAATAATAAAACAATATTTTAAAGCCATTTCTTACCACAACATTTTACAACACATACCTGAAAAGACAAAAATCAAAAATTATTAATAAAGCCATAGTAAAAAAAAAAATAAATAGATTTTTACAATATTATATATCAGTGTTGGCGCTTTTTAACTTTAAACTTCAGCGCCAAAACTCCCTTTTGTCTTCTTTTTTGAAATACATTGTAAGTGAATTAATTTTTTTCAACGAAGGTACAAAACAAGTGCATCATGTAGTATTTACATTCATATAGTAATTTATTACTCGTAACACCGCGTCAAGAACTGCATTCTATTTAGAAGGAGAGTTTTAGTGAAGTTCGTTATTGAAAATACATTTTCAACACAGTCATTACTAGTTGGATTTAGCACCATATAATGAACAGCCAAAACACGTACTTTAAAATGGTACGTACCTGACGTGTCCGAATAGCTATAGACTTTTGGCCAAAACTGCTTAAAATAAGATATCATCCAATTACAAACGGTAATTTTGTCCCTTTTTTCATAAACATCCAAAATTTTGTTTGTGATTATAATTTGCCACATTTTATAATGGAGAAATGTTCGTAAACTTGAAATATATGTATGTATATTCATATATTCATGCTTTATTAATTTTTTTTTTTTTAATATGAAAAATAATTTTCTTCTGCATTTTCAATATATTTGGCAGACATTTCAACATAACATAAAAATTATTAAAATTATGTTTTATATTTGTATGATCCTGAGTACATCAAAAACTTTTTTATGTGATTAAATTTCATATTGTATGTCTTTATTGTTTATGTGTTACATTATTGTACTTATTTTATTGTTTTATAATTTTTAAATAGACAATCCCTTGAAAAAGTCGACAAACAATCGACGAAACGTCGGGATCAAAATATTGTAATTAAATTGAATTTTTTTTACATTGAAGAAATTAAGGCCCTATTAGCTTGACAAAAATAACATTCATAAATTCATCACTCTGGCTAAAGAAACAACTACAGCAATAACATAATTTAGTTTCAAATACATACTGACTATAAAAGCTTAAAATTTCATACATAAAAATACTAACTTGAATAAAAATAATATAATTTTTAGTATTGAATTTAACGAGTTTTAAAACAAATGCATGGCTCACCAAAAATAGCCAACAAAATCGCCATCTATTTTAAAATATCGCCAAAAAATCGCCATGTCGCCAAATCGAATATTAGGTCGCCAATCAAGTTTGAAAATCGCCACGTTTGGCGAGAAATCGCCACATCTGACAACCCTGGTTCATATATATAGATAGATATAGCCCTTCAAAGTTGACTAATTTGCAGTGTTAAGAAACAGAAAATTTTTAGATAATTTGGTCCGCTTTCAAACACAATATCTCGAAAATAAGGTAACGGATCGTCTTTCTATTGATAGATATATTTATTAAGAAAAGCATGTACAAGAATTGTACTCTTTGCTTTGTGTTTGTCCAGGTAAATCGTTATTTACCAACTATCCATTTTCTCCAATTTGTCAACTTTGATGGAAAATAAAAAAAAAACTCCATTTTTCAATAAAATATTTTTTGTTCCTTTTATTTTCATAAATGGTGGATGTTTTTTTTTTTGAACAAAAAGTACCTTTTGGTGGGAAAAGTACTCTTTAAGTTGAAGTTCAGTACTATTTAAAAATTTTTACTGTTATATACGTATGTATATTTTTTTAATGGTGCTTTAAAAGTTATTAGATGCAACATAAAAAGCTTAAAAATTTTAAACATTCAAAGACAAGCACCAAAAGCAAAGACAAACGCCGTGCCTAAACAAAACATTTTCTTAAAGTTTTAATGTACTAAATCATTTAACAACAACTCTCTCAAAGTTTATAACACAATTTCCCCTTATAAAAGCTTTTTGCTAATTTTCATTAGCTTTTATTTTTTTAAAGGGTAGCATACTATTTAGTTTTACCGCCTCCCAACCCCCTAAAATAACAAAACCACTATTTCTTTTTATTTTTTCTTTTATATTCATATGTTTTTATTTTGTGCTTATAAAATTGTATCTAAAATGTTAATGTTTATGATATGTAAGTAGTAGTGGTGGTAAATATACATATTATGGTTTTGTTTGGATGTGAATACGAAGAACCCTTAAAGAGGGTGCGTTAACTTGGACCATAGAGTGTATGAAGATAGAAATATAAAAAAATAAATGCTTATACTTTTAAAATGCTTTTGTTGGCTTCTTTTCAAATACGTTTGTAATTATGTATGTATATTAGGGTGACAATAAAACATATGGGAAAAATTTTTTTCCAGAATTTTAAACAAAAATGTGAAGATTCTTTTGCCACTTGGTCTAAAACTTACTTGCTGAAAATTTGAGACAAATCGGATAACTCTATCCCGTGCACCTTTGAGGTCAAAGTTCAAATGATAAAAAAAAAAAATTCCATACAAGCAAAAAATTTTTTTATCGATTTTTTTTTTTTTATTTTTTAATATTAGTTAGCTTTATTAGCTTATTAACAACAAAAAATTTCATTTCGATCGGACAAGATTTTCAGTTTGAAAAGTGACTCTGAAAAAAAAATTTGAGGCTTGTTAGGGGCTTACTCTACAAAATTTTCAAAAAAATTTTTTTTTTAGTTTGTTAATAAGCTAATAAAGCTTACTAATATTAAAAAATAAAAAAAAAAAAAATCGAAAAAAAAATTTTTTGGTTGTATGGAAATTTTTTTTTTATCATTTGAACTTTGACCTCAAAGGTGCACGGGATAGAGTTATCCGAATTGGTTCAAATTTTCAGCAAGTAAGTTTAAGACCAAGTGGCAAAAGAATCTTCACATTTATCATCAAAAATCCAAAGTTGATTTTTCATTGTCACCCTAATGTATATGTGCATGTCCTCAGTCAGTATATATTTTGTCAAGTACATATTTGTTTATTACTCTTAAATCAGAATATTAAAAGAATTTCTTTTTATTTAAAACAATTACGTTTTAGAACAGGTGAAATAAAAGTCCTAACTATAATTTAAAAATTTCGTATGAAAGTAGGTTTTGTCGAAGAAAATTCTTCCTCCTTAAAGGATCAAAAGTTTGTATACTGATGGCTAGTTTTGGCAGTCGTAATTAAATACTTTTTCGATTCGAAATTAATTTTATTTCTAATTCTTTCATTCTATAATTAATAAATCGAATTTTTTTTAGTTGTCAAAATTTAAATAAATGCTTTAAGACACTGAATATTGGCGCTGAATATCACAAAGGGACCAATGAAGGACCCAAGTGAGCTGTTTCTCGATGGCTGCCCATGGAACCTAACCTAACAATACTGAAAAAATAATTTCGATTCTTTCAGTATCAACTGAAAGAGTTAGATATTAAATTGCTTTCGAATTGAAAATGTATGCGTCACTACTGCCAGAGTTATCCCCCAGTAAACGAAAATTTAATTGTTTATGGAGGATGATTTTCTGAGAAAAACTTTTTTTATAAATAATCTTCTTTCTATTAAAGACCGTTTATAAAAGGGATGTTTTTTATAGAAAATCGATTACAGACAAGTTTTTCCTTAACAATATAATATTAAACAAAAATTTTCTCAAAAAGAAATCGTTTATAGAGAATATTTTCTATTAAAAAATTTGTCTACCTTGTGTCAATGTGCCTTGAGAAGCCTTCGCTCTGTGCAATAAAATAACAAATTCGAAAAAAGCTATTAATTGGTTATTTGAAACGCTGAACGTGAATCTACACTTCGGTTTTAACCACATTTATTAGCATGACTTGTGACGGGTTTTCCTGATTTAGTTTAACAAAGATCAGAAATTCGACAACAAATATTTAAGACGTATAAAATTTCTAAATCTGCACAATAGTTTCAGAGATATCGTAGAAGTTTGAGCAAAAAGTATTTTATTAAAAAATTTTTAAATTAGTTTTAAAACTTCAACAAAAATAAAAATGCAAGAACAAGCTAGCAGTTTACCCAGTATTCTAAATGAATTGAGGATTTTTGTTATTAAAATTGGAGCACAACTTTTGATTTTTTCCACAATTTAGTGACACAATAAAACTCATAGAAATTTTCATGCAAGAGTACCACACACAAATTTTAAAGCGTTTTTAATGAATTCATGTTTTTAGTTCTCTCAATAAATTGTGAATAAAATCAAATGTTTTGGTCCACAACTTTTAATGAAAAAGGGCTTTATTGCCCTGGATGAACATTTAAAATCGCTGTTGTATTTTTATGAATTTAAAGGATTCAATACAATAAATGCATGCATTTGTGCTGATGTGTGTAATACCTTAAAATGTGGGTCCTGGACCCACCTTAAAGTATACCGATATACTAAGAATCACTTTCTGAGTCGATCTAATGATGTCCGTCCGGCTGGCTGGCAGGCTGGCTGTCCCTTTAACCTTGTGCGCAAATAACAGGTCGCAATTTAAGAGGTAATTTGAACAAATTTGGCTTATACGTTCTTATTGGCACAAGGACCAAGCCTATTGAAAATTGGCCGAATTGTAGGACCAGGAGTGCAGATAGGGGCAAATTATGCCTCTCAGAAACTATCAAACCTATTTTAATAAAATTTAAAGCAGAGATAGATCCATATTTATATGGACACATAAACATGATTTTGCATGGGTCCCGAATAGGGTGCACTCTCGTTAATGAGTTTTAAAATACTGTGGTGTAGGATATCACATAGTCGGGCTTGGCCGACTGTACTTTCTTACTTGTTTTTTGCTTAACTTTTTTTTTCAAACAAAATTATTTATAAATAAATTTTTGTGTTTTCTTTAAGAATTTTGGTATTTTTGTAGAAAAAAATTTTTTTTTCAAAAGGTTAATATTATTTATTGTTTGATGAATGGTAGATATTAGACGTGCACAATGTAAACAAGTGTTTTTCTATAAATACAACTTTCATTTTAAGCAAACGAAAAAGTTTAGCGAAATTTGTAAGCATGTGTTATCATAGTGTAACAGATAAAATGTATTAATTCCTTTTACATACTGTTAGTTACCCATATTTTTAATGTACAATTTCATTGATTATTTAATGGCCTACCAAATAATTGTACAGCAATTTTATGCTGAACACTCTGTCCATACAAATATAACACATATTTTGGAGAATAAGCAGACAGAGCCCTAACAAACATAACAATGAGACACCACCATCACTTGAGGAATTTATCAACTAACACACAATATAAAAAATATATGTATGGATATGTATATTTTTTTTAATATGCACACATACAAACAAATTCTCATGTACACGTTAAAAGTGGGGTTAATATGCCAGTTTCTAAGTAGAACAGTGGTGGGTGATTAAATGTTGAATAATTTTAAAGTCGAACTAAATCTCTAAACCCCATACTTTTTTAGGCTTTGCACTATTTAAAGTTAACGATAAATTGCCACACATATAGGAAATCTCGTACATTCAAATGTATTTTACGAACTTATTTATTTGCTTTTAAAAAAGTGAATTTCTCTCATCTCAATAATTTACATAAGAATTTCTACGTATTTACGTGCATTTATTTATTTTTTATTTAGAATTTCGTATTTTTTATTTTCTGTTTTATCTTTTGCACTGTTCCTATGAATATTAGAAAGCAAAAACGACATTTTATTGTCTATGTATTCATTGCACAAATTTCGGAAACACACATTTTTACTGTCACCTGTCGTCATCGTTATGAGGGTACATTTATATTAGAGATGAGAAAGGAAGATTGTACCAACAATTTAAACATGAAAACTTAAATGTACCCAAACTTGTTGTCATCAATTTAAATTATTAAAAATGATGAACTATACATATAAGAATATACACTTTTTTATATATTTATACTAGCTGCTTGGTCCCGGCGCTGCTCGGGATTTTATTAATAAAAATAAAAAAATTAAATAC
This sequence comes from Pollenia labialis, assembly GCA_949318255.1. Taxonomy (NCBI): domain Eukaryota; kingdom Metazoa; phylum Arthropoda; class Insecta; order Diptera; family Polleniidae; genus Pollenia; species Pollenia labialis. The sequence continues at coordinate 146,362,316 of OX439139.1, forward strand.
TGGAGAATTTTGTTTATAACTTGACCCCAGCGCTATCTACCATCAGTAAAAAAATCTGAATATCACGATTACAGCGCCACCTATCGGTAGTTTATTTTATAAACCATTAGTGAAAGTAGACCTTTCCAACGAATCTACTCGTTTGGAAATCGGTTGAGTGGTTCTCGAGTTATAAAATGACGAACATAGGACACAGTGATCGAAAATTTAAAAGTTAAGATGCTACTGACCACCAAGCAAAAGAACACTTTTTCAACATTTTGGTACTTTTTTCAAACATATTTTTTTTATGGAAAATAAACTTAAAAATTAAAAACTAAAATTCATATGTTTTTTGCTCATATCTCAGCTGTTTCTGGACCAAGCTGGCTAAATTTCAACAGCAAAATTTTGATGAGGATATCTGACATTAAAATCTTGGTATATTTTAATGTCAGCAGTGTTGCCATAACCGTGTGATAAGAATAAATTTTGTGTAGGCAATGTTGTCAGCAGAGCTGTGGAGTCAGAGTTGTGGAGTTGGTGTTGAGGTTTTTGTACCGGAGTCAGAATCGAAGTACCAACAAAAAATTCGTGACTCCGGCACCAACATTTTTCGGCATGAAAAATTTTTAAAAATATTGTAATAATTTCTAAAATAAAAATACTTCGAAATTGGCGATGTTATAATTAAAATATTGATTCGAAATGCTTACTAAATCCTTTTGCTATGTTGAACCATTTAAAAGGTACTTCATTAAAAAAAGAGTTTAAAGTCAAATAAGGACCAGTCTCATATACATTTAGCATTAACGTTAGATTAGGAGACAGAGTAGGAATTTCAGCGGTTGAAGTCGGATTTAGTTCCCTAGCCTTAGTTGTTAATGTTAAAAAAAATATCAACGCTAAATTTCTAACCAATGAAGCATAACAAGAAAAGAGTACTAAAATGGACGTGGGGGTATTGTGGTATTTTTGAAAGGAAAAACGTACTGAACATAGTACCATAGAAGTGAATTTTCCATCACTGATAGGACAACTTATTTTTGTATACATAGATATATGTGTTTTTTTTTTGTTTTTTGTTGAAAATCTGGTGTGAAAAAGTTTTACTATAGAGGTATTCTTCTTTATTTTTCTTAAAAAAAGATATGGTCATGTATGAAGTTAAGAAGTTATTGTTCCGAATTTTATTGAGTCATCAACATTTATGTAATTATATATTTAAATCAGAATTTTAGGACTAACGATCAGTTCAATACCTAACGTCACAAAATTTGCCAAAAAAAATCCTTTCTGCGAGTTTTATACAGTTTTTGTCTCTATTTATGGGGAATTTATAGCGGTATTGGTTTTTGTATTTGTATAAGAGCTTTTATCAATTTGCATACATTAATTTAGGTGCTACATAACATGTTTCGTCTGCCTTTACTCTAAATTACCACATAATTAGATAGTTTATGAAGACTATTTTTAATAAACTAAATTGTGACCTGTTCTTTGCCCAAAATGCTTTTACATGACCAAACAAACACCTAACCAGCCAGCCGGACGGACAACGTTAAATCACTATAAAATGTTATCCATTAAGTGGTTTTAAACCGCCGGTCTGGCAAGACTGTCAGCTGTTAATTTAATGAAAGATTTGCCATTTAGAAATATGTATCGTTTAACATCCGATAAACGCTTAAAAATTCTTAAAACATACTACAAAAGAGTTGGTACAAACGTGGCACACTTTCCGAGCATTACAGCTTGATTACGTACCTCATAATCGAACTACTGTGCAAACTTCACAAAGATTTTCTTATAACGGCCCATATTTAAACATAGAATTGATATTATGTTCACTTTTAAAAATCAATTTAACTCACCTTATTATATTAAGGCCCGTTTTCACAACTTAACGATGGCTAAAGGTAGGATTTTAGCGGCGGTATAAAAAGTGTTCCATTTTTACAACTTTACTTTAACCTACCATGTATGATAAACCTTAATTTTCTATATCACTTCCTTTAGGTTGAATAATAATTAATAATTAATAAAGGCACTCTTTTTATAAGGCCGGTTAAAGTCTACTTTTAGCTATCGGTAAGTTGTGAAAACGGGTCTAAAACAAATAGCTTTTATGTAAAGCTATAACTATAATATATCTATAGCTTATGTATATATCGATCCCTTCGTCAAATTGCCCCTACTTTTGGAAAGCTCCAATAAATTTGGGTGTCGAGATGTGATGCGGTACGAAGTGGGTTTTTATGTTATATGATTGCTATGTTTTAAGAGAACCCTGTAGGAAATTGCAGTAGTAAAACTAAACTGATTCACTTCTAATTTTGTCAACTGGACTACAGTATTTATCGCTTATGTACATTTCAATGTTTGCACATCTTTTGGTGCTTTAGATTTGCATGAATAAAAAAAATCGCTTATAAACTATTTTTCTTCTTTTAACCTAATGAAACATGCCATGTACTTTTATTTATTTATTTATTAAGGAATTTGTGTTTTTGCGGAAAAAACCATAATAGACTTTCGTTGTCACACGTTTTTATGTGTATACAATATGTATTGGTTGATTTTTTCACTATTTTATTCAGGGTTCCCAGTTTTATTTTATGCCTTATCCCCAATTTACGAATTTGTATACCCAAAAATCCACAAATAGCTATTTTCCTATCCCCAAAAATTGCCACAGATCCTGAAAAATAAAATAATATTATGGCAGTTGTGTTATTAAAATTAAATTTATTTGTACTTTGAGTAACTTAAAAAGACGCAGAAGAAAAATAATTTTGCTTCAATGTTTATCAATTGAAAAGCTTCTGGTGCATCAGCCAGTGCAATTATATTTTACATGTTTTTTGTATTAAAAGGTGTTAGCATTTGAGAGGATGGAATAAATTTGTTATAGAAAACTGAATTATTTTTTAAATGTGTATTTATTCTTAGAAGAGCATCTGATAAATCATACTGCATTGTGTTGCAAATTTTGGTTTTAATTATATTTATTATAGAAACAAGGGTAACATGTTGGTACAGAAAGCATATTTAAAATTATTTGAACAAGCTCTTGAAAAGGTATCGAACCGTGGTATGACAAAAAAACCTTCGGACCGAAAAAAATTTTATTTGTCTAGGCCAAACCGGCCTTTCTATTGCACAAATTGTGTATAAAAATAATATATTATTTCCAAGAACCCCCAGTAAAAAAAGTGTTTTCCCAAAAAAATCCCCTGGGGATTTTTACGAAAATTGTATCCACATTTACAAAAAAACATCCCAAAAACTGAGAACTCTGGCTTTATTGAAAAGCACGATTATGAGCTTTTACTATAACGCGATTTTTTTACTAAGTTTGTGCTACAGACATTTAGCATGTGCTTGTCATTGAAAATCCATTTCTGACCTGAGCAATATTTTTCTAAAGGCAGACACCAAAATAATCTACAAAAGTGGCAACATGGAGACAGTTGATCTCAGGTTTTTTAACGGTTGTCCTTCTTCTTTGTTATTTATAAAAAATACTACATTTTGGGTGAATATTTTAGAATTTGTCTCAAAAAGGTACAATTGTGCCTATTTGCTTATCCCCAAAACATATGAATGTACAATATACATTGTGCATTTGCAATTACATACCGCACTTGATCATAAAGAGGGTTGTAACTTGAAATTTTTTTTGCCACTTTTTAGAAAAAACGATACGTTACGTTCATATATACCGGCTCAAAAATTATTGTTATATTTTATCTACTTTTTGGTAATAAAAGGGTTGGTTAAACATATTTTTTTAATATGCCCTTAAACATTTTTATATTTTGAGTTAAAACCTTCTTTATGATCAAGTGCGAATTGTTTTATTTTCATATGCCTTTAAAAATTAGTTTTTTTTTATAAAAACAGATACAGCCACATATAATATATGTTTGTGTCATATACAAACATACATTCATACAAATATTATGTCATTAACATGTTTGATACAAATGCACGCACTCAACAAAATGTATGTTAATTATGTAATTTCTTTTTCTCCGACAAATTTAGTTCAAAACAGTGACAAAAAAATGGTTAACATAAAAATAGAAACAAACAATAAATTGATTTGGGTTACACATTCAAATCTCCCCTTTTTCAATTAAATATTTAAATTTTTAGATCATGGGATTAATATACCATTGTTGTGATTTAATATGTATGATAGATATTTTCAAAAGTGTATTCATTTATTAAAACTGTTATAATTTAATTAATTTTTTTTTTCATTTAAAATTTAACAACTTGTTGTGAAATCGATATTGTAATATTGGGTGCTATATTAACATGAAAATCTAACATGAGTATCTTTAAAGTATCAATAGATTTTGTTATTAAACAAATTCCTTGAAACGTGGGTTACTGTGTAAGTTTATGAAACAAGCTGTAATTAGTAAAAAATGCACGGGCAGCACTGTCTTGTTACAGTTTGCAAATTTCGTAAATACAAATGCTTTTTTCTATTGCTTTAAGGACTGTAACATGGCAATTTTTTTAAATGATTTAGAAAAATAACTTTCTTAAGGAAAAGACATAGCATGAATGTATTAGGGATGTTACGAATATTTGCAAATACGAATATCTGCGCCAATATTCTTCGAATACGAATACGAAAAGTCTTCAGGGCCAAAAAAAATGGTTTTCATAGATATAAATACACCTGAGTCTAAAATATAGTTTACAAGTGGAGGGCTGAGAGCTGAAGCGAACCAAGTCAAAAAAGACAATTCGAAAATATATTGAGTTGGAGTAAGTAGATTGCCATTAATTACTGGAGCCACTGACTTGGGTTTATTACCGTTACCTTACGAACGAAACTGTTTTTGATTTACCCCATTACAGAACTGGATTGAGTTAAATTTTGCGGAGATATTCGCACCAGATTTCTAATACATATACGTGATATATTTTATGACTTGGCTCGTTTCAGCTCTGAGCCCTCCAAATGTAAGCAAACAAAATTAATATTTATTTAAAAACTAATTTACAATTCATTTAAACAAAAAAGGCTCCCCAACCATAAAAATTATATGATAGACAAATTTATGAGCAAAATTAAAGGATATAAATCGTGGCCCGAAAAAAGCAATCATTACAAGAAACGTGGGAAGAAAAAGGGGTTATCAAATGCTTTTAGCTAAATAACCTTGAAGTTTAAGGCGAAAAGTATTCACCCGTATTCTGGAAATCGAATTCGAGTCAAATTGGAATCGGAATCGAACAAATTTGGAAAACGATCCTGTTTTTTCAGTTTGTAAAAATACTCCCTTTATATACTTCGTTCTTTAAATTACACATATCTTTAAGAGAACTCCTCCTAAAATCAAGAAAAATTACGCTCAATTTCACTCGTTTTCGATTTGCAGAGCATGGCCGATTAGTGTGGAAAAAATTCGAAGATCACAGGGCAAGCAATTCCAGCAGCGAGCAGTTCTCACAATAAATAATTTTTTAAATGTTAATGTTTCAAAATGGTATCAGTAAGACTAACCAACAAGGGTATGGTACTATAACCCTTACGAAAAGCGTACTGGGACTCAAAAATCTTGCTATTAGCAATCAAAGATATCGCCTGAAAAATTAAAATATGTCTGAGATCATCAGGACCATTAACAACCTCAGGCTTTGGAATGGGAACAGTACGGGCAGATTTCCGAAATTCTGGAAATACAGACGATATAAAAGAAGAGCTAATTAAGTTTTGAAATAAATAAGAAACATTAGTATATGAGTCAAGAACTCTTATTTGAATTTTAACCTCATTGCTTATTTTTGGTTCTGCCGGATCAATGAAATTAATGATCCAAAGTCTGGAAAATGTTTCTGTATATACTGTAGTGTTGGTTATGAAATAGTCTGGTTTGACCGACTATAATTTTTTCTTGTTTAATAAGCGTTTCAAAAGCGCTTTTTGTTCAAAATGGTTTAACTTAATAGTGGTTACTCGCCATATAAAATTTATGTCTTCCGTAAGCGAAACTTTTACATTTCGCTCTTACAAATCTGCTTACTTTAAATGTGCGTTTAGTGAATGCGAAAGCGACTTATCATATTAAATTTTTGGAAATACGAAAGCGAATGCGAACGCTAATACTTGCAATATGTTTAATATTCATATCTTCACCTTAAATGTAAGCGGACCTAACTTAACTTTTATTTAACATTTTTTAGAGGAGAAGAAAAAAATGTTCGTCAACTACTAAGTTTGATAAAAACAATCGAATCCTAATTTGTGTTTAGTTAAGTCTATTCGCATTAAAGGTGACGATATGGTTGCCTAATTTTAAAAATTCCATTGGAAAATAGTACGAAATCACCAAATTCTTAAATATTGCAAATATTTCATAGGAAATTTTTTAATATATGGGCATTTCCGTCAAAAGGTCCACCGTGATCGAAAATTTAAAAGTTATTAAAAGCTGTTTATTTTACGATATTGCTATAGAGAAATATTTAGATTTTACTAATTTTATAAATTTACCCATAAATTTCTTCACTTAGATGAACAATCAAACTGCACAGTTGTGCAAACGTAATTTCTTATTTGTGAGAATGTTTTTTTGTATGTTTTCATTAATATTGTCTTCCTTAAAAGAGTTGATATTTGATAAAAATTATTCCAAAAAACTTTTCTTACATGGTCTGTAATCTAAAAAAGAGTTCGAAGAGTAATTTTTTGTTCGGATTAACGGTAAATTTTTATTTTGTTTTAATCATTCCGTTAAATTATTATGGAAAAAATTTCACGTTCGAAATGTCACGTATCGACCCAGATTTTGGCTTAGAAAAAAAAAATTTCAGAAGATTTTGGAATCAAACCAAATACATTTTAATGTTACATTGCTACGTAAAATTCTGAAAGTAGTTTGACTAAAAAATTGTGACAGGTTTCGCTGAATTACGGCTTTTTATACATGGCCACAAAAACTACTTCTATTTTTTTCACGTTCGAACCGCTACTTCTTTTGCCATTATCTTTGACCTAGAATCGCGCCCTCCATAAACTTTAGCATAGATAACAATGCTTTCTAAGTGCTATAATTTAAGGGTTAAAAGGACTTAAAAATATTTGTTGGGTAAAATGTTATTGCATTTGACTGTCACGTTCAACACTTTGGAATTACCCATATTAGAAATGGTTTCAGTCGAATTTAAATTAAATTATAATAGACCTGAACAGCATAAGGACGGAAATGAGTTTATGCTTATTTTCATTTAACTCAATCGTAATTGACGATTATAGAGTACATTATTTTATTATACTACTGAATTTGTTTAAACTTTAAACAAATAATTAATGATAATTTTGTTTTTTCTTACTGATGTTAGTCCGTGATGAAAACAAAAACACAATTACAATTTACATAAAACACTTAAAAAAAGCGCGTAGGGTTGTGCGGAAAATTGTATTAAAACAACAAAACAAAATTAACATAAAACAAAAAGTACCATGACTGGTCAAATGAATGAATGACCAGTAAGTGAAAAATGCTAAACAGTGAAAATTAAGAAAATCGCTACCACGAACACAAATGAGAATGAAAAAAACCGAATTAGAGTCTGTCAGTCAACTCCAGTGTAACAACACACTATAACTTTTGGAAGTGGAGCGTGGAGGAATGTATTTTACATACATTATGGTTTGTTTGCTTCTGTTTTGCACAACATTTGATGGTCATTTTAGGGGCATCTTAAAAGAAATTTTTATTTAATTAGCATTCCCATTTAAAATCTATGTATGTACTAGACGTGTTCGTTTAATACTTAATAATAATGCAAACATGTAAAAGAAAAAGTGGCAAAAGAACAGTGACTTTACATGGTAACACTCGGTTGCACAAATATGATAAAGGCAGATGTTTGGTTGTTTTCATTTTCTTTAGTTTTTTTTTTTTGAAAGGTAGTATTTAGAATAAACTTGTGCTGTATTCTTGCCATACTTTCAAGCTTTGTTTGTAAGTGTGCCGGAAGTTAAATGTTTATTTCCATGTTTTGATGGGTATTAATGAACAGGGGTGTTCAAAAGTACTTTTTTTATTTTATAAAATGAGTTTCTTGTATTTTTTCGAATTGTTCTAAAGAAGATTTGAGACTTTTATGATTATAATTTCATAAACAATCTAATAGTAAGTGACGAAGCCCATCTTCAATTGAATGGCTTTGTCAATGAAAAGAATATGGTCAATGGAAAATATACAGCGGCAATTACATACTTTTACGTATAAAGTGGAATTTCGTCTGAAAGATTTATGAAAGATAAAGCTACAGCGTATACATTTTCGGTTAGAGAATAATTTAAAGAAGCAGCAATTAATTGGCCTTCGCATTCGCCAGATTTAACCCTCCTGAGTAAATAGAGGGTAATTAAAAAAACGCGTGTACATAAATCAGCCATAAAACATAGCCAATAAACATTTTTTTGAGAAGAAATTCGAGCGTTAACTATGGAAAACTTAAAAAAATTATTGAAAAACGTCTTAGAAAGCGCCACTTTGCGAAGCTTAGAACGGACGACACTTCCGGGACGTTGTGGTTTTCTAAATTCCCCATTAATTCAATAAAAAAACAATTGACTTAAAAATAATACACCTTCGCCAAGCCTATTGAATATGGTTAGGATCGGTCTTTTATCCGACAACTGTCCCATACAAACTTCTCACTGGGTTAGAATCTATTTGCCCATATTTTATTGGTATTGAAACTTTTAGACCAAAAACATTTTGTTACTAACTAAATCACCTTGCAAAATTTTAACGGAATCGCGAAATTAGCGTTTAATTTCAGAACTTTCCTTTAAATATAAAATATAAATAATAATATCTACTATGTCGTGGCAAACTTTTGTGCTAATAGGTCCAGAATTTACCATGCACTCCGGAAAAAATCCATCTTCATATTGATGATGCCCTAACATTAGAATTGTGACATCAATGTGATTATAAATGGCATCAATCCAATGACGAACGTTATCATAAAATTTCGTCATATTTTATGCGTCATCTATGCTAAGACTGCAGTGACATTAATTCGATGCCACATTTTGTGTATTATTAACATTATTTTCATGTTAAAAAAGTAAAAATTCCCATATTCTATTTGCTTAAATTACATAGTTAAATACATCAAATTTTCAAAGTACTTAGAATGATTACGAAACCTAAAGCGGGCATGCAGATGGTGTCTTATTACTAAGAGTTCTTCTGTAAACAAATGGCGGAGTACAACAAAAGTGAAGTAAAAAATAATCTCTCACTTTGACTTAAGTTAATCCTAATCCAATCCTAATAAACTGTCATTAAATTTATGATGAAAAGTGTCATGGAGTCAACGGGTCAAAAACGAAGACATTTATCATAAAACTGATGTCTAAATTCATCAGCGGTATGATACTTTTTCTGTCAGTGTAGTTTCCATAGAAACCGTCCCTCTAAAATTGCTTTTAAACGAAAAATTTTATATATGTAGATGTAGACATCTACATAATATTCGGATTAACAACTCATCTATGATTCTTAACTCATAACATAATTTTATTGTACCGGGTCTCTGATTTCCCTTGTGCCACTCCTTAATATTTGTTAATATATAGTATTTATGATATACCGTGGTTTAGTGCACCAAATGGTCAGGCAGAAAAATAACTATGTATAATCATTTTTTTTTTTTGCTACTGTAACGAATCAAACCGCAGGGGCGTATGTCTCAAGAAGTTGTGCTACCTATTTTACCAGCCGTCCCAGTGGAAAATGGGGTGGTTTCTTACCTTTATCAAAACTGCCCTTTGATCGTAGCAAAAATACAAAATTTTGTAGTTGCAGAATCGACAAATAAAATAATAAATACGATATTATAATATAGTGGGTAGAAAGTAAAGTATGTATAAGTATACACACACACCCATCTAACTCTAACTAAAGAAAATCAAAATTTAATAAATTAAGGGATTTCACGATTTGATTATTCAAATTTGCAACTGTCAAAAATCTGCATTTATTTATAATTTTACATAAGCAGAATAAAATAAATTTCTTCTTTTTTAAAAATTTAAATTAAATTTTAGATTTTACATTATTCCTTAACAAACACTATGGCGCTAAATGAGTCATATGTTATTAGCCTAATTCACGATCTTGTGCATTTCAAATTGCAAATTTTTTCTATCAATTGTGAATGACCATTTTGGTTAAGTTTGCATCACGAAACTCGCAGCTACTTGATAAATATATTTTTTTTTTACTGTCTAAGAAAATCTTTAAAAAACAATTATCTTTTGTCCACTTTATATTAAGTTTATCACGTTTCATTCGTTTTAATTTTTTTCTATGTTACTATATTTTCACATTTACTTGTTCTTTTTAATTTTTGTTTTGTTATTGTCAGCAAATTAAACCAAGCTGATACACTATCAGCGTCGGCGGCAGAACAAGCAGATTTTAAAGCTGCATTAGCTTTTGAAAAAAATGTCAGTGTTGGCTGGTATGAGAGAGAGTTTGTCAATGGCGTTTATCCACCAATTGCAAACCGATGGAGTTGGTTCAATGCGTGTTAGCTGTCGGTTTGCAATCAAGTGTTGCCAAAGTCGAGTAAATATAAACTATTAGTTTTAAGCATGCAAAAGAGTTGCAAGTGCATTGTTGTATATTTTGCAAATTCTACGATGCAAGACCATGTGCATAAGATTGTGAATTGGGCTATTGTTAAAATTTATTTGCAACTGAGGAAATTTGCACTTCTATTTTTGCACCAGGTTTGTTGATGTATTGGAAAAAAGTATGTATTTTTGCACACATGTCCATCATTTACAAACTTTGCACTACCTATCGTGAAAGCTCTTAGTAAATTAGTAAAAAAAAAAATTGTCAAAAAAAACCAAATACTTGAATTGTCTTTAAAATCTACATATAACATTTAATGAACATTTAGGAAAGGAATATCACTAATTCGCAACATTTTTATTTATTATACATAAACATCGGCACTTGTTCAACAATACTGTATTAGCATAAAATTTAAACATTTTGAGTATAAGCAAAACAATTTTTAATTTTAGACCAACTGTTTCATTACCAAAAAGTAGTCAAAATATTACGATATTTGTATAGCCGTTAGATATGACGTGCCGATTTTTTCCAAAAAGTAAAAAAATTAAAATATTGAGTTAATACACTATTGCTGAACAAGTGCGATATATTATTAAAATGCTTATTAAATTTATTAACTATTTTTGAGTAAAGTTTTAAAACTTTATAATGATATAAAGTTTTCCAAAAATTATTTCTAGTTTTTTTTTTGTGATTCAAACAAGTTTGATCAATATTTTTTAATAATTAATATATTGCGTGTCATGTTTATGATGGACAACTGTTTTTAAAAAGTTTGACTTAAAAATAACAAAAACTAAAATTTACATGCAAAATCTACAGGTTAAATGTTGAACCTTGTATGTGTTTACAGACAATAGGGTTTGCAATACATAATTTAATTTTACATTTTTTGCCAAAATTTAAAAGTATTGCATTCCGTTTTATATAGAAATAAAAAATACTCTCCCGACTGCCAGAAACTACGAATATTAAGACTGTTGAGTTCTTTCAAGTTAGTTTTAACAACATCGCGGTATACACACCATCATGTTAATAAGATTTATGGTGTTTTCTATTCTACAAAAAAATGTGATATTTTATTTAAAAAATGGAATTTTGTGTTCGTTTTTTTTGAATGTTTTGCTCTCTGAAAGGGAAACATTCATTCTAAAACATTTGTACTTGCTTATGGCATGAAGCATTGCAATTTTCGCCCTGAATAAATCGATAGTGTTGTTAGTGCCCTGTAAAAAAGGTGATATATGATGTTTATATATGGAGTTTTTTTAATAACGGCAATCGTCCCTCAAAGAGTACGCGAAAATTGCAAAAATTCGGAAAAGTTTGCAAAAATTGCGAAAATCATGATTATATCAAACGAGCCATAAAATTGATAAAAAGTCCTTAAAATTGTAAGGAATGCCAAAAATTCGGTAAAAATTGCTAAATTGCGGACATTTGGAAAAATTTTGTAACAGCGGCATAATAGCAATGTCTTATATTTTTTTAAAATCGTAAAAGCTGTAAAGAATCACAACCCATAAATCAGTTAAAAAATCAAAAATCCGAAAACAACATAAAAATGTTTGCAAAAATAGAAAAATTCGCAAAAATTATTAATATTTTAAAGAACCCATAAAATTGATTAAAACCCCTTTGACTATTAGGAATGGCAAAACTTCGTTAAAAATTGCTAAATTCGCAAAAATTTGCTAAGAGCGGCAAAATAGCAAAGTCTAATACATATTTATTTAAAATCTTAAAAACTCTAAAAAATCTAAAAACTTGGTAAAAATCCCGTCCATCGCGAACATGGCTAAAATTCGCGAAAAATTGCAATATTGGAAACAAACCCAAACATTTATTTGCAATCGCTCAATCGGTTAAAAAACTAAATGTCAGAAAATAATGAAAAAAATGCGTTAAAAAATTAGCTATAATGACGAAGAACAATTTTCGTCATGTGTTAAAAACAGGGCATTTCACTTTTTCATATCTTGTGTTTTGTTCTCGTCAAATGCTCATATTATTTTTCTTTTAATTGTTAATTTAAATACACAATATCGTCGCGGGCTGGCAAATAAATTAAATTCAATTTACTTCACCATCAATTATAAAAGTGGTACATAACATGTGTAATAGGTTAAAAATCGAAATAAAATTACAACATGACTCACGAAGAACATAAACCTTAAAATTTTTTACTGGGAAATAGCATTATTACAGGGCTGGCAAGACATTTTATACATGCACCTTTTGTTGTGTAGAAAAAAAACACCATTAATTTTCGTGTCAGAATATTACTGAGCTTTAAATTATCAACTTACACAATGTTAAATTGATCCCTCTTTCTCATTCAAGTAAAAACCATTCATGAAAATTTCTTTCACCTGTGCGAAAAAAACATGGATGAAGTATGGTTGAAAACCCGTATTATAGTCCCCACAATTGCTATAAACAAACTTTTGTTGTTTACAACATTACTATTGACATATTTAAACAAATTTTGTTTTTATTTAACTATTAAATGTTTAGCTCCCGTAAAACTGCTAATGTGGTTGGATTTAACAATATTTCTAAACATTGTATGTTAAATTTTAAAATAATATGTTTGAAAGTAAAAACATTATGTTTGTTTAACTTTACTATAGTTTTTATTCACTTGCTTGGTTTGTTCATATTATTTTTCTTTTAATTGTTAATTGAAATATACAAAATTTACTTAGTAAGTCAAATTTCCACAGAAGCTCATTTATGGAAGTTTGATAAAAAATACTCTATAAACAAAAGTAGGTTTTTAGGAATAAATATTTTTACATGATTTTAAGCCTAATTATTACTATCAGCAAATAAAAAAAATAATATAGAAATAGATGGAAAATCAGAGATACAAAAACATATTTTATTTGGAGAGGAGGTTTTGAGTGTGTTTATTCAAAAATTTAAAAATACCAAATGATCGCTGAACAAGGCCTAGGAAATTAAAGAAAAATGAATTAAATTAAGGTCCTTGATAAGATATATCGTTTTTTTTTTAAATAAATGACTTTACTGGCAACACTTGCATCATCTCCTAAAATATCATGGGCACATAAGTTACCGTTACGATTTTATAGCAAAAACAATTTTATCACAAGCGACAACCTTCATACAAAATTTTTTTGCTCCCAACAGCATTTTAACTTCGATAAACTTTCAGTTTTACCTTAAATAAGTCTGGAAAAAAATGTTAGTATTCCCGTGTTCTTGTTATGAAAAGCTGTGGAATAATGGATGAAAGTGAAATAGCTTGCAGCATTATTACCAAATACTGGAGTACTTAGAATTCTATATACCGCCTTCTTGTGCGGCAAAAAGGGTAAAATAAACCACATAAACGGTTTAACCAATATAACTATGAGAAAAGTTGGAAATTTTGAACATAACCACAAACATCTTGTTGACAATATTAAAGTTATTTTGTTGAAAATTTTAAACAATTTATTTTCCACAATACAAAAAGAAAAGATTTTTTCTGCTCTTATCAAGAGTTTCACTGAACATAAACTTTACAATTATTTGTGCAATTTGTCTGGTACTTCACTTATGACGAAAATTAATTCTTCATTTCCACAACAAGTTTCACCGAAAAAGCCAACCAACTAATCAGCCAGTCACACCACAAAATTTTTTTATGACTATTTATGTTTGTGGCTGCTAAATGTTAAATGCCATAAACAGTACAAATATTTTAATATAAATTATAAAAATGTAGTACAAAATTATGGCTTAATTGCCATGAGTGTTGAGGACGATGGTGATGTTGGCAGGACAGGTACAAGTTTAAGACGAATACGTATTTAATTTTACGCACCTTATTAGTACAAATGTGATAACAGAGTTAAAAAGTATACAGTGGGACAGAAAAATAAATAATGTAGCAAGTTTGTGTTAAAGAATTATCAATAATGGAAAGCAGCATGAATTTTTTAATACATTTTCGTAGAGCTCCGTTATAATAAGGTAATACTTAAATTGTTATTTATGCTGCTCCACTGTGCCAATTGGAAGCCTTATTTGTTATCTAACTGTTGTTGTAGCAGGGAAAGTATTTTTTTTGTGTTGCAGTTTAAAAAAAATCAGCCATTTTTTAAACACAGATATTGCAAATTTTAAATGTTTGTTTTTTTTAACTTGTCTAAAACCAAATTAAGAAGTATTGTGAGTTTTTATTGAAGTTTTGATGGGTTAAATTTGATTGTATGTTTGAATTATGTATGCGGGAAAATTTTTATTAATGTTTCATGTTTTTAACTCTAAAACCAAAACGGTTGCAAAAAAAGTAGAAAAATACATAAACAAAAGTCAAGACAACATAAATTATGTGCGAATTGTGTGTTGGAAATTAAAGTTTTTTTTCTATCCAAAGTTTTTAATTCAATTTTATTGTCTGCTATTTCTTCTTTGGGGCTGCTGATTGTTTAGATATGACAACATTTTCACCAGTCAAGCAAAATACGAATTGTAGGTAAATAATACAGAGATTCTGAACAGTTTTTAGAAACAGAGAAATTAAAACCAATTGTTTTTCAATAAAAGAAAAATCAAAGAAATAAACCATCGAACAAAATTGAACCGGACTTAAGCTACGGTCACACTTATTAAATATTTGACCAAATGAGCATAACCACTTATTAATATTAATAGCTAGTGAAATTTAATATGATCTTAATATCACAAAATACCAAGTAAAAAACTTTTTCTTTTTTTTAATTTCCTAAGCATATTTTTGTATGATGAAGTATTATAATCAACATAATTATTGCAATTAAATTTTAGTTTGCCTGTTGGTTACGTCTTTTTCGTCAAATATTTGCCAAGTGTGACCGCAGCTTTAGCATTGTCGAAAATATTTAACGATTTTATCGCGAAGGCCCATATAGTATCTTTGTAAAATATGTATGTATGTATACCTATTAAGACATTCACAATCTGCTTCTAGCTTCACCTCTTGAAGATCTCGAATGTCTCTGCTATTTGGGGTGTTTGATATCTAAACGCAGAGGCAGTAAACAGGATGTCCAGAAAAAACTGAAAGCAAAATAATCGTTCGGTATCCTTAATAATTTCTGGAGATCTCTTAGCATTGCTAGCCGCACGAAAATCAATATCTTTAACACCAACTGCAAACCTGTTCTCAGTGGTTGTGAGACACGGATCCTCCCCAAATGCGAATTCCAAAGCCTGTAAGCTTTTGTCACCCGATGTCTCAGACGAATTCTCTGCTTTTTTTGGCGAAATACCATCACTAATATCGACATATGGAATCGAACTGGACAAACTGCCTTTTAGGAGGGGATATACGCCTCCGAAAATTTTAGTGGCAGGGGCACACCACAAGAAAGTTTACGAATGGTATCATTAAGCAATCCATCGGATATAATCTTTAGCGTTCCAGAATACCCTGCCTATGTTATAGATTTGTATAAGATAAGGCTATGCGCATCGACAATCTTAATGGTGTCCAAAGCACTTCAAAGTTCTTGCGAAAACTTAAGATTACAAAAACGTAATACATATATCTGCGGAGACCCTACCTTTAGGGATCATACGCAAACAAATTCAGTTAAAAAATCGTTCTTTTTTTTAATTCAAACCATATATTATTAAGAAATTACAGAAAAGTCTCAACCAGTAAGTTATAATAAAAATTATAAGATAAAATAAATGCAAATTTCTCCTTCAACACTGTTTGTGGACCTCTGCTGGTTGTTTGCTTATAAGGTAGAAAATTGGGTAGCTTTTAATAATAGTGTGAATAAATAATGTTTGTTTACTCGAATTTTCACATTATAGGGTAAAATAAACATTAAATCATGGAAAATCGAGTTCAATGATCTATAACACTAATTCATTTTACAATGTTAGAAATGCCCCAATAAGGCAAAGAAATTAAATTTTATGAATTAAAAAAAAGTAGTAAAACTTAATGAAACGTATAATATCCATATTAAAATGCTTGCTTAATTAATTGTATTCGTCACTAATTAACATTCTAAGATTTATATGAAATTTATTTACCCTAAAAGGAATATCCGCTGTTATATATTCTTTTCGAACCACTAACAAAAACCACAACTTATTAAAAAAACTGAATGACATGACATAACAACCGCTATTTGAATTAATGGAAAAGTTTTACTATTTTCATTTTAATTGTGAAAGATTGTCAGATTTTAATTTTATTTCATGTCATCAGCTAAAATTCGAATTTGAATTAATTTTACTTAATATCTATTAAAATTTTCTTAAAGAAGAAAGACAGGCAATTAAACGAGGAAATATTTCGAATTATATTCGAATGTAAAATATCTCGGTACAGGGTTTAAAAAACTGCAGTCGAAACCTAAAACTGTCGAACAAAAAACCAAAATTTGAGTACAACTTTAAGCTTTTTGAGTTGTTTTGACTGCGACTGTTTACATTTAATGAATTAGAAGTAAACGCAACAGTTTTGTTTGGCCAATGAAGAAGTGGAAGAAATGGCAGTTTTTTAAACGATGTCTCGGTATGCATTTTGATCGACGTTTAACGTGGAAATGCCATATAGAGGCAAAGTTAACTAAAATTAAACTAAAAGCCATTCAAAAAAATTGGCTCATTGAAAGAAATTCGGCCCTAAGTCTAGATTGTAAACTCCGACTTAACAACTCTATCTTAAAGCCAACATTGTTTTATGGTATCTAGTTATGGGGCAGTGCCCTGGTTACCGTTTAAAAAATTTTTATCAGAACAAAATTGTTTACAAGACACTGCAGCACTTACCCAACTAGAAGAACGATAAGCACCTATATATGTGAACAGAATCCGTGAAGAAAACAATTTTTGTCTGGCACTGGCAGGACATAAATAAAGAATTAGAATAAGATTTGATTAATTATTGTTAGTTCATATTTAATATATGAGGATTCAATAAATAAACAATGAAAAAAAAAAAAAAAAAAAAAAAAAAATCCTTTTAAACCGACCATTTTATTTCGTATTTAAAAACCAATATAGGCACTTCCACAGAAGCGTCTCGTTACGCCAACAAATAATTTAGTTTGTATTTTAGACCATGTGGTTCAAATTTGTTCTCTCATTCACTAAATTGCGCTTTACACCTAAATATAAAAAATATTAAATAATATATAAATTAGTTTTTCAGAAACAATTAAAAAAGCTTGGTGGCGGAACGTGACAAAAAGTAAACTTTCCGATGGAAATATCCATATACTTATCGTACTTAATCAACAAGAGGGTATTAACTCATAACTTTTATCTACAAGAATAGGAAAATCTTGTTTATTAATATGTATACCTAAATAATTTAATATATCTAATATGTATTTTCTTCGACCTTTATTATTTTAATATATAAATTAAATTCTCGAGCTTAAGGTCTTATTTTTTATATAAAAAACTTTCTTCACAAATTTATTAAAAACCAATATTTCGGCACTTCTTTGAGTGCCTTCTTTAGGGTTTTTTTTCTTTTTCTTTTTAACAAAAGTTAACAATTTTTTAGTATATAACAAATTTAAAAATGTTGTCAATTTTTTGTTAAATTTGTTATATACTAAAAAATTGTTAATTTTTGTTAAAAAGAAAAAGAAAAAAAACCCTGAAGAAGGCACTCAAAGAAGTGCAGAAATATTGGTTTTTAATAAATTTGTGAAGAAAGTTTTTTATATAAAAAATAAGACCTTAAGCTCGAGAATTTAATTTATATATCTATAATTATTATTATTAATATTTATTAAATGCAAATTTAATTTACAGAAAATGTAAAAAGAGAAAAGGACTGGCTGCCAAGGCCTTCGCCTTTATTTATATATCTAAATAATTTAAATTATTACAAACTTTTAAGTAAAGTACTTAAATGAACTAACTGTCACAAAATAAATTAAAATCTACTTATTCATAGTTATCTGCAAAATATTGCATCGCCAATTTCGAAGAATCGCGTGGAGTCGCGAGTTTTTGTAAGTACTTCGACTCCAACCTGGCTCCGGTACAAAACCCAACTCCATAGCCCTGTTTAATTCTTTTATTTCAGAAAAAGAACTGTAAATATTTACATGCGCAACTTGAACAAAGGTGAAGAGAGTGAAACGTGCACCTTATGTAAAATTAATCAATTTCATTGTTAAGAAAATTTTATAATCGGTTGAGTTCTAGAATCTGAATCCACTCGAAAGAGGATTACATTAACATTATTGGTTTTCTGCATTTCACATCCGCATGTTTTTATTCGTTTTCAATTAGAGTTGATATGGGTTGGTGAAAGCAAACCAAATCGACTTTTATTGTAATATGTGAAAACATTTTTAACGAAAAAATTAATTTTGCTTTTAGCTTAAAATCTTTTTAATCCAATTTAATCAAAAATATATCGTTATATAAAACGCAAAAGGCCCTTACTAACCCTAAATTTAAGGTCGACTTTTTCATTGATTTTGATGTAATTATAGCAAATTTTTTTTTAACGATTTTTATGTTATTTTCTGACAATTTGTTTTTTTTATCGATTAAAAGATCTCTTAGTTTTTGGGTTTGTTTAAAATTTTGGAATTTTTCGCGAATTTTAGCCATGTTCGTGATATAAGCGATTTTTTCGTGTAAGTTTTCTGATTCTTTGCAGCTTTTACGATTTATAATAAATGTAGACTTTGCTATCATGCCACTGTTAGCAAATTTTTGGGAATTTCCGTGAATTTAGCAATTTTTACCGAATTTATGCCATTCCTTATAGTTTTAGGGACTTTCAATTTTCGTTTTTTTTGCATTATTTTTTTTATTATTTTCCGACATTTATTTTTTTTAACCCATTTAGAGATTTCAAAAAAATTTTATTGCTTGTTTAAAAGTTTGCAATTTACGAGAATATTAGCCATGTAAGCGATTTTTCCTGTGATTCTTTACAGCTTTCACGATTTAAAAAAAAAAATATGTATTAGAAATTGCTATCATGCTGCGGTTAGCAAATTAGCGATCTGTAGTTCAACAAAAGTTTTTTCGAACAAATACTTCGAATACACAAAAACATTTGGATTTGAGAACACCAATTTATGACTTATGCGGATTAAAAAAATTTTTCGTTTTCAATTCGAGTCTAAACCAATAACATATGGTTAAATAAAAAGGAAATATTTATTTCTGCCAGAATTTTTATATAAAATTTTCGAAAGATGAAATTTGATTATTAACGTCTTGTGCAGGCACATGATGTATGAAGAATGGCATGCGGGTAAGATAAGACAATGTTCTTTCACCTACAAAATTCAAACCCACGTCTGTTCTTCAAGCTGTCATTCTCAATGTTGTTGCTTTGCAATGTCATGTATTCCCAACCGAAACCATGGAAACATTGACAAAGTATGGCATTTTTAAGGCATCTATCGCGCAGCTAATATGCAAAGAATCGCAACTACACAGAAAAAATTATTGCCGAATTATTTTCAAACAAACGATTGTTTGAAATTTTTTTTAATTTCTACAAATTTTTTTACTGATTCAATTAATATTTTTGTTTGATTTTTATTTAACCAACAAAAATGTTGACAACTTTTCAATAATATAATATACGCGCTATTGGTTTCAATTTTTCATAATTTTGTATGAAATATTTAACGCTCTTTAATGTTGTCGTTTTTTGCATTTTTTATTTGATCGTAAGCAACACTTCTTTATACGAAATATAAGAACAACAACACAAAACACATACAGTTTATTTTTGGACACTTTAAAAAAGTACAACAAGAAGAGAGATGATAAAATAGCGCGACGAGGTTATTAGTAAAAAAACAAAAAAATAGCAGGTAAAAAAAAGGTTTCATTCATTTTTATACAACAGAAACAACAACAACATTATAAGAAACAAAATAAATTTTTGGTTGGTTTCAAAGTTGGAAAAAAAAGAATGAAAAACAAAATCCCGTATTCAATTTTTGAAAACTGTTTACTTAAATACATCAAATACAAAAATAAAATGATGACGAAAAACATATCGAGATGGTCTGCTGCCGTTGTTTGTTACATTTCTTCTTCTTAGCCAAGGAAAGGATACAGCAACAGTGAGTGATGAAGAAAAACATTGTGTGTATAAACAAGACTTCGTTCAAAAATAATTCCAACAAAACATGTGTCTCAAAGTCAGCGGCCGCTCTGCTTCTGCCTTCATCTCTTCTCCTTCAGTGATAGCTTGGGTGCGCGTCATTGCTTGTGCAAAAAATTTTTGTTTGATTCAGCAAAATTATTTGTTTGAAATTTATATGAATTTCAGTAAACTTTTTGTTTGATTCTGTAAATTATTTGTTTGAAAAAATCAGTGTTTATTTTTTAGTAAACAAAATGCAAATAAATTGTTTGAATATGCGAATTTGTTTGTAGGACTGATTTCAGACAAAAAATGTTTTGATACTACAAATTTTTTGTTTGAATTTGAAAAATAATTTTTTCTGTGTAGCGCATTATTTAAACTGAATTTTCTTTTGCATTGTGTAAAATTACAATCAATATGAATATGCAGTGTTTTAAAACATAATGGCGTAATTTTAACACTGCTTTGACAATGCATACAGATGTTAAGGAAGGCAGCCTTAAGTCAAAAAAGAAAAATCTATGTAATAATATGTAACAAGTTAAATGCACAAAAGCGAAAAATGCATTGTGGAGTTAATTGCAAAAGGTAGGTTTACTTTCTACCTTTGTAAGAATCGCAAGGAGCATTCGAACAAATCAGCTTACATTGACAAATGAAATTTTATTTTTACTTGTGGTATTACCGCATAAAAAGCGTTGCATGTAACTTAAAACGTAGAACGCAAATATGGTAAAAAATCATGCAATGCGGAAGGCGAAAACGCGTGGTATGGCCCTGCAGCTTTATATTTACATAAGAACTTTAATATACAGAATATAAAGTGTCGATTATTTTCAAAAAGTAAAAAAATACACCATATATGCGCAAAATCCATTTCTAATGTTAATGCCTGATGTTGCCCTTTCGAATAAAGAAAAATTGTTTGTGTTTTTTTACAATTTCAAGATTTATCGCGTTAAAAAAATACCCTTACTAAAAGATGTTTACTACAAACATTAAACGCAACCCATCTTTGCAAGTTTATTGTTTAAGGCGCAAGCATAACGTGCATTAGCTGGCTTAAGCAACTGTGCGAATAAAGTTAATCATATGCGTCAAACCATATTAAACTTACGAATACATTTCGTTAAGTTTTATGAAACTGACATTTGCTTAAGCAAAATACGAAACTGATCGCACATTCCATACGGAATCAGATGTTTTTTAAATTTGTTTTTGTTTTCTTAAATTCATTTAAAAGGCGTTTTGTTAATTTTTGACAGTAGCTTTAGCTAGCTCATGCATATTATTGTTAGGCCTTTAATAGAGAGCGGAGACCTTTCTCCTTTTCATAAAAGACGATTGATAACAGTTATTTTTCGCAATTTTACTACCCTGGTAATTATCTTTAGGAACATCCTCAATCATACGGTTGCCTAGAGTAAGTTAAGTTCGTCTATATGCTGTGTTTGCTTTAAAATTTTAAAATAACTCTTATTTTCGATTCCTGACAAAATGTGTTACCTTTCCAATTCAATAAAAAAATATAAATATATATTATTCTCTTTTTGCTTTTTTGCGATTTGATTTCTTATCAATTGGAATGAAAAAAACCTTTACACCACTATGAGGTCATTTCTAAATGTTTAGATTTTTATATTAATTTCTTATCTCAAGTAAACGTACTTAGAAATAAAGTGAAAATGCATTATAATATAATCCACATTATTTGCCCCCAATATAAAAAATTTAACCATTTATGATTGAAAGAATCTGGCAAAACAAAGTCACTAAATACAACCAAATAAACATAAATAAAAATCAACAATTTAGCAACAAAAAAAAATTTATTAACATAGAACAAAATAAACTAGCATCAATCATTCTATAAATGCTATAAAGTGCAAAAAAAATATTATATTTTACCAATGAACAAACAATTTATGAACGAACCTTTTGATAAGAATGGCTTCGAATGAATATAATGATTAATATACTCGCGAATAATTTGTCAATTGTTATTCGTTCGTTGTCAATAAATCTACAAGTGTTCTCTAATGACTTCATGCAACAAAGTTATAGTTTTTTGTAATTAATTAAAATTTTTATTAGAACTAAAAACACAAATTTTGATTTCAAACAAATACAACTCATGAGCGCTCTGCTTTACAAATAAAGAGAGTGTTGTATTCGGCCATGCCGCATCTTATATCCCCTTCACCATAGTGCGATAACAACATAAAGTTTTATAAATAAAAATATATATGTATGTATAAATATATTTTAACTAAGAACCAGTAGAAAACATGTCTAGCGCAGCACCTTAGATTATCCAGCCACTAAAGCCATCATTGCCAAAAACACATTAAAATAAAGATATACATATATTTTGATGTACTCATTTATGTGCGTGGTAAGGCATGTTCAGACCTAATTAATATATGACGAAAAAATCCAAAAATTTTAGTGTTAGTTAGTCCCTAAATTATGGGTAAAAATTAAATACAGTCGTGATTTTTTTTTTTTTTTTGCTCATATCTCAGCCATTTTTGAACCGATGTGGCTCAATTTTAACCGAGTATTTGTGACAAAAATATTAAACAACCTACTCCCAATTCTTTCTTGGGTGACTGGGAGACCCACTTCAACATACAAATGGACGGACGAAGATCGATTTATAAACTGCGCTACTCATAAGAAACCAAAAAATATTTATATGCCTTTTAGGGGCTAAGATAAATATTGTAGAAATGACAACCGGAATGATAAAGTTAAAATACTCTTCCCAACTGTGGTGAAGGGTATCGAAAAGAATTTAAAAAAATAGTTTTTAAAAAATTCAAAAAAGTATTAAAGTGAAACTTTAAAATAAAATGAGCTCACTCACTCACTTGTTATTACTTGTAATGAATACGAAATAAATTTATTCTTCTCATCATTGAAATTTAAATAATACTAAACGTAAGACCACTGTTATAATACACACTAAAAACTTGTTTGTACATTTGTAAAATAAGACTATTTGGTGAGTCAATTTTATTAATTTTTAAATATTCTCAAATTGTAGTATTTTTTTCATTTTTTTTTTTGCTTGTGTAAAATGCAGTAAAATTGTATCTAAAATTTGAGCGATAAATTGAAAAATTTACAACCTCATCCAATGAAAATTTTTTTCAAGGCAGGAAAATTTATGATAACTTCAAATGTTTGTCTTATTTAAAATGCCATTTAAAGTTAAACAGTTTCTTAACAAATCAAATTAAATTCGACTTTTAAATAGAGAAACCAGCCCGGAGTTTTACAGAACAATCTCATAATCAATAGAAAACATTTATCACATGAAACTTGACTAAATTAATTTCAACACGGATTTTGGCATTTATAGACAACTCTAGATTTCAGAAATTAAGTTATGACTATACCTATACACGTAGAAAAAAATTTGGTTGGAGGTAACCACATTCTAAGAGCAACATACTATGGTTTGATTTAAACAATGTTTATGTTAGCTGGTTACCATATTATGTTTAAATATTACCATAGTATGGTTAAAATCAACGGAAATTTTCCCAAAATCAACCATAATATGGTCAAAATTAACCATAATAATGGTTAAAACTAACCATATTATGTTCAAAATTAACCATAATATGGTAAAAAATGTCCCAGAATGTTGACAAAAGTAACCAAATTATGGTCAGAATTAACAATAATATGGTCAATGTTAATTATATTATGGTACTTTATTTCATCCATTTTTTCAATTTGTTTGCTAAGTGTCAAATTATAATTGTATTTAATTTATTATTCCTGATAGGTGTTATGTTCCACTTTTATAAAAAACCCCCTTTAATTCATATTCCAGCCTGTGACGACCTTCATTGCCATTTTTTTTGTTCTACTAGTTTATTCTACGTAAATTTATGTATTTTAATCAATAATTTAAATAAAATGAATGAAATTTTTAAGCAAACCAAGTAAAATACAAATGACCAGAATGTTGTTGCTTTTTAAACATATCATTTTAAATTTATAATTAAGCATACAATGTTTTAAAATATTATGATATCGAGCATATTATTGTTATTAAATATTTACCATAACATGTTTGGAGGCAACCATTTATAGCTTTTAGATAGATGAGTTTAACCATAGTATGGTTACCGTGATAATAATATTAAGGTAACCATTATATTTTAAATTGTATAGTTGTAGCTTTATTTTAAAAAAACATTATCAGCCCAATTATGAATAAAAATTCCCCGGGAGTTTTTTTCCCTTTTCCCATTTTTACAATTGAATTAACATAAGGAAAATGGGAGAAGGGAGAAAACTCCCTGGGAATTTTTATTCATAATTGGGTTGTATATTTTTAAACTCAACTATACTTAAAGTTGCAAGGGAGGTAAACACTTTATTTTTAGATAGAAACAAAATATTATAAAACGTGAAAAAAGTTTTGTTAACAACAACAAAAGTTTGTTTGTTGCCATTGCAGGGACCATAATATGTTTTTTTTAACCATACTTCAAGCATGTTTTTTCACTGCGTGATATGAACTTAACTCTACAGGAAAATATTCTAAATTACTATACCACAAATTTCGTGACAATTATTTTTTCCACAAATTTGTCTCAGTGTAATAATATAATTTTACATTAAGTAGGGTACAAATTGCGTAAATAAACTACACAAATTAAACTAGTCTTTACTTCTCATCAACAGACATTTGCCAAAGTCATTTAAATTTTATGATTTTTAAATTGATTAAATGCGAAAAGTGGATTTTAAATTTGTTGTCATAAATTTTTAAATTAAGCTAAATTACTCGAATGTCACATTAGGAATCTTAATGTGTATATGATATATGGGTTATTCTGATTTAAAATGCTTTGTGTCCGCCAAAAATTATCGTAAAATATTTCATAACATAAACATATAAATTTAACAAGTAAGAGTGAAATATTCGTCTGATTTATGAATATGAATCATCAATCGCTAAACCAAATGGTATTTTAACCTTGATATAACCTTATAAATATATAATCATTCAAAAAACAACTGCCAGCCGTCATCAATGGCGGTAAGTGTTAAACGGCAAACGTCTCTGAAGAGATTGTGTGGTTGCAACCGAAACATGTCTGGGCAACCTGTTCGTGAAAAAATGGGTTCGAATCCCAGTTAAGTCAAGATTGAAAAATTATTAAATTTTAAATTTATTTCATATTGTAAAATTCCTCTCTCTGTTTTTTTGGGTATTGAGTGTTCTTCTTTTTTAGTATCCTTCATTGCTCAGTCTTTTTGTTGAAATTGCATTTGCAACATACAATAAAATAAAAATTGCAGCATCGGTTTGTCATTCTAAATATTTTAAAGTTTTGAGAGCTTGTGAAATATTATTTGCAAAAGGATTCATAGATCGTTCATGGATTGTGTGCAAACAAATGTATTGAGTGTTATCTAAAATTGTTTTAAGTCATTTTGAAGTTTTTAGTGTATAATTCAGGATTTTAAGTGAAAACGAATCGAAAATTATACCCCCAATTGTTATAAATTCTTTATATAGCTTGTATTGCGAAAAGATATGAAATTCGTACTTAAATGTATTGACAAAATTGTTTATAAATAATTAAACTGTAAATTTTAAGACGGTGAAAAAAAGTTAACGCCAGAAGAAAGGCAGAAACGATATACTTTTTTATTTTAACTTTCTTGAAATTTATTTTCTCTCCAAAACAACTGGAAAAATAAACAATTTTCATAATTGAAGTAACTACTTTCAAGTTTTTTTTTAATCAAAATATTTTTTTTTTTGGTCGAACGGTAACATGCTGTTTAATTTTGTGTAAGGAATATAAAAACACAAACAATTTTTGGAATCGGGTGAGAAATAATAAAATGAAAAACTTTGGAAAAGTTGACATGACCGGAATGCCTTAATTTGGACTTTATATCGCCTGTACAAAATTTTTAAAAATTCTTTAAACTTTTCCATTTATTTCCCAGGTCAAAATTTAAAACTAGTCATAATTTTCAATTTCCAATACCCACTTTTTGTGGACTTTTATTTTCACAAAAGTCATTCCCAGAGTATCCGTCAAAGCAAATGTAACGCTCAATACACAACAATGTTAAATATTTAAAAATATAATTTTATTTATTTATTAAAAGTTTTATTTAATTTTCTTTCATCCGAAGGATTAGAAATACATAGTTTCTCGAAAAATTTCTTTTATTATTAAACAAGATGCTTTGAATAATTATCTAAAGAAATATTTGAATTGAATCAGCCCTAATGTCGCAGAACTTGTTTATGACTGTAGCACAATTTACTACACACATATTTTATTTAATCGCATCTATGTTAATATTTATAAGGTCGCATATTTGTAAATGGGACCGACCACTCGTGTGCACATAAAAATACTACTCGCACATGCAATTTAATAATGGATTTGTTCGCATTTTAATAGATTTTTAAATGTCTCTTTTTATATTCTTTTCTGGTGCATTGTTATCACACCAAACAATTAAAATAAAAAAAATAAAAGAACATATCTATAAGAAAAATTAAAAACAATGCATTTGTCACACTTTTAGTTTGTTGATCTCTTTTACTGTTTAACAGCATTTGCTCTTTTCTTCGTCCAAATAAAATCTATTGCTTGAATCATCATAACGTCATTATTTTTTCTACGTGCAGTTTTATTGCATCTTAATAGTGTTAAAAGGCATTTTGCAAATGTCTACCTAATACGTGAATGTCAGATCGATAAAAAAAATTAAACGCCAAATAACACATTCATTTTGAAATAGCGTCAAGGAAAAGAGAAGAAGGAGTAAAATAAGTTGGTGGTGATTCAATAGCACTGCTGACGGTTTGAAGGAAGAAAACAAAAACAAAAAGATACTTCTAATACAATTTATTCAATGATGTCAATAGCATTTTATAAAAGAAAAATCAATAATAAAAATGATTATCGCACAATTCATGAAAATGTTGAACTGACAGTTTGTTTTCTTTAAATACAAGAAACACTGAGTCTTTAAACTTTTTTAGAGAAAATTTGTGTGTGTATAACTGTATCAATATGTATTTAGTTTCATATAAGGAAATTCACTTTATTACCAATTTTTATGAATAATTGCTCCTTAATTTAATTAATTTGTAAAAAATATTCTTAAACAAGTTTCTAAAAACGCATACAAATAACCTTATTTTTAAAAATTGTTCATCTATCAAAAAGGTTAAGGATTTTTCTTGTTTTTATTTTATGCTTTTGTTATTACGGTCACCATTCGTTCTGTATTGTACAGAACAAAACTATATGTTGAAGCGTTCTTCTGTGTAAATAATTTTTTATGTAAAAAAGCTCTGTAGTTCTGTATTTAATTTAATGTTCTGTATTTTAACTGTATTTAAAATAAATACATTCCTAGTTAATCTGATTTTCACATTGCTAGATGAAAATTATTTTTAAGATTTAAAAAACGGATTCATTTTTATAGTATAAAAAAGGTATTGGAGAAGTATTTTCATGGGTGGTTTTTGTTTGTTGTTTTCTAACGAATACAATAAAATCAAGCAATTTGTTTTTCAATTTTGTTTTTTCTTTTACCCAGTTACAACCATGGTGAAATAATAAAGGTGGCAGCACTACGCCAGATGACGATTTTTTGCTCCTGCATTGTTTGTCTAGTCTTATGTCAAAGTTTTTGATAATATTAAATTAAAATAAATAAGAAATTGACCATAGTTAAATAAAAATTATTTATTTCATCACGTTCAGCGGCACGCTTTGATTTTTGTTTAAAGCATTTTTTGACGTAAACGGTGATATAATTTCCAGTTGTGTTGTTATGTTGTATTTGTTACCGTAACGATGTCACCTGCTTATTCCACCATGCTTACAACTACAACTAGTCGGAAAAAAACAACCAATTGTAGGGGAATGTAAGAAAATATAAACTCACTGTTTAATATTGGTGTTTTGTTTACGCTTTGATATGTTACAAGTAATACTTTGAGTGTTTATAATTCTTATTCGCTTTAAGGTTTTATTTGAATAATATTTTTGGCTTTTCTTAAATCTTTGGAAAAGTTTTCCTTATAATCTGGCCTAAGCAACCAGTGAAATTCGCATACAATTAATTTCAGTATATTTATCAAATATGAAACATTGGGAATTTAGCACGTCATACTGAAATATTATTAATAATAAATTTTGTATTCCCAAAAATCACTTTAAAAACCTTAATGTTGGAGAACCGAAAAAAATTTAGAAAAAAGTTTGATCAATTAAGTTAATGTGACAAAATCAATGTAAGTATGTAATGAAATATTTGTTTTGATATTTGCCTCAATACTTATTTCATGAAAGAGTTCAAAAATAAAAATATATTTCACGAATAGTAAATATAAGCGCAGAAGCTAATTTATTTGTTTTTTTCTATGGAGCAGCGAAAATTTGCAAAAAATTTAAATTTTTCAAACAAGCCATAAAATATATTAAAAGTGCCTAAAACTATGAGGAATGGCAGAAATTTGATAAAAAATTGCAAAATAAGCGGAAATTCGCAAAAATTTGCTAATAGCGGCATGATCGCAAAGTTTAATAATTATTAAAAATCGTTAAAGCTGCAAAGAATCACAGGAAGAAATCGCGGAGATGGCCTTAAAATTTATCGGTTAAAAAAAACATATTGTCGAAAAATAACAAAAAAAAAATTTTTTTCAACAATAGCGAAAATTTGCGAAAATTGTTAATATTTAAAAATTGCTAAATTAGCCGGAAATCCCAAAAATTTGCTAATATGTAGCGGCATGATAGCAAAGTGTTATAATTATTAAAATGTTTTAAACTGTAAAGAATCTAAAAATTTACAGATACATTTTTTTTCTATAGGGAATATGGCTAAAATTATTTGTCGTTGTTTGCTCTTACAATTTTTTTGTTTGCTCAAAATTTACTAAAATTTTTGATTTTTTGTGTGCACACTATGTTCACATTGGGCAAATATTTGTTTGCTGGCTCAAAATCAGCTGTTATTTTATTTGACACTCTAAAATATTTTGTGTTCAGACTACGTTAACGAAATATTTGATGTTTGCTACCAAATATTCATCAGTCTGAACGTACCTTAAGTAATCAAATGACTTAAATTTGCTCTATTATTATTTAATTGTAAATGACCTGGGTTTCCAAAAAATATTTATAGCGTTCGAAAATAAAAGAGGTATTGTTTAAAAAAAAATTATTGAAAAGAGGGTCAGTTTTTGTTGTGGAAATAATGTGCAGTTTCCACACTTCAGGCGAGTGATGGTTTATAAAATTTAAATGCACCCTTGGGTTGTCCACGGAAGGCTGATTAACAGGTTATATTAACAACAACAAAATATATTTATAACAACTTTTTTAATATAATTTGTTGCTGTAAATATAACTACATAACCATATAACCGGATAATCCGCCTTTCGTGAACAATCCTTTTGTTACATTAAGTGCTTTTCAGATACATTTTACCTAACAAGCAATCGCCTGCATTGTGAAACCGCACATAAATTTGTTGCCTATAAAACATTAACTAGAACAGAAAGGGAGAAAATAAACCCTTCCTCACACGTACGAAATTTGGAAATATAATTTTTCATTTTGTTTTAAATGAGTTTCCATGAAAATTAAAGTGACCACATATTTATCCTTTTTGTTAAAGGACTTTCAGTTTAGAAAACATAATTAATTTTTAGGTTTCAGTATTAAAAAATATCGATTTTGTGAGAAGTATAATAGTGTTTTTGGAAGAAAAGAAAAGTAAGAATTAAAAATTAGTTTCTTTTAATACTCTTAATATTGTGAACCTTAAGAAAGTACTAACCTTACAAATACTTTTTTCCAAGTTATTTTAAACAGCATATATGTATGTATGTAGATGTCGGGAGAGTTGAGTACAATCTATGAATTTTATATTAATTTCTTTCTTATCTTTTTACAAATTTTACAACTTAATGTTACCAATCATCAAGTCAGTGATAACAATCAACAAATAAATAAAAACAAAATAGTGTGTTTTTTATTTTTTGTTTTTTAATTGCAAAAAAGTGCAAATTGTGCTTGAAACATTAGACAACTAAAAAACAAATGTATATTTTCTCATTTGCGAGCTTTAGAAAGAGAGTCAGAACCTCTAAAAATTTATTAAAATGTTATTAAAAAAAAGTACAACAGTTAAGAAGAGCACTTACAAATTTTTAATAAAGGCCAAGAGAAAAATCTCAAATTTGCTATAGGAAAAATTCTTCAATTAATTAACAAAAGTGCCTGACCTTCAATGATATTTAAAAACAAAACTGACAAATAAAATGGCACAAATACCATTAAAAAAATAATAAAATTAATAACACTCCTTTTAATTCGTCCTGAAAGTCTCGTAAAGCTTAAAACAAAAAATTGATAGAACGAAAGAAGAAAGCACACCTTCAACATGAACAAAAATAAAAGAAAGAATGCCGTTATAGAACGTTAGAAAATGTAAAGAGATAATAAAACACAAAATTTTAATATGACATTTGGTAACACGCAATATTTAACCATCAAATACACTCATTAAAAGGTTGGACCCAAAAAAGTAAAGACCTTAATTAATCAGATTTTTTAAGAAAACTTTTAGTTCAGTTTCAGTTCCATACCAATTTTGCTGGGTACACCCTTTTTTAATATCTAAATAACTCAAACCTTTTTATTTACAGCAATAAATACATACAAATTTTTACAATTACAAGAAATTTAAACAATGTTTTAGATTGTTTAGTAGTAAACAATAAAACATGTCTGAAACAGCCAGACATACATAATACACGTTAAAAGGACATGACAGTTGTAGAAATCGTTTGTTCAAGTTTTCCTTTAAGGAATAATCATGTTAAGAAGCAAAAAAATGTTGACATTTGCAGTAAATGAACACTTAAACATATGACATATTCTCGACTCTAAAATAAAATGGAAGGGATAAGGAAAATTTGGTTATATCCCTGCAAAAATATATATGGAAACATATTTAATAATTTTCCTCATCTAAATAATTTTTTTACTAGGAAATTTCGAAAATAAAGCATTATTCGTGAAGCGGGAAACATATTTTGCTGAAATGCCTTTATATTCAACGTATCTCTTGTAGATATGAATGTGTTTGTAAAAATTGTTTTTTGATTTTAATGACTAGAACTTTATTAAAAACATCATATACATAAAATCCAGTTAAAACTGAAATCCGGATTATATTATATTATACTATCCAAATAATTTTCGTGGGAATACAAAATTTAAATTAAATGATTTTGTTATTCGTGCTTAATTCCCAATTTTTATTATTTGATAAAAACACTGAAATTTATTGTTGATGGGATAAGCTATTCCTATGCGCATGTCACTGGTTGCTTAGGCCAGATCATCACGATTTTACTCTAATCCGGAATGATTGCAACTTTATATACATATTTATATTGTAAATATACAAACTGTTGCAAAGACATATTTTTACTCTTTTTTTAGCATTTTTAATGCAAAAACTATGTTTTAAAATTTTTATTCGGTAATCCGGATAATTTGGTAATCTGGGTTAGGGTCTGCAATCAATTATCCGGATTATCAAGTTGTTACTGTAAAAAAACTTGGGTTTTTTAAACGCGTTTAAGCAAAATGTTGATTAAGTAAATCAAAGCCGGTCACATTATATTTGAGATGATTAAAAACACAACAAACAAATTTATATTTCTTTAAAGTATTAAAAATGGATAAAAATAGTTATATAAAGTTATCAAAAGATTATTTTAATCATTTATATGATGAAATTGTGAAAATTTATGATTAATTAAGGAAAGAAGTAAAAACATTAAGCGGAAATTGTGGCCGGCTGTGCACGTTCATGTTGGCCGATTCTACATTATACTCAGATTGAGGTATGTTCAGTGGATTTGATGTAATTAATAAGTGATTTGGTTGTAAGACAACATTGATAGGGGCTCTGAGGTCACTATATATGTGGACAGCCAGGCGGCTCTTATGGCCGTAAGGGGCTGTTATGTGAACTCAAAGCTAGTTGATGATTGTAGGAGGGCTTTGGAAGAAGTCTTAGGGGAGTATACGCTAAGGTTGTGCTGGGTGCCGGGTCACTGCGACATAGGTGGCAATGAAGTTGCTGACGAGTTAGCAAGACAGGGCTCAGAGATGGAGGACCCTAACTGTATGGAGGCGGTTAGACCTCCAATAGGCTTCTATTTTGGAAGGATCAGGGAGTGGATTCTGGGCGCGACCAATCGGGCCTGGGGGAACCGGACGGACTGCCGGGTATCACGGACGCTGTGGCCGGTGCTTAGCAAGTCCGATTCGAGGTTGCTGCTGGGCATGAGTAGGGTCTGCGTGAGGACCATGATAGGAATGATCACGGGCCACTGTATAATAGGCAGGATGGCGGTGAGGATGGGATCCGAATTATCGGATATGTGCAGGTTGTGTGAGGACCCTGAGGAGTTAGAGACAGTTGAGCACTTTCTGTGCCACTGTCCCAGGTTGCAGGGCAGCAGGCTGAGGTGGTTGGGCAGTAGATTCCTGAACGAATTAGGGGATGTCTCGGGTTGTGGACTTGAGAATCTGATAGGATTCGTAATGGGGATGGCCTGGCTGCGCGAGAGGAGGCTGGGTGCTGGCCACACGTAGGTCGAATTTGGTTGGTCAGGATTTCTTTCGGGGCTGGTCCGAAACATTCTTTTCTATCCATCTTTCTTTTCTGACTTGTGCTTTCGCTGTTTATTTCACCTATTTTCCTTCTTTACATATCTTTCTCTAATTAAGGCGTCACAATGGACCATACTGGTCTCTGGGTGAGGGTGTGAAGGAGACTTCACACCAGCCTTTCAACCTACCTACCATTTGGTTGTAATCATGTCAATTTGAAGTGATTAACAAATCACTTCAATGTATGGTAAATCACATCGATTTTGATGTGATTAGAGCTTAATCACGTTCGAGTAGCTTAAACGCGTTTACAAAGTATAAGTGATTCTTATAGGAAATTAAAAATTTTCTAACTGGGGCCCATTTTTTATTTTTATTATTTACCAAAATCAGCCTAAGGTGTTCTCGTTTTAATGTGAAAGTTTAAGAATGAGATCCCCATAAGTCCGCATCACGGGTAATGCCTCTAAAGTTAAATTTGTATTTCTGTGTTGTAAATGTTGCCGAAAAAATTATGAAATTGTTTATGATAATTAGTATCGTGGTTATTTCTGTTGAACTGTGCCCATGTTCTGTAACTCTCGCCTCGAGAAACTTTTCGATTTAAATGTGTGAAATGAAACAAAAATGCCATAAATTGAAACAAACAGCTGTTTTTCTTACTAAACTGTGTCTGTAACTTTTTTGGCGAGTACTAGCTGTCACGTAAGGAAATTACTCGCCAATTTACAGAAAGTGTGTCTGTAACATTTTTGTGAGAAAAGTTCCCGTTTTGAACTGTCAAAAGACTCACGAATAAAAAAGGGGGCGAGTTTTACCACTAAAAAACAATTAAAAATTAAAATGCAAAGAATAATAATAATAACATTTTGTTCTTGGCACATTTTTCCATTGTTTAATTATTTTGCTTTTAACATTTTTACAAAATAAACGAATTTGTTCAAAGCTCGTTTGCAAACAACAAACATTAAAGTCGCATTTCGCCGCCGTCGTTGA
Organism: Pollenia labialis; assembly: GCA_949318255.1. Classification (NCBI taxonomy): domain Eukaryota; kingdom Metazoa; phylum Arthropoda; class Insecta; order Diptera; family Polleniidae; genus Pollenia; species Pollenia labialis. Next base: position 146,396,747 of record OX439139.1, read on the forward strand.
AAAATTTTCAATTTTAGTAAATTTTTGTCGCCGTCAACGATATGTGTTACTGACGTTCTCAACGTCAGCAATGTCACAGCGGCTTCGGGTGCAAACGTAATATCTTTTGATAGTTTTCGACATGAGTTACAGACACAGTTTTTTCTCACTTTTCGAGAAACGATGGAATATTTTGTTTCACATCTTTTCGATGCGAGAAGTTCTCACTAAAGTTACATGGGTACTGTTTAGGGTTTTTAATCCAAACTTTTATATTTTAATTAAGCTTAAGTTGATCAAATTTAATTTTTCATTAAATTATTTTTATGAAGAAAGGAATTTTACAACATGAAAATCAATTAAAATTTATTGATCATTTTTCATTCTTGACTGCCGCGGGGCTCGAACTCGGGCTCTCACGGACAGGTTACCCTTACATGTTTCAATCGTAACCACTCAATTTCTTTAGAGGGGTGCAGTTTAACACTCACAGCCATTGACGACTGCTGGCAGTCAATAGTCAAACATCAACCTTTACACCAAATTGTATTTAACCCTTTGGAAGATCAAAATTTGCTTTTGAATTATTATCCATTTTAATTGATTCACATGTTCTTCCTTACTTTTGTTTTTTTTTCGTTTTTCATTTTTATTTTTCGAACGTGTTCAATGAATCAAACTATAATTTATAAAGCTTTCTTGCAATAGTCGTATGCCTTCAATATCTCACATACGTTTTGCTTAAGCCAGCCTTTGGTTTACATGGAACCTATAGATATGTACATATAATTAGGAATGATTCTATACACTGCCAGAATATCTTGTTGAAAATTTATATAAGAGCTAGAATTATGAGCTTCGAAAAAACCGCAATCATATTTGATAAGCGGAAGCAAATTAGTTTAGTTATAAGCTCATTAAATGGATCTTGAGAAGATGGCGGTCCCCCGAAATGATATAAGATATTACAAATATATTATTAAGGGGATTTAGTTCGTCGTGCTTAATTCCCAATTTTTATTCTTGATAAATACTCTGAAATTTCTTGTCGGAGGATAAACTCCGACACGAAACATTCTCCCAAACATATAAAATTGTAACAGACTAAAATAGTTTTATCGTTACGGCTTTAGCCCTATTAAAGTGTTTTTCGAGAGTGGACTTTATATGCGGTCTATGGTAAATTATAGACCGATCTTCACGAAATGTGGTATGTTATCTAGTGATATAGAAAGAATTTTTGTAAAATCTTATAAAAAGATGTGAATTCCGCCACTATTTTAGTTTTTATATAACTGTTTTCCTACATAAGCGATTTTGACTATTTTCAATCCGAAACTGGTTAGGAGAACTAGAAACAATTTGACACCAATATTTTTCTTTTGGTGACAGACGGACAGACAGACGTACATTGCTCAATCGACTCAGAACTACACAAGTTCCCGGAATATATTAACTTTGTTGGGTGTTAGATGAATATTAAAAACGTTTCACACGGATTGAAAAACTAAGTTTACCCTCATCGGAACTAGTTGTGGTGGATGGTATACAAAGAGAAGGCATTCAAAATATTTAATGCTGAAAAACAAATGTTTTATTGTATGGACAGAAATGCAGTTTTAAAAGAGAATTAAAAAAACATTATGCCGCAAATGTTTCAAAATATGGTCGAGGAAATAAAATAGTGTGCACCTATTTCCATTAGGTGCTGTACAATATAAAGGCTCAAGTTAATTCATTATAAAACGAATTAATAATAAAATATTTGTTTTCATTACCTTTTAGTTCTAAATGCTGTGGTGGATTTTGTTGTTGCTGTTGTTTTGTATCTATAATCTGTGGGATTGTTTGTTGTTGCTGTTGTTTTGTATCTATAATCTGTTGGGTTGTTTCTTGTTGTTGCAACACACTCTGTTGAGGTGCAGAATTAATTAGGTCTACCTGATTTTGCTGTTGTTGGGTGTGTTGTTGTTGTTGTTGTACTTGTTCTTTAACATGTTGTAAATCATCATTTAGCAATACTGAAGCACTAACAGGATCTACAACAACAGTAGCAGCAGCTTCCATAACAGAGCTTTTATCCATAACATCCGCCATTATAGCAAAACAACTTTATTCTTCTCTCCTTCTTTCTCTTTTAAATAAGTTTTAACGATGAGAGTGCACTAAATGTATAACAACGAATAGCGGTACAGAATCCTTTTATAAAATATGTTGAAGTCGAATAAATTTTTCTTTTCTTGCTGCTCTTTGTATGTATATGTAAAGAAATTTTTTCTTTTTTATCTAGAGTAATAGTTTTCTTTGAAATTCTTTTGTTTTATAATTTTAATAAAAAAAAAATTATATAACTTTTTTTGTTTAAATAAATTGGAATGACTTTGCACAGTATTTTTTAAAAACTAGAAATAGTAAAAAGAACGCAGGAAATTAAATTTATATCTAAAATATTAACGACACTTTTTGTAGATGCTTTCTTTAAAAAAAAATTATGTATTTTCAAAAAGAAATACATTTAATTAAAAAAAAGATCTAAAATTGTAAATAATTTTTTTTGGCAAATTTAATTAAAGAAATAAATTCTATTCCACTTTTAGCCGGTTTCCGTATTTTTTTTTTTATTTTCCTTTTGCCAATTTGTCACTTTTTATTGTTTCTATTTGAAATAAATTCAAACACAGTTGGTTTCTTTTTATAAAATATACCGTAAATATCTTAAAGGTTTGTTATCTCGCAGTCAACTGATTTTATATTTTACACACAGCTCAGTATTGTTAATTAACGTTCAAAATACTAACGATTTCTTCCCCTTGTTTCTGCTATACAAAAGCTTTTTTTGATTGCTTTGTTCTCTCACTTATTTAGTTTAGCTTTTTTAGTACAAATTGCAAAAGAGGAAATTTGGATCGTTGCGCCATCTGGTGAATATTATTTAAAAAATTAGTATAATGTTTATTTAATTTTGAATTTATTTATTTAAAGGAAAAACATGTTGCTGCTTTGAAATTGCATTGGTGTCGAGATTTTGAAATAGTCTTGCAATTTTTGTATTTTTATCTTGTCTTTCCTCTTCGCCTTTTTATATTCTATATATAAAAACAACGACAGCTACAGACAACTTCATGCTGAAAAGTGTGAAAATTACAAAACAAAACAGAATTGCAGGCATGCTTTTTGCTTAAAAAATCGTCAAAATCGTCACGAACATTAAACAAAATCGTCAAATATTTAAACGTTACAAATCAGAGGCAAATTCAATTTTTCCTTTAAAAATCAAATTCTTTATTGTACTCAAAAAACAGTTTAAGCGTTTTAAGTTTTTGAAAAATATATATGTACAATGAACATACTACATGCTTACATGCATACACGGAAATAAGTTTATTTTTTAAATTAATCAATATCGTTTCTTTAAACAAAATCCAAAATCCAAAAAGTGAGCGTGTTTTCAATTGGCATACAGACAGACGGACAGCGCTTAATCGAATTGTGGCCAAGTTCACCAATTCTATTTAAATAACAATTAAAGTTTTTCTTTTCCCGGACTTTTTCATTTGCCGGGAAAGCTGGATTTATTTTTCAATTTCCCGGGAATTCCCGCTCAATACAAATCGATGCAAAATATTATTTAATTTAATTTGTTTGAACAAATGAAATTTCCTGAGATCAATTAAATAAGTTTTTAAATACATTCAACTTTTTTATTTCTGTGGCAAAAAGATAAAAGTAGCACCTTAAAATCTTCACGTTTAAAAGTACAAAATTTCATTTATTTTGCAGAATTTTGGAGGAAGTTAGAGCAAAATGACTTTGTGGTTACCTTTTTTCAATGTGCAATAACATTTGAAATAATAAAAACTTCAGATCTGTGACATAAGGATTATTTAGGAATTAAAACATAAAAAACTATAACCGCAGAGAATTGCCAACTTTAAAGTTTTTAATTGTTCTCCTATAAAACTAAAAAATAGACTTAAACACTTTTATAAAGCCAATCAAAAACTCAAAATGTGATCTTTTGACTTACTTTTGACCTTTTTGCCTAACGGCTAAGATCTGTTTCATGACACAACTTATTTACAATTATACATATCAGCAGTAAAGTTGCCAAAATTAAAAAAAAATCCCGGGAATTCCCGCACAAATTTCCCGGGATTTTTGTATGAAAAACACTAATAACAATTCTTATTTTAAAAATGTTTTTCATATAATTTTAAACATAAATTGGTGAAATTGGCCATTAAAATTGCTCAAGGAACAAGAATATATGTATATTTTTTGTTCTTTATAAACCAAGAATATCTACTTTATGGGGTGGGGTCTAAGATGAGTATTAAAAAGTTTCAAACGGAATGACAATCTTTGACGTTTGGCAAAAATGACACAACTTATTTACAATTATACATATCAGCAGTAAAGTTGTCAAAATTAAATAAAATAAACTGGGAATTCCCGTACAAATTTTTGTCCCGGGAAATCCCGTAAATAATGTTTTTCATATAATTTTATTGTTTTTATAATTTTCTTTTGTTTTTCTTTTCCTTGTTGATTTTTCGCAATCGAATTTTCATACGCGATTTTATATTGACATCGATTTTTTTTATTTTTATCAAAATTTAGATTTACAACTTTAAATTTTGTTTTGTGTGTAGGTATGTTTATGCAGTTTTCCAACTTTAAAGTAAAAAACATCAGTTGTATTTTTACGTATTTACTTATTAGAGCCCTTTGTATACTTCCAACTTTAATATAGGACCTCGTCTTCTACAGAAATTAAATTCATCAATGGACAGCAAACAAAAAAGGCCTAAACGTATCGTACAGTACCAAACACTGAAAGTGAGCTCTGTGAAAATCAACATAATCTTATAGATACACAACAGGTGAAACAAGCCACTGCTAATATTTTAACAGACCCGTGTGGGAGCGATATTTTAATCTAGTTATTAGCAGTGTGGAAAAACAACAAATACGAAATTGCAAGGAATATCTCTGCATCTTTGCGACATCAATGACATGCAAACGATTATTTTCTAAAGCTAACTTAATAGTAACTTACCAAAAAAAACAGTCGCTGCCAAACAAGAACTATTGTCATAATCCTTTGAAATACTTTGCATACATTGACTAAATTCCCATATTTTGAAGCATACATATTTAATCTATATCTATATCTATATACATATATAAAAAGAAGTGTACACCTTGATGTCACCACTAACTTCGAAAACGGGTCGACCGATTTAAACCAAAATTTAGTGTACTTTGCGGATAGTCTATAGATGGTTTATGTGAAGTTTGCAAAGTGTTGCCGGAGATATGGCATTGAAATTTTTCCCATACAAATATCAACAAAATGCCTTTCATTTTCCATATTTTCATTTTGTATTGTCGCTTAAAAAGATAACAAATTCAAACGCGTTTGATTTTCTATTAGATTGGCATTTGCAATGACAATCAATAGGTCACAAGGCCAAACGATGTATGTTTGCGGCTTTGATATAGGCACACCATGTTTTTATACGTGGCATGTTCTCGCGTCGGCTAAAGACAGACTGAAAAAAATATTGCACTTCGTTATAAAAATTGATTATCTCTGTTTTATTTTCATACTTCCATGGTGGAATAAGCAGGTGGCATCGTTACGGCAACATATACAACATTACAACAAAAATGGAAATTATATCACTGTTTACGTCAAAAAATACTTAAAACAAAAATCAAAGCGTGAACGTGATGAAAAAAATTTGTAGCCAATTTTTATTTAAATATGTGCAATATCGTTTTTATTTTAATTTAAAATTATCAAAAACTTTATTAAAATACAATAATCACAGCACAAAACGTGGACTTTTTGTAAACATAAACAAAACTTTGACATAAGACTAGACAAACAATGCAAGAGCAAAAAATCATCATCTGGCGTAGTGCTGCCACCTGTTTATTTCACCATGCATACTTCAGTATAAAAAATACATCACTTTTTTATGTTTAACTTTTGAATATGTAACGAACAGAAATAAAGAATTAAATGGCTATTGTTTTTTTTTTCATCGCCGACTAGACATAAGTTATATGGCAAAACCACGTTTGCCGAGACAGCTAGTTTATTATAAAAAATATTGCTAAGATACAGAATTTTTTTATAATTTTAATCAAGAATACAATTTTAATATTTGAAATGTCCATACATATCGTACTGGTTCTGTTTCGTTCCTTTAAAGGAAGTCAACTCAAAAATTAACACATTTTCACTTTTTGCAGAAAAATGATAAACAGTGGTCATATCTACCTTCTGTAAAAATCTTAATACAATTTCTTTAGTATTTTGCCAAAACAAAATGCAATTGTATTTTAAAATTGATTTTGAGTTCTCAAAAATCGAAATAAAAAAAGTAGATCGAAAAATCGAACTTGGAATACATTTGCCATTCCTTACTTTGAAAATAGTGAAACGCACTATTGCAACAGCTTGACAAAAAATAATCTAAAAATGTCTGAAGAAAAATACAGAAACATATGCAAACTCTGTGCGAAACGAATTATTTCTGAGCGATATCACAAAGAGTACATGCAAATGAACTGCAGCAAATATGTTCAAGATACATTGGCTGAAACCGACAATGAAGATGAAACATTCTGAGTCAGATTTTTATAAGTTTTTTTTTTAATATAAAAATCACATTGCCATCGCGATTGCAATAGTATCGCAAGCGATATTATATCTTTAACCGTGCGTAAATGCAAAACATTAATGGCCAATTTTCAGTATTGATATTAAAACACATTTATTTTTAAAATCGTTTTAAGTACAAAATTCTCTTCTTCACTAAAAACTTAAGTGGAACTTAAGTCACCGATGTGGTAAACTTAATTCCAACTTAAGTTTTCATTGTAATATTTTAGTAAGGTGGCCTCAATATCACAACAATACAACAACAACAGGCAAACGATTTACAGTCAGCTGTTTTTTCAGACCACCTTGTAAATAAATACACTTGTACACTAAATAAGACTTTTAAAATAAAACTCAAAAAACCAATCTGTATTTAAATACAATTTAAGTTTTTATGAGAATTAACTTAATATAGATTTAAATACTATCCTGAAAATTGGGCATTATAGTCTTACTAAAAATATAGCCATTAATAATGTAGTTGCCCATTTAAATTTAATTGAGTTATTGCAGTGCTTAACAATTCCTTCTCCTGTAAAATATTCATTTTGTCGCTTACGAGAGGGCTCGATACCTTATGCTAAATAAATCTATTAGAAATAGTTCAAATTTATTTAATTGTATTAAATACTTTTACTTGATTTGAGTATTTTGCGCTTTTAATTAAATTTATTCAGAGTGAGAACCCATTATTTAAAAATATGTGAAAAAGTTATTTCGAGGGAGTGTGTTTTTTAGGAATTAGGCTGTGCTACCAGAAGCATTTTGGTGAAAGCTTAATGCTTTAATTTAACAAAAGATAAAAATCCGTTACTTTTATATTTCAAAATGTTCTTAAATTACTTTTTAATACAGCAGTTTGCTTTTCGAAAATTCCTACACTGTTTTATGTTCGGTTTTTAGGTTTTTTCTATATCAGTTTTTATTTATGGTATTTTAATTTAATTTTTAAAAAAATGAACAACAAAATAAGTTTTTTAAATTTTTTCTTCTTTTTTTGTAGATTTTTTATACGTTTTGTTAAAATATAATAAAATAATTGTTTCTTAAAGTTGTTTTATTTAAAAAAAAATAATTATTATTATTATTATTAAAATTTATATTTGCAGATGTTGGTGCAAATTCTTTTAGTTTTGTTTTTTTTAGTTTTTTTTTTGTTTTTAATTAATTTAATTAAATTATTAATTAATCGAGAGAGAGCGATGAAATAGTTAATTAACATCTATGGAGAATGGTTGGTAGCTACAGATTTTTTAAAGATGTTAAACAAAATTTATAGCTGATCGGGTCTGTCGCACATTCTGGCAAGAAATGCTGGAAAATTAGAAAAAAAATAATATTAAATAAGCATAAAAGATACAAAAGGTAATGAATATAGCCATTAACAAAAATTTTAGCTAACAACTTGAATAGGCGCTTTAAGGCTCAGTTAGTTTTTACTTTCTGTTGCTGTCACTTGCAATTAATTAACAAGTTTTTAATATTACAGATTGGACAGTAACATAACAGAAAAACTAATCAATTTCACAGGTTTTTTAATAACAAAAAAATAGCTGATTCGTTTACGAACAGAAAGTAAAGACTAATTCTGCCTTTATACTCAAGTGGGTTATCGTGATTTTAATTCGAAATTCGAAAGAAAACATATTTGTAAGTCAATGCATTTTGAATAAAAATTCTGCAGATTTTCATTAGGAATTGAAAAACACAAATATCCCAGACCTCTTTTTTGTTCCGTTTTACTTTTAATAAATGAGGAGGTCCATAACAAAACGCAACAAATCCACTTTTTAAGTTTAATATTTTTTCTACGGAATATTATTGTGCATACTATAATCCTTATAGTCATTGTTTTAGGGAATTTATTTACTTTGAATGGGATCAAAACGCAACCATTTCACATACCTACATGCATCGTACTGACTTAAATTCTATTTTTTTTTTTTTTTGTTCATTTTCCAAAAGTTGTTAAAGTGGAAGTGTTTCATTTTGTTATGGAGCTCCTCAAATAACTTAAGATTAAAAACTGTAAATCTGAAAAAATATTTGTACTCTCTTCGTTTTTCTACAAATCATATTTTTATATTCATAGCTATAACATTAAAACACTAGGATGACATTGAAAACAAATTTTTTAATATTGTGGGACACAAAAAGTCTCACCTTTATCTGCAAAATTCCTTAAGTTAAATATTGTATAATCAGTAATAAAACTTACCGTTTAGTCGAAGACAACGGGGTCGCTCATCAATCTTTGGATGAATTCTGTGATTTAGTTGATTTACATTCAAAACGTACATTAAGGTGGTTGAGGTCGGTGGTGATGGGGATACAGGTAAAGTGTGGGTGCATTTGGTGTTTGGAATGTATTTAAAAGTGTTTTAACATGGTGCAAATAATGCATTTAGATGTGAATAGTGTTTGAATGTTTTTTTTATTGCGTTGATTTGAACGTACATAAATAACAGGAAAGTGCCAGGTGTTTTACATAATACACACACATATTTAAATTGACATGAAAATAATACGAATAAATTGGAAAATAAATCATATAAACATTTATCACAAATTTCGACAAAGTAATAAACAAATAAATAATTGCATATAAACTTACGGGAGTAGGGGATGAAACCATCATCATCCTCGGGGTCCATACAGTCAGCGAAGAGTTCCTCAACTTGTTCATCTTCCAAGTTTTCGCCCAAGGAAAGGAGAGCGTGTTGCAATTCAGCCAAAAGCATGGTACCGTTTTCGGCTTTGTCGTACAATTTCAAACATTCAATGAAATCTTCGTAGCAACCTTGTTCCTTTTCCTTCTTTACTTGAGAGTAGATGGGAAGGAATTCATCCATTTTGAGTTTCTTCTCATTGCGCTTCTTGGTACCACCCATCTTTTCAATCAAAGCCAAAGTGGGGTTCAAGTTCAAAGAACGGAGAGCATCTCCTAGATCGACGGCATCAATGCCTTCGGCACCGGAGCCCATAACTTCGAATACGAATTCGATATCTGTGAAGAGAAAAAGTTGAGATGTTGTTTTTTAGATTTTTTTTTTTAAGTTTTTCAAAATGTAATTTCAATTTTTGGGAATACAAAATTTAAATTTCAAAAGATTTTGTTATTCGTGCTAAATTCCCAGTTTTTATTTTCAAAATGTTTAAAAATTCGTTAAACATATCGAGCCTTTGCTGCAATAGAGTAATAACTGAAAAACCCAAATATTTGAGCTAATGCAGGCAAAAAATTTTGAGTAAATCGCCATATCGATTCTTCATATTGTGTTAAAATTTCATACAAATATGTTAGAAAATGTGTTAGAAAATTCAAAATTAAGATATTACTCTATTGCAGCAAAGTCTCGATTTGAGTAATTTGTAATTTTTTTAACCTTAAAGTTAATTAATTTATTTTGTAATGTCTGTGTTTTTTATTGGTTTATTAAGATAATTTTTTTAATGGGAAAATTTGCACGGAAATTGTTAGAGGGCCAGTTGACAGTTTTAACTTGGGGCAGAACTGTCAAAAGTGTGAAGAGCTGAGAGAAGAAAATATGTTACTTATTAATTTACGAGCAAGTCAAAACAAATTCAGTAAATTATAAAAACCGACTTTGTATGTCTTTAGGAAGAATTTAGTGATTTAAATAAATTTGAACATTTTAATACGACAATTTTTTAAAAACCGAAGGCAAATCCTTTTATTCTTTTTTTGGAAATTATTTGGTTAAACGTTTCGAATAGTGCATGATCTTTTGCACGTTACGAGCGATAATTTGAAGACAATTTTTTACATTTATATAAACCTTAAGAATACACCTGGGCCTGGACAGGCATATTTTGACTTTTTAATTATTGAAAATATTGCAACGAAACTTTATGTATTCCGCAATCAAAGTGTTTTTTTACCGTGGGCGTGACAATTGGCCTAATGAAAATGAAAAGAATTCCTTCTCAACTTTTATTTTGAAGAATTATTCTAGTTGACAACAAAATGTTCTTGCTAAAGCCATAAAATTCCATACAAATAAAAGTAGTCTCAACCGCGCCCAGGAGTTCGTTAAGTGATTTTTGCGGTTGCCACACAAAAACTCCATACAAAAAACAAGTGGTTCCAGTTGGCAGTTTGTGCCTTCTTAAGGGTTAAAATTAAAATACTTATAAAATAAGTACATAATTTTTAACTTCATAAATTTATACGTATTTAGTTAATTTTAATATAAAATTTAATTGTATTTCAATTAATTTTATTATTTTTGTGTTATTTAAATAGTCTAATTTAATTAAGATAAAAGGTGTGGTTGCACTACTAAACTTAAAAAAAATGCTTTCGAAAACTAAAGTACAAAAACTTGTAAAGTGTATTTATTATCAAGTTGGTCCCAAATAAACTGCGTATGGTTCTTGTTTTGCCTGTTGTTTTTGGTTTGTTCTGATATTGAGGTCACCTTGCCAAGTAAATATATAACGAAAACTTAAGTAGACTTTAAATAAGCAACGTAGGCTATTTAGCTTTGTAAGTAAGATTTTAACGTTTTTAATTCTCATTCGTTTGACAGTTCTATTTGTATAAAATCTTTAGCTTTTTCAAGTTCTTTGGAAAAAGGTTTCCTGGTGATCTGGTCTTTGCAACTAATGCGTATAGAAACTTCTTTTCCCTTAACAATAAATTTCAGTGTATTTATCAAAAATAAAATTTGGACATTTAGCACGTTATAGAGAAATCTTATTAAGGTTTAATTTAAAATGTTTTTGGCACTATGCGCCCACGATATGGCGTCAAAGCAACAAAAAAATATAAAAAATTTAAAAAAGTACTGGAACGTACTTGTGTTTAGATAGAACTTTAAGATTTAATCTTTAACTCAAAAACGTTAAAGAGGATTAAAGTTAGATTAATTTAATTATAAGATTATCTTATCTTACTATTAATCCTTGTTTAATCTTTAGGTCAAAAACGCACTCTTACGGCCAATTTCACCGAGCTCAGTAAAAACTAACTATTACTTTAACTTCCAGTTAACAATTTGTTTTTGACAGCTATAACTGATATTTAATTATAACTAAGCTTGGTGAAATTAGCCTTTAGTGTATTCGAAATAATTGAGAACTTAGAAATATTTTGATGACATTAAACTTCAAAATGTTGACATTATACTCGTATATATATTTTCAAGTTCAAAGAGGCATTTTAAGAAGAAAGCTAGAGTTTCATTTTAAGTTTTAACGATTTCAAATCAGTTTTTTTAAAAGATATTGCAAATGTTTACTTGTATGATATTCAAGTTAAATGTTTTTTTTTGTCTGCAAAAACTGAATTATGGATTCTATTTACAAAAACTAATCTTATTGTGTAGTTTGATCAAATTCAAATTTAAATAGTTCTTGATTTTGAAAATTTTAACTTTTTTACAAAAATTTATAAATTCGACATTAATATATAGATAATCCCATTTTTTAATGATTAAATCAGATGGAAAATATTGAAATATTATTAAACTCTCAGATTAGGATTAAAACTGTTAAGACAAATACTGCATTTAAGACTGGATTAAAAATCGAAAAAAAAATTCTAATAAAAAAAAAATATTATGTTTCAGGAAAAGACTGTTTCTAAATAAAAGGCTTAAACTGAATAAAATTTTGAGAACTCTTAACCTATTTTTATTCATACTTTTCTTCATCTCTTCTTCTTCATATGTTCTTAAAGGAGGTCACTGTATTTTAAATGTCAAATAATCAAATTCTAGAAAACATTTTCCTTAAAATGCTAGTACAGGCATTAATTTGGATATATCTTTCAAAACTCAAATAATAATTTAGAATTTTATTAGAAAAAATTTTATTGTACATATTTAGATAAACCCATTTTTAAGTGAATCAGGGCGTCATTGTATTATGACATAACACTTAATACATTTAAGAAATCTGACACCCAAATATAAATATTCCTAAAATCGCATTCTATAGTATATAAAACTACACATTTTTAGCTACATACATAAAAGTATCCATACATATACATGTATGTGTATAAATATCTTAGTTGTTCAATTTCTCTACATTAAAATCGGTTCGAGGGAAAAAATGCCATGTTAATCAACATAAGAAATTGCGGTCGTATAAAAAATTTTGCCAAAATTAGACATGCGTTTCATCGTATCTTGTAGGCATAGATACATTTGTGTGTGTATACATAATTCTCCGAAAAACTTACGAAGTTATAGATCGTTTACGATATAGTCGTGCATTTTTTGTGTTTTGTTCTATATTTGCATTTATTACTCTTTGGCATTGGTTTGTTGTTTTTGTACACATTTTATAGATATATTTTTTTTATCTAACGGATTTTAAATATTATTCTTTCGTTTTTACGATCAAATCATTCGTTTTCGTAATCATAAATATGAATGAATTTTGTAGGTTTTTATAGTTAGTTCAGATAATTTTCAACACTGTTTTATTTATGTATAAACAAATTTAAAAATAGTTTATTTGATAGCAAACAACTATAATTTTTGAAAGGAAAATATTAATTTTTCAATATTTTGAAACTATTATATATAATCTTTTTGAGTTTTTAAACACTATTACAGACATTTGTTTTCATTTTAAAAAAATTCACTTGATTTTTTTTTTTTTTTGTTTTAGTTGTTAAAGGTTTCCTTTGTTATATAATTCCAGCACAGATTTATTCTATATCAGTTTTCAATTCTTATTATTGGTCTTGACTCTAAAATATTTTTTTAGATCTCACTTTTTTCACTGTTTTATCAATTATTATTTTTTCAATTATTAATTTTAACTTTGAGGTTAGAAATTTATTTTTTTTTTTATTTTTTTACTAAATCTTTTTAGTCCGTAACGGTTAAAGAAAGTTATCGTAATGGTTAAACGTAATCCTTTGTTTAGAGCATCTGTTTAATTCAACTTACTTTCAATTTCACGTTTTGGTACATCGGCCTAATTTTTCGAAAAAATAAAAAAAAATACGAAAACATTAAAAATTATTTCTACAAAATATTAAATTTTTGTTTCGACAAAAAAAATTTATTTTAATAACTTAGAAATTCTTTAAAATTACAAATTTTCTTTGAATTTTATTAAAGCGTTTATTTCACTCACCATTTTGACTGTTGGATGAGAAAATTGAACTAACTCGCGGATGAGCTCGGTCTCGACTGAACACTTTCCGTCGTTAACAATTTGTAAAGGTAATTCCTAAGGTGGATGTCTTAACACACAAACTCATATGTGTGTATATAAAATTGTTTTTACTTATACAATTGCACATCATTTGATTGTGGTGCTTTTTTATACACGTACATTTTAATTTTCAGTATATAGTAAATTAAAATGACGAAATTTTAGTATAAGTATTAGTACGTCCTCACATATACTAAAAAAAAAATCGAAAAATTTTTCATGTCTTATTGAATATTCTATGAAATTTACTTTAAAATTTATTTAGGAAAACCAAAAATTTAAAATATGTATTCGTAAAATACCCAGTAAAAGTCAGAGTGTTGAAAGAATTTAATCTTAAATAAAAACTTGCTAAGTGTCAGAGTCAAGTTTTATATTAAAACTCAGAGTTCGAAAAAAAACATTATCGTTTCTGTTCTGAATATCACTTTACTTCAAATCGGATGCTTTTAAAAGCACACGTGTTATTTTGTGTTGTTCTGCAAGTCATATTGTTTTTGTGTTTCTTAGTTTTCTGCGATTGAAAATCACAGCGAAACACAAAAAGATGGACGGACGGTCCGTACATTCTAGCTGTTTGGTCCCGGTGCTGCTCGGGATTTTCTAAATAAAAAATTAAATACTGGAGAGTTTTGTTAATAACTATCTACCATCAATAAAGAAAATATTTAAAAATCACGACAACCGCACCACATATCGGGAGTTTTTGTATAAACCATCAGTAGGTCTTTCCAACGCATGTACTCGTTTGAAAATCGGTTGAGTGGTTCTCGAGTTATAAAATTACGAACATAGGACAACTTATTTTTATATACATATATAGAAGATAATTGGTGGTTAATGGGACCGATGTTGATTTTGAATAAAGCACAAATTATTAAGGAATTCTTTTCTTAACCTTTCTCTTTTTCTATCTTCTTTATCTATTCTTCGTCATATTGAAGGGATTCACAATGGACCGTACTGGTCTCCGAGTGGAGGTGTGCCCTTGGGCACATAACCCTTCTGAACCTAACCTAACCTAGGAAATTGGTATGGTTCAATTATGTATGGATAAAATATTGGCCAAATGGCCGCTGCAACCTCGCCGCACACCTACATCCGATGGTCCAAATTTTCGATGACCCGTTATATGCCGTTAATATGCCGAATTATCTCATCCTTTAGCTCTTGAATTGTTGCTGGCTTATTGACGTACACCTTTTCTTTTAAATAACCCCAAAGAAAGAAAGAAGTTCAACGGTGTCAAATCATATGATCTTGGTGGCCAATTGACATCGCCACCACCTAAGATAACACGGCCATTGAATTAGTCGAGCAAAAGAGCCATTTTTCGTTAGCTGTGTGGCAAGTGGCACCATCCTGCTGAAACCACATATCATCTACATCCATATCTTCCAAATCGGGCCATAAAAAGTTCATTATTATCTCACGATAGCGCACACCATTCACAGTAACTGCCAGACCGGTCTCATTTTGGAAAAAATACGGCCCGGTTATGCCGCCAGCCCAAAAAACCGCACCAAACAGACACTCTTTGTGGGTTCATTGGTTTTTCGACAACCACTCTTGGACTATCATTCGCCCAAATGCGGCAATTCTGCTTATGGACGAATCCACTGAAAGGAAAATGTGCCTCATCACTGAATCACGAAGTGCACTGAATAACCTTAACGCGTTGCTCGATTGTAGGTCTTTCCATGGTTCAAATTGAGTTAGTCTGAAATTAAGAAATGTCAAATGAAATGCCGAAAAAAACTTGACGTTTAGGTGTGGTTATGGGGCCAAATTATGGAATTCGAGATCGAACGAAATAACAACACAATTTAAATGGGAATTCGATCGATATCGAATACCGTAGTTAGGCCCCAGGCCTATACATATATACTGTTCTGTTGGGTAGATATTTTGAAAACACAAACACTAGAGGTGTGTCTGTGTAGTAAATCAATAAAAAAACGTTTCTCTATTTTTAATATTCGAACGCAAAAATTATACTGTACTTATCCAACTCAATAAAAAGATGCGAACCTTTTATTGTGCTCTGTTTTTTTCTGTTAATCACCCACTTCGTTGTGTTTTGTTCAACAGATTAATGTTCGTTTCTTTCGGTTGTGATTAGCCAAAACAATTTTTACAAAAACACAAAAAGTGAGCAAAAAAATTATATTGTTTGCTGCTCATTTCTTTACTTTAGATTCATAAGAAAGAACCTCTATAGTACATTAAAATTAGAGTTTTTCTTTCCCCGGACTTTTTCTCTTCTCGGGAAGGCGGATGCAAAATATTATTTGCTGGAAAAACTTTTTTCAATTCTCTTTTGAAACTGCATGAAACATTTATTTTGAAGCACTCAGTGCTAGTTCACGCACGCCAAGATTGACTCGTCAAGTCTTGTGTTCTTAGGATAGAGGGGAAAGAAATGGCATTCTCTTTTTCCTTTCAACTTGGTATGTACCTACGGACAGTTTACAGCTTTAACACGATTTTATTTTGATATCTTACTTAAAAAAGGTGCAAGTATGTCTCAAAAAGTATACTTTCTGCATTCGCACTTAAATTTCGTTCCAAAAAACCTTGGCGATAAAAGAGCATGGGAGCGTTTTCACCAACAAATGCTAGAAATTGAACGTCGGTATCAAAGGGCGTATGATGAGGAGATCTTGGGCTACTATTGATGGTTGCTTGTGCGAGAGGCAGAAAATAATAACAATAGGCAAAGTAATTCAACAGTTGTAAGCCATTTCCACAATTTTTTTTAAATGTCCTCTAAAAAATGTTGGTCATGAACGGGTTAATTTAAAAGTAGCTAAATAAATTAATAAAACATTTTTGCTGCACCAAGATATGATTGTTGTGGTTATAAAATGGGTTTTTAATGATATCTAAGTCTGGGATCACACTATGAAAGTTTTCTTTCAGAAAGTCTGAGTTTATTGGTGAGAGGGGAATAGAACATGCTTTTCTTTTCTCCTTTCTCACCCATAAACTCAGGCTTTCTGAAAAAAACTTTCATAATGTGAACCCAGATTAAGTGAATGTTATAAAAAGTAAGACAGTGCAGTTAAGGGTTAATTTTTGACTAAAATCCCAAGCGGTGGACCAAAAATAGTTATTTTAATTTTCATTAAAATCGAATTGAAAATCATCAAAAACTGACTAAACATCTATTTATCTCGAGTATGTGATTAGATTTTTAAAATGTTTTAATGCAGAATCAAAGAATTCCTAAATATCTATTATATTTGGCCACTCGTTGGACAAAATAAAATTACCAAGCTTTTATATCACGAAAAATTTAATTTTTGGACCCCTTTTGGCGCGCCCAAATATTTTGGGAATAATCATAAAAAAATTTCAAAGTTTATTTTCATGGGGGTACAACTTTTACTTTTTATGCCCATATAAGGTGAATCGGTCTAATGCGCTATATAAATGAAATTCCGTAAAGTCGCTTATGTTTTTATTAAAATTACGCCGTTAATTGCCTTTTCTGAAAGATCATTTGTATGAGAGCTAGGAGAAATCCTTTAGCAATTTAAATAAATTCCGTCCTCATCATAAATATTTGTGACCGTATTATTATTCACAAGCCTTAAACGCCTATTCCGGGAGACCATTTATATGGGAGCTAGATAAAATCGTTGACCGATTTTCACTAATTTAAATAGGTCCCATCCTTGAAGCAAATTTTGCCAAACTTACTTTAAAATTGATAGGTATACTATCATAAATAATTTTAATGGAAACTAGGCTTTTACAATAGGTTCCATCCTTGTCCAGAAAAAAGCATATTTCCCAAATATCTGTAAAATGTTTTTATCTCACCATTCATAACTATTCTGGAAGACTATTTGTGTGAAAGCTTGTGAAATCATGGACTGATTTAATCAGTTTCATAAGAAAAAAAGATCGTAAACCTATTCATTTCCATTTCTATAGCATCCGTCCTGAGACCTAAAAAACTTATATGTGTACCAAGTTTCATAATTTTTTTTTAGTTATCTGCATCTGATGCAATTCTTTTAAAATCTGACATTGGTGAAAATATTCATAATATAGAGAAAATTTTGTTATTTTTCTTCGTTCATTCTATTCTAAAATGCCAACCTAACAGTGGCAATAAAACCGAACACCAAAATAACGACGACAGAATCCGATCTATACAACCGCCTGTTGTTTATAGAGCGAAAGAAAAAAACGAAAATTTTATTATTTACTCGTTCATAAAATCTCGCACATCTCGTAGACGTAATCGTATGGATACACACATATAGTTTGGGCAACACCATTCCACCTCCACCTTGTATAAGTAGAATTCTTTTAGATTTTTAATTTGGCTTTTTAACGTTTTGTTTTTGTTTCCCATGTTGCCTTGTTTCAATCTATTTTTGTATATAATTTCTTTTTTGCTTAATTTTTTTTAATAATATACATTTTGTTTTTGTGTATGATTTCACTAAGTCTCGAATAGTGTTGAATATCAATTTGAAATATATTTTTATTTTTCATCTCTATTTTCGTTTAATACGTTTAGAATACAATAAAAATTTCAAAATTTTGAACATGTTAGTTCATGGATTTTATACTATGAGTTTTTGAGTTGGTTAGTTCCGCCATATTCGTGTTTATTAGTGAAATTTTCAGCTTTCAGTATTAATTTTTGTATGACCCTGCCAATTTGTTTGTAATCGTTTGCCAAAATTAATTATTTGAAATTTTTAACATTAAGTTTTTTGTTTATATTTCCTTTTTCTTTTCAAGCTAAAAATGCGTACTGATTTTAAATTTGATTTTGCAGGCGTGTTTGTATGTGTGCGTATTTTATATCTGGCAACTCTTTATGTATTTGCATTTAAATATTTTCGTGGGTAAATTCGTCTTTATTCATCTCTCTGGTATTTCGGCCAAATTAAACAAAAAAAAGCACAAATACT
The DNA here is from genome assembly GCA_949318255.1 of Pollenia labialis. Lineage (NCBI taxonomy): Eukaryota > Metazoa > Arthropoda > Insecta > Diptera > Polleniidae > Pollenia > Pollenia labialis. The sequence continues at coordinate 146,415,539 of OX439139.1, forward strand.
ATATTATTTTATATTGCATGGTTGCGACATACATACATATGGACATGTTTATAAAATAATCTGTATGAAAAATAATTTTTAATATTTATTGTGTTAAAAAATTTATTTCCTAATTGTACTTGACCATAATGGTTCAAAAATTAATAGTAATTATTTCTGGCATTAAAATTGCACAAATGTTTTACAAATTTTTTAATGAAATTAAATATTTTTAAAAAAATCAATTAAATTAGTAAAAAAAATAAAGTAAATTTTTTGGCTTGATTTGTTTTTTTTTTTTTAAATTTTAAATACTTTTAAAGTGTCGATTACGCATTGCAACCGAACTTAACGTTGACAGATGACAACGCAACTGAAATAAATTTTTTTTATCTTTTGTCAGTTGCCATTTTGGCAAATAAGCAACCAAAAAAATGCAAACAATTAAGCCAAAACACAGAAAATTATTAGTTTTTCTATGACCACAAAGAAGAAGTGAACGTGGCTTATGTTGGGCGACAATTCTAATCCGCTAGAATCAACGTCTGTACTAACAAACAGATTTTCTTCTTTTGAGGCACATTTTCGTGTTCCTAAAGATACTGTGGCTTATTTAGTGTAGACTAAAAAGTCTGAACACAAATTTATCCGATATGTACGTGGATTCAATTGCATGTCCCGTGGAATTGTTATCTTTTTTGTTAACCAAAATGTAATAAAATATCCAAAATTATACAAAAAACATACTAGTCTTGAGCTTTTGGCGCCTTTTTACTTAAAACAACAAAAAACTTAACGGTTGGCTAAATAGTTATTATTTGGCAACTGAAACCAATCTCTCTAAATAGTTTATATAGTTTTAGTGCAGGCTTTCAAGGTCATCAATATCATATCAATTGCCATCTGTCATACATTTTCGGCAACTGGCAACTCAACAAAAAAATTCGATTGCCATACATAATCAACCCATTACCCATATACCGAAAATTATTTTTAAACAATCCCTGATTTTATTTAAAATAAAAAGGATGTTGAACAGACACAACACTTTGGAATATATACGTTCGTATAGAATTTTATATGGAAAATATTTTTAAAACTACGGTTTTTTCATAGAAATTTTCCATGCGAACGTTAACGTTCGAAATTGATGAAAAGGCAGTGAGTTTTTTGAATTGAAAAATTTAAACAAGTAAGAAAGTAAATTCTGTCAAGGCCGGCAATATAATACCCTACACCACAGTATTTACCGACAAATTGTTACAAGTAAAGCCTATTTGGAACCTATAAGGCACTCAAGGGAAAATTATGTTATGTAGTAAAGATTTATATAAAAGTTTTTTGCGCCAAATATTATCTTAATATTAGGGTATTCATTCGGTTAACTTTAATCTGTTAATTTAAAATTGGCAATTTTCGATTAACGATTAGACCGGTTAATTTCAGTCGATTAACCGAGTAACCGATGTAACAAAATTTTTTAGCTTTTTGTAGTATTATAACATATTTTTTTGTGTTTTTAATCATTTGTTTCGTCTCATAGAAAAAAGGTGTATGTTTGGAAAATAATTTTTCCAACAATATATTTCCTTCGAGCAATACATTCTTAAAGTTAGGGTTTGCTGTTCGGTTTAAACCGAAATCGAAACCGCGGTTAAAATGCCTTAAAACCGAAACCGAAAACCGACCAAAAAATCCTCGTTTTAAACTTTTACTTTAAGTATATATTTATGCATAATACATAATACTCATACTTAATTTAAATGTACAATGTCAAGGTATTTCAAAATTCTTTAAATTTTAAATAACCCAGCAAAAACTTTGTTTACAATATAAGCAGAAAAATAATGAGAACTTGACGAGAAGACTATTAATTTTTCTAAAAGTAATCCTAAACATAATATATTTTTTTATACTTAAAAGTTTTAGAAAAATATAAAGTTACAAAAAGAGGCCAAAAATAAGTTCTTACAAATTCAAATCGCTCTTATATGCATGAAAGTGTGCACAATAATAAATTTTTGGAAATGTAAGAAAACATTTAATAAAGATTGTTTGGCTGCACAAAATCATTTATAGTCTAACACTCAGGGGTGTCATGGAAATTGAAAACGTAAAACAAAAGAATTTTAAGAGTCGTTTTTTAATAAGGTTTCTGTAATAAAAAAATTTTATGACAATTATTATACAAATAATGCTCTATTAAACAGAATTTTTTAACAAAAATTGTAAAAATTAGATTAAAAGTTTAATAAAAAGAACTGCAAAATTCTTTCGTTTTACTTTTTCGATTTCCATGACATCCCTGACTGTAATGCAAATGTTATGTTGTTTAAAAAACATCGTTTACATTAGATCGATAGAACTACTTGTGTTCTAGTAACAAAAATATACTGTGGGGGTCATTTTGGAACATATTTATGTATGTACATTAGGGTGGGTCACTGATGTATGAGAAAAAATAAAAGTTCTCGAATCATATTCTAATAGCAATATTTTTTTGTATTACGTTAAAACAAATAAAAATTGCAGTCCATTTTTTAAATTTTAATATTTTATTTACTATCAATTATTATTTATTTAAACTAAAAATTTTTGACATAAACTTAAAAAAAATAAAAATTTGGTTCTTATACAACATAAAACAATAAAATTCTTTTTGGTCACAAAATCTTGTTTACTGTCAAATCAGGGCATCTCTCGTCTTGATTCAAGTTTCGTCTATATTAAACCATCGTTTGACTTTTTTAGCGCAAAGAGTCATGAATGCTTCTGACAATATTTTCACGAACCTAAAAGTCGTTAAAATACAGTAATATGCTTTTCTGCAATACAATGCTATTGATGCTATATTACAAAATTTATCAAAATTGAAGGTCAAAGCGCGGGCTCTTACACTAAAAATAAATTAATAATATTTTACAGGGATCTAATTCAGACAAAAATACAACATTTTTACGGTATTAGAAGTCGATAAGAGAAAAAATATTTTTTTGACCCGGCCTAATGTACATAGTAAGTCCCCATTTACATTATACGATTTTTGTCGTTGCGATTCTAACTTTATTGGCGAGAGGGGAGAGAGGAATTTAAAGGGGTACACAAGCGAGTGTACTATTCGATTCCTTTTGTTTTCTCATTCGTTCCTAAACATTTAAACCAAATTAGTTTTCCAAAAGATTATTTTTTAAATAATTAATTAAAAAAATCTCAAAGTTTATTTTTTAATAAATACATAAAAATATTATATATAAATTATAAAATATATTATTCATATTTGAGGCGTTCAGCGCCAAAACGGCCTAAGCCCAAAAAAATGGTTCTGAGAAAAACGAATTTAAAAGAAAATAAGTTTTTAAAATATTTTAATTTTTTTTTTATTAATCGTAAATAAATATAAGTTGTAATATTTGTTTTAGGTTAATTATTAGGTCTTAATTAATTTAGATAAATACTGTTTTCAACAGTTAATACAAAAATTAAAGTGGCTTATATAGTGATAAGAATTGAGGGTTAGGTCATTTTGGCTCCATTTATTAAAACATACAAAATTTCTTCAGATAAATAATAAAAATAATTTTTAGCGTTTTAAATAATACAAATTAATAATAATAATTATTCGACTTCTTCCTGAATATCTTCTTCTTTGGCTCTCGAATTTGTTTTTAAATTATTATAAAATGCATGGCTTATAGGAGGTATGAACTCTTTGAGTTCCTGTAAATCCTTAAACTTTGCAGCTTCAATGAATCTTCCTCCAGGATTAAGCGGTTTCAATTCCAAATTTACGAACTTGCTGGAGTTCCTCTTTGAAATATCAACTTCTTGAAATAAAACATCTATGGGTAATTCCATGTCAAAACGACCAAGAGTGGGACACGACCTCTTCCGATTGTAATGAAATTTGGGGAGAAGGTTCCTTTTATCTTATAAGGAACATATATGAACGAAAAAAAATTTAAGAAATTTTTTTTTAAAAATTACGTCATATTCAAAATGTCATAATTTCGCAGATTTAGCTGAATGTGTAGAGCTTATTTCTTCAATATCTCGAAAACTACTTGACATACGAAGATGATTTAAATGTCATTTTAAAGAGAATACTTGGGACTACAAACCATATACTGAAAAGATATAATTTTTTTGAAAAATGTAATATCTGCAAAATATTAAATTTTAAAAAACGGCCTAAGTCAAAAACCTTTTTTTTTATTTGGCTGATTTTTTTTATATAATACCCCAAACTGTTCTTAAAAAATCCTGATACTTTGAAGGAGGTGTTTTTTTTTTTCTTTTTTAAGATATGATTTTTTTTCTTTCGCAACCTTTGAAAAAATTGTCTTAAAATAGAATTTTAATATTGTAATTTTGAGCAATAAGTACACTGTGCTAGTTGCAAAAAACAGACCAGCCGCGCACCTTGCATTTTGCCCTAATTGGGGCACGCTGAATCTAGTTGGACTTACCGTTTTTTTAGACTGGCTCTTATTTTCAAGAATTACCGTTATTTCGAAAATGTAAGAGGTTGCCCAGCATATATTTGCGTAACTCAAAAACGGTTTAGTTTATTGAAATAACTAAAAAAAACCGAAATTCGGCAATAAATAATAAAGTGGGGTTGGTCATACAGTTGACCCATCTAGGAGCATCCTACGCGCGCTGCAGGGGCCAAATTAAAGAATTTTATTAAACCGCAATATTTGCATGGTGGCGAGTAGGATGCACCTAGATGGGTCAACTGTATGACCAACCCCACTTTATTATTTATTGCCGAATTTCGGTTTTTTTAGTTATTTCAATAAACTAAACCGTTTTTGAGTTACGCAAATATATGCTGTGCAACCTCTTACATTTTCGAAATAACGGTAATTCTTGAAAATAAGAGCCAATCTAAAAAACGGTAAGTCCAACTAGATTCAGCGTGCCCCAATTAGGGCAAAATGCAAGGTGCGCGGCTGGTCTGTTTTTTGCAACTAGCACAGTGTACTTATTGCTCAAAATTACGATATTAAAATTCTATTTTAAGATAATTTTTTCAAAGGTTGCGAAAGAAAAAAAATCATATCTTAAAAAAGAAAAAAAACACCTCCTTCAAAGTATCAGGATTTTTTAAGAACAGTTTGGGGTATTATATAAAAAAAAATCGGCCAAATAAAAAAATAAGTTTTTGACTTAGGCCGTTTTTTAAAATTTAATATTTTGCAGATATTACATTTTTCAAAAAAATTATTTCTTTTTAGTATATGGTTTGTAGTCCCAAGTATTCTCTTTAAAATGACATTTAAATCATCTTCGTATGTCAAGTAGTTTTCGAGATATTGAAGAAATAAGCTCTACACATTCGACTAAATCTGCGAAATTATGACATTTTGAATATGAGGTAACTTTTGAAAAAAAAATTTTAAAATTTTTTTTCGTTCATATATGTTCCTTATAAGATAAAAGGAACCTTCTCACCAAATTTTATTACAATCGGAAAAGGTCGTGTCCCACTATTGGTCGTTTTGACATGGAATTACCCCTATGTTATTTGAATATTTGTATTGAATTATAAATTACTTTACATTTTGAAATCTTAAGCCATTCAACTGTGGAGATTTTTCTGTTTATCACTAGTTTCTCGATTAAGGATATGCCTTGAATATCATCTTTACCAAGTGAAATGGTTCCCTTTTTTTTGCCGTGATGATTACACGATCCCAATCATCAGGCGAAAAATGTCCTTGTAATATTTTTTTTCCTTTTCAATGAGACCAAAATCTTGATCGCATGGTTGGAATGAGTGGCCAGATACTAAAAATTTGTGGTCTATCTGTTCCACAGGGAAGGTCGAATTATTGGTTGATTAAAATGCATTTTGGAACAAAATCGCAACAGGTGATGCCGCAATTAAACTTTATTACTAAAACTATGGTTTTTACTTTAACATACGTTTTTGCCGTAACCCACACATAATTTTTATTTCTAGGATTCGATTTGACCTAAGCGGCTTAGGCCATTATGGCATCCACATTTTTTTGAACTTTGCAAAGAGGAAAAACAGTTTTTAGCAGGTAGTATAACCTAGTGTTGTACTATGCAATAGGGAGTTTTTGAAATATTTATTTCAGAAGGTTCCGGTGACATCAGCATAGTCAGTTTGATTTGTTTGAAAATGAGGGTTAGGCCGTTTTGGCGCTGAACGCCTCATTTATGAATTACTTTTTTGTTTGCTCGTTTGAGTTCAAGAATTGTTTTGTTCGTTATGTTATTTCCAATTATATAGACTCCAATTATAAATAATGTTTGCATTTCATAACAAAACTTTATTAATCGGTTAACCGATCAATAACAAAATTAACCGATTAAACCAAAACCAAAAATTAATCGAGCGATTAACCGATTAAAGCAAAAGCCCTATTAAATAAATACACTACTAAATATGTACATCTATATGTAGCATAATAAGATGGTTTATGGGAACAAAGACTCTATTCCCTCTCCATCTTTGGTGGTACGTTTATTATAACAAATATAAACGAAAACATAAAGATGTAGATTAAGTTTTTCGGACTTAAATTCGAAATTGTTCAAGGTATGGTGTAAACTTAAAATATTGCCTTTCAAACTGTCCACAGTTTAAGAAAAATTAAAAGAAATTAGCTTCTTATCAAAAATTAAGATTTGGTGCTTGCCAAAAATGTATCCAGGAAATGGTTCAAGATTTAATAGTCCTTAAAAGTTTATTTTTCGTTTATTATAAAAAAAATTGTATCTTTTTCAAACAAGAATTTGAATACTTGCAAAAATAAATTTTTTATAAAAATTTTCTGTTCATTATAAGATTTTTAATCTGGGATCCCGAATTTTGAAGCTCACGACTTCTTAATTTCAATATTTTTAATTTGTTGCCAAAATTTTCCAATGGACTAAAATTGTGCATTCGAGATTGTTATAATTTCATTTAAATAATAATCAAATTTTTATTAGTAAATAAATAATTGTATATGCTATTTTACAAAAATTAAAAATAATTACAAGTTTAAGAAACTTTTAATAAATCATATAGGCTAGACAAGATGATGCATACATTTTATTTTTATGTTTCTGCTACAAATGTTTTCCTTATGTTCACGTTAGATATGTTAATGGTAATCAACCGTATGACGAGGGTTGTTGTCGTTTATAAAGTCATAATATAAAGTTATTAAATTTTCGGCTTGATTGTGTCATTGTAAGCTTAAGTCATTAAGTCATTTAGTCATTTATGATTGTTTCTAGATTGGTTGCACTAGTCGATCCTTTTGAGGTAGCTTTTGACCACATTTCCGCACATTTCGGGCGGTATCTTGGTGATAACTTGACGAGTGATGGTTCCCAAATGCTGCAACGTAAAGGTATTAGGGGAAAGGTCTAACGGCATAAAATCACATGGTAACTAACTATGCTATAAATCCAAAATCGGTCGTGATGTTTGACTCGTGGCACCGTCTTCTTGAAACCACATGTCATCCAGATCATAGTCTTGATTTGCAGACCTAAAAGTCGTTATCATTTGGCCATAGCACTCTGAATTACAACACACCCATTCCATAATGCGCGACAAATCAGATACTTTTTCCGAAGCAATGGATTTTCCACTTCTGAGTTCTTCGAGCCCCATATGCGACAAATTTGATTGTTGACGTATCCACCTAGTGATAAATGAGCTTCATCGCTGAAGAACATTTCGTCTGAAAAGTCAGCATTAAAAGCCTGTTGCTGTATCACTCAATCAGCATAACTACGGCATTGTGAATAGTCAGCCGGCTTTAATAGTTGCATGATGACTTGAACTTTATTTGGATGGAGGTGCAAATCCAAATGTAAAATAGGTTTAATCGACAAATTCGAATTATCAACCACAGTTTCACTAACAGATGCGATATTTACGGCAGTACGTGCATTGCAATGTTGCACAGGCCTGACCACATTTGTACGCTGGCAGTCTCGTCAAAATTTTTTTTTTTAATTTTGGAAATTCCTTGCACAGACGTTCGATTATGACGAGACTAATCACGTTTAAACCACCACTTTTCTTGTAGGTTTTAACTATTCTTACGCGCTCTTTGGTTGTTAAACGATCCATCTTTGTATATGTTAAACCTTTGACTAAATAAATGACACTTCAGTTCCCATGATCGGTAACTTTGGTGAGAACGTTTCGCATCGAAAAGACGTGAAACAAAATATTCCACCGTTTCTTGAAAATTAAGAAAAAAAGTGACTTTGTAACTTATGTCGAAAACTATCAAAAGAAATTACGTCGTTGCGTTACAAATGTCGTAATATTCCACTCGATGCCGGTGTGAAATTGCAGATGTTTAGAATGCCAATCACACATCCCAGTAAAAAACGAAGCTTACTGATAAGCAGTTTTGTAAGGGAGAGAAACACAATTCACCCTTAAAACATGCATACAAGAGGCATGATTTTTATGTGGCGAATTCCCACTTGAAAGCACTACTTTTCCCCCTCTGCTAAAAAACAATTTGATGACTGATTGCGTTATAAAAAAAATGTAATGTCTATGTTCGGTAATATTTCGGGAATGATCCTAAACACATTTTTATGAATATTACATTAGATGTATGAAATTATTAAATCTTACATTTTTTAATTAACAATTAAACATTTTTTTAAGGAAACTATAATTTTGTATTAATTTATGAATAAAGTTATGTTTGTATATTGTTTTTTTATGTTCCCAATTAAAATTTTTTGTTAAACTTGGACAAACTTAAGTTTTCATGTATACAATGAAAATTTTTAACGTAATTACGAAATCCCATGAAGCCATTTTAACGAAAATACTTCATTATAACTATGAAATTCCATTTAGAAAATGAAAATTTTCATTTAACCAATGAAAATTTTTTTTTGAAAATGATTCATTGAATTTATGAACCATTTTTCTTTCAGTGCAAAGAAAACTGAACGCTTAAAAAATCAAATTGTACCTTCCCAAAGCTTTAAAGTAATTAAATGCACTCTGATGTTCATAAAAGGTATTTTAAATGAACATTGGAGTACATTAAATTTTATTAAAGTTTTGGAAAGGTTTACTTTAATTATCTTTAAAATTATCATTTACCTATAAAAAGTTCATTTTGGAACGCAAAATCTGGAATGAAAATAAAACATTAAAAAGTCCAATACAAAAAGATTCAAAAATTCCAAATATTCCATTAAAAGTAATCTGCCTTCAATATAATATACATTTTCCAAGGCTTTTTTATTTTCAATACATTTTCGCAACTTTTAAATAAATAACCGGACATTGAAAACCCATAATTTATTCTTGAAAACTCTCTAGGTTACACCAATTTTAAAACTTTTAATTTTGAATATTAAGTTAAAAATAAAAACCCAATCAAAGTTTTTCTTGGGATTGAACAAGGTTTCGTTTAAATGTGCTAAATTCCCATTTCATACTATTGATAAACTGAAATTTATTCATAGATAGGGGTAGTGCACTCATTTTGCAGTTTCAACTCATACTTAGTGATAGTGCAAAAATATTGCAATCATTTTCTTGATTTTGAGTGATGAATTGAAAATTTGAAGCCTCACTAAACATGACTGATAGTGATGCTAAAAAATTTTGCACTCAAAAAAAATAGTTTGATTTAAAAAAAAGCAATCATCTTTTTATTGCAACTTTTTTTTCCTTCACTCATTTGAGTGCAAATTAAATTGTTGCACTAAATTTAAAATCATAAACTTGTTTTTTCATGATTAAAGCCAATAATTATTGACAAAATTTCATTTTGTTTAATGTTATTTGCTTATGCATGTCCTCAAAAAAAATCAAAAACCAAAGTTACATTTTTTAAATTTTAGTGACACAATATTTGTATGCAGCTTTTTTGATTGCAAGTCCAAATTTTGCACTATTTGAATTGAGTGCAGATTTTTGCATTCAATCTGCATTTAGTGATAGTGAAAAAATTTGCAATATCACTAAAAAAAAATTTTAGTGGTAGTTAAAAAATTGCAATCATCACTAAAGCTGGTAAAAAAAGAGTGCAAACTAATTTCTTTGCAGTTTTATTTAGTGATAGTGCACTGCTGATTTAAATCAAAATTTAGTGCACTACCCCCAACTATGAATTTATTGTTGATGATGACCTAATGTTTAAGTAAAGAACTTTGCCAATAATTTCTTATAATTTCCCGTAAAAAAAATTCTCAATGGTGTAAAGATATATTTTCCTGAAGTTCCCAGAACCTTTTCCCAAGTAGAATTCTCTAATTTTTTGAATATTTCTGTAAATAGAAATGACTCTTGGGATTTAATGCTCTAAAATTGCCATGTTCAAAAGAAACGGAGTAAATTTTTTGTTACAGATTAATTTTCATTAGAGATTTACGTTGTTAAATTGCTAAAGGTATTAAGATTAAAATAAAATTAAATAATGAAAATAATTCTATTCGAGCCACATAATAATTTTAAAACTATCACCCAAAAAGGTTTTTTTAATTTATTTAAATAGTATAAGAAGCACGGAAAAATTTAGTATTATTTTTTTATTTCTTAATTCTTGTTTATGTAAATTGTTGTAAACAATTGAAAAAAAAAGCATGAAGGTGTGTTTAGACGGTCAATATTTTTAGAGATCAAAATGTTTTTCTTTAGAATATTGATCTATTTATAAGTTGTATGACACAGATTTTAACAAGCAGAAAACAATACGTTTATATGTATGTATGTATGATACATATATTTTTACAAATGTTCATACATGCATACTTATATACCTAATTAAAACGATCAAGAGAAAACTAAAACAGAAGAGCTCCTCGTACTCATACCAAGCGTTGCCGGTTTGGTTAATTTTTTTCTCGATATGTACTCGTGTATTTTTTCATTTTGGTTACTTTTTTAACAAAAAAAACCAATGTTTTGTTTTGGAACCAGAACAAACCGCTCCGCTTTTTTGACCTTTAAAAATTTTGTGAGGTATTTGTGCATCTAAAACCAATACTTGTTTCATCTACTTAAAAATTATTTTTTAGAAGCTTTATGTGTACTAGGATCGCCCGGCGGCCGAAATTCTACTATTTGACATTTACTGTTGAGAGAACCTGTGCGTTAAACAATAAAAACGTAAACAAAAAGCATTATTCACCCATCTTTGTACGTGTGTCTGCAAGATAAATTAAAACGCTTTTCAAACACTTAAATTCCAAAAATTTAGATACAAAATTAATTGTGCATATCCCCGTATTTAATTTATAAGATTTTCATGAAATGTTATTAAAGTATAAAATAGAAACACAGATCTTCTTTAAAAGTCATTAAAAAAGATTTCCAACTTTTATTTTCTTAAACGACGCTTTTGCGCGACTTTATTTTTAAAAATGTCTAACAGTTGCCCTGTCCTAATAGGTTTATACATGTGTGTTTGCAAGTGCAAAATGAAAACAAAAACATTATGGGAGAATAAAATAGAGCACAACCGTCGTTTATACATGTGGGTTTGCAAGTATAATGCAAGAAACCCCCCATTTTGGGAGAATAACAAAAAATTCAACTACTATTTATACATGTACATATGTGCATGTGTTTGCAAGCAAATTTAAACCCCATTAGTCCTGAAAATTAAAAAACAAAAGGTATTTATCTAGACAAAAATACATTTAAAACGATACATGTTTAATTCAAATCGGTGGACGATAAGATACATAAAAATCAACTACTTAATCATTGTTCCCGTATTTATATATAAGATTTTTCACAACACATTGGTGATTGACTGTCCAGTAAAATTTATATGAAAAACAGTCAAAAACTGTGCGACTTTTTAAAAATACATAGCGGTAGCCCTGCTTGTGTTGTGAAAAAGCACATTAACTTTAACAGACTATCAAGTTAACCATATACAGTATGTACATATGTATGTATATTAAAGTGTGTATGGCCATTATCTGCTACTCTTAATGCTTTATAGGTCTCACTGAAACTTTTTTCTAGATAAACGAAAAAGTAATAGGCCCTTCTGATCCCATCCAGTTTATTATGATTATATTTCCACCGTGCAGAAAGCATCTACTTATATAAAATTATATTTCCTATTGTTCTTTCCAGACCATCGGTAATATACTGTCAAAGCTTTATAAAAATCGGTCTAGCGGTTTATGAGCCCACAAGATACGGACAAACACAATTTCTTCTTTAGACGTATTTTTAAACTGAAGTACTTTTGATACAAATAATTTTGGTCACTTTTTTGGCTTTTGGTTACCTTATTTTTACATTTTGGTTAAATATATTTTTGGTTGTGGCAACGCTGCTCATACCGACAGCAAATAAACAGTATACAACATTTTTAGAACGCAGCATTAGAATAAAACAATTTAATGGATTAAAGATTTCCCAAAACTTTTCTGCAAATTTTTAACACATAGACAATGTTTTTTTTTTTAATTTAAAAAGCTGCATACATAATATGTATGTCTGAAAATATTATATGTTATGGCTTATTATATATTTTTTCATAATCTACACGCAGAGAAAAAACATGTTTAAATATATTTTTAAACATATTAAATTTAATTTTGCCATTTTATGACAATAATTTGTTTTTAAATTAAAAATAGTTTTCCCCCTTTTCGAAGAGCAACATGCTAAGATTGAAACCCCATCATGCTATTATGTAAACATATTTTAGTTATGTTTAACCATAATGTTCGTATTTAGTACAACTTTCTTTAATAAAGAAACCTTTTCCCATGATTTAAAAATTCACGTTTTTGGTATATGATCAATAAATTTCTTAAAACAAGAAATACAAAAGTATCATGTTTTTATTAAAAATAAGAAACATATTTCTGAAATGATGCTGCATTTATTTAAAATTCGTCTGGTTTTCTTGATTGTTAAATAAATTCGAATTTCTTGCATCAAGAAACAAATCCTAGCGATTTATTAAAACTTTTCAGGAAATGCTGTAAAAACCTGGTTTAAATCAATTAATTTTTATTTGAATCGACATGTTAAGCAAATCAATAAAAAGTTTCTTATATTTTTATGTTAAGTTTTCTTAAACTTACAAACGCTATACGTTCTTATGTTATAAATTCAGGCTTTTCTAAAAAAAACTATATTTAAATATGTATTGATATTTAAATAGAATTAGTGAAATTGACAATAAGCAACGAAAATTTAATAAAAGTGACTATCGAATAAAAAAAATGTATTTTAAGCTGTATTCAAAAAAATTTAATCCCGCTTTGAGTCATAATTTTTTGCTTAAACAAAGCCACACATTTGAATGTTCAAAATAAGAAATTTTTAGCTTGGACGAGAATGGTGCGTAATTTTCTTGGTTCAAGCCATATTTTCTGATGATTTAGTAAATAATTCTTTCCGTGTAGATAATAGATCCTTGTTTAGATAGACACATAATATGTATTTTTTCAAAAATAGGACCACAATGGGAAGGAAGGGGGCAATTTGACTTAAAACATAGATCCCTATTTAGATAGGCACACAAGCTTTGCGCTTTTTAAGAAATTGGGTCATTAGGGGATAGGGGACAATTTCTGCCACACAGAAACTTTCTTACTTTTTTTCATGAAACCACTCCATTAAAAAAGTTTAAAACAAAGTTTTAAATTTCAATGTCTGTCGCCACCCATATGTACATATGTATGCTTGTGAATCTGTGTGCAAGTTGGATGAAATTTCCCTTTACAAACTTCTTTGCGAAATATAATCTTTGTGCCTCTAAATTACATAATAACATATATAATTATTGAGATTAAATTCAGGGCAAAAAATATTTTAATGCAACATAAATCACTAGACCAGATTTTATTGGAATTGTTCAGATTTGATCTGCATGAAAACCTATTTTAAAACCGAAAATAATTTCTAAAAATGTTGATATCTACAAATATAATAGCCGATACAAAATATTCTTTAATAAATCTTCATCTCATAACATAATTTATGTCATGGTCCCAAATAGGGTACAAATGTAAAAACAAAAAAAAAACAATTGCCAGTAAATTAGGTGGAGTAGGACTCTTAAAAAAAATAATAATACATACATAATTGACTCATATGTTGAAATTGCATAAAAAACATCGTAATACTTGTTAACTTGAAAAAGAAAGACAAACCAATAAAATGATAAACAATACCTGTTGATCAAAATGCTAAAACATGTCCTTGAAACATTTTTCCATCACTTTAAATATCAATAAACAACAACTACTTTTGGTACAAACAGCATCAGCTGTACTGCATACATACATTTTTATCAATAAAACAGCTGTTAAGTCGAACAGCTGATTTCAATGTTTTCATACTTGTTGAATATTATTTCAAGTTAATACGCAGCCTCTTTTTTTTATTTGTTTTGCCCTTGTCCTTAGCATTAATTTTTGAGATTTTTTTCTAGTTAACAGCTGTTATCAGTTTTCGACCATTGCGCAGTTTAAGCAATTTGTCATACAAAGGACTTTTTTTAAGTACTAGATAATATATATGTTTGTATTCATATATGTATGTGTTTTGCATTTTTTTAACAGTTTATTTATTATAAATTTTATTTATTATCTTAATAATTCTGATTTTGCTTTACATTTATTTTCATTAAATCAAATACTTCTTGTGTAGTTCTAGTTAAAATTATTATTTATTGATTACTTCATTTTCATTTTTTATAATAATTATTAAACACATTTGTTTTACTGAAGTAGTGATAAAATGGATAATTTATGCGTTTATCTTTCTCTTCTTTTGTTTGGAATTGTGCTAAAAGCCACCCTCTTCATAATGTCTCATTTGTATGTGTGTCAATCATAGTTAAAGTATGTATGCGTATTAGTGTCCGACCGATTAAACAGCTTCGGTATCGGCCAATAATCGGGGTTCCACGATAATTTGGCTAAATTTTGCCGAGGGTCGAAGATATGCCTAGTCGGCTAGCATGTAGTTTTTCTTCAATTTGAGTCTTGAAGTGTATAAAACCAACTATATTTTTGGTTTTTCTCTCAAGCTGCACATGTTAAGCCGATATGTACAAATGTTTTTTTCCTTTGTTACTTCTTTTAGGAGAATAGGGTCTTCAACAACATATTTCCTTCTCACTCTAGTCATACTTACAAATTTAATTTTCTTCCCATGTCCTATTGATATTTTGTAATTCACTAAAAATGTGGTTCCACTTGCATATTGGTTCGCCTTCATAGCTCGGCATTGCATAGTTTGGTTTGATTGACAAATTTTATTTAGCCGGCCATACGCGATCCTCTCTTTTTTCAGTTTGTTATTCACATCTGTTTTATCACATATCCCAGAGAGCAGATAGTCAACATATTCGACATCGTGTTCTCCTATTCTTATTGAGTTATTATCAGGCCTGGGGGCAAATTATGGCAGTCGTGATCGAATACTTTTTCGATTCGAAAGCTATTTTTTTTCTTCTTCTGTCTGTCCATACTGAACGGATCGAAATTATTTTTTTAGTGTTGTAAAGTATTTATTTGAGTTTTCACAACATTGAAAAAATAATTTCGATTCGTTCAGTATCGACTTAGATAAAATTGCTTTCGAATCGAAAAAGTATTCGATCACGACTGCCATAATTTGCCCCCTGTTCTGAAAATCACATAATTTCAAATCACATGTGCTTTTTAAATCACACGTGTAGTTTTGTGGTGTTCTGTAAATAAACCCGTTTTTGTGCTTTTCGGTGTGATTTTGATCTGTCGAAATCACAAGTAGAATGCCCTGTTTTTAACACCTGACAAAAAATTTGATCTACAAAATGATAGCTCATTGTCTAACGCTTTTCATGCTATTTTCCGACAATTTGTTTTTTAACCGATTAAGCGTTCTCAAAATAGTTTTAGGGTTTGTTTAAAATTTTGCAATTTTTCGCGAATTTTAGACATGTTCGCGATAGAAGCGATTTCTTCCTGTAAGTTTTCTGATTCTTTAGAGCCTTAACGATTTTTAATAAATAGTAGACTTTGCTATCATGCCGCTGTTAGCAAATTTTGGCTTGTTTGAAATACTAAAAATTTTCAGTCATTTTCGCTATTTTTCCAAATTTTTTTTTTTGTTATTTTCCGAGATTTTGTTTTTTTAAACCCCTTTAGCGATTTATAATAAATTTTGCAACTTTTCGCGAATTTAAATATTTTCGCGATAGAAGCGATTTTTTCCTATGATTCTTCACAGCTTTTACGATTTTAATAAGACTTTGCTATCATGCCTCTTTTAGCTAATTAGCGATCTTTGATTCAACTAAAAAACAACACTGAAATAACAACAGATGTCACAAAAGCAAATATCAATTTTGTAGTGTCGTCGAATTTTCTTAATTTTTAATGATTTGTTGTAAATAAAACAGCTTACATATTTCATTAAAAATTAATAAACTTTCAATCTGTTGTTTTTATTTTACTAGTCAAAATTCGACCATAAATTTTTTTGTAAATATGAAGAAAACATAGCAAAAACAAAAAAGTTTCAAAAAGTCTCCTTTATAGATAGTCATCCACTCAGGACATTGCATATTTAATTTTCTGTTTCTATGTCTAATATTAACGAAAATTGATCAAAGTACCAGATATAGAACGAAAAAGTACCAAAAAGCTCCCTCGTATACATTCTTATTCATGCAGGCCCATGCATGTTTACTTGTATCTCTGTAGGTCGTTAACAAAAATTCAAGGAGTACCAGATGAATATCGATTTCCATACAAAAAGAAAAGACATTCATGACACACACACATATTTAAAATGTTTTTTGTATGAAAATAGATATTCAGTTTTCTCGGTAAATTATGAATAAAATCAAAAGTTGTGCACTTGATTGCACTTAAACAAACCTCATTTCATTCGAAATTTTGTTAAGCTAAATGTATTTAGACAAAAACTTTTATGCGATGAAAGTGCCTTAATTTTAGACATAACGGTATATCTCGAAAACTAGAGCTGATAGAGAAATATTGAGATAAGATTTGAAATAGCGACCTCAAATTAGTAAGAATTTGCAATCAAATTCCCCACCGCAAACTTACTGTTCCGCAGTGTAATAAATGTAAATATCAAATAAAAAATTAATTATTTTATACGCGAAATACAAAATACTGTTATTAGTAATAACTTATTACTTGGTACTTTTTCTGCACAGCGGTCATCATTTAAACATTTTTGATTCCCAAAACATATGACAATTAATTAATTTTCATGTTGTAAAATTCCTTTCTTCATAAAAATAATTTAATGAAAATTAAATTTAATGAACTTAAGCCTGATTAAAATATTAAAAATTTGGATTAAGAACCATAAATAGTTCAACAAAATAACCACAATTCTAATTATATGACACGTTTTTAAATGTTCTATAAGTGAACCAACGTGCTTACAGTACGGTATGGTGCATTAACGTTTGCCTAACTCAGCCTTTAGTTTATGTATGTATTTTTTGATATAACTACCCTGTCGGAAATTCAGTTAACTTTTAATTAACTGAAAGCTAACTATTTCTCAAGTAGTGATGGTTGACACTTGCATTAATTTTATATGAAATTAACTAACTATTTTAACATTGCGATGTCCTAGGAAGTAGTCAATTGTCCGACTCTGCATTACTTTCAATTAACTTTAAAGTGAGTTTCCTAGCCGTTAACTTAAAGTTAACCGTTTGTAGCTAGCTATAAACTTACTACTATAAGTAAGCTTTAAGTTGGTTTTTTTAAATTAACTATAATTAAGTTAAATTTCAGTCAACTTCATACTTGTTAATAAAAAATTTTTCTTCTGTTACTTTTGTTGCTAAAAATGTATGTTTATAAATTAATAGTTTTTTCTTTTAAATAAATAAATTAAAAAATTTCAAAAGTTTTTCTTGTTGTGTATTTAGCTACAGTAAAGATTCGGCTAAATTCAACCAATGTGGACGAACTTCGGCTTCGGCCTAAAAAAGTAATTTCGGCTGGGCAATAATGCTTATATTTATATGTACACATGTATATCGCATCTGTAAGTGTGTATTTTGCTGTACTTAAAATTTCAGAGGTGGCACTAGTTTGTTTTAAAAAGGACTAAAATATTTCCATAAGTAAAGTTATTGATTGGTTATATTTAAGAAAAAAAATTCAATATCTTTTGAATAAGACTGCTGCTACTTTTGTATATCTTTAGAGTTAATAAAATCTAAATAAGAATTTAATATTTGTTGATTTAAATTTATTCACAAAAGCTATTTTTAAAATTATGAAATTATTTTAATAAAGAAATCGTTTAACTTACATTTAAAACAAAAACAAATTTTAATAAAATGCCAAAATAATTTCTTCAAGGTACCCATACATCATCAATATTATTGTTTTAGTTTACTTTTACGTGTTTTCAATAAAAAATTGCGCCATTTTCATATAAGGCGAATTCAAAATTTAAATTCGTCTTGTTTCACATATTAGAACATTTTTACATAATGGTCAGCGTTGTCAACTCGGTGCGTTGCGCAACTTTTTGGGTGCGTATTTTAATTTTATGGGCGAAAAATTCCTTTGTTGGTGCATTGTGCGCTTTTTTCAAATTTCGGTGCGTTTTTTAATTTTTGATGGCACCAAAGGATATGATAAGAAAATCTCATTCACTGGTGCGAAATTTTTACAAACAATTTTACGGACCACAATATGAACAACATGTAATGATGCTTAAGACGTATGAAATCATATGCACTGAGTAAAACGTTATTGTTGTTGTAGATAATTTGTATTATGTAAAGCCTAGTACTCTGTACAAAATTGTGAAAAATTTTGAGCAACAGTAATTATTTCACACGAAAATTTTGACTTGTATCAATGTTTCCTACCATGTACATTTTAACGCTTTTATTCCTGTGTATGTAAACAAATCCCACATGTATTTTACTAAAAATTATTTGTTTAATAAAAAATTTAATAAAAAAGAAAGCAAATATGGTTAAAAAACTGTTAACGGATGTGTTATTTTAATTTTTTATTTCTTATTTAATAACCAGTTCATACATTTTGGCTTTTGCTTAAAATTCCACGTGAAATAAGTGCAGCTTACATTATTTCGCAGTTGTAAAAAAATGTTGCCAGAAACTTTTCGGAACTTTTTCAAAAAATGAACAGAATTTTCTCAATTTCGAATTTAAATTCTAATTTTCATTTGGAATTATCTTAATTTCAATGAAAAATGGTGTAGTACAAATGAATTATTTAGTTATTTTATATTCGTTAAGTTTTTTCTTTTTTTTCTCAAAACCTTGAACTGTAAAAGACTAGCCCAATTCACAATCTTGTGCAAATGGTCTTGCATCGCAGCTTTTGCAAAATGATACACAAAATACTATAGTATACTTTTGAAATTATAGTAAATACCAAACCATTTGGCAAGTTCTACGATGAAAATCCATTTGCACAAGATTGTAAATTGGGCTACTGTTATATTGTTTTATGTATTTTCAATACAAAAATTATACTTTTTGTGCTAAATAACCTTAATAAACCGTTTAAATAAAATATGGTGCGTTTTTTCTCCTTTTTGATGCGTTTTGAAATTTCAAAGTTGACAGCACTGATAATGGTGCATAATATCAAATTTTTCAGCCTTAAGATATG
Organism: Pollenia labialis; assembly: GCA_949318255.1. Classification (NCBI taxonomy): domain Eukaryota; kingdom Metazoa; phylum Arthropoda; class Insecta; order Diptera; family Polleniidae; genus Pollenia; species Pollenia labialis. The sequence goes on from OX439139.1 coordinate 146,435,156, forward strand.
TGAAGTTTTTTTTTTGCCTAATTTGCAAGGTTTTTTTAAGCCTTAAGATATGTGAAGTTTTTCTATTGAGCAAAATGAATGCACAGGGTGACTCGAATATCTCAAAACTAATTTTTTTGTAAAATATTTCAACCCACCACCCTGCTGCTGAATTCTGTTCGCCTGGTATTTTACATAAATTTTGTTAATTCTTGTAAAAATTAAAAAAAAATTTTGTCGTCTGCATGAATAGATAGATAAAAGTGAGTGAGTATATAAATAAATAAAGGCATTTTTATTTTTATTATTGTTTTCTTTATTTAAAGAATTTTTTAAAATATTAAATTTTTAATTAATACATCAAAATAAGTAATAAGTGTGTTTTTTGTGGGTTTTTAATAAATATATTTTTTAATTAAGATGTAGGTAGAACAAACAACAAACATACTTCTTAGATTTAAAACGATAAAATATTAAAAAAATCATTATTAATTAAGTAAGATTAATTAAGATTCTTTCTTCAAAAATTATCTGTAAAACCGATAGTGATGATAGGTAATTTTTCCCAGATTTGAATGGATCAAATGGCTTGGCTGATGATATGATTTCTGTAGATGGATGATGTTTTATAGAAACCTAAAAATAAAAAAAAAATCAGTTTTAAATTGTATATTAAAAAACATTATTTATTATCAGGGTTTTTTATATAGAAATTTTGCTTTGTCAGAGTCCATAGATTACGAAACTATTTAAACAATTATGTATACAAGTTTTGCCGCCCTTAATAGGTTTTGAAATGACTGAGTTACGATCGCTTAAGTAAAAAAATTCAATGTTTCAAAAGATTTTTAGTTACTTTGTGCTTAAGTTTGATCGTTTAACAGTAAGTACACTAGATTATTCTTATGTAGTTAAATAAAAATAAAATTTTAATCTTAAATACATCAGGAAATACATATGTGGCGCGCAAAATAGAAAGGGACCTAAGAGTAAAAACCGGTTTTGTTCAGGAGAGCCATTTTAAATTAAAGATTTAAATACGTCTATCTTTGGTGTACCATCACTTCATAAAACGCGCATATCTCTGGGAGGGAACAGTTATGGGGCATGGGATCGGTCTCATTCGATGCTCAGATGTTGTCCACATCAAAAAAAAAATGTGAAAATTGATTTTTTTTTGCCCTTAGGTCCCTTTCTCTATGCGCTGTCACATATATAATTTTCTAATAAAAAGAAGCATAATTAACATAATTGTATTAAAAACAAACAATGCCGATAAAACTGGAAAGTGCATCATGATATGTAAGCGTATAAAAACATGTATGTAATTGCATATTTACAGGTTTCCTGCTTATAAATTTAGACAGATAATGCCCTTAATAATTTAACAAACTCTCTATAGCATATACATACAATACAAATATTTCATAATATTTCACATCCCTGCAATTCACTATTTGTCAGGTTATCAGTTTTACAACCCTCGCGCAAATAATTCATCTGCCAAATAACAGCGCAATGTATAAAAATGTACTGGGTATTTTATAAACGATAGAACAACAAATCGTGTACACAAATGTTTTATACATTGACTATCATTGATAAAATGTTTAACGGTACAGGGTGTCATAGCAATCATACTTAAAATCCTCCTATTCTTGATTTTTGTTTTTAAATAACACAGTACAACATTTTTCAGGTGATTCATTCGGGACTCAATTCTGATAATTGTTTATGAAAGTAGACCCAAAAAGAAAAACTTCTGCATCATTAGTTTGTTCAAGGTAGCTCAAATAATAATTTAAAAATTAATTTGAAGTTAGTTAGTATCGTATAGGGGAATTTGTCATGTTTTAGGCTCTTTTGTTTGTCATAACTCGAGAACCATTAGTCTAAAAAAATTAAGAATTACAATTCCTTTAATCTGTTCATACAACGTTTCGCTACATAAGCAACAGTTTTGCAGTTATAAATAACGTATGAAGAAAAAAAATATTTTTGCCCAAAAAATTTAAATTTTTTATTTTTCATAAAAAATCCAAAACTGTAAAAAAAGTGTCAAGTCCCATTACTTTCACGTAAAGTCGCATAACCTATGAACAATCAATGTTTTTTCCAAAGAATTTTGTCGATATCTCGAGCAAATTTTTTAAATTCATTCCTTTAATTAATTATGAATAAAAGTGAAACGCGTTCATCGATTGTCATGATTTATGTGTCATTTTGTTCATAGGTTATGCGACTATACGTGAAAGTAATAGGACTTGACACTTTTTTCTACCGTTTTGGATTTTTTATGAATTAAAAATAAAAATTTTAAATTTTTTGGGCAAAAATATTTTGTTTCAGCTTATTCGGACTAGTGGTTCTCGAGTTATGACAAACAAAAGAGCCTAAAACGTGACAAATTCCCCTATACGATACTTACTAACTTTAAATTAATTTTTAAATTATTTATTGAGGTACCATGACCAAACAAATGATTCAAAAGTTCTTCTTTTTGGGTCTACTTTCATAAACAACTATCAGAATTGTGTCCCGAAATCATGTGTTGTACTGTGTAAGTTATTGAGATCTTTAAAAAAAATCACAGATTTTTGTTTGGCACTATTTGTAGTCTGACCTTCTCCAAGAAAAGGGACCTAGTGTCTGAAAATTAGGCTTTAAGAAAAACTCATTTCATCTTATTCTACACCCTTTTAGGTACCAGAATCCACTCTTAAGTCCAAAACCGTTTTTTGAAACACTAGCTCCCTTTTCTAGGAGAAGGTCACATATATTAAGGCCTAGGGGCAGGTCAATCAAATATAATAGCAGTTTTCACCCTTTGTATTTTGTTTACAACTTTGTCTTTTTCTTATGTTTTGTAAATTAAAAATTTGCACGGAGAAAGAGAGCGTTTTGTCAATTGTTTTATTCTGGTTAAAAAATTTAAAATATTAGCAAAAAAACGTACAATTTATAACGTTTTATAAAAATGGAGTGTTGTTTTTCTGATCTATTTCGCGAGCTCTACCCCAGCACGCCATTACAATTTAAAAGATCAATGTTAATATTTTTTAAGGATTTTCTTTATGAACTAATTAAAAAACTTTTAAAATTGTTTGACATCTATACAATATTATCAGAACAAAACTTTAAATATACCAAGATTAGTGAATTTAAGAACACCAATGCAAAACAGGTCGAATTCCACCATATAGAGTAACACAAATATAAGAAATTGTTTGCACTTAAAGTTATTTTCGGTAGTGAACCTTTTATGGTAGGTTTATTTTGAGAAATTATTTGTATGGGGGTGAAGTCATGGGCAAATTCGCAGTATTTCCAATACGCTTTTTTTGAGTCAATACAATTTCCTTAATAAACTGCATTTATGAACAGCTAAAATACTTAACCAAATTTAAACAGCAAAGTAGGGAAGTAACGAATTTCACACCCTGTACTCCTACTCTTTAGGACATCATCTCTAATACGCACTGTGTGTTCGTAGTAATGTGCATGAAATTTATGTATTATAGACTGTATGTATCCGCTAAAATGAGAATCGTCATTTGTCGTTTAACCAAGTAACTCCTGGCAGATACATTTTTTCTTGTTTAGTTTAGTTACATCCGAGCGCTCCAACTGATTAAAAGTGTTTTAGCAATATCGCCACAAAACCGTTACAAACGCAGTAGTGTATGTTGCAAGACCAAAGAATACTAGAATTTGTCTATTCCAATTAAAATTTCAATAAAAAAGTGATAAAACCAAAGAAAATTACAAGAAAATAGTTAACGATTAAAGTGAGCAAGTTTAATTGCTCAAAAATAAGTGAAAATTGTCTAAATACAAATAAAAATTGCAAATAGAAAAAGTGCCAATCCCTTTTTTTGAACACAGTATGTTTAATAATCATTAAATAAATTGGTCTATTAATGCTTAAAACTGCAGAAAAAGGTGCGGTTCTAAAAAATAAATAAGAAAAATAGAGTTTAGCAGTCCCAAATGTTTAAATATTTTAATTTAAAAAATAGAAACCTCAAGTTAAAACTATAAAAATTTGTTAATGATTATATAAGTAGTGAAAATTTTTCACAAAACCAGTGGCGACCTCTAGAAAAATAGTGAAAATTTTGTATGTCTCTATACCTGGAACCGAAGATTTGGAGTCTGCGTTTATCAAACGCATTGATAATAACAAAAAAATTTGTTAACAAAAAAATACAATAAACCATACATAAAACCAAAACAATGTAAACACTTGTCTTTAAACTGAACCACTAGCCACCCTCTTGACACAGTAACTACTACGGGGGAAGAGAGTAAAGATGTTTGTTTACAAACAATTCAAGAGATGAGAGTAATCATATGAACAAGATGATGAGGGTGTTAACGAGATGCTTGTTTAGAATTGCGAAAGCAAAACAAAAGATGTTAATAAGGGTTGATTTGTAGGTGTAAACAGAAAATTTAGGTGACCTATTTCAAAAACAAATAAAACCGGCATTTTTCTATTAATTACTCAGGTTCTTATGCTCTTAAATATGATTTTTTTTTTGTCATTATGAATAACAAGAAAACTTAATCGGTTTTAAAGGCTCAGTTAGCCGGGATAACAGTAACGTTGCAAATCAGCTGATTCATTTTGTTGTGTGTAAAGCAATTAGAACGATTATAGTTAGCAGTAAGATGTTACGTCTCAATCCGTAAGAAATAGATTGGTCTCGTTCCGTCAACGTGACATTTAAATTCAGTAAGCATTTGCATTGTTTGCAAATAACAAAACAAACCAGACGTTCCGTTAGGGGACGTGGACGTTCGGCTAACTCTGCCTTGAATGTGCCAAATCGTTTTGTTAGAATCCACCGATAACGGAAAGCTCAAAAAAATGCCATCACTTCTTTAAGTCCTTTTTAAGACGTGAGTTTATATAAAAATCAGTTAAAACTAATTGAGTTATAACCCTGCAGGAAATGTCACTAGTAAAATCTGTAGTGATTTACTATTGACACAGTCACAATTACTAGTGACTTATACCCCAGACAATGTTATTTACTGTAGGTATTTAACATGTGCGTGTCATTGCAAATCTACTACTGACGTTGCACAGTGGCGCCATTTGAGTTTTTCATTGTAAAAATCATAACTTTTGAACCAAATAAGATAATCAAAAAATTTAAAAGGCACATGATAGATAAGTGATCAAAATGAGTGTTTGAAATCAGTCCTACGCCTTTAAGGTGCCTCAATCAATTTTATGGGAAGTCAAATAAAATATTTTTTTAATTTTTTATGTTTCTTTTTGAAAATGATTCCAGAAAAGATTTAAACAAAAATTTTGTAATCTATTTTTAAATTTTGTGTAAAAGATTGCTCACAATTCGTAAAAGAAGGTATATCTAAAAGACTTATCATCTCCGAACTATAATTATTTTCTACTCTTTTCGTGACTTTACATGCAGCAGTGATAAAATTAGTGAATCCGAAGATGATGCTAACAAGTGAAGAGGTACTCATTTTTGCTCACCCTTAATGATTTGAAAGTGTTTATCAATCTGTATTAGTTTATGGATTCCTGTGCTTCTTCAAAAAGCTCCCAAATTGGCAAAGTCTGATATTCAATTATGTCTTTGCCATGCGACAATACTTTATAAACTGCCGGGATCGTTCCTTATCTCTTAACGATTTAATTGTTTATTCCAGTGATTCGAGTAACAGCCTTATTATTTTCATAAAATCTCCTCGAAGTGTTTCCATTGTTTGAGTTTCCGAATCCGTACTTGGGGCAGTCTACTTTTAGTCCAACTTGTTTAAAAACGCATCCTATATTCGATTCTTTTTGATCATGTCCTTATCTTTGTATGATGTATTTTCATCAAAGTGTTCCCGCTCTTGTGGAAGCGCGTACGCTAATTATTGAGTATAACCATATTATTGTCACCTACAACCATATTATGGTTGAATTAGTCCTCCATCAAGAAGCCACAACCATATTATGGTTGCCTCTAAGCTTGTTTTGGTTAATATGATAATAATTTGTTTTAAAATTAACAATAGGATTTCCCTCTTTTCCAAGAGCAACATGCTATGGTTGAAAACTAACCATGCTATTATTAGTGTTAAACATGTTTTGGTTATTTTTAATCATGACATATTCGGAGGCAACCATATCGTTGTGGATTCTTGATAGAGTTGGAGGTGACCATATTTAAACAAGTTTTTCTCCGGGTGTAGAATCGTTTAAACTTCCGAAGTTCTTTTGCGTCTTTCGTCGATTTTTCCAATGTCAGGAAACATCAGTCTTTAGCCGCAAAGGAACAACAGATGCCATAAACATATTTCCTAACAATATTGTAGCGTATATTTCAATATGGTACCTTTATTTGTACATACTGTATCTGCACCTGAATTTAGGGAGCATAATTTGGACCTTACAGAATGAAAAACCAAAATCATTTATCTTAACAATAACGAACAAAACGGTTATATGGCATAAATTGCCAAAAACAAATGCATGCAACACATTTTTGGAAACACGTCTTTTATCTAAGTTTTACCTTTAGCAATACATGGGCAAGGATGGGCAGCTGGAAATTGGTGCATTAGGTAAAGGAATAATCAAAAAACTTATTTGGAAAATATGGCAAATATAGAAATTTATAGTTTTTTTATTTTCAATCAAAGTTGAGAAATATTTAAAAATTAATTTACCCGAACAAACACAAAGAAAAAAGTATTCGCTTTTTAGTTTTGTTTCTAAATATATTGAGCTTTTCTAAAATCTTTGCAAAAGGTTTTCCTGATGATCTGGCCTAAGCAACCACTGAAATGCATATAGAAATTAGCATTCCCTCAACAATAAATATGAAAAACTGGGAATTTAGCACGGTATACAGAAATCTTATTAATAATAAATTTCGTATGTATTCCCAAAAATAACTTTGATACTACAATTTAAATAGATCTATAAAAAGAATCAAGAAGAATGATTTAAGAGTAAAATCTTGGAACAATTTTCTGTAAAAAAGGTTTATTCAAAATTTTTTAGGGACACATGAAATTTTTGATTTTTGCAACCTCACTTGATCTACAGGCGCCACTGTGCGTTGGTACTAACGACAAGGCAGTTCAGAAACTTGTCGATCGATCTAGTTGAAAATTTGTGTCTAAACCAGTTAAGGACACTTTTGCAAATCCTATGTCCAATCCAATCCAATGTACGTAAAGTGTAGCTCGCAAGGGACTTGGACTACTACAAAAGTAACCCAAACTTATGGGGAAAAAATGGTATATTTAACATTTCGATGTCCTAGAGCAGGACCATATAACCCAGCCTTGGATTACAAAGGAGTAGTATTAAAACTACTCCATTGTATACACAAGAGGGTTAGTTTTAATTTCGTTTAAAAACGAAAGCATGTCGTTAAGAATCGAAGACATGTCGTCTCACTACAAACACTTTTGAACAATTACATGGTCCATGCTTGCATTACATCGGACCAGTCCATGGAGTAGTCTATTTATTCAAATTGGATCAGGTGGTCCAATATTATTTGCAGGGTTCGGCTGTTGCTTTGTTGTCATTTCTTGTTGATGAGCGTCATTTGTTTTCTGCTGCTTCCCACACAAGCATAAATGTGATAGTATGTGTGTGCCTTTCACTGGTCTAAACTACAATTCAATAGAACTAACCTTGGTGCAAATGGCATCCAAATCAGAAGACATCGAGGAAATCCCATATATGTATTGCATTAAAAATTTCATAAATCAGTAAATTTTTACTGAAATTTAGTTTGTATTATCAGTTAATCAGTTAAAAGTTATTTAAAAAAGTAACAACTTTATCTGGCAAATACGATTAAGTTCCTCCAGTTGAACACGATGCCAAATTATTTACATCTTATAAACGAAATAAATAACCAAAGAAAATATTTTTATTGTTTTTTACACATCCCATGTTTCTAAATTAACTCATTGCTCACGCAAACACTTGTTGCATTTCATGTTGTTGTATTTCCGACGTTTCCGTTTTCATGTAATTAAGGTTCCTTGGTGGCAGCTGATACAAACTTCGAATGAAACTATACAGTTTTAGGCCTTATTTTCAACGTGTATGTATGTATTTTAAACTGAAAACACTTAAGTGTTTGTGTTGAAATGAATCACTTTGATTTTATTGCCAATTAGCATGTTAGACGCCTTTATGTCTACAAAATAAAACATCTATACGTCAGGTTAAAATGCGATACAATGGCAAATTTATGGGTGCGATTTCGTAAAGTAAACAAATTATTTAATACAACTTAAGTAAACACAGAAAATAGAAAAAGGAAAAAAATCTCTGTATTCATGCAATGTAAGAAATCTACTATCTTTTAACAATAAATATATTTTTAAACTTTTATCAAAAAAGGTTAATAATCATCTTTCTGACGTTGGTTATAATCACATTGTTTTAATTTGTTTTGGAAAATTAACTGTTAACTAAATCGATTAAAGTCGAGGTTCTCAAAAATTTGGATTTCAAAATTGAATTTTAAATTATTAACGCCCTTATTTATAAAACAAATGTATGTATTTAAGATTTATAAAATGTTTCTTGAACGAAATATGCCTGTTTCACACTAGCACAGAAATATTGTACTCTTTGTTTTTTAGCTCCTTTATTACAAGATTTTTATTTATGGGAATATTTTCAATAAGGAAAGAGAAGTAAGACCTTTGAATTGTGTGAATTAACCAATTTTTAACAGTTTCAATTGGCCTGAGATGATGGAAAGAGAAATGAAAAAAGGGCAGCTTTCGAAGAAAATGAAAAAAGAAAACGCAAAATGTTCCGTTTCGTGACATATCTGTTAAGTAATATGCGGGCATATTAACATGGATCTATTTATGTTTTAAGTTTCATTAAAATTGGTTTAATAATGAGCACAAAGACCTTAATCCGTAATGCAGCTGGTTTTTGGGTTTTATAAAATTATGGACCGATTCGCTCCATTTTCAACAGGCTTGGTCATTGTGCCAATTAAATGTATTTTGTTGCTGTGAATATAAATAAATAACCATATAAACTGATAACGAGCCTTCCTTGAACAACCCATCTAAGATACATTCAAAATTAAACAAAAAAAAAATTTTTTGTATAAGAATAACAAAAATAGAAACTGGGAATTATTTCCTTTCGAAGGTTACTTTATATTATGTTCAACATTTTTTATTTTTCGAATTTATTCCATGAGCTAAATTTTAGTTATGTATTTTATAAAGCCATTTCTGAAAGGTTGAAGGAATAGGACTATTACAAAAAAGCTTTATAAAATACATAACTGAAATTTAGCTCATAGAATAAATTCAAAAAATAAAAAATGTTGAATATAATAACAAAAATATTTTTATTTTAAGGCAACTTTTGAAAAACCATGTAAATTATTTCTTCTCAAAATATAAAAGCAAAATCATAAAAAAATGGTCAATAACACAACGAATAATAATAATCATTCGAATAATAACGAAGAATTTGAGATCGATCAAGATGATGGCATGCAGGATTTGGGTTTACCCGTATCGGTGCAGACATTTTTGTGGCGACAAATAGCCCCATTTATACGACCCAAATTGGGAAAACTTCATGAGGCTAGTTGTACGGTAAGTTTTTAGTAAATTCATATAAATCTCACAATTTACAAAAATCTTTAACAAAAAAGAATGTAAAATGCTGCAAATGTTAATGTTCAATGAATTTAAACCTAAAAAAATGCGAATTTAAAAAAATCTGAAAGGTGATAAAAAAAAATGTGTAAATATTAAATAAAACTGTGCTGTAAATAAAGCTGTTAATGTTAATAAAAAAAAACTAAATATAAAAAAAATTAAAAATTATTTTTTATGTGCATAATACTGAAACGAAAACACTAAAAATTCAATTTGAAAATTTTATAAAACAAATAAACATTGGTCTTTCATTTTTATGAATTTTATGAAATTTTAATTTCAAATTGAACTAAATACTGTAAAGTTTTTTACTTATTTTTAATACACAAAATTATTAAATGTCTCTTTTTTTGTCTGCATTTAATTTATATATTTGTATTCTTCTTTGTCCTTTTTTATTTTATTTCTTTGGACGAAACTAAATAAATGCGCTTTGTCCAAAAACAATATTAAATCTTATAAAAAATTTAATTTAATATATCTTAACTATAACACATTCACACTTCTAAAAAATAATTAATAAAAAAAAACATAAAAAAATGAAATAAATTTACATTTCTTGTGTCTGCCTTAACATTGATGTAGTTTTGTCAACATGCACCGGGACACCATGTAAGTTGCCATTTATGCGGTAGAATTTTTAGTTACCAAAATGAATGAGTTTCTTGAATGACACTATCCCACCACCTACACCCCACCCATACATAACTTAAGTTTTTTAAGTTGTAGTCAAATAATTTTTTTAATACATTCTCGCATTTAATTTCATCTGAATTAATTTAATTTTTGTAACACTCTTCATTTTTATGTGCAAACTCGATAAGCTTTTAGTTTAGAAATATATTTATATAAATTTTTTAGAATTTTTAATTTATAAATGAACAATTGACGGAAACGCTGGCGTTTGACTTTATTGAGAAAACTACCTACTGTTCCAAACATGGATACCAAACTTAAATATTGATTGTACTCGTTACACTAAAAATATAATATATAGAGCCCTTACCGCAAAAATAGCTTTTATCCTTTTAACACTTATCAACATCTACCATCAATTTGCAAAGATGTTGAAATTTTCTAATAAGAAATACAAAGAGCTAAAATTCAAGATCTTTTCATAATGTAATCCTATGTTTCCACGGTACGTGCTTCGCTCTCTATGCATGCTTCACACTCTAATCTTGAACGAAGGCACTTGCTTCGCCATACAAAATGTTGATAGCGAATCATGAAAAATTCTCTCTTCCCTAATTTGTATCGCAAGTATATATGATCTAGCTGAAAAAATCGTTTGTTTCAAAGTTGTCAACTCGCTGCGTTTCGAATCCATTTTTGGTGCTTTTTTAAATTTTTGTTATTCCTTACGCCAGATGATAACAATAATGACGAAAGTATTAGCTTTATTATCAAAGTTATTTTCGGGAATACAAAATTTATTATTTATAAGATATCTGTATGACGTGCTAAATTCCCAATTTTTAATATTTGATAAATACACTAAAATGAATTGTTGAGGGAAAGCTAGCTTCCATGCGCATTTCACTGGTTGCTTAGGCCAGCTCATCAGGAAACATTTTCCAAAGATTTTTGAAAATCTAAAAATATTATACAAATAAAACCTTAAAGCGAATAAGAATTATAAATACTCAAAGTCTAACATGTAACAATATCAAAACTTAAACAAAACACCAACAATAAACAGTGAGTTTATCTTTTCTTACATTCCCCTTTATTAATTTGAAATAATTATTATTATTAATTTTTGATCACTTTTAAAAAAGTTTTAAACATAATTTATTAGTTTATGTACCAAATATATTATCTTGTACAAATTTATGCAAACAAACATACTACCAGTGATGTTATACGTAGGAAAACATTTTCTTTTAAAAAAATTGGCTGTAGGGAATAAAGGACAGATATTTTAAAATCATTAAAATGAACGGACTTTTAAAAAATGTAGCGAAACATAACAAATTGTAAAATTTTTTTGAGTGATCGCTGCCGCCATTTCAACATTGATTTAAAAGTAAATTTGTGAAACTGTCTTTTACAAGATTGGAAATGCTTTGAATTTATTTTTTCAGAACAATAAATAGATAATTTGTTAAAAATGGTAATCAAAAAGTTTTAAAGAAAAGTCACCATTTTAATGAAAATATAATTTTCCGCCTTTAGTCAAAATTAGTTATCTTTGATTCAGCACTGTCACATGCCAATACATATAGCAAACGTTTTTTTTCTATCATTGATATTAATTTTTGGGCTTTTTGTTTAGCCAATTTTTTATTTGTTCGGTAATGAATCATATATTAATCCTTTTTCAACCAATTTTTGTAGAGAAAATTTTTTAACGCGTAGGGAAAATAGGGTTTTTTTGCGGGCTCAAAAAAGTGTATAACATCACTGCATACTATGAACAAATTTTTTTGGATTTGTTTGCTAAGTTTTTTGTTTTTGTAAATTGTAAAAGGCTGTTTTATTGTTATGATTTGAACTATTGTTAATTTTAAATCCTTAGAATTAATGTAATTAAAACAATTTGTTATCTAATACAAATAAAAACAAACAAATTTGTTTATTTTTTATGTTTGTTAAATTTCTTTTTTAAACCGAAATGTTTCAAAGGATGTTAACTTTTTCGAATTATTAACTTTTCTAAACGGTATTTAATTATAAAAAATATACAATAATAAACGAAGATTTTTCGGAACTAACATGTTAAATTTATTTAAATTATAAAGTTTTTATTACAATAAATTGATTTAGATTTAATTTGCAATGGCTGGTTTCAGGTGCACAACTCCTCTTGAACTATTCATCCACTAAAAAATCGAATATATGCGCTTCAAATATGCACTAAAAAAATCTAAAATATGCACTAAAAAAAAATTAAATATGCCCTTAAAACTTAAGCAATTTTCATAAAAAAACGTTTTTTAAGTTTACTAAAATAAAAATGTTAAAAACGGTGGAAGGGGAAACAAGGAATACATTTCATTAAAAATTTTAATATTATCGAATTGGCTTCTAGTTTCCTCTGCAACGCGGTTTTACCCATATGTCAAGCAAGTAACTTGTAACAGTTTTGGATAAAATATTTTAAACCCATTGGAAGCCTTAATCATGTAGGGGGCTGCTCGGTTTAAAATAGAAGGATCTTTTGTCGAAATCTTGAAAATCTTGTTTTTAAATCAAAGCTCCAAAAGAATTTATTTATTGATTTTAGGGTTTTTTAAAAGGTTTTTATTTGTGTATTTAAGAACTTTTTTTATAATATGGAACTTTGAAAAAATTCACTTAAAAATGTCAAAGCATGCAATACCAAAATATGCAAAAACAAATCGATATCAATTTAAATTTCATGATTCGGAATGATAATTGATCGACATCGTTCTTAGACTATCGACAAAAAACATGCATTTACGCTCAGAAAAATTAACATACTACCTGTTTTTAGAACTAAAAACAAAATTTCAAAATTAGTTTTTGTTTTAAATGTAATTTAAACGAATGCAAAATTAATTCAATAAACGTTTTAAATGAAAAAGAAAGTCTAAACTTGGTGGTTTTGTTTTTTAAATGGCGCATTTTTTTCTCCATTTTGGTGAGTTTTGAAAATTAAAAGTTGATAACACTGATTTGCTTATTAAAGTCAACTGTCAAATCGAAGAAAGTAGATGAGTCGTGTAAACAGCATGATTCATAAACATGATTGAGAAAGCGAAGATGATTCAAATCGTAGTGAAAACATAGCATTACTTTCTCATCTTCCCATTATTTTAGTGTCATCACTAGAAAAGTGGCAATAAATTCTCTTATTGTTGTGGCATCACTGACAAAATGGCATTTGGTTTGAAACCCAGTTTTTATAGTTTTTTAGTTTTTGCAAGTCTTTTCTGTTTAATTTTTTTTACATTACATTACATAATACAGTTTGGTGTTTTCCTTAAAAATTTTAGCACTTTTGTAGAAAAAAAAATATTTTACAATCAAAAAAGGATATAAAGCGACGTCATTATCAATTTTAATTTTTTTTTAATAAATGAATTAATTGGCAACACTTGCATCATCTCCAAAAATGTCATGGTCACATAAGGTAGTGGTCTGAAACTATCGATAGTATGCGATAGTTTTTAAAAACATCAATAACTATCGATAGTTGTAAAAGCTTACAAAATACAATACATTTATAACAAATAAAACTTCAAACCATAGAATACGTTGAGTTCCAAGTAAATCATCATAAAGCTAAAAGTTGTTCCTATTTTAGTGTTTGTTTGTCATTTGAGTTCTAGTCATCGTCCAGTCTGGATGATGACTTATACTGGCAGTCAGAAAATTTTATAAGTTGGAATTATTTTATTATATAAATATAAAAATATTTATTATATTAATTTAAAAAAAAATATTGACTTGCATTTTGAGAACATTTATTCCACAAAATTTGTAGAAAATGTAATTATTGCCTGTTTAACGATTTCGAACGTTTACGTTCGCATAGAACATAACATTTAAAACAAAAAGACATTTTAGAATTTTGTTTTTGTTTAAAATATAATTTTCTATGCGAACGTTGACGTTTAAAATCGATAACCAGGGTATTATTCACTTGTTCAACAATAGTGTAATAACTCAAATTTAATATTTTCGATTCTTGGAAAAAATCGACTCGGTTTATTTAACTGCTGTAAAATTTTAGTGTTATTTTGTCTACTTTTTGGTAATGAAACTGTTGGTTTTAAAATTATTTTTAATATGCCATTTATGTAAAATTAAAATTGTTTTGCTTTTACTAAAAAATTTTAAATTTTTAGTTAATACTGTATTGTTGAGCAAGTGCGGTTTGTATATATAATAAAATACTGGAATCAACAACATAAAAGTTAGACGATTTTGTATTTGAAAAAATACCAAATTTCACGATATTTTGTAAAAGAACTAGTCTAGTCTAGTTCCTTGCCCAACAAAATGTTGTGTGTCACTGTTTTAATGCATAAATTCGGCGGAATAAGAACTGCCTAAAAACTAAAACCAATATTTGATTTCTTCAATGGAAGTAAAGTGTCATTCAGTGTGGTTGTTGAGGTTGAACCGTTCGAAACAACTTTATGAAGAACGTGGACTAAGCTCTTAACTTCCCTGCCGTTGATTTCCAAATAGCAACATGCAGCCATGTCTTGGAAATCGAAATCGAATTCAAGTGAAATTAATATTGCTCAAATTCTGAAAATGATCCAGCTTTAAATGTTCATAAAAATATTTCCTGCTATATACTTAATTCTTTCAGTACTACATGCTTATCTCATTTAAAAAAAAATTAAATTTATTCAATACAAAATTGTTAACTATTTTATTCGAGAAGTTTGGAACGTGTGTTTTTAATTAATACATTTTTAATATAAAAAAATAATAAAAATTTAAAAATATTTTTGTAAATTACCGGGTGTGTTCTAGAATCCGAATCCACTCGAAAGTGGATTACTTCAGCATTTTTGGTGTTCTGCATTTCACATCCACATGTTTTTATTCGTTTTCAATTAGAGTAGTAAGGGGTTGGTGAAAGTAAAACGAATCGACTTTTGTTATCATATGTGATAGATAACATTTTTAACAAAAAAAAATTTTTTCAGTTTAAAATTTTCTTTTTGCAATTTAATCAAAAATATATCGTTACCTAAAAGAAAAAAGGTCATAACTAACCCAAAATTTAAAATCAACTTTTTCATTCATTTTGATGTTGATAACACGGTGCTACAGTGTAAAAAAACTTGGAAAACGACCTAGCGTGGGTTATTGGTCTTGTTGAGTACATAAAAAATTGTGTCAAAAAAATTCAGAAACACCCTCAAATTCAGAAGTTATTTTAAAAAAACCGTTTTCAGTGATGTTCGTCAACTTATCGACCTGTAACTCAGTCAGTTCTTGTCCGATTTTAATTTGTTTAACTGGTTTGGAAAGAAAACTAATTACGCTTTAAAATGACGTGCATTTTTTATACATTTGTAAGTTATAACAATTGTTTTTGTTAAGAATATCTACAAAAACAAACGAAAATTATAAACTTTTTTGACTTTGGGTGCTTTTCATTGCTTATTTTAATATGAAAGCTTATAAAAATTTATATTAACGTATGAAGAAAATTTAGTTCTTAACAAAACATGGTTTTAATTTTTCAAATCGGATAAAAATTGTTTAAGTTATTCAACTTTTCATTAACACCTGTTTTTAGTATTTTCTCCCCCCGCGCAAAACAAATGAATAAAAAAAACAGTTAACTATACAGGCAAATTTGTCAACTTAATAATTTGTTTGTTGTAATTTTACAGTTACGTTTTTGGTATTAACTTATGTGTGGTTTACAGAACACGAATTCAAAATTTTGTTTTTGTTGAACGGACGAGTAAGGCGCTCGTGTTCTGTAAACCACATATTAATAAGTTATTGTTAATCTGTCTTTATTAAAAAAAAAGAACTGGAAGATAATACAGATGAATAGGGTTTATTATGCCCTGGTTTTTTAAATCATTAAACAAGTTTAGAATGTTTTTATATGCAATTTTTAGTTACCTATACATATATATTTGGATAAATACATAAACTAATCAAATTTATTACCAACACAATGGCAAAGTTTAAATACTTATTACATTGTTTTTAGATAAGAGTAAAAAAAGTGTAACTAGTTTAAAATTTGTGACAAGTGAAGTGATATTAATATTTAAATTTATTAAAACAAGTAAGTTTGTAATTTTTGTAATCCTTTAACAAATTTTAAATTGTGTGTAATTTTTTTCTGCAGTGTGTGATAAGCGTAATTATTTTTGTTATGTTTGCGGTGTATTCGCTGACAAAAAACATCGCTTTGATCTGAAGAAAAATAAAGCCTTGGTAAATGCCTTCAATACAGTTTTTAACTGCTCATACAGTTCTAGCAAATGTTATGAACCCGAAAGTATTTGTACAAGCTGTTCCAGTATGATTAAGAAAACTAAGTCTGAAAAGTTTATAAGCCAGCCATTAAAATTATCTTTCCCAATGATTTAGCATCATAAAATATTCCATAAACCACAAGACTGTTATTTTTGCCAAACAAACATCACTGGTTATCAATATAAAAATCGTGATAGCATTAAGTATGCTAATGTGTTAACTGTTACTAAGCCAGTATTAAGTGCAATTAAATGTAATGAAACTTTACATAAACAAAGTGATGATGAATTTGAAAACGAGGAATGTGATATGGAATATTTACCAAAATCGGCTGAGCCACATTTTGTGACAAATGCATATTTTTGTGATCTTGTGCGAGATTTAAAACTTTAGTAACTTTTGCAAATATAAGCCGATTTTAACAAATGATATCTCGGTTTTTTCTACATAAAATTATCTTTAAAATACAGTGCAAATAAAGATAGGTTTTCATAGAAAAAAATTAAAATAACTCTTGTTGAATTTGAAAAATTAGGAAAAAAAAATAAAAAAAATTAGATAATTTTGAGAAAAACTCACCTAATTTTTTGGAATATATTTTATATGAATACATTTCATAAAAGCTTAATTCTTTGCCTTTTCAAAACAGTTTAAAATTTTAAAATCGATCAAAAAATTTGTGAGTTAGAGGTACTAAAGTGCTACGACCTACCCTAAAACAGTTTTTTGAAAATAACTCAGAATTTTGAGGGTGTTTCAAAATGTTTGAAAACGGTTTTTGTATGTCCTCACCTATGCCTACAACCCCCACTAGGTCGGTTTTCAAGTTCTGACAAAAAGTGTTTTTTTTTGTAGCAGTGTGTAATTATACAATCTCAAATTAGTTTTTTTGTTTGTTTTAAATATTGGAATTTTTCGAGAATTTTAGCCATGTTCGCGATAAAAGCTATTTGTTCTTGTAAGTTTTCTGATTCCTTACAGCTTTAAAGATTTATAATAAATTGTAGACTTTGCTATCTTGCCGAATTTTTGCCTTTTCTTATAGTTTTAGGGACTTTGAATCAATTTTATGGCTTTATGAAATATTAAAAATTTTCGCGAATTTTTGTTATTTTTGCAAATTTTTTTTGTTATTTTCCGAAACTTGTTGAAAAGTTTGCAATTTTTCGCGAATTTTAGCCATGCTTGCGATAGAAGCGATTTTTTCCTGTGATGCTTTACAGCTTTCGCGATTTTTAATAAATATTAGACTTTGCTATCATGCTGCAGTTAGCAAATTAGCGATTTTTAGTTCAACTTAAGTTTTTTCGAACACAAATTTCGAATTCACAAAAACATGCGGATTTGAGAACACCAATTTATGAATTATGCGGATACAAAAAATTTTTCGTTTTCAATTCGAGTCGAAACATAGAACATACATTTCACTTTTACATACTTAATTAATTATTTTATTTTAATTTTTTTCAATTTTAATTTTAAAAACACACGGAATAATATAAATTGTGGTAAATATACGCTTCATTAAAAGACACTGCCAAGTTGTGTCACTGTCAAATGTTGTGAAAGCATAAAAAGTTTATCATAAAACAATAATTTGAGAAAAACAAAAACTATCGATGGTAAAACGATAGTGCTATCGATAGTTTCAAACTACTTACATAAGGTACCGTTACGATGTTATGACAAATTTCAGTTTAAATCACAATCCAAATACAAAGTTTCTAAATAAAATAAAAAAACCTTCTCCTGAAAAATTGTATTTTTGTCGATTAAGCTTTTTTGCGGTATGGGCTCGATATAAAACTAAAAACATTGATAACGTAATTACTTCAGTTAATCATTTTAATTATTCTCGATGAATGATCAAAAATCCTAACCGGATTTTTCTTGGGATTAATAGCAAGTTACAAATTCCAACATAGAAGAATAAATAATTTCCCTACTTCTACTAATTTAGACATTAGTGTTTTATTGTACTTAAAATATATAAATTGTACCAACTTCACCAAGTTCAGTGAATACCATTAATAAACCAATTGCTGGCTGTATTTCTCTTTATTTTCGCGTTATTCAATAAGTATTTACTATTAGGTCATTTACATTATAACGAAATCTAGTAGATTTCATTAGAAATCTTCCTAAAATCTAAAGCGTTTACATTGTACTTGTTTAACATTAGCGAGATTTTGTATTCATAAAAAAAGAGCTGACAATAGAGGGCATTTACACAGTGTCTTTCCAGACATGTCTGTTTTCATGCCTAAAAGTCTAATAAACATATACATACAAATTAAAAACATGAAAATTTATAAAAACAAACATGAAAACTCATTTCTAGTCTGCTTGGTAACCCCTCTTTCTTCTCTACCCCGATCGCCTACAAACAAAACAAAAGACATCGTGTAAACTTGGCCATAGGCATTTAAAAATTGTAATTAACTTTTATTTATACAAATCAACTTAATTTATTTTATCAATATTCAGCCTGATTACGACGTATAGATTAAAATAAAGTTAAAGATAAAGTAGATCAAAGAACACAGGTTGTGGGTTACTTTAATCAATTACAAAAAACTACTCAAGCCAACCGTAATCGGGCTAATTATTTATCTGTTCCATTTTTGTTTACTATTTTCGTAAAATGTTTGAATATTTTTTGGCAGCTTTAACAAGCCGCCATTTTTGTTTTTGCTTGCTTTTTATTAAAATTAGAGTTGTGTCGTTGCAAAACGATTCCCTAAAAGGAACTGTGCGGACTTTTTCAATAGTTCCTTTTTTTATCGTTGCTTGTTCCGCAATTGCAATCCGTTTGATCATCACATGTATTTCTGTAGGTTAATTTTGTGTCTATTGGTTAGTGTTGCTTGTGTATTTATATTGTGACATATTAAAAATTTCTAAATCAATTAATTAATAATGTGATCCATCCAAAGCAATATATTTTAGCAACATACCACTTGTTCGCCACCAGCAACGGCATTAGGGTACGCGCAGATTAAAACAGGTACAAATTTAGGAAATTTTTAAAACATTTTTTAAATTTGAATTAGTATTTTTTTTTTTACAAAGTTTAAAAAAATATATAATTCTTATTTATGTGGTTGTTTCGCCACACCATGAAAACAAACAATTACAAATATTTGTTTGTTGACGTTTTTACGAATGACAGAGAAGATTTCTCGTTCCTAATTCATTCATGGTTCAAACTAAAAAACAGGAACGATGAACGAAAGCAACGACCTAGTTCCTTTGATCTTTCGGATCGGTCGGAACGATTCTGCAAAAGGAACGATTTTGCCCAACTCAAATTAAAATTACATTTTTTTCTTGTGTAGGGTACCATATGGAAGAAAAGGCTACTTTACACTATCACGCAAGTCTTACGCTGTTGGAGAAAAATACAACCCTGTCATGATAAGTTGTTATTGTTTTTGAAATTTTTCAAAAAATAATTGATCAGAGATGAATTTAAGTAAAGTGATTGTGGTAAGGAATCTTAAGTACTACTAGATTTTGAGTAGATTTCTTCAAAATCTAGTCACGAAGTAGATTTTGTTTTGTATGAGAAATCTAGTCAAAAACAATTAGATTTTGCCCAAATTCTCGTGAGTCCTAGATATCGAAGTAATGTAAACGAGCTGTAAATCACCCTAAAATAAAAACACAAAGGTTTTTGGATATAAAAACACAGCATAAAATACATTTAACACTATTAATTTAATTGAACTTATTATCGAACAATTAAGGATCGACTTTTTACTTACATTTATTTTACAGGGTTTCGTTACCACCTTTTTTATATTTTTTTGTAAATATGTAAATTGTTGTTTTAATTTAAAGTATGTACTTGTTTAGTAATGTAGAAAAACGTTGCTTATTTTTTATGTTTGATGTTAAATAGAATTTTGATCATTTTAGTTTATGTTTAGTACTTAGAATATCCTATATTTGCTATATAAATTAATAGATAATTGTTTTAATATGATAAACTAAATAAAAAAAACTTATTAATCTTCATTTCAAAATCACCAATATGTCTTATAAAGGAATCAAAAGAAGCCTGCAAGGTAAATAATATTTTAAAACAAATCATACTCTAAAAATCTTATTTATTGTTTGTTTTTACGAATTTTAGTCATTTGAAAAAGTTCTGGTACAAAATATACAATTCGGTTTATCCCCACCCTTAACTAAAGCCTTGGGTGCTATCCCAAGATGGCGATTGTTGCAAGCTGCTCTGCCGCATGTTATGCATTGCGTGGCTGCTTTAATGCATAATCGTGTTAGGGATATGCAACCCATAGGTCAAGTTGAAACTAAACTATTATATACTATGCAGTGGATTATATTGTATGCCGCCGAAGAATGTGCTGATGATGAGGGTAGGGATGAACTAATTGTTGATGGTGAATCAAAAGGAAAATCAATGGACCAGTATTTATTTTCTGTACCCACAATAACTGTGAGATTTTTATTAAAAGTTAAATGATGACAGACAAATGATTATAAAGTATTTATGTTATTGTAGTTATTTGTTTACTTGTTTGCCCCAATTATACACCATTTAAAAAAATCGGATTTCGAAAATTACCGTTTAGAAAATGGTATAAAATTGTGGAAAGGAATGTGGAATAACAGAGCACCAGGAGCACCATGTTTTACCGCACCAGTCAAACCAAAAGCACGAAATTTACTCTGCGCTCCTACTCCGAAAGGATCCACAGATATGTTTTCAGAACGTAAGTTATAGTTTTTTTTAACACCGTATTTTATAATTTAACTGTCAACAATTCATACAGGTAAACAATCTTTGAGCATAGATGCAATGTCTCCCAAAGCCGATTCCCCGCAAAGTGGCATTTCTGATCACACAACTCGTCAGGACGAAGAGGTTTGTAATGACTATAATTTTTCAAGTTTTTTTGATATTTTAAATCGTAAGTGGTGTTTTTTCATGAGTGTTGTTTTTTATGATTTCTTTCAACCCTTATAAATGTTTTAGAGCTCTTGGGTTTCATCGCCCAAGGAATTTGCATTTCCCGAAACCATACCCGAAGAAGCTTCCAGTGTTGAAGATGAACGTGTTGTTATTTTTCGTTTACCTTCTGCTTCCCATTTAATGGATAATTCATTTTTTACTGTAATTTTTTGCTATATTTTTTTATCTTTTCATTTTATTTAATACGAAATTTATTTTCCCATATTTCTACTAGGCTGATGCCAGTCTTTTGACACAACAAATACCTCAAAGTCGCCGAGGTAGTCATCAATCAGTTCATTCAAGAGATAAAGATAAACCTTCAACGAAATTTGAATTTGATCAGCAAGAACTAATGAGAGGAGCTTCGATGAAAGAAAAACGTAGCGCTTCAATGGAAAGAGAAACTGATTCTAATAGATCGGACAGTGTGAAGGCCGATGTATCCGCAGCAACATTTCTTGATGTGGCTGTTATGCGTTGTTTATTTATATCACATTGGCAAGAGGAGGGTATCTTTTGGAGTCTACAGTATATGTATAATAGGTACGACAAAATTAATTATTTACGTAAAATATACTAAACAAATAATTCCATATGTCTTAAAGATAAGTTTTGTACATTTTTTATTTTTTTAATTGAAACGCTTTAATTGAAAATAAGAGGCCAACATACAGGGGTGTGTTCGAAATCGAAACGCAAGAATTTTAAAAATCGGTTTTTAATAAGATTACTGAAATAAAAGAAATGTATGACAAATATGTCTCTACTTAACATAATTTTATAACAAAAATTATAAAAACTAGAATAAAAATGTATTAAAAATGCTTGCGTTTTAAGTTTTCGGTTTCCGCACACCCCTGATAATTTTTTTCTTTTTTCTAAATAACCCAAATATAAACTTTTTTTATATATGTAACTTAAAAAGTTTTTAACCAACTGACCAATTTTCAGGTTAAGTGAAATTGGAGAGGAGTCCTCGATTACAATAAATCCACGAAAACGTTCTAATTCATTACCTATACCACAGATTGAAATATCTTTGTATCAAGGACCCAACAGCAATAATCGGGACAGTCCTAGCAGTTCTATAAACAAAGATTACATCGAAATACCCGAACCAGCAATAACAGCCTGTTTAGTAGGCAAGTACATCAATCCAAATTCGTATTAATCCTCAAATCTAAAAATTATTTTAACCACATTTTAGAAGAAACTAGTCCTTCATCCGAGAGACGAGGTAGTGAAAAGAAGAAACGTGTTAAAATGTCAGACTTAAGGGCCTTCGTTGAGACGAAAATGTTTTCGAAATCGGAAAAAAATTTGGAAAAAGTAGGCCTAGATACAGTTTCAGCTAATGGCAAGAGACCACTGCAACATGCAGTAAGATTGTTTTTCTAAAACAAAGTCTATAAGTGTTTTAGCTTTACACTCGTGTTTAATTAATGATTGCGATAATTGTTCTTTCACACTTTATAATAATTATATATGTATTTGAAAAAGTTCTTTTGCTAATCACTATCAATTAAATATTATTAATTTATAAAAATTAAACAGATTAAAGAAACATAATCATTCATAATCTCAATATCACTATTTTAATAATTAATCATATCATTTTACTCGTAAAAGTTGCATATGTTTCTTGTTCAATGTTTTATTTATTATTTAATGTTAAGTGTTTAAATTACAAGAGATATTCCGGAGTTCAGAATCAAATGCTTGGCAGAGTTCCCAAACATCATAAATGTTCAAGCAGAATTGAGTCTACAACTTCGACCAATAAACCGAAAGCCCATAATTATATCGTCGGCAGTAACTACAAATTATCTTTAATTTATTTGTTTTAATTTTTTATTTCCTTATGTTTTTTATTTTCTTTTATAGAATGTAAGAATTTTAATGGAAGAGAATAAATGTCCAAATGTGAGAGCATAAGAACTACAAAATAAAATATTTTAATGAAAATTGAATTTGATGAACTTAAGCCGGATTAAAAATATTAAAAATTTGGATTAAAAACCATAAATAGTTCAACAAAATTACCACAATAATAATTAAAATAAAATATATTCTATTTCACGTAGGCTTTCTACGACAAATTTTTGAAAACATATCCATATATATGTATAATGTATGGAAAATGTGGTGGTTTAAAAAACTGCAGTCAAAATCAAAAAATTACTTTTTCTTCCACTTTCTGATTTTTCATTATCATATATGTACCCATATTTAAAAAAAAAATTCGGAAAAAAACACAACGTCCCATCTTCGGTAACTACGGGATTTTTTAAAAGTTTCAGACTGTCAAACCAAACATTTTCGAACATGTCGACTGCCGATGTTCTTTGTTGTGTACAACTTTTCGTTTTTTGCTTTTGCCTTTACTGCGCCTGTTTTTATTTAATGAATCAGAAGTAAAGGCAACAATTTATTTTTGTCCAATGACAAATGAAGATGTCGAAGTTGCAGCACAATCTTATGACTTTTACTATCTCAACTGCAGCTTTTTAAACGCTGGTCGTCGCAGTTCTGTTTAAACACTAATAGTCTAAACACAATGTTTGTGGCGCGGTGAGATTTCTCGTTGCGGGAGAGAAAAATCAACATAATAAAACGGAAGACGGCGATGGCAATATTTGTCATTGCTTGTTTACATTTTTATTAATTTTTTTGTGCATACATTTTTATAGCATTTTCTAAAAAATTTACTTTTTGTGTTAAATACTTTGTAATTGCAGTAAATAAAAAAATTAAAGCTATTAAAGAATTGGTTGATTTGGTAGAAGCAACGTTTGATTTATATGTGGAATTAGAAACAAAGACACATACTAACAGGAGATGGTGGGTAGACCATGCCTGCAGCAGGTTTATACACCAACATCTTCGCTAATTTTGCACCACATATCGTCTTTATACTAAAAGTTTTTGGAACTTCCCAACTGCAAATTATAGAGACAGTCATACTTCCTTACTTCTTCGATGATTCTTTCGTTATTGTCCATTTTTTCTTCTTCTTTTATATTTTATAACAAAAATTTATGAACTTCAAAATCATGTTTTTTGATTAACATAATGTTGTGAACATCGTCAATTATTCAAAAACTATGACACCATCAGAAAGAGAAAGATTATCAAAAATTGACAGAATAAGAAAGTCCGCAATGAAAATAAAATAGATTTTATTTTATACCGTTCCGCACTGCGGTTTTTTACATTAAAATCGTATGAAAACCCGCATCGCAATAAATTATCACATTTCAAAATTCTACACGATTGCATTTTAGAATATGTTCTGTTACTCTAGAGAATATCCCTTTTAATATAAATCAATACTATTCGTTCGTAATAATAATTTTAATAAATTTCTTTTTGTAGGAATTGCATCGCAGTTTGGATACTGGTGAGAAAAAATTATCACGTTCTGCTTCTATGATTACCAGAGAACCAGCCAGCAATTTAATTAAGGGAAAATCTATGCCAAGTTTAAGGTAAGCATATTTCTATTTATTTTTCGGCTTAAATTTTGATTTCTTTTATACACAACACAAAATAAGTTTAAAAATCAGCGAAAAATTACAAATTTTCTAAGGTTTTAAAATTTTACTTTAATTTTGGAAGTAAATTCGATTAAATTCTTCCAAGAATTTTAAAATGTATCGATAAGCGTTAACGAAACTTATAAATACCTACTACCTTTATTTAAATTTGATCAAAATATCTTTTAGAAGTCAAATAATTGCCAAATTTATGAGGATGTTCTGGAAAGGGAGATATACTCAAAAATGTCCTGATCCCCTTAATATTTGATTTTTAAAGTTCAAATTATACTTTAAGAGTAAATATTCTTTAATAACGATCAGATTAAAATTTTTACTAAATTCGATACTCCTAAAATTTTTAAGACATCGATGGCCACATTAATATTTTAAAATATGAAAAATTTGATTTATGCATATTAAAATTTTTCACAAGGAAATAAAAAACATGTATACAATACACAGGCTTTTCGGGCTGTAGTCGCGCAAATTGTCGAGCAACAACAACAATACTAGTAAAGCTGGGATCACACGATTGCCGCAAATGCACCAATATGACACAATTATTATTGTGCTTTATTGACGCACAATAATGAAATTGCCCCAACCAAATTTTCTGAAATCACACGATTGCCCTGTTTTATACAAATTTAATTGCCGCTAGTTGGCACAAAGCGGAATGGTTACAACAATTGCCGCAGAACAGTCACATGATTGTTCTTACTTATGTATGTATGTATATTAACTGCGAAAACAGCTGTTGTGGTAGCTTTTTTATTTGTTTGAAAGTTCTTGTTGGATTGTTCATTGAAAAAAATTAAATGATAAATGATACAAATCATATACTTAAACAAATTATTGTTGAAAAGTTTTATTTAATTTTTTAAGATATTCCAAAAATTAACAGTCTGTTAAACAATTTCGTATGTTTAGGTTCGAATAGAAATATTTTTAATAAAAATATTCGCACAGAACAGCTAAATATGCTTGTGAACATACATACATATGTACTTAAAATAATTAATTAAAAAAATTTAAATGCAAAATAAATAAATACATACATATTTATTTTCATTACCTAATAAAAGAAACACAAAAAAGTAAATCTAATAAAAAAGGCATATATTGGCGCGTATTGTGTTGTTTGATTGCCGCACAAGAACACAATAAATATTGGTGCATTTTTGTCATTTTTATTGACGCGCGGTTGCATAGCAAACAGTCACACGATTGCCGCACCAGGGTTGCATTTGATTGGTAAAAGTAAGCACAATATTGTCCTCGATTGGTACATGAGCCATTTGGTTGTGCGGTCACACGATTGGGGTATTAAAAAATGTGAAAATTGGTGCATTGCGGCAATCGTGTGATCCCAGCTTAATAAGCATTGCTAAAATCTTTTGTTTGCTCAATCCTCATGAGTAAGGAAATGCTAAATTTGTTTTATTCCTCACGTTCATGAACTAGTTCATGACTGTGAAAAAAGTTAAAAATTTTTAATTTCTCATTCATGAGGTAATTCATGAATTGTTCTGGACTCTTAAAAAACATAAATTTGTTTTTATTTAAAAAAAACACAAAAAAATTGTTTCTATTAAAAAATTTGTTTCCAGTTCTTCTTAAGATTGGGTTCGGCATAACAAATCTACCAAAGTTCGGTTTTGGCTGAAAAATGCGTTCGGTCGGACTATAATATATACACTCACAATATTCTGTAAGTAAAATTAACTGAATTTGTAATATAAAATAAATGAAAATTCAGTTAAAAATCAGTCTACTTATTTTTCATTTATTTTTAACGAAAAGTTCTTTTAATTCAAATATTCAACCCCATGTTCCGTAAAAACCAGAGTACGAAAACAAACAAAACGAAACGTTTGCTTTCGTTTTGTTTTGTTCTTTGCATTGAGTAAAACAAAAACAAAACCAAAACAATGAGAATAATTGTGCCATTTGGTTTTGTATTGTTTTTGTTTGAGAGCGCAAATTGTACATTAATATAAACGTACACAACTGGAAAAGAAAAGAGTTAGAACAATATTGAAACATTCAGAGAAAAAACGTTTGACAAATGTTTGGTAATTGATTTACTCATTATAAAATTTACTCATTTACACTATTGTTTCTAAGTGAAATAAATAGAGAGGTTTTTAGGTTTTTAGGTTTTTTCGTTTTTATTAATGCTTATTTTGACTATTATAGTCAAGCAACTACAAAAACCAAACAAGAACTAAATCAATTACTGCAAACAAAACGTTTATCTATTTGTTTTGTACTCAGATGTACGATTGTAACGGTAAATTAAAAATTGCACATGAGTGGAAAGCCAATTGTTTCGTTTTCTCTCTTTGACACTTGAAAAATTTTTGTTTTGGTTTTGCACATGTAAAATACAATTAAAAAATTTTGTATAGTTTTGTGCATTTTGCAAACGTTTGCGAAATGTTTTTTTGTTTTCATACTCTGGTAAAAACAAATACATACATTTTCAGTTATTGTATATACATTAACTATCAAAATATTAACTGAATATTCCGTTAAAACAAAAATATATTCAGTTGTTTTATTAAATTCAGTAATTTTCGTTTACTTCACAAAAGAGCCGAATTTCTAAAAACACCATACAGACACCTGTCCGCTTGTTTTTCTAATGAGAGAGAGAACATTATTGTTTACTTACCCTGTTACACACCGCTTGTTTTACTTTTGTTGTACTGACCTCGTTTGTTTACAGAAGAACTCACAATCATAAGATACCAGCAGCATGACCGATATGGTTTCGCAATTATTTTACTTTAAAAATTTGATGTATTTAACTAAATCATTTTAACAAATATAAAATGGGAATTTGTTACACAAAACAAGCACATCTTTTTTAAAGATAAGTAAAAATTAATGTTTGGTAGTTAAATTACATAAAATAACTGAATATTTCTTTGTTTTTACGGAATTTGTAGGTAAATTTTTGACACTTAATTTATATAAAATAACTGAATATTCCTTTGTTTTTTACGGATTATTTAGTTAATTTTTTGATAGTGAATTTATACAAAATAGCTGAAAATTCATTTGTTTTTACGGAATTCGCGGTTGAAGTTTAATTTTACATAAAAAAGAATTTAACTTAATCAACGGACAACTGAAAATCCGTATTAATATGCACTTAGTTTTTTAAATAACTTAGAATCAGTTAAAAATAAATTTGCTTGGAATTTTAAATGTTTATTTATTTAAAAATGACTGAACGGAATACTTTTTATTAAATAAACTACAGTCCGTTACTGTAATAATATTGTGAGTGTACTTATGAAATCGAAAGACAGACAAATTTAACTAGATGTCAATCGGACTAGCTCTTTAAAAACAAAAGATTTCCCTTTATTGCCCAGTTTCGTAAGATTTCAATTTTAATTAAGATTTGATAAAAAAAAATATTATTTTAGTTTCAAAAAAAATGCGAAAGCTTTTTCAAAGCATTCGATCTGACACTTACTAACTTACACATCAACATTTACACTTGATACTAACAAAAGTTGTAAAAATTAAAACAAGATTTGTATTTCTAAAACTACGCTCTATTATCTTTTAAAATTTTCTCTTACTATACATATTGTTCTAAAAAATACCAGCTGTCTACTTGATAGCGGGTGAGTTGTGTTCTTTAAGTTTCTCAATGTTGTAAATTTATTAAAATTTTACAGCAATTTTTATAACCAAAAAAGTATTACTAGGAATATCTAATTGAACACTTTATTGTATATAAATAAAAAATAATTATAATAAAAGACGAACAGTAAAATCTGTTAAAAAAAATTCCAAATAAAATAGCTTGTTCTTAATACGTATAGTATTTCTTAATTAGAATTGTTGTTAGACTTAGGTCCGTTTTCCCAATTTACCGATAGCTAAAAGTAGACTTGAACCAGCCATACAAAAAATTTTTCCTTATTAAAACTTTACTTAAACCTAAAGTGAGCGATAAAGTAAATTAAGGTGCATCCTACCTGGTATGTTAAAGTATAGTTGTAATAATAAAACACTCTTTATACGGCCGATTAAATCCTATCTTTAGCTATCGATAAGTTGTGAAAACGGGCCTTAGTAAAACAGATTTTACTGTTTATAAATTCTAACAAGTAGTTAATGCAATGCAAATTATATTTATTTAAATACATACAATAATACATACTACATTATTTTAATATTTATTTAATTTATCGTTTTCATATTTGCACTTCCTGTATTATGCTTAACTCCCTCTTTTATTTTAAATATTAAAAAAAATTATAATCACTTGCTTATATGTAACTTTATAATTAAAGCTTTAATTACTGCAGAATAAAAAAATATCATTGTGCACCATCACGTCATTTTTAACTAATTTTTGTATCTATATTCCCCTTACGGAATATTGAAATATTAAAGATTTTACAGATATGTAGAACCCGCAAAGGCAATGAGATCTTCTCAATCGTCCAGCCAAAGAACAGCATTTTATCCCAGAAATCCCATCATTACAGTAACAGAACATACACCCACACCTTCACCGGATTTTTTAAAGAGACAGGTAAGGATATGAGCTTAATGTAAAGAAAAAATAAGCTAACATAAAAAATTTTTATCTAAGGGTTCCATTGACTCCCAATTGGATGCTTTAAGCAATGGCGGCAGTATAGGCGGTTTAGGTGGCAACGGCATTAATGGCAGCATGTCTGGTGTAGCCGGCACATGTAGCATTGGTTCACGCATACGTGGTCAAATGCTACGATCTCATACTGATTCTCATATCGACTATACTAGAGCCGATGAGTCAGAAGCACCTGGTTCATCATTTTACATAACAAGGGATGGTGGCATAGATTATGAAATTGTTTTGTTGGCTGTTTTCAATGTTTTTAAAAGGGACTTGACAGTTGTTTCGCTAAGAGTTTTGGAAGCTGGTTTAAATATTTGTGAACTACTGCTGGAAATGGGAGTTTTAAAATTGGGTGAACATGCTCATGAAATTTGTATGGGTATTATTAAGAGAGCTTTGCAAGTACTGGGATGTCCAAATGGCTGTAATGATGGTAAGTATTTAATAATTTTATATTCACTATTCTTTTTTTTTATTTTTATAAAACCTATTTATTACAATATAAATAAAACATGTATTGCATTTTATCTTAAAATGCTATACCATTTTTAAAACATACTTTCATTAAATTTAAGAAAGTAATTAAAAATTATCAGGCACTTCAATGATATAGAGAAATAATATATGGGTATTTCCATGTCAAAACGACCAAGAGTGGGACACGACCTTTTCCGATTGTAATGAAATTTGGTGAGAAGGTTCCTTTTATCTTATAAGGAACATATATGAACGAAAAAAAATTTTAAAATTTTTTTTTCAAAAGTTATGTCATATTCAAAATGTCATAATTTCGTAGATTTAGCCGAATGTGTTGAGCTTTTTTCTTCAATATCTCGAAAACTACTTGACATACGAAGATGATTTAAATGTCATTTAAAGAGAATACTTGGGACTACAAACCATATACTGAAAACCCAACAAACACGGAGGTTTGATTTCAAATTGAAAGTGATTTGAAATCAAACGTTTTCTCAAACGACAAACGTTTGATAATGATTTGAAAATCATTTGTAAATCATAGCGTTCTCAACAAAAAGGGGAAATTATTTTCAAATTGAAAAATGCCTTTATTTTCAACTTGCTTTCAAACGTAATTCTCAAATGTTTTTCAAATGTGGATTATAATAGAATGTGGAATATAAATAAAACTATTTAATTTTTTTAATTTAAATTTATTATTTATTTAAATAAACTTTGAGATAAACATTCGGTTCCATAGCAAAAAGATGAAATAGTGTTCTTTCCGTCTTCTAATTCTTGGAAAGACAAAATACTTGGCTCCCTTTTATTTTGAGGATTGTAGCACCGCGATCGTTCAACAATCTTTCTTCACTTTCCTGTTTTATTATTTTTCTTTTTTTTTCGTATTTTTAAACATTGTAATTTCTCACAAATAATTTTTATTTTTCACTAGAAATAAACTGTTCACTTTATATTAAAATTTATTTTTAATAGTAAAACACATGTAACCACAAGGAAAAATAATTTAACTTTAATCGCCATTTTTAATGCTTACATTTATTTTTCGCTTTAGTACTGCCAAGTTTATTTTTGATTTGATTTTAACTTTGACAAACATTTGACATCAAATTGAAAAAACATTTGATATCAAATGTTTATTTTCAAATCATTATCAATTTGAATTTAAATGTTTAATCAAACAATTGAAAAACGTTTGAGAATTGCGTTTGATGTCAAATGATAAAGTCATTTCATATCAAAGGTTTGACTTCGTGTTTGTTGGGAAGAAATAATTTTTTTGAAAAATGTTATATCTGCAAAATATTAAATTTTAAAAACGGACTAAGTCAAAAACCTATTTTTTTATTTGGCTGATTTTTTTTTATATAATACCCCAAACTGTTCTTAAAAAATCCTGAAACTTTGAAGGAGGTGTTTTTTTCTTTTTTAAGATATGATTTTTTTTCTTTCGCAACCTTTGAAAAAATAATCTTAAAATAGAATTTTAATATTGTAATTTTGAGCAATAAGTACACTGCACCTTGCATTTTCCCTAATTGGGGCACGCTAAATCCAGTGGGACTTACCGTTTTTTTAGATTGGCTCTTGTTTTCAAGAATTACCGTTATTTCTAAAATGTAAGAGGCTGCACAGCATATATTTGCGTAAATCAAAAACGGTTTAGTTTATTGAAATAACTAAAAAAACCGAAATTCAGCAATAAATAATAAAGTGGGGTTGGTCATACAGTTGACCCATCTAGGAACATGTTTATATTATTGTCCATTCGTCGACCACAACTTAAATTTGTAATGACCAGGGAAACCAGAAATATGCTCTAAAATATGCAGTAAAAACTTGAAAACATGCCCTGAAAAATTATGAAAAAAAAATCCTGCAAACAGTAAAATAAGCAAAAAATATGCACTAACAAATCGATGACAAATTTCATAAAAAGCTATAAAACTGATAAATATATTGTTTCTGCCTTCATTGGTCGTTCTTGGTGTTTTACTAAAAAAAATTGGTGAATGTTGTAATTTCAAGCATGAAGATATGCTAAAACTTCTTTAGAGTTTTTAGTGCCTAGCAGGCATTCCGTCCTCGGTAACACAACGGGCTAATATTTCACCCAATGTTTCGTTTTTAGCAGCGTATTTTTGGCCCATAGTACGGTTCACAACTCAACTCAGTTGAGTTGTAATTTCTTCATTTTTGTATTATGGTTAACAACTTTGCTATATTGCGTTGAACAAAAACATAACAAAAATTACAACTGATCCCATCCAGTTGACTTAATTACAAATCAACTGAATTGAGTTGTGAACCGTAATAGGGGCCTTAAGAACTACTTACAACAGAGTCAAGTTTTATTTGGCTGAAGTTTATGCCAATCTTGTGGACTAATTAAAGGTGATTACAAAGTCGTGACATCAAAGAACTTTTTGTTTTAGGGCACTTCAAGCACCTTTGTCTTTTAAATCACATTCGAAATATCTCCACATTTGGCATCTGTATAAAAATAATAATAAAAACTAAACCTTAACCAGAAATTAATTAATTTGAGTTTGGCTTAAGAATGTGGTAGTACGTTGTATATTAAATGCAGTAAGCCGATTGACAAAAACAATTTACATGAAGGTTTTAAGTTGAACATTTTAAAAACAACAATACCGAGCCCTTACCGCAAAAAAAGCTTTAGCGACATCATTTTCAATCTTTGTTTTTTTTTAATAAACCAATTTATTGGCAACACTTGCATCATCTCCTAAAATATCATGGCCACATAAGGTATCGTTGCGATTTTATAGCAAAAACAATTAAGGACCACCTTCAGTTACACACATCAGCACTCCTCCGTTGTGCTGTGGGTATATTTAAGCAAATATTACAACTTTGTTTAATTTATACCCAAGTCCAATTTCTTAAACCCATTAGAGTTCAAAGTTTTTGGGGTGTACTCAACTGAGTATACTGACCTCCACGTATACAAATTTTCGGAACATTGTTTTTCAATGCAAAGTGTATTAAGCACTTCTCTTAGTGCCAACGAGCTCTTATATGGCAAAAAATGGACAGCAGATGGTTTTGTAGTTTAAAAGGATAGTGGCAAGCCCCATCTTGAGATTAATCTGCAAACATTGACCCAGACGTTACTCAAAATGTTTACGTTTTTGAGGTGAACGATGACCTCTTATGTATAAAAATTTGCGGAACATTGATTTTCAATGCAAAGTGTAATAAGCACTTCTTATACTCCAACGAGCTCTTATATAGCAAAAATGGACCGAAGATGGTTTTGTAGGTTTTGTAAAAGGACAGTGTCAAACCCCAACTTGAGATTAATCTGCAAACATTGACCCAGACGTTACTCAAAATTTCTACGATCAACATACATAAAGATTGTCAGGGGTGTGCTGGAAATCGCAAACGCAAAACGCAAGAATTTTGAAGTTGTTTTTAATAAACTTTAAAGCTAATTCTTATAATTTTTGGTTTAAAATCCTGCTTAAGAGGGAAATATTTGCCTAATATTTATCATAAAATTCTTTTAATACAGAAATCTTATTAAGAAACGACATTTAAAGACATTTAAAATTCTTGCGTTTTACGTTTGCGATTTCCAGCACACCCCTGTGTATCTAAAAAAAAGTAGTAAAACACACGATAATTTCGTGCAGTACAATTCAACTACTCCAACAAATTTTTAAAACAAACCAAATGAATCAGAAGATCCACATGCAGCAATAGCCGCAATCCAGTTTTTGAAGCCGAATCGAACTTGATTTCCTCGAATGAATTGCTAAGCGGTATGGTAGACGAAATGTTTTACCATTGACTCGTCCTTAGAAATGTTTTGACCACCATGGAGACTATAAGGGCAAAGACATTGTGATCAAAGTTTTTCAAATATTTATTCACGTAAACTATTTAATCTTTCACAAACTTAAGAGTTCTGCTGGGGTGTTGAGCTATGCAATGGTAAGCATTTCTAAATAGTATTTGTTTGCTTTGCGAAGTCTTGCCGGGGTTTGTTTGGTGACAACGGTTCATCATCACTGACGTCCTTATCAATGATTTCAAGATTTACGAAAATTTCAATAGTACCAGGTTTGTCTTTTGGTAGGCTGGAAACCGTTATATGTTCCTAAACACCTTTTCATCACATGATATGCTATCAACAGCTTTTTGAAGGCTTTTGAATCACTTTTGGGCCGTTAAATGATCTCAATATACCTACAGTCAAGGAAACCATACAAATGTTTACCTCCAGATACCTTTCTAGACTGAGCAATCATACTAACATATTAGCCATTGCCCTCCTCGATGAAACAGAAGAAGTACGTAGACTTTAAAGATTGCATATTTTAGATTTGCCTTTTACATAACTTACAATTTAATATACTAACATATACATATATTGAAAAGATATTACAAATATAAGAAAATAAGTTGGAGAGTTATTGAATTATAGTTCAATAACAGCTGTGATTTTTTTTAAGTATTATGAAATTTGCTTATTGTTGTATAAACAGATTGTAAATAAAGAAATTAATGAAAAAAAAAATGTTCTTCACTCTTATTATTTTTTACCTATGCATGTTGCCAGTGTACTCATACGAGTACAGTCAATTGTATTCTGTTCTACTTTTATTATTTTTTTATGTTAAGCTAAGATCCCACTATCGGCTCAAATAGCACAATCTGCGACGATTTTTATCGTGCTTTATCGGCGCACATTTAAAAACATTGCACAATTTATTCCTAATTGGTCCCATTATCGTCGCACATTGTGACAATTTATTTTCGGTTCATATCGGCCAAAACTCAAATGCGACAATAATCGGTACAATGCGGTCATACTATCGTGCTATTTGGGCAAATTAAATCATATGTTTTTGGTTATTTGCTTGTTGGCAGACAAAATTTTACTTTGAAAATTCTCTGTCTGAATATTCCATTATGTTTTCTAACAATTTTAAATCAAAAATTAATGTATAATAAAAAATGTATTAAATTTTTTATTCAAACTTACTGCACTTGTTCTTTTGTTTTTGTAATTGTTGTTTTGTAAAAAGATGTTTACAAACCAGGGATGGCAACATCGATACAACTGCAATGTTTTGGTTTAAGCGAATTGTTTTCTTTCATTTAACAGTACAAATGTACTATTTAACGTTTTTATTCAAAAATAATAGATAAAACAAATGTAATTTTGGTACAATAAAGCTCAAAAAGTGAAAATTAAGTAGCCAGTTGGTGCAATTTAAAAATTTCGTTTTGCCATCCCTTGTATCGGCGCTGATTGGCGACAGTGATCGGCGCACAAGTGGCCGATTAAAATCGGTACATATTAAACAATATGATTGCTCCACATTGTGCAAAAGTGTGTTCACATTATCGGCGCATCAAAGTTAATTTTGATTGTCCACAGTCAGCACAATTTCGGCACAGATTGTCGCATATTAAAAAATTTTGACCGTTCACACAATCGGCTCATGAAATACGGCAAAAATTGGTACATTGCGCCGATAGTGGGATCTTAGCTTTAGTAATTTGTTTTTGTCTGTGAGTTATTCTGATACGATTTTAATTATAACAAGTGTTTGCCTAATGGTCGAAATTCGGTCATACATTTTTTTTATTATGAAGAAAATATAGTATATCTAAGTATATATGAATTTACATGTTTCGAGCATTAATTTTTTCCGTCTTAGTGGATCGATTTGGCGACGGACCAACCTCCGGTTCATATGTTGACAAACAAAAAAGTTATCTTTCTTATAAGATTTATATAGTCGAAATATTCGAAAACCGGTTTTTGCAAATGTCGAATTATAGACCACCCTAATTTTTTTATTATTATTTAATAATTGGAAAAAAACAACATTTCCCAGCTAGCATAGGCTGTTTGTTTGACGATTATGTTTAATACACAACTCCCAAAAGAATCTTCTGATGATTATCTGACGAGTAACAAAAACAAAAACATATAAATTTTTTTTTATTTATTATTTTTTTATTTATTTTTTGACACGCTCGTCTTTTAATCTTGGAATGAACCTTTTGCGACTCTCTGTAAGAGTCGTATAACAATTACTGAGCTACCTAAATAAGAGCGTTTTTGAAAAATGAAAATTTTATTGTCAATACAATTTCAATAAAACAAACCGGCCTAAGGACCTGAAAAAAAGGATTTTCCGACTGGATGGTGTTGATTTCGCGACCTTAAGGTTTGTTTTATATAAATTGTATGAAAACTAGAAGTTTTGACATGAAAAATACGCTTGATGCCCTTATTTAGGTAGCTCAGTTATATGGCTGAGCATTTTACGAGTTTTAAAATAATCCCAAGGTGAGTCTCATACGACTCTTAGCATGCTTTTTGAAAGACTCGTTAGATAATCTCAACATACATCATAAACGATTCCCTTTATGATTAATAAAAGCGTCTTTCGCTGCGTTATGGAAGAATCTCTCATACGAATCAGCACGTGTAACAATTTCTCCCGTGCGAGGAATCGTCTACAATTAAAAAATGAGCTCGTCGACGATCAAAAACACTCTTTGTGAGATTCCCAGTAGACTCCTAGACGATTGAAAATGCTAGCTGGGTTTTATTTATGTGTTTTGCATATGTATTAGTATCACATTTGAACGCTTCCCAGCTAGCATTTTCAATCGTCTGGGAGTCTACTGGGAATCTCATGACGAGTGTTTTTGATCGTCGACGAGCTCATTTTTTAATTGTAGACGATTCCTCGCACGGGAGTAACTGTTACACAAGCTGATTCCTCTGTGAGATACTTCTACAACACAGCGGAGGACGCTTATATTAATCGTAGAGGGAATCGTTTACGATGTATGTAGAGATTATCTAACGAGTCTTTCAAAAATCATGCCAAGAGTCGTCTGAGACTCACTTAGGGATTATTTTACGACTCGTGAAATGCCCAGCCATATAACTGAGCTACCTAAATAAGGGCATCAAGCGTATTTTTCATGTCAAAACTTCTAGTTTTCATACAATTTATATAAAACAAACCTTAAGGTCGCGAAATCAACACCATCCAGTCGGAAAATCCTTTTTTTCAGGTCCTTAGGCCGGTTTGTTTTATTGAAATTGTATTGACAATAAAATTTTCATTTTTCAAAAATGCTCTTATTTAGGTAGCTCAGTAATTGTTATACGACTCTTACAGAGAGTCGCAAAAGGTTCATTCCAAGATTAAAAGACGAGCGTGTCAAAAAATAAATAAAAAAAAATTTATATGTTTTTGTTTTTGTTACTCGTCAGATAATCATCAGAAGATTCTTTTGAGAGTTGTGTATTAAACATAATCGTCAAACAAACAGCCTATGCTAGCTGGGTTATAACTCTGAAAATATTGAACAGATTTTTATAAAATATATAATGTGCACTTCTGCCAGTTAATGCCTTTCACATGGTGTATATTTATTCTAGTCGCTGGGCAAACAGAGAAGAAAAGTGTTCTTAACTGTTTTGCCTTAGCCGATTTATGTATAGATGTAGATATATGTATGTAGATGTAGATAATTTAATATTACAAAAAAAAATTTAATATTATCAAAACTACATCTTTTTATGTCTATTATCTACTTTGCATTACATAAGTATATCCACCCTTTTTTTAATAATAAAATCAATTACCCATTTTTCTATTTTCAGGCGTACGAGGTCAACCAGCTGACGTCCTAAGGATTCAATGTCAAAAAATTCTCTCACGTCTTTTACGACATGCCAGTCAACGTACAAAACGCTATTTGCAGGAAATGGTAAAAACCGCTCCCCTTCTGGAATTGGTGGACTTTTTCCATGCTTTTTGTGCATTTTGTCTGGATCCAAGTTCTTTACTTTCACCTCTGAGTAAGTCTATTTTAACTATCTTTGTTCAAAAAGTTTGATCATAGATAATAATAGAATTGTTGAGATTAGTTTGACATAAAACAGGGGCTTAAATGTAGGTGCACAATAATTTCAAACTGAATTATGAATTGGTATTTCTAAATAAATTTTATAAAGCCCATATTTTGAAATATTTAAAAAATTCAAAAATGTCTGCATGTAGACAAGAAATTAATTTTTAAAATGAAATTAACGCTTGCCAAATACACATAAAATTAAATTTAAAAAAATTAAAAATAAAATTAATTGTTGCATGCTTTTAATACTTCATGATTCAAATATTTTAAATTATCTATTTACATATACATATGTAATAAGAACACTGAATAAAATAATTAGCATGTAGTTTTGTTTAATTCCAAATTTTACTTTATGGTTTCTGTTAAAACCTCTTTTGTTTCTTTAATATGTTTCGGCCATCCTCTTTTTATATTTATTTATATATAAATATATAAAACACTGTCCGTTTACGCATCTGTTTGTTTTAAAACCACCCACACACAACCTGTGTTTGTCTATTGTCTGTTTTGATTTAAATTTGAATCAAAAAACCCAAAACCCCTTCAAACAAATCAAACAAAACAATAAAACTAGCTCATAAGCGCACGAGTGCCTTTAAAAATCTTAACTCGGATCTTGGCAATGGTGTATCATCATCAGGCGGACAAGGTGGCTATTCGACCAATTTCAGTGGAGGCCTAAGCGGTGGCCCAGAAGCTCAAGTAATGGGAGCAGTATTCAAGCCATTGGTAACACGTTTTGTGAATGCTTCCAAGGATTTAAAGACAGTCGAAAATGTGGCTTTATATGGAGATATACGACAGTTAATTACATATGTAAAAGGGGCACATGGTGGACCATTTCGTTTGGTGGCTTTAAGTGGAATTTTAGCTGTAACACCACGACCTCACAAAAAAGGCCCAGCCGCCCAGACAACTCGAGTTATAAGGTTGGTAAAAACTAAAAAATTTATTTCTGATATTCATTCTATATTATTTTTAAATTTAAGACATGTTCCACAAGCCGAGGTAGCTCAAAGTATACAAAACGATGATAATCGTTCACAAAGACGTTTACTATTGAAAAAACGCAGTACTTCATCTGCCTGTGCAGTGGTGAGTTATTTAAGTTACAAAACCCATTATATTTGTTATACTTTTGTCAATAGAGCCTTTTGGAGACTGAACCTTGTGATGAACATTATAAAACCAGCCAATCCCCATTAAGCAATTTTCGTCGACGTACGACTGGCGTTCGACCAACTTTAACGCCCAGACATAGTGAGCGACAATTATT
This sequence comes from Pollenia labialis, assembly GCA_949318255.1. Taxonomy (NCBI): domain Eukaryota; kingdom Metazoa; phylum Arthropoda; class Insecta; order Diptera; family Polleniidae; genus Pollenia; species Pollenia labialis. Next base: position 146,474,605 of record OX439139.1, read on the forward strand.
ATCGGACTCAACATCAAGTTCCGAACGTAATTCATTGGGACGTTTAAGTGGTTTAGTGCGGTGGTTTAAAGGAGCTCCTAAGGAGGGCTCATCCATTGACTTGGAAATTGGTTCTTTAAATCCGGAAATGTCCACAACATTTGTAAGGCATCCTTCTTTGAAAATACAAAGAGGTAGATCGAGTGATGGCATAGGACGTTCTATACAAAGGGCAAAACGTAGAGTTGAAAGAAGATTAAATCGTTTTGGTGGCATAGTAAAGGGTAAGAAAAATCAAGGCGGTATAGAAGAAACTGCCGATTACAGTCGTCGAAGTTCATCCGATATGTTCGATGGACCCCGGGAATCAGAAGTAGTTGTCCTTAAAGAAAGGAAATTGATTCCCTTGGAACCAGTTAGATTAGGTATGTTACGTTTGTCATTTTTACTGGAAACTTGCGCACCTGGAACATTTCCGGATCCACAATTGGTGGCAGCTGTATTAGATTTGGTAAGTTAACTTGTTATATTTTTAAGATATATCGGAAACTAATTTTAGTACAATATTTGCAGCCGCAAGCACCTTTAGTTACACGTGCTTCTTTCCTACTAGAATGTGCTCATTTCGTTCATTTGTGTAACAAGGGTCAATGGCCTGCTTGGATGAAACAGAATATTGCAGGTTATCGACAATCGGGCGCTAACATCAGTGCAAATCAAATTAAACAACAAATTAGCTCAACTAGTGCTAGACGTACTCATATCTTACAGAGGGCTGCTGGAAAAATGTTTCACCAGGTATGTATAGAAATTCTGTTAAAAAAATAAACGGAATCTTATACACCTTTACCATAGTATTGAACCAGGTACTAAAACTCGTAAACCCGTAATTACACAAATACACAGCTAGATATCTATGGTGTAAAGAATGTTTCATAATTTTAAACCTTATGTCTTACCTGCTGGTTAAAGTCTAGAGTATTTAACCAGTGATTTCAATTCAATTCAATTTCAAATGGTAAACAAAAACATCTATTTTAAATTTAAAGGCAAAAATGCGTAGGCATAATAAACGTTTAAATTGCCAAAATAGTGTTACTGGCTAGGTAGATGTAACTGCTACACGCCGTCCAGACCTTCCATTGTTATGTTTCCTCAAGAACAAAACGTTTGCAAAATTAGCGACGCACAACTGCTTATTTTCTTTGATATGGGGAAAACGTATGGCAAGAAAACTCATATTAAAACAACAATAACTATCAAGATGGCGTTTTTTATATGGCAAAACTGCAGTGATGCAGTGATCGTTGTGTAAACAATTGTTTTAACAACGCTGTGTTAACAAAAACCAAATTTTGAAAAAGCAGTCTTCACTATCCAGATTCTTGTATTCACAAGAAACTGTTTGCTTTTTTTACACAGCGGTGGCTAGACGGTATGTTAGGTACAAACACAAACAAATATCTGTTTGTAGAAATTAGAGGCATAAATGGGGGAATACACTGACATAAGGGCCAGGCAAATAATAAACTGATTTGGTTAATTTAAAATATTTTTATTCCTTATTTACAATAAATATCTGAGCCAAATTTTGTGGTATCGGCACTATTGTGCTAAAAACAATATTTTGGGGAAAATAAAGTAGTTGTTTGCATATAACTCAGTTATTTTTTTACGAATTATGATTATATAAAACGCTTTATATGTTTACATTTTTTTTTAGTGGGCAGAGATGTTAGGCGCCCGTCTTGAAGAAATTCTCTTCACGGAACGTTTACAATACGAAGCTGTCAACGCAAGTTTAACTGATCCTGAGAAGCAGCGAGAACTTTTACAACAAGATGAAGAAGAAGATTTTCTTGACGAAGCTTCTGTCAATCCCCATGGCAATGATTGCCCACATGCTTTAAAGTTAATTGCATGTGTGTTGCTCTTTGAAATTACCGCATTTTTACGTGATATTTATGTGACACTGCCGAAAACATCAAAACTTTTATATAAGGATAAGCCAGCACCTTGGGAAAAGGTTTATAGGGAAGCAAATCGTAGATGGTCTATGGCATTAAGTTCAATGGGACATTCACAGACATCAGCGCAAAGTTTGCAATCAATAGCTGCAGGAAATGATGTAGCAGTTGGCCAGACGGAAAGAAAAATATCATTTGTTTTACATGAACCAGACAATGAATCCGAGAACAGCAGCAATACAACATTAACAAAGGAAGGCGAAGAAGGTAGAAAAATAGATTTTAAAAGTAAAACAGAAGCAAATAAGATATAACATAATAATTGTTTCCTGATGTTAGCACGTCGTCCTATTGCATCTGCAGTCAGGCCATTTTTATCACGTCGCGGAACTGCGGCAACAACTGGAGGTTCTTTTAAGCGTAGATCATTAAAGTTAAGGCGTAATACCAAAGATGGCAAAGATATGGAAGCAGACTGTAAGTTGATTCGTTATTACAAACTAAAAAACAATTGTTTTAACATTTTAATTTTAAACGATTCAAGTTAAACGCGTCGATTCTATACAATCACGACGTAAAGTTTCATCCCTTTCAGATCGTAGCGATACATCTGAACAAGGTGTAGCTAGTGGTGGTGAAGATGAACATGGTTCACCAGGAATACTTAGCGATGATCAACAACCAGAGTCGCCAACAGATTCAAATGAAGCCGACGACACTGCCAAAAATATGCCCTGGTTAAAAGCTGTTATTGATTTGATTGGAAGTTATAATTACTACTGTAGTCACAAAGGTTATTGTCATCCCTACTGTTACAAGAGGCATATGCGTGCATGCACACGTTTAGTGAAAGCAACTAGAAAGGTATGTTGAAAGATAAGTTAACTAATACCCTTTGTACACTTGCATACATTTCGGAGGAACGTATGGAAGATGTTGAAATGTGAAACAAGCGTTAACACTTGAAACTTTTATATTTTTAAAATACTTTATTTTTTTAAACCGGTAAAATGTTTTTAAAATAAAACACCAAAATGTATATGGAAATTCATTTTGTTTTAAAATGTAAAAAAAAATTAAACAAACAAGACTTGCAAAAAAGTAAAAACTTGACAAATGGTAACGCTGACGTAAAAGGGAACATAATGAGATTCGATCATCTTGTAAAGATGTTGAAAAATTTTTATTTTTGCCCTATGTATTTCTTTTGGAAAGATTTCAACAACTTCGCAAATTGATGGTAGATGTTAGATGTCGACAAGTGTGAAAATGCTATAAGCCCTAACTGCTTCACTTTTTCACATAAAAATTAAGAACATATGTACATATAATGTTTTCATTGCAAAATTACTTAAACTTTCTGATAATGATCAAGACTTATTATAAACGTTTTGAGTAGTGCTTAAATAGGAGATATATATATGCGGTAACTTTTATAAGCTACTACGCTACAGCATGTCTGTCCGCCTCTTTAGCTCAGTGGTAGAGCACTGGTCTCGTAAACCAGGGGTCGTGAGTTCAAACCTCACAGGAGGCATCCGAAGTTATTATTTAATTTTACTTTTTTTAATTAAGTTTTTAAAAATAATGCCTGGGATCATATCCAATTTAAGCCAAAAAAAATATTGTTATATTGACGTTATGTTTATTCTTAAAAGGAATTTTTATCCAAGTGTAGATACAAATTATTTACGCTTAAATATTCATAATTTAAGTTTAAGTTATAAATATATTTTCTATGCATTTTTTAATACAATTCCTACAAAGTGATTTATCATAATGAACGGCCGAAAAACTCTAAATGTATGTATGTATATAATACATATTTGACTATTATTTCTTAAAGCTTTTTGTTACTACAATTTTTGGTAGGAAGTGTTGGAAGTTTTCATAATCATGAACTTTTAAGAAAAAATTTTAATATGTATGTCATAAATACTCTTCATACATAGTTGTATAAACAGATGATGCTATAATATGACTATTAAAATTAAAACTTTTTGAAATTAAAGCTTTTATAACCAGATTGAAATATGCTTAGACTAGTTTTACCCGAACCATTTTACTGGACCTACTTAAATATTCGTAATATAAAAGTTTAGTTAAAAATATATTATCTACGCATTTTTCTTAGTACAATTCCTACAAAGTAATTTCGAGCTTTCAAGAAACTTTTTTAATATGAAGTTATATCATAAAGCCTCTTAAGCATTTTTATAACTTGCAGCTTTTAGACAGTATGTATTTTTGTATGTTCTCTTGTTTTTATTCAGGTATGCGATGGAAATCGATTTTAACACCGAAAATGTAGTTCTTAGTTTATTTTTAACATTTTGCATTAAGAAAACGTTTGCAAATTTTACCTACAACAATATTATGCATTTATTATTATTTTACAACATTATGTTAAAATTTTCATTTAAAACTAAATAAAATTATACCTATTAAACGTCAGAAACAATTTCATACAAATTGTTGCTAAAGTTCAAGTTGACTCAACTTTAGTTACATTTTTAAAAAAATTTTAGTTACATTTTTGTTCTAAAAATGAAAGGAAAATATATGAAATACTTTGGGAAGAAAAAAGATAGAAGAAAAAACGAAATTGTTTCTCTGATTGTGAACAAAGCTTTAAAAGCGATCGATTTCTAACACATTCGTTATTAAAAAATGTACTGCCTGTTTTTCAAACTAAAATTAAATTTTTAGTTGAGAAATTTATATTGAAAACAAAAACAAATTGACTGCCGGCCCACAATGTCGAAAAGAACATTTCTTTCGCATATTTATATTGAAAACAATAATAAAAAAACTAAAATTTGTTTTTTTTTTTCAATATATCGACCCCTTTGCAAGAAATTATCGTATGTGGGTGTTTCTCTGGTTATGCACGCGACATTTGTACGCGTTTTATTGCGTTTGAATATTAAAAAAATAGAAGTGGATTGGAATTTTAGAATGAATTCTAGAATCGTTACATTGTTTGTGATGAGTTCTTTCTAAAAAGTATATATAATGGTAAATTGAGCACTGGGTACCCAAATGCCATGCAATCAAAGTTGACTTAAGCCTATAGTACACGGAATGTTTATTTCGGAAAAAATGTTTTTATAAAGGTTACTAATGGGCCTTTATAATCATTTTTTGTTCAAAAGCAACTATGCATGGGTTGGCGAAGAAAAAATTAATTGTAAATTACGCACGTGACATTACGCACGTGACACTTTTTACCTTCATACATATTTTAGTAATTTTACATATATTTACAGAAGTTTTTAACAAAAAAATTAAACTTTTATTCAAAAATGAAAAATAAAAAATAAAAATATACTACAAAATTAATCCAACTTAATTAAATTAATAAAAAAAATTATGCGGGCGCTTTGATTTTTTAAGTCACGGTGGACCATTTCAGAGAAATACCCATGTAACAAATACCTAATTTTACAGGACAGCCATTTTTCTACTTTTCTCTGCTTTCACTTGCAATATCATAATGAAAATATACACGTGCTTAGATAAGATAAGACGAATTGAATTCGCCTACAATATTTTGCCAGGTGACGTCTCTTTGAAAGTAGAACAAGATTGCATCAAAAACTAAATTTCAAAAAAATTGGCATATACGATAATTTCGCGCAAAGGGGTCGATATGTAAATGTTCTTGTCGTCATCGTGGGCCAGGCTGATAAGTTTTTTTTATTGTTCTTTCAATATAAATTCCCAACAGCGTTGCCAGAAGATTTGGAAGGAAAATCTTAATTTGGCGGAAAAAAATCTTATTTTAAAGATAAAAATCTTAAATTTTTTATAGCAAGGGCAAAAAAGTAAAAATTATTAATTTTTTAAAACAACATACTTCTTATTATGGAACCTATTGAAATCGAAATACCTTATTGCGGTATTTATACAAAATAAGATTGTAGGTTCCAATTGTGTTTTTAGCTATATTTTCCATAAAATTCATTCTAAAAATACATTTTAAATCCATTTAATTTTTAATAAGAACTTAAAAAAGTCCTTTAATACTTTGTATGCCCAGAAAAAGTGATGTATTTTTGTGTATGCCAGACAATGGGTTCAAAAGTGTGCAAAACCAAAAGTTAAGGTACGTTCAGACTAATAAAATATTTGACAAAAATATTTGTTCTGATATTTGCTTCAAACTGTGTGAAACAAAAAAATATTTTGTTTGATGTTCAGACTAAGCTCAAATATTTGACAATTTTTGTTTGTTGAAACAGTTGGCAAATAGTGTCAAATAAAATAAATTAATTCATGTTTGCCATGCGTTCAGACTAAAACAAATATTTGCATCAAATAATTATTTAATGAAAGTGTTCAAAAATAAAAATATATTTCACAAATAGTAAAAATTCGCGCAGAAGTCTAATTATTTGTTTTATTCCGTGGAGCAGCATCTATTATATTGTTAGAACAGGAGTATGTAAAAGAAAAACAAAACTGGAAGACAAATGGTTAACGGAAACATGGCTAAAATTTGCGAAAAATTGGTAACAACTCCTAAAATATATATTTCGGTTAAAAACAAAATGTCGGGAAAAGAACAAATAAAAAAATGTTGCAAAAATAGCGAAAATTCGCGAACAATTTTAATATTTCATACAAGCCATAAAATTGATTAAAAGTCCCTAGAAGTATAGGGAATGGCAAAAATTCGGTGAAAATTGCTAAATTAACGAAAATTCGCAAAATTGGCTAATAGCGGCATGATAGCAAAGTCTAATAATTATTAAAAATCTTTAAAACTGTAAAAAATCCGAAAACTTACAGGAAAAATTGCTTCTATCGGGTACATGGCTAAAATTATTTGTCGTTGTTTGCTCTTACAATTTTTTTGTAATATCAAATAAATGTTTGCTCAAAAATTACTAAAATATTTGATTTTTTGTGTTCACACTATGTTCACATTGGACAAATATTTGTTTGCCGGCAAATACTTTTATTTGCTTAAAATCAGCTGTTATTTTATTTGACACTCAAAAATATTTTGTGTTCAGACTACGTTAATGAAATATTTGATGTTTGCTATCAAATATTTCATCAGTCTGAACGTACCTTTAGACATCAAATATGATACAAAACCTCATTGTTTTAAAAATTTACTGTTTAAAAAACTGTAAAAAAATTATGTATTTTGTACAAACTTAAAGTTTAAAATCTTTATTTCTAAAATTAAAAAATCTTAATTTGAGAAAAAAATCTTCCAATCTTATTTTGGTCAAAAAATCTTTAAAAATAAGATAAAATCTTAATTCTGGCAACGCTATTCCCAAGCGAAAAATTTAATTTTGTTTTGAAAATAGGCAGTTAAGCCTATAGTACACGGAATGTAAAAAGCTACATGCGAATGTGGTTCTGACGTAATTTTGTCGTCATCACAGAACACGAACTTGCTTTTGTGGCTTTGAAGTGACGTCAAAGTTACGTCAGAACCACATGCGCATGTGGCTTTTTACATTCCGTGTACTATAGGCTTTAGTATCATTATTTTGTGAAAGACCTCAATTTCTTCTGAAAGGAAAATTATTTAGGAATCTTTTTAAATCTTACAAGATATTGTAAGAATGACTGAGAGTTTAAATTTTTTTACGAGAAAAAAACATATCATGTAATCAGCGTTACTTTTAAAAAGGGGCACAAAAAGGGGATTTTCATAAACAAAGGGACACAAAAAGGGGCATTCTAAGAAAAAAAGGAGCAACTTTAAAAACAGAAATCTGGACCAATATTTTGGTATATCGACTCAGAATCACTTTTTAAAGTGATATAACGATGTCCATCCGTCCACCGGCTAGTTGTCTGTTCATGTTAACCTTGTGCGCAAAGCACAATTTGCAATCTTTCAGACAATTTGGTCAAGGACGAAGTCTATGTAAATAAAAACTTCTTTCCAAATTAGACTCTTTGTGTCCATAAACTATTTAATTTTTTTGGTATTTAGATAAAATTCGCCCCAAAAATATTTTACTGTAAATTAAATTATTTTTGAATCGGTTCACATTTGCCCAAAGCTCTCATCTAAAAATAGCTTTCACTTCCTTTAAAATGTTAACATTAATAAATAATTTATAATTTAGTTACCGTCCCTAAAATCTCTTTAAGACAAAAGATATTATATGGATGTTAATATCTAGATAATATTCGGTTCCAAATAGGGTAAAATCTCGAAAATTCTTCTTTAAATACTATTGTAGTGTTTAGGATTTACCGATTATTATTTTAGGATTATTTTTATTAATTGGAACTGTTATTAAATTGTGGAATATTTTGTTTTCAAATTAGCAATTTTTGATTTTTTGGGGCATATTTTTAACAATTTTTAGGGCATATTTTCAAGTTTTTACTGCATATTTAATGAGCATAAAACGCGTTTTTAAGTGCATATTTCTGGGGTCTACTCTCTAATGCGATGCGAAAACAATTTCGATGCGAAAGCAAAATGCCAACTTTGTAATCTCTATCACTTTCGCAATTTGTTCTAAAAATTAAGCAATAGTTTCAATAAAAATTAAAGATGGCGCTGATTTACAGTAATGAAATACCAAAGTGTGTAAAAATATTTGAAATTGAAAAATTTAAATAAAATAAAGTGATGATTTAGAAAAGAAAAAAAATTAAAAGATTCGAAAGACACATGCGCAAACGTACCAATGCGTACCAATCGCTAGATTTGCTACAATTTTCTTTCGCATCGCAATAGAGAGTAGCCCCCCTGGTTTCCATGATAAGTAATATAATATTGCCAGTATAAAAAATATTTGGTTCAAAAAGGGGCAAAAGGGGCACAAAAAACTACAAAATGATACAAAAGGGGATTTAAAACTAAAGGGCCAAAAAAGTGGCACCGCAGTCAAAAAGGGGCAAAAATGCGACTTTAGTCGCATAACGGTAACGCTGCATGTTTTAAAAAACATTAAAACTTAGAGAGAGTTTACACGGTGTCTATTCAGACATGTCTGACAAACACGTCTGTTTTGTTTGTAGGCGATCGGGGTAGAGAAGAAAGAGGGGTTGCCAAACAAACACGAAATGAGTTTTCATGTTTGTCAATATGAATTTTCATGTTTTTAATTTGTATGTACATATATGTTTGTGTATTAGACTATTATACATGAAAACAGACATGTTTGGAAAGACATCGTGAAAAGACAAGATGTTTTTGGTAGCATGTTCAAAAGAGAATGTCAAAAACAGACATGTCTGGAAAGACACCGTGTAAACTCCCTCTTACTCCAATATTTTGAGAAAATAGTCTAGAAAGAAAAAGGTCGTGATTAGGGAGAACGATTATTTTGTTTTTTTGAAAACCCGGTTTTCGAATATTCCGAATTGTTTCTATTTTAAAAAATCGTTTAAGCATTTTAAAAATAACCGGTTAACCGGTTTAAGTTTGATTACATAAATGTACCAAAATCAATTTAGTTTTTCCAATAAAAATTTTAATTTGAATAAAAACAAAACAATTCACGATGATAAGGAACCAGCAAAATACATACATAGATATGCCTTAAGAAGGTATATTCAGACTCAACAAATATTTGACCAGCGTGACCAGTAAATTCATCAAACTTAAGCTTTATTTTTAACAATTTCTATTTATTTACTAAACTTTATTTCTAAGATGATAATTTTATAGTGTAATTTAGAAACTGTTAAATAATGTTTTCTCTAGTCAAACGTTTTGCAAGAGCAAACAATTATTTAAGAAAACTAGTGGTTACGTGTAAGACGTCAATTATTTAATAGGTGTGAACATAGCTTTAGAATTTTTGAGAAACTTTGGTTTTAAAAAATTATAGGAATTTAATAAATTTATTATTTGAAATATTCTCCCAAATTTATTTTAAACGAGTTTTAATTTGTTGGTGGTTAGGCATGTCTATATAAATCAGTAGACTTCAACCATATTTTAGAAAAGTTGGAAATAAGATTATATATTTCAAATTATTTTATTTCAGCATTATAGAAACGAATAGTAATATTAACATGCTGTTGTATAAAATATCTGTCAATTCGTCGACCATTATTTAAAACCTTCCATGACATTGTTTGTTTTAAGTTCTTGGTGTTTTTAAAAATAAAATTGATGAATTTTCCCATATCGTTGGTTATGCGTGTATTTTGCAGTTTTAAGAACTACTTTAGAGTTTTTAGTGCCTTAACGGGCATTCCGTGCTAGGCAACACAACAGGCTAATATTTCACCCAATGGTTCCTTTTTGGCAGTATATTTAAGTAATGTATTATTTGCTGTCTCTTAAGAACTACTTGGAACAGAGTCAAGTTTTGCTTGAAGTATATTTATGTCACGCTTGTGGACTAATTAAAGGAGATGAATAAGTCGTGACGTTAAAGAAGCTTTGAAACTTATCATTTTAGGGCACTTTAAGCATCTTTGTCTTTTAAATCAGTTCGAAATATCACCAGAGATGGCATCTTTATAAAAATATATATAATATTAAGAATACTGTCAAATTGCTTATTACTTTTTAAGCTAAACATTTTTTTAGTATTTTAAATTGTTTTGGGTTTTTTTACATTTTGTTTTGACATTTTTCATAAAAAGTTTAAGTTTGTCCAATATTCAATTAGAAAAATACTTACTGCCACTTTAACGATGTCGAACGCAAGGCGAATTTATTACAGCTGATAACTTTTTGTTTACCTTTAACATTTTTTATGTCAAAATTTTGTTTATTATCTTTGTTTGTTCTGTTTTGTTTTATATCCGTTTTTGACAATATACAATGATTTACAAAAACAAATTGCTTGTGGTTTTGTACGAGTTGTACTTGTTCTAGTACCGAGCTTACATGGGATGAATTTTATATGGAAAATATTTTTAAAACTGAGTGTTTTTCATATAAATTTTCTATGCAAACGTTAACGTTCAAAATCGTTGAACGGGTACATTTATAACAAAAGTAAAGAAAACGTATGTTAATTACACATTACTAAAATAACCGCTTTATTTTACCAAAATAAAAGGTTTATTCAATATTCATAAAATGGACATTTTTAAATATTCGACTTGGGCATAACTAAAATAACCGGTTAAAGACGGTCGAATACTAACCGTTCGATCTCCCTACTTATGATAGATTACACTGGCTCACAAATTTTTAACTTTTTGTCATAACCTAAAAAATGAGATGTTTTCTAAGATAAATTGTGATAACGGACAATTTAAATTGTTTACATAATTCTAATTTTGATCCAAAATTGTATATTTTTCCTCTTTGGCTTATCCTTTTATGGGGTGGTGACGTTTCACGAATTTGCACCCATCAATATTTACTTATCACGGTCTGATCCAAATGGCGCTGATAGCTTTTTCATTACTGCAAGACCTCGATGAAATCTTTCACCTTGTTTGTCACAATGAAACAAGTCTAAAAAGTGTTAAAGAAAACGCATTTTCAATGACATGTGTGCTCCATAACTACAGGAAACTCATTAAGACTAGTACACCTATGGCATAAAAGTCTTTCATCATATTTGGAAATAGGACTATCGTTATGACTTCTGGTGTTTCCTAAAAACCCACTTACTACTTTCTGAAAAGAATTCCATATATCTTGGAGCGATTGCGATAGTATAAAAGCTTGTGTCACTGTGTCCAAAAATCCTCTTTTTTTCAAACATGAAGCGAGTAATTTCGAGTTCTCTTTTGACAAGTTAAAGTCACGATGTAAATCATTAAGCGCACTTTGACTCATAGTTTAATATTCGTATCACCTATAGAATTAAAACTCAGATTGAAATATTCTTCTCCATTATCTGATGTTACTTTTAATGCTGGAGGTTTTCGCTTTGGGAAAGGACATCATTTAATTTATATACGGATAATTAACAAAGCCACTTTTTCCGCAGTGCACTTTGGTCATGCCGATCAGTGTTACCGTTATGCGACTAAAGTCGCATTTTTGCCTGCCGTGCCACTTTTTTGACCCCTTTGATTTAAATCCCCTTTTGTATCATTTTGTAGTTTTGTGTGCCCCTTTTGCCCCTTTTTGAACCAAATTTTTTTTATACTGTCAATCAATGAATCCGAGCTCAATTTGAAGAGAAAATAGCATCTAATTTGGAAAAAATTAAAATAATTCAGGAAGGGCTATCTATTAACAATAAAATTTACCTCAAATTTCTAGTATATGTATTAAATATTCTGAATAAATTAAACCTTAATTTTCAAAACGAATCATCCCAAATTATATATTTAGTTTCATCCACGAGAGATATTGTATTAGAAATTTTTAAAAATTTTTTAAAAAAAGAGTATGTTATGCAAACAAATATAGAACAAATTGATTTTGTTGATGTTCTGCATATAAAAGAAACTCTTAATATATATATCGGCCACGAAGCCGAGCTAGAAATATGTACTAACAACATCTTAAGTAGTGATATTGTAGAAATTAAAAACAACATTTTACTTTTTTACCAAAAGCTGTGCAAAGAAATTTTATCAAGAATTAATATTAGCGATAAGAGGCTGAGTTCATTAAAGGTTTTAGATCCAGTATTTATTAAGTCAGCTGAAGACATAAATTACTTTGAAATTGTTACCGTTTTTATTGATATAATTACTAACCCAGATAATTTTGTAAAAGAGTTCAAACTTTTAGAAACCAGATCAAACGATAAAAGCTATGAAGCAATTTTTAAAATACCTAAGCCTGAAACATTTTGGTACGAAATTGGCAATTTAAAAAACTGTTTGGGTGACAATTTATATCCAAACTTGTATAATTTGCTTTACCACATAGTAGTGCATCCGCTGCACAGTGGTCCAAGATGCCAATCTAGCTGGATTCCCGTGTATTCCCGTGAAATGAATTGTGCCGTTTTTATCTGTGTAATGTCCACTTTAGATGATAAAAAAATTAGCTGCAATTATTGACCGGTAAACTTTTTATATATATAAATAGATAACATACCAATAACACGGAGAGAACTATATAATGTGTAATTTTTCATATTTATTATTAATATTAAAAAGCTGTGCCCGAAAGCCTCGTTCGATTGCGCATATGCAGTCGAATTTTAAAATTTCCAAAATGAGTTTTCTCCTCTTCTTAATTAATACAATAACATTCTAAATCGTTACATTTTGATATTCTTAAAACGCCATTAAAAATTGCCACGCCCATTTTATCTACAACGCCCACTTTTTGCGAAAGGAATGCTTTCAATAAGAAGTACATAATACCAAAGTTTCATCCTTCTAGCTGCTTCCGAAGAGAAGTTATGACTTTTTTCCAGCTAGATTGGCATCTTGGACCACTGTGCGCTGAGCGGATTTTTTCTAAGTTAGCATATTTAAAAAATAAAGTGACAAATAGACTGAAAGTAGATACCTGTCAGGCTATGTTATCCGCTTTAAATTTGTATCAAAATGACTTGGAAGATTGGATTCCAAGTGATGAATTGATTAATAAATATAGATTTACGTTTTCAAAAAAATAGACATTTTATAGTTGAAGAAACAACATAACACTGCAATTTATAAAAAAATGGATCTGTACCTGATATTAACTATCTTCCTATCAATACTTTTATATGCTTTTTCCTCGAGGTTTTTTCGTAACTTAATTTTTTTGGTAAAAAAGTAAAATAATCCAAGTGCCAAATATTTATGTACATATACTTACAAATATGCATATCTCTATCTATTTAAATGTATAGTTTTTTTGTTTCAAATCATATTATGAACTATTTTTTGTTTTTGTAAGTATTGTTATTACACTATTTTAAGCTCGTTTTATTTACAAGTAATTAGTAACTGTTTTTGTATAAATAATTGAAATAAAAATTGTATGCAACAGTTCATTATCATTTACTTGCAAACAAGACATGTATTTTCACGATATATATATATATGTGTATATATGTATATATGTGTGTTTTTCCCAAACAATTTGTATTATATACCTATAATGTATTTTTTTTATAAATATGAAGTTTATTGTTTGTTATGTTTAGTTTTCGATGAAAATAATTTAATAAATACATACGTTTTTTTTAAATTTTCCTGTTTTTAAAGTTGCCCCTTTTTTTCTCAGAATTCCCCTTTTTGTGACACTTTTTTTTTGAAAATCCCCTTTTTGTGCCCCTTTTTGAAAATTTTGAACGGTAACACTGATGCCGATATAGCAATCAGTCATATAATCAATTGGCTCGCTTCAATTAACTGGCTCAGCGAATGACAAATACTCCTTCATGACCTTCCCAAATTTAGTTAATTTACATTAAACAAAACACGTAGATGGCAAATCTGGCTAAGTACCGAAAATAAAATTTATAAGATTTCAAAAAGGTTTTGGTCAACTTTCTTCGGACACTTTTAATAATGCAGACAGACCACAAACAAACCAAGAGTTATCAAGTGAATATTATATATTTTAATATACAATGTAATTTAGAATTTTTTTAAAGTTATTAAAACAAAAAAAGCGGGACAGTGGCTGACTTCATAAGCCCGGTGTTACAATGCAACATTTAAAGGCATAGAATTCATAGACAACTGAATGATACCGTCTTCACTCCACAACGGTTGCAACATTTGTACATTGTTTTTATTTGTGATGCTTTGTCAACGCAATCGTTTTCAGAGATGCTTTGCAACATTGCGTTTACAAAGTCATCCAGTATCTTGAAATAGACCGATAAGTGAAAGGATTCTACCTAAAACAGCAATAAGTTGCATAAATATAATAAAGTAGCATTGATAAAAAAAATTGCTTATGAAAATTCAAATTCTGATGGTTTACAAAATATGTCGTTATTTCTTAGTTTTTTGTCCAACGATAACAATTTTGCGCTTACTACGGGTTGGAACAAAATATTATATAAGATACATGTTAAAAAAAATATAAATTTTTTTTATTGCCTTACTGGAGCGAATTATAGTGGTGAATTTTGAAAAAACATAAAAGAATCACATTTTTTCAAGTTTAAAGTCCTGTAGCTCTGTTAATCATTATCAAAATGACACATCTATGCAAAATTTCAAATCTTGTACAGTTCTCTAGATTTTTCGAAATTCTTAAAACGCGATTTTCGCGTATATCTCGAAAACGCTTCTTGAGAAAAATAAATTAATGTCATATTCATTTTTAATTTTTTTGTGGCATAGCGTTTTGGATTGACTTGATAATTCAGATACATTTTTGAATTTCACCGCGATAGAGGCACAACTACATAGACGAAAAATATTATTTCTGTTAACTGTGCGTTAACGTTTACAGGAAAATTTTCTAAATTTACGAATTCCTAGACGTATAACAAATGTGCCAAATAACAATATTAAATAAAGATTGGTGTTCGCTAAGAATTAAATCATGTGGAGTGACGAATCTTTATTCAATGTATTTGGAAATGATGGACCACTATATGTGAGACCTTTTCAAAGTACACTCAAATGACGGTGAAACATTGTTGGCCTTTAGGAATGGTATGGGTTGTTTTACTGCATTTGTGTTTGTTCAAATGTGGAAATAAAAGAAAAATACACTGACCGCTGGCCTGGATATTTTCAAAAAATGCCACAACTTCTAAAACTGATTTTCAGAATTTATTACAGGGCATAGACTACATCGCAAGAATTCATTTTCAGGTGGCGTTGAAAGCACAGCTGTACTACTTTTTTTTCTTAGTTAGAGAGAGGAATGTCAAAAGTTACTTGTGTTTTTGACTTATCGACCAACGAAAGCAACAAAAAAATACATTGTTGTGTTTTCGGTGTTGTCACTTGTTGTAGTGTCGACACCACCGTTTACATAAATTCGCCTTGCTACATCGTAAGAACCATAATAAATGGTTTTTAAACAAAGCAAAATCAAACGTTTGATTTGTATTTGTTTGAGTAATAATATCATAAACTGGGTGCAAAGCTTAAAACCGGTATAACTCAGGAACGTTAGAAGCAAATTGAAAAATAGGTATTCCTAAATTATTCAGAATTAACTGATCCTTCAAACTGCGCTGTTAATTATTTTCATTTTAATAAAAAAAATTAAAAGTTATAAAGCGTTATTTTTAAAATGTATGGAAAAATTACGAAAAATTGTAATGAGAGTGTTTAAATGAGCTAACGCATTGCAAAAACTTATAGTTTATGCACATAAAAATAAACCTAGTTTTTCTTTTAAGGGCCATTATTACAACTTGCCAATAGTTAAAAGTCGGATTTTGTCGGACCGATAAATAGCTTTGCATTATAAAACTTTCATTGATTATGTTTTCATCTATTAAATATTATAATTATTGAAAATAACAGCAATAAAAAATGGAAGTTATAATAATGCAAAGCTATTTATCGGTCCAACAAAATCCGACTTTTAACTATTGGCAAGTTGTAATAATGGCCCTAAATGGATTAACAAAAAATAAAAATTTTTTTACAAAAACATCAGCGTAAGAAATTAATCTACATATATAAAAAAGTTGCGTGAGTGACTGACTGAAAAGGTAACCTTAGAAACTACGTGAATACCACATTCGAAATTCGAACATTTAAGGGGTGAAAATCGTAACTATTTTTGGTACTTTTTTTATAAAACATTTTCCTCCATTCATTGACATATTCGTACTAAATTATGGGCGCCCACTACAATACTGAAAGTTTTGATACTTTAATGGGGGAAAAATAAAGTACCCAAAAAAAGGAAATAAGGATATAAATCCAGTGAAAACCAGAGTAAATTCTAAGGTACGTGGTAATAAGTACGAGTTGAACATTTTATTTTTTACTAACATTAAATTGATACACTTTTTTACCTTTTATGTAAATACATATTTTTCCCCGAATATTTCACATTCTTTTTCCTTAAGCTAACATTTGGTTAACATTGAAGCTATAGATACATACAAATGTCTTGTATCTTCATGTTACAAATTTAACGTTAGCTATCATCCTTGTGTTAGCAATGAAGTAAATTTTGTAATTACAGGAAATAATGCATTTTCTGGCCCGCTAGGGCCTTCGTAAGCATTCTTTGTGTCACACTAGATCAGTGATGCTCATTCAAGCAAACAATTGTTTAGAAGCCCCACCCCTTTGTTGTTTACACTCATTAATTTAGTTGCACATGTACGGAAGCTGTGTTGATCTTAATTCAAATACAGAGTGTAAGATAAGTAATAAAATTAAAAAAAAATATTTGAATACTTTCACGAAACTGTCATAAAAGCATAAATGTAGAAGATTTTAGTGGAGTTTTCTTACTTTTAATTTCCAAAGAGCATGTGCATCGCAGTTCACACTGAATTTTTAATGGTAATATTGGAAAATTTCCAATTCTTACTGTTTTTTAAAAATTTTTTAAAGTTAAAATTTTAAAAGTCAATTTAAAAAATAGAAAATTTAGTTTGGACTGTATTATTATAAATGTCTTACGGCAAAAACGATTTTTTCTATTAAATTTAAATAAAATTCGTGCGCTTAGTTTTGCGCATCTCTGTACTTTGAAATTCTCTCGCAATACATATGCAAAACATTTTTGAGCACCCCTGCACTAGATAGTTATACTATATAAATTTTATTGTATATAAATATGTATGGAATGCGGCGAGGAGGGCTTGTGTCTGCTAATTAACGCCTTCTATTAGGCATCTTTACTCATTCTTTTTACCGCTGGGATGTTTTAATTTTTTTCTATTTTGTAACATACAGGCCCTCACAGAAATCATTTCCGATCAAAAGTGGAAGTAATTTCGTATTTTGCTTCACCAAAAAACGAAATCACTTTCGGTCGAAATTAATTTTTGTGACAGGCCTGATTTTATTACTTACAATACATTCTGTATGAAATACATCAAAATATTTTTGCAAACTTTTCCGTAAAATTCTTCAGGGGAAATTCAAAAATCTTTATTTGTGTAAAATAACAATTTTTAACAATTTTTAAAGACTTACGACGAGCAAAACTTTAAAAAAACAATAAAATTAATATTTTAGGTCTATGGGGAAGAATTTGGATTTACTTTCGATTCGGATCATCCTAATTTGGAACCAACTGTTATATCATCTGCAAAGGTCCATCAGCAACGTCCTCGATCAGCACGCAAAGTTTCAGAACAAAGTTCAACACAAACATCGCCATCAAAACGTAAAGATAGTCTCTCACGTAAAGATCGAATTAGTGATGATCCCGATTTGGAAATGGCAGAAAAATTAGCTAAAGTTTTTCGTCAAGAAAAAGAGAAAAAGGAGCAAGAAGAATCGCCAATGCTTAAATTTTTACGGTTTCATATAAGAAATCTATTTCACTTCCCATTTGCTACAATGTTAAAAGGCGCCGTTATTTTAACTGAAGAAATGGTTATTGAAGCTATGCCAGCAGCTTGGGAGTTATTATTAGAACCTAACCAGGATACAGCCTCGTCAAGTGCTGCAGTGTTTCTGATGGGTTCGGTTAAGGCACAAAATTACGCTTTTGATATAATGCAAAGAGCTTTAAAGAATAAAGATCCAGATGTACGAATCGGAGCTATTCAAAGGTGGTCTATTTGCGTTTTATGACTAATTTAGAAAATAAGCATAGCATTTTTTTTAGATATTTAATTTTGTGGAAAAATCGTTTCCATGTTTGGCCGCGCATGGAGGAAAATGCTCATGATGTTACTTTTAAAGTTCCACCAGGTGGCATAGAATTTACTTTGCCTTCACCGAAGATAGGCATAGAAAGTTTGCCTGTTGTCGATCCGCCATGGATGCCGGTACAACAGACAAAAGATATGGATGTTACACTTAATCAAGATCGACATGTAGGTTACAAAGGTAAAGCGGAACAACTTTACATGACTTAAAAACAAATTTCAATTACAGCCTTTTCTAGTTACTGCAACTAAGAGTCGTAAAATGCAACAAACGGAAGCTATACGAAATGCTTTGCGTCAGCAGAGAGATAAACAAAGAGCTGAACGCCATAGCTTCTTAATTACTACAATACCAATAAGTCAACAAGCTTCCCATGAACCAGGTATGGAACATGAAGACCACGAAGGCGAAGAAGAAATCGATGGTACACGGATATCTTCACATCTACATCATGCTCATTCCTTGTTTCCTTCGGTTCTGTGTTCTTCGGTAATGCAAATTGTAAGCTGCCTAGATGATGCAGCGATAGGCACCGATGGAAATGCGGTCTATGAAGTAGCCTATCAGGTAATATGGGTTTGCTTAGTGGAGGAATCAGCGCTATTTTTACGTTATGTTTTTGAGAGGCTAACCAGAGATCGGCAAGACCAAATGTTTAAATTATTGAGACACCTTATACGTTTTGTACCAAGATTACCACAACAAGCGGCTTTTGCTTTATATAACTCGATTATTGGCTACATCATGTTCTATGTGAGATCTTCTAATGAGCTAAAGCAAGAAGTAAGTTTTAAAATTGGAAATTTCGTGAAAAATATTATTAATAACATTGCATAACATTTTATAGTTGGTTGGTTCGGCTTTGTCTGTACTATGGATGGTAGTTCATAGTGTGCATGGCATTATGTTTAAGGATTTAAAGCAGATTTTACGCAAAGAACAGTGTGATGCTTCTATATTACTAACAGCAAATGTCCCAGCTGCTAAGAAAATCGTTGTGCATGGCCCTACAGATGACGACTGTAATATACCATCACAGTTTCCTGTCCAAGAAGATACTTTATTTTGTCAGCTATTAAAGGAAGCTTTAGACTATTACCCAGTCGATGAGAAAAATCTTAATAATTATTGCTTGGTAGATTACAAAAGCAGTAAGTACTTGCGTCAAAATCATCAATATATTTAATTATGTGACATTTAATTTTTTAACAGACAAAATTTTAAATCCTAATTGGTACATTCGCGATTTGTATTTCTTTAAGAGATCCCAATATCCAGAGGTGCGATTAGTTTTACTTAAACCAGATGAATCTTTCTTAGCTTTACAAAAGCAGGAGTTGACTAAAAAGTTTGTGGAAATTGGCAAAGTTCATTTGACTTGGGCTATTTTAAAGAATGTGGATATGGTAGTGCAGAGAGTTGTATTCTTGCATGAGGAACTAATGAAACTACCCTCTTTTCCCCGTAAAGCTCTCGAAGTTGATTTAGATTTGCATCAAGGGGGTGAATATGGCAAAGTGTTGTTGGGATTGGATGTGTTACATAAATTTATGTGGGTTCGTTTAATAGCTCGCATGTTCGAGGCTATGGCAGGCAATTTTGCTTATTCAGCTGATATCCAATTGTTTTTGAATGTTTTGTCGGGAGCGGCATTTTTACATGCAGAAGATTCTTGCATAATGCGTTACGTAATGGCCACTTATATAAATGCGGCATTTAATTTCAAGAATATTTTTTCCACAAATGGCTATTTTATGATTATGCCAACATTGCTGCAAATATATTCATTGCATCAAACAAATAAGTTAATTACAACAACAATTGAATATGCTGTAAAGCAATTTTATTTATTAAATCGCAAGCCTTTTATTTTACAAATGTTTGGCTCGGTATCTGCTATTTTAGATACCGATGAAGATGGAACTTATGGAGAAGCTCATAAAGTATATTATTGTTTATAAAAGCTTGAACGTAAAAGTTACTGTGAATTTATAATTTCTTATCTTAGGTGCAATCCAGTTGTTTATTCAATCTTTTGCTAAGTTTAGAAGATCCTTCACCTGATCCTCTAAATATTGCAGAATTGGTAAAGGAACCGAAACCTTTGAAAGCTATTGACTTTTGTTATCACGACGAAGATGGTGATGTTACTGTATTAGATTGTATAACTTTGTGTGTAATGGTGGTATCCTATTCCGCAGAAAGCACTAGAGGTTATCAAATGTTGGTTAGTAAAATTTTAACAGTTCTTTAACCTGAAATTTTCCGTACACGTTTTTGGGAAAATTAAACAAATTTCGAGAGAAATTTATTTATAACTTACACTGGTTTTGTTGTTAATTACCCTTCCATTACTTTTTAGATAATTTTAGAGGCAATATTACCCTGTTATCTGCAGCAAATACAATCCCCAAGCTATATTCCACTTCAAGGAAAATCCGAACGTGATATTATATTGCAATTAGCAGTGGCTATACGTACAATGGTACATAACTGTGAAGGATTAGCTAAGAGCTATAATGGTCCATATCGCAATAGTCCAGAACACAAAGGTTCTTCACAACGAAACTGCAGTCGAGGTCCTCCATGCTCTCCAGGGCTAGATTTTGAAGAAGAATCCCATTCAAAATATATAAGTGACCCACGCACCAAAATAGTTTTGGATTCGGGAGAAGATTCAGAGATGATACGTACAGAATACCGCAGACCAAGAGATGTTTTACTATCAGTAGTTGGAGACTTTCTAAGTAAATCCACAACACGTTTACAGGAACTTTCCAAAAAATTACCGAAAGATGAGAGCAAAGCAACTGAAGTTTTGGATGCTAAATGTCATATAAGATTGGCCGATATAGC
Organism: Pollenia labialis; assembly: GCA_949318255.1. NCBI lineage: Eukaryota > Metazoa > Arthropoda > Insecta > Diptera > Polleniidae > Pollenia > Pollenia labialis. Next base: position 146,496,033 of record OX439139.1, read on the forward strand.
TCATTCGTTGTTAAAAGTTTCCCCCTATGATCCGGAGTCAATGGCTTGTAGAGGACTCCAAAGATACATGCAAGCGGTTCTGTCTCGTGCTGATTGGTCAAATGACACATTACGTAATGCTCTAGTTACTATACTAAGAAGAATCGATAAAGTTTTTCTTAAGATATCTAAGAAACCTTCCATAAGACGAAATACCGATTGGGAAGCGGCTGCTGGTCTATTAAAGGGTATACACGAAACTATCGTCAGGCATCCTTATGTGTTGCATTGGCAACAAATGAAGACTTTGATAAGTACTGTTCAAAATCTTATTGTAAATGAGCCTGGATCTTCGGCCCCTGAAGGTGTGTCAAGTGCAGGCGCCGCTCTTATGTCTCAGAATCCACCGGCCTTCTTCTGTTCCACAGTTGTGCGTTTGGTGGCACTACAAGTTGTCAGTCCTGTAGATTGTTTTTCTTTGGTTCAAATCTGTGGTGGAAGTGCAGAATTTTCCACCCAGGAGAAGGCCGAAGGATATCTAATGCATTTGATAATGCCTTTGTGCTTGAAAGTGTGTTCTGGTCGAGGGGTATCTGATGTGGGAGAATTGAAAATGTCTGATGTTAGTTTTTTACTAACTGCCGTTCTAAATGCTATGAGTCCACCCGCAGGCAGAACGGGACAGGCGGTATCTCAAATAAATCGTGTTGGAGGAGATCTTAGAACTGGTTCATTGACCTTTACCGGCAGCAGGGATGCAAAAAGACCCGCCAGAATTGCTGGTTCTTTATATCAAGCAGCATTTCTTGCTTTAAGAATTGTTTGTATATGTTTTGAAAATCGTTTATCAACAGAATGGCCAAGAATTGTAAGGGTTATGAGAGATTTAGGCAGAAGAAATGAAGCAGCGCCAGATCTATGGAGCTTCCTAGAGTTTGTAGTGACACACAGGACACCTTTGTATATTGTATTAATGCCATTTATTTTGCATAAGGTATGTAATATACAATTTTAAAATTAAGATATTTTTAAATGTCTTTTTTAAATAGATATCACAACCCCCAATTGGTGACCATGAGAGACACATGCAATTTATTATTAGAGAACGGTTAAGAGGCACACCACCACAGGGAGGCATTAAATCTAAAGGAGCGTTATTGCTTGAATTAGCCAGAGAACTTAGAGACCTAAGAGATGAACTTGAAGAAAAACGTTATGGTAAGTAATCACTATTGTTTTAAGGACTCTCTTTATAGAAAATACAATATTTTCCAGATCGCGAAAGTTCAGATTTGAAAAAAAGTGATACTCCAGCTGCAACTAGTGCAACAGATGGTCATAACAAATCGCAACAAAGGCCTTCTTTAATTTCTATATTTACTGGAACCACAACTGGACAAGCCACACATTCTCATATTTCAGCTGTTCCCATAGATTCCAGGAGTGGTTCTGGTGGAATTTGTACTCCCAGTGATACTCTATCCCAACAAACTCTACACCCACCTAGAGAATCGCTATCTAGTAGTTCTACAGGACGAGATCATCAAACTACAAGTGAAAGTCAAAGTGGTGAACAAGCAGCGGGGTCAGCACCTACCTTAATGGGCGCATCCGGATCAGGTGGTGTGGTATCTAGCCAAGCGACCAGCTCAGCAACAATAGCTACAGCCTTACCTTCAGGAGTTACATCACAGCTTTCCCACTCTCAAAGTCTACAACAGGCACCTTTTAAAGCCCAACCACCCAAATTACGTTTTGTGTCATCAGTTGAATTTAGGCATTCTTCCGGAGAGACTTCCACAACACCTCTCTCGCCCGAAAGTCCCGCTGAAGACAGTTCAGGAGATCATACCAGATCAAGATTGCAAAGGTCAAAAGCAGCCAGCAGAAAAACATTCCGCTTAAAGAGAAGTCGCCTAACACAAATGGAACCCCCGAGTATAGTAAGCTCTTTAGCAGTTCTTATTTCAGACAAGTTTGTATAAAAATCGAATTTTATAGGTAACTGCTTTATCACAGGAGGAACATCCTAAACCAATAGGGGAAATATCTTGGGATTCCGTTTCACAAACCTCTTCTACATCAGGCTACCGGGATACCAATAGTTTACAGACGGGTTTATTATCACCTGATGGCTCTTTAGGAGGAATGACTCTGGGACGTTCACCATCCCAACATTCGTTGCTAATGGTATATGAAGGACAAGATGAAGATACACTTATATAACAATCACAATTCAATTCAGAAACCGGGGAATCCAAATAAAAAAAATTGTTTAAAGATTATTGAGAACGAGAATAGATAAGCATTTAGAATTAAAAGGGGTGTTGTAGGCTGAATAAAGTAAAGGGCAAAATGATCTTGGCATAACAAACCATAACTATTTTTAGCAAAATAGAACAAATTAAACCAAAAAAATATTGGTTTTTCAATTACTAAAATGATTAGTAATCTATGTATATTAATGGTATATGTAATTTAATCTCAAAATATCAATATAATAATGTACACTACTTTTTTGTTGTCAAATTAAAATGTAAATTTGTAGATTTTATATGGTTTATATAAAAGTTCTTCTCTTACTAGATACTATTGTTGTGTAAGTTATAAGAGCAGCGTAATACTAATCCCGTTATTTATAAAAAAAAAATTATATTTTGTAGATTTTATATAGTTCAATGATAAGTTAAATGTTATTTTCTCACTAGGATATTATTGTTGTGTAAGTTATAAAAAACACTAATAAAAAAAATTAAAAACACTTACATTACTGATGAGTTTGATGATTTAATTAACATTCTTAAATGAGTGAATATTATGAACTGTTGATTTTAGTAGCTACAGCTTTTAAACGATTTTCTTTAACCATTTTACGCCACTCTAGCCATTTTTGCATTTCAGGATTATCAGTATTACCCCGTTCCTCTAGCTGCATGTAGTAAGCTTCACGTAATATTTTAAATGCTTGTATACTATAATATGGCTGTTGAGTTACAGGATCGAAATAGCATGCGGGTAATCTGTAACGTTAAAATAAATTTACGTATTTATATTTTTTAAAGAAATATACATAATTGTATAACTAATATAACGTTTACTTACTTTGTAATTGGACAAAGATATCCTGAGTTTTTTTGTAGCCTTTTAGATTTAAATATATTATGAAAGACTTTTTCATCCAAGTCATTTTCTAGAGAAACAAATGTTCTTTCACATTTCAATTTTGGATCATTGGGATCATGTTGACCATTATAACCTCGAGTTTGTTTACGCACCACTGGCATAGTCACAGAATGGTAGCGTATCATTGGACCACTAAAAATACGCTTTGTAGGGCGAGTTTTCTTTTTCTCCAATTCCATTTTTTGGAATTTTTCTAAAAAGAAAACGAATAAATGTTTTTATTAGAAATTAAATTATTAGGTGTATTCTAGGTTCGAAGTTATTGTTCGACAAAAATCTATGTCAAAAATATAGTATTTTTTGTTTTCTTGGTTGTTACAAAAATTATGCCTAAAAACTAAACTTTTTGCATAAAAATACCAGGAGCGTTTTGTTTTAGCTCATATACAACTACAAGTGATGTTTAATAAAAACAACGTGAAACTTGGATAGGTTGGGCCGTTTGTTTTTTTTGTTATTAAAATCGCTTATTTTAAAAACCTAAAGTTTGCTTTTCTTAAACATGTTATCACATATTAGAATAAAAGTCTATTCGTTTTACTTTAAGCTACGTCTTACGACTCTAATTAAAACGAATAAAAACATGTGGATGTGAAATGCAGAACAACAAAAATGCCAAAGGTATCTACCTTCTAGTAGATTCGGATTCTAGAACACACCTGTATAATAGATATGTATCGACTTTGCTAAATGATAAATGTTAAAATTTTAAGCATTTTTTCATTATAATATCAGACTTTATAGTAAGAAATTTTATTGTCCTTACTATTGAAAATAAGTTAAATTTTTTTAAAAAACAAGCAAAAATAACACACAATATGGGTATGTACATAAGTTCCATTGTCCAATTCCTATTACAGGTTTTTGTTTACTATCCCAAGAGCTCATTCAAGGACTATGAATTTATGTTCTGTATGTGAAATTGCAACATTGATTTCTTTAATTTACACCATACGAAATGCCGGATAGCAATTCTTATAATTTTTATTCTTACCCAATGATTTTATGTTCTCTTCCTCAGTTATTTTTGCCTCTTCTAAAAGTTCCTCCTGCGTTGGCATATATTCTTCTAACCTTCTAAATTTCTTTTTTTTTCTCCGGGCATCGTCCATTTCTTTAAGACGAATTTTAGTAGCTTGTGTCTTAATTGCTGTAGAAGCCCTAATTGATTTTCGGGCGGAATCAAGTACAGTAAATTTTGGTCGTACTTTTCTTTTAATAACTTTAGCGACTTTTCTTTTAACCGGGCTCGAAGACTTATCAGTTTTTTTCTCTGGTTTAGGTTCTTTGTAGGCTTTTGTGTTCACACCGGTACGTTTACGCTTTTTGCCTTCTTCTTCATCATGATCTGAGACAGGTTCGTCATTTTCATCGATACTGAAATCAGAATCAACTACATCTTCCTCCTCGGCTTTTTGTCTGAAAGAGTATTAAACGTTTTTATAATGAAACCTCAAGATGTTCATTTCAACTAACATATATTCCTTATCCTCCTCTTCTTCTTGGAAACCACCATAGGAGGTTTTATAAAAGTCGTCCTCTTCTTCATTGTCCAACAATTTTGCAATTCTGTTACCGGCATTTGATCGTCGCGCTCTTTGAGCAGCCATTATTTCTTTTTCGCTAGATGATGTTATGGAACAAATCTAGTTTACCGACGCAGCTCCAAATAAAAAAAAAAGTACGTAGGGTGATAGAAAATTGAAAAATAAGAAGAAAAAATTAAATAAAAAAATTGGCGCAAACGCTTAGTTTTCGAGTTATGGACGTTTTTAGTTTTCATAGAAATGTGTAATTTTTCCACTACATTTCTAAAGGTATATGGCCAATATTGGTATCATTTTGAAGGTTTTGACTAGATCTTTCCGGATATTATTTAAAAATTGTTAACTCTTAAGCTCACATTACAATTTTTGTGTACTTAGTGTATAATACATATATTTAAATAAAAGTGTAATAGGTACAAATTTTATAAAATAACAAACACCAATGTCGCAAACATACACTTCATGTTTAGCCGCCCTTCGGCCGGACGCAAAGATTTTCTTCTCTGTGGTATAACAAACACCGGCTTCGCTAAATAAAGCTTCTCTGCATAGCCGGCCTTCGGCTGGGCGCAAGGATTTTCTCCTCTATGGTATAACAAACACCGGCTTCGCTAACTAAAGCTTTTCTGCATAGCCGGCCTTCGGCCGGGCGCAAGGATTTTCTCCTCTATGGTATAACAAACACCGGCTTCGCTAACTAAAGCTTCTTTGCATAGCCGGCCTTCGGCCGGGCGCAAGGATTTTCTCCTCTATGGTATAACAAACACCGGCTTCGCTAACTAAAGCTTCTCTGCATAGCCGGCCTTCGGCCGGACTCAAGGACTTTCTCCTCTATGGTATAACAAACACCGGCTTCGCTAACTAAAACTTTTCTGCACCTAAAAAATGCTTAAATTAGCCTAAAGAGGATAATTATATGCGAATACAAAAACAAAATACATATTTGCAATCGTGAGCAAATTACCTTTAATTTGAGTACCCACACATATCACTAAGTAGGTGGGGCAGTTTTTTAATTCCAGGGGGGCCCACGGGCCTCAGCGCCCTTAAATTTTAATTTTGGTTTTTTTCTTTTTTATTCTGAATTGGGTGGCAAATTTTTTTTATTTTTTTTCGTAGTCCTTTAACCTGCACTTCAGCCAAATCACATATTTCTATGAAAACTAAAAACGCCCATAACTCGAAAACTAAGCGTTTGCGCCAATATTTTTATTTAATTTTTTCTTCTTATTTTTCAATTTTCTATCCCCCTAGGTACTTTTTTTTTTATTTGGAGCTGCGTCGGTAAACTAGATTTAAGCCGATGTTATAACTGTTTGATAATGTTTTACTTAATTATTTTTGCTTAAATATATAATTAATTCTCACAATTATTCTTTCAATAATTTATAGATAATTTTTACCTTTTCGGGTAGATTCTTTATTTTTTAATGTCATAAAAAGTAGTGTTACCAGATTAGTAACTTATGCTACAGTTGAGAGTAAAATGTTTTTAATTTTTTTTTTATTTTAGTTTTGAAAGTTTGTTTTTTGAGCCAAAAATAAACATCTAAAAATAATTTATTTTCTGGAAAAAAGTAACTTTTTAATAATAGTTATAATTATAAGTGCTTAAATTTCAATTTATTGTAAAATTTTGAATATGGCAATTTTAAGTAATCGCGCATGTTCTAGAAATCGAAATGAAGTGAAATTGTAATCGAACGGGATTTTAAGTTCAATTATTTTAAAAATTACTGTAGTATTTCCTTGTTTTAAGAGTTGTTCTTGTAAAGCTAATTGGTACTCACAAAATAAAATTGATAAAATGGAATATTTGTATTGACTTTCAGTACAAGGTCGTTTTTTAAATTTGCTCGATTTCATATCCACTTCACTTCAATTTCTAGAATATGCCCGTATTTCTCCGTCAAATATTGAAAATTTAAATTTAAAGGTTTTCTACTTCAATAATACTGTGGGTATCGATGCGGCAACTATTTATACAATCTACTGACGGATTCACTGCAGACAGCTACGGTCTTGGAATAGATCGGCTGGGATCCTGATATTACGCAGGCGGGAAAGAAATGTCGTAGGTTGCAGAATTTGGCAAAGCCCCAGGGTAACTGGGAGGACTATAAGTCACATTGAATAGGTTCAGAAATTTGGTTAGATCAGAGAAAATGAATGCTTGGAAGAACTTTTGTAGTAGCGTGGAAGGAACCTTTTGAGACAAACCGTTTACGTAGGTGGAAAAGGTAAAAATCGAATTTTCGGGAAATTATTCACTTTTGCGGCTACCTAAACGGTGCTAAGAATCATTCCTAGAAAGTTCAGATGTTCTAAAAAAAAGTTGTTTATTGAGATCTTAGGTACATTTTTGTTTGCTACCTATGGACCTGAAGTAGGGGAAAAAGGTAAAAAATAGAATTTTTTAAAGTTGTTTGCGATTTTGATCTTGAAGATGATGTTTATTGATTTTATATGTTCACAATTTCACAAATGTTCTGTATGGCAAGAGCTACAACTTTGTCTCAGAGGGTAAATCAAAATTCCAAATTACAAAACGATTTTTGGGGTAAACTTGGGCTTCACGTGGACATTCCCAGAGGACATTAGCGAGAAATACCTGGGAAAATCGGTATTTGCCTGTTTGGATGATGTATCTATACAAGAACTAAGATTGCTTCTTCTTCTCATTAGGAAGACAAATTGGTCAAATTCTGCAATGACGCCTATTGAGTAACTGCGCTATATGATGGACATTGGCGCTGGGTATCACAAAGGGACCACTGAAGGACCCAACTATTTTATGTACCTTTTTTACTTACTACATATTTTAACAATGAAAACATCTCGAATTATAAGGTGGTCTACATAATTTTGAACTGTTTTTCTTTAATTACTTTAAGGGTACTGCTACACGTAAAACATATATTAACAGTAAGTCCGAAATTACACAAAAGACATTTATTTCCAGAAAGACGAAGTTTGTTGATAAATAAAAGTAAAACATTTTACAAAAATTTTTGTATTGTTTATGGTAAAATAAAAATATTAGCAAAGGCAAAAACTAAGACAGTAAAAACCAGCACAGTTAAAACATAATGTAAATACTGACGCGTTTTACATATTCTTAAATTTTTTTAAATGGATAGCGATACAAATTTCACAATATATACAATGCGCAGACCAAATGCAACAATCCAACAATAGGAAATATAAGTGCTGGTTCACACACGTCAAGTTTGACGCAAGTCTTGAGCATTTAGGAGAGAAGGGAAAAGAGAAGGCCAATTCTTTTCCCTTCTCTCCTAAAAACTCAAGACTTGACGAGTCAAACTTGACTTGTGTGAACCGGCACTAACACGCATCTTGTTTGTGTAAAATATGGTAAAGATTTCAAGAACAAAAGCATTTGCTTGTGTAAAACTGGTAGAAATGTCAAAAACAATTAATTTACTTATTTTGAAATATTTTATTTTTAACACAAAAGTACATGAAAATTCGTTCAACTTTCAAAAAAATACAAAACACGTGAAAATGTGCTTATTATGAAATTGCACGTAAAAAATACAACTTTGCAAAAAACAGAAGGAATTTCGTGCATACCTACTAATTGGGCCGTGGAAAATATATATATTTGCTCAATTTGTTATGCGCCCCATACACTTTTCAATTCAATTGTCAACTGAGTCTTTCAACTGAATTGATACTTGGCCACACACTTCTTCAACTGAATTGAAAGATTTTAATTCAACTGTCAAATTTAGATTTTTTTACAATTTTACAAAAATTTATTTTCTCTCCAAGTATCCATGTTTGCCACCAATGTCATTTTTGTATTTAAAATTTTATTGAAATTAAAGACAATTTTAAAAATATTTCACTTTTTCTTTGCAAAAAAAAATTACAAACATAAATTTTGACAGCTGATCAAGAGACTTAAGCACACACAGTACAATCGAATTGAAAGACTTGGAGTCAACTTGAAAAAATCAAAATCTTTTGATTTTTCTTCAACCAACTCGACAACCGTCAAACTAATCAACTGACAAGGCCATACACGCTTTGATTTGGACAACAACCGACTCAGTTGACAATTGAATTGAATCGTGTATGGTCTGCTTTAGGCACATATATAAAACCATTATTCTTGTATATAAACATTTTATCTTTGGAGTCACTGTTCTTGTTTTGTAAAATAGTATGGCAGCACTTCAAATCTGGTTGACAGTTGTTGTTATCTCTATGTGCCCAAACCAGCCCAAACAATAGAAAAATAATGGAATAAACATGTGAAATTTTACTAATGCAATTTGGCTAAAATTTGTTATAAATTAAAAGAAAAGTTTAAAAAAACATTCAGCTACTAAAAAATATAGATTTTAAATATAGTATATAAATACAAAAAAACGACATTAACTAATTTCTATTTTACAAAAATGAAATAAGAAAATTAACACAAAAATGTGTAGCGTATTGAAGAAATTTGTAGCATATTGATAAATGTAGAAAAATTGCAATAAAGAATTAAAAAAATTAACAACTAAGTGATAAGAAGTTATCAAATAGGGAGTTTTCGTTGCAGCTAAAGGAAAAACTTAAACATTATTTTAATATTCAAAGAGTTGAAATCATACAAGATGTCAATGAGATCATACAAGGTATAAAAGGAATGTTCATGTATAATCTACAATTTTTATAAACTACAAAACTTTTTAATTGCAGAACACAGCCCAACGTTTGCTAAAATGTTTCTGTGGCTGTCGAGAAATGACGGTTGATGAAGTGCAGCATATTTATCAATTAAGCATACAAGAAACACTTATAAATCGCCAAGCCCTTGCATTATTTAAAAGTTTTTTACAACAGGCTCGAAGTGGTGATAAGTCAATTACCGAACAATATGTGGAAGTGTATGAGCAATGTGGCTTATTCATGAGAGCGAATGCACCAATCTTAACACTAGATGAATTGGATGAACTTGTGGATATGGGTCTACCATATCACTTGGAGAGAGAATTGCACAACCAAATCCAAACAGGAGATAGTGATAACATTACGCGTTGCTTATTTCGCATCCAAGGAGAATTGCGCAATAATATTGAGCTGAGCGGGGAGTATAAAGATTACAAGAATGCAATTCTAAAAAAACTAAATCAATGAGAGTGAATTTTTTGATTTTTATTCATTCAGGAACTGAAACCAAAAGTGCTTTCGAAAATCTAATATTTGTACTTTACAAAAACTGCCCTTTTAAATCTTGTAAATCTTGACCTTATTAAAATGGCAATCCTACTATCATTAGAAAAAAGGTTTATCACTTGAACATTACTTGTTTCTCTATAAATGCTTTAATTCCTATTTTATATTTTGCGTCCATGTGGCTATTGTGTAGGCTAGAAAATACCCAAATATAGGTATTTAAGTTTTGGTTTAATCTTATTTTTCTTATCAAACTTGTTCGATTTATTTATCTCAAAATTTGGTTTCTTGTTTGGTAATATAATTATTTGTTTGGTAATCCATTTCCATAAACTTTATTGGATGTGATGAAAATCGAAAAGGTGAAACTCAAGAATTTTAAAAGTAGTTTTCTTTATATTTAACAAATTTCTTTTTAAACAGAATTTCATAACAAAAATTAGTCAAATTTGTATTAAAAAACAACTTTCAAATTCTTGCGTTTTGTGTTTTCGATTTCCAGAACACCCCTGATTTATTCCAAAAACATTTTTAAGCTTAATATTTATGGGTCGAAATAAAGAAACGCCCGACATGTTAAAATTTAAAGTAAAAAAAAAATTTGTATAGTTTTACACGAGCGGCGTTGCCTGATGCGTAATCCACCCATTTGTCACAAATTAAATATTTAATTTGAACCTTAATATTTTATTAATTAATAAAATTAATATGTATGTATATATATATTTGAAAAAAGAGTCCTTGAATTTTGTTTAAAGGAAATAATTACATAATTAAAATTAAGAAGAAACCCGATATCTTAAAATTTATTTATTTTGTAAATACATATTCTTATTTTTTGCTTTTTTTTTAAAAAATGTACCTTAATTTTACATTTTATTTCATAAAAATAAAAAATGTGTTTTATTATATCAATAAATATCTATGCAAGTAGTCAAATCAGATTTTTAAAACGAATATTCCATAAAACTTTTTTAATAAACCATTTATAGAGCTCAAAAAACATTAATTTTTTTTTTAAGTAAAACTACATTTTAAAATGTAGCCTTTGCAATCTTATATTCATAACGGCGTTTCCATAGAAAAAGTCAACTTTTTGTCAAGGTTCACTAGCAAGCAATTAAGTTTGTATGTAAGACCCATGTTGTTCAATTAAATAAGTAAATAATACTAACATTTGAACCGAAAGTTTCGGGGACATATTCCTATGTTCATGTTTCTAGGTTTATGCAAAAAAGTACCAACAGTTTTCATCTTATAGGTTCTCCTTTACTCAGAACCCTGCAATATTATAGAAAATACAAATGTGGAACAGAAGAGTAAAAGAAAGAAATTTAATTTATCGTATTTTCCCTTTTTGGTAATTTTTTCTCCTCATAGAAGTATCAAAAATTGTAGTGCGAGCCCCATAAATTAATACGCATATATCTATGAATGGAGAAAAATCTTTTTTAAATACAAGTACAATAAAAAAGTACAATTTTCACCACTTAAACGAATACAGCCCTACTATGAATGAAAATTCCCCGGGAGTTTTCTCCCTTCTCACACTTTTCCTATGTAAATTCAATTGTAAAATGGGAAAAAGCGAAAAAACTCCCGGGGAATTTGTATTAAAATTAGGCTGTAAATTTCGAAAAGGTGCCAACTTTACTTTTGTATTTTTTAGATAATTTTATCAAGAATAAAAATTGGGAATTAAGCACGACAAACAAAATCGTGTAAATTAAAATTTTGTATTCTCAAAAGTTACTTTGATGATAATTACGAATGTAATAATTTTTATTTCTAGGCTTATTGGTTTAAAATATTGAGGGAAACGATGACAAAAAGTTTCAAAATACAAGTTTACCATTTTACTTCCCAAAAGGGTCGAATTTCATTTTGTGCACCGCTTTTTAGTTTAGGAGATACGAGGTTAGCGAATTTATCCGTTTTTACTCCCTAAACGTTCGAATATTTTAATAATTTAATAAAAAAAAAAATAATACTGATATATATCTGCTGTAAAAATAATAATTAAACTGAAGAACGAATAAAATATGTACTACTTTTAATACAAAATAATTCTGGTTACTTTTTTTTCGCTTTTGGTTACTTTATTTTTACATTTTGGTTACAATTTTTTTCATCATGACAACGCTGGTTACTACCCTCTTTATGATCAATTGCGATATGTAGTTAAGAATTTAAAATGTCGTTATTTAATAAGATTTCTGTAATAAAAGAATTTTATGACAAATATTATACAAATATTTCTCTATTAAACAGAATTTTATAACAAAAATTAGATTAAGTGTATTAAGAACAACTTCTAAATTCTTTCGTTTTACGTTTTCTATATTCAGCGCACTTCGATAAAAAACATTTTTTTTTGTTAATATTACTTCATTTTTATTTCTTGATAACATAGACACTGATATTACAAAAAAAGCATTTAATTGCTAAGATAACTCTTGCAAATATGTAGTATCAAATTAACAAATGTCAAAAAAATTAATTTTACCAAAAACTGAGTGCAACTTAACTTAAAACACTACTTAAATAATGATGTATGTTTTTTTAAATTAATAATATGTATATGTGTATACATTTATGCTTAAAGAAAACGTTACGAAAATCCTTTATGATTTCTTCCAAGAATAAAACATTTCCATTGGTTTATTAACTTTCCAGAATTTCTCATTCACTTGGTGTAAAGTTTGATTGCCATTTAAAATAACCAATTGTGAGGGTTGAGGAGCAACATAAATGCAAAAGTTAAGCATACGATACGCTTCAGGCAATTCAGATCCTAAATCTAATGTCAAACGTAAAGCCAAATACTTGCTTAAGTGGTCAACTAAAAAAAGAAGTGTAAACTTTAGTTTGTTACTTTTAAGTAGGATTGCGAATTTGTTCATTTACCTGTAGCATTGGCCGTTGTCTTGATGTAACGTATACAATTCTCTTTCAAAGCCTTCATTAGCTGATTATCTCCAGCCATTTCTGTAGGATGAGGTTTGAAAACCAATTCAATTTCATCATTTATACCTAATTCTCCATTACCCTCGCCTTCGGTGTCAATGTTTGAATCCCCCTCAGTGCGGCAGTCCATTTGAGAGTCAGATTCAGATTCTTCTGAACGTTCAGATGTTAGTACAGACATGGCTCGTTTTGGCTTTGAGCTGCTTGAATTTGAAGGTACAGGGGAGGGTGTAGAACGAACAGAGGGAGGATTAGAGCCACCGTCATCCATACGAGTAGACGAAGTGCTAGCTGCTATGCTGCCTGTTACTGAAGAAGCCGGTGGAATTGTAGTATTGGAATTCGTTGAAGTGGTTGTAGTTGGGGCATTAACAGCAGCTGTTACAGCTGGTGGTGCCGTTGTAGTACTTTCCCTTGTATTCGTATCACTTTCATTGCCATTTGTATTGCTTTCATTTGAAACGTTGTGCGTAACAGACGAATTATGATTGGCATTAGCTGCACGACCACCGCCTGCAGCACCTCCTCCTCCACCACTGCCCTTAGTTCTAAAACGTTGTGGCCTATTTTGACTTTGCAATTTAATACCCTCATTTATGGAATTTACCAAAGCTTGCTGCGACTGAGTTTGATTAAACTTAGCCATAACTTTTTCCTGTATAGCTTCATATTCTTCTCGGCTGGGATATATCTTTGAGATTAACAAATCAAAGTTGGGATCTGGTCGCAAAGATCTTTTTGAGACAAGTTTCTTACGGCAAGTAGGACACTCTTTATTACCCGAACGCAAGGCTGTAATAATGCAATCTTGGCAAAATCGATGTAGACACTCCTTAGTTGTCATTGTTTTTTTGAGCATATCCAAACATATTGGACACATTAGTTCACTGTGTAAACTTCTGGGCGAAACTGCAATTTCTGTATTATCTGTAATAATTTCTTGAGGCTTGCGTTGTAATTCGTACAACGACAAATCCCATGTTTTATTTTGTGCGGGTTCTAACGAAGCCATGTGGTAGTATTAGTTTTCTGCAATTTATACAATAGCAATTACAATTTTTGCTTTAAAAAACGAAAAGTTTCCTTTTCCAAATACTACTCCCGTTGAAAAAATATACAATAAATCTGACCTGAAGTTGGCTGCAATTTATAAAAGTTGTCACCACAACAGCGTTGTATTTTTAAGTATGTAGTATTTTTTTTGAATCACTAACCTCTTAAAAGGTTAAAAATCAAGGGGTGGTAAATAAATAAAATAAATTTAGCAAATGTTAAAACCTACTTTTACGGTTAATATGAAACGACGTTGCCAGTTCCCAATATTACCATCGTTTATCTTAGCTACAAACCAAAGAAATCATTCTTCAAAATCATTGTATAAAAAGTATAAAACTTATAGCTTCCTGTACTAACTTTTAATTATTTCAGCAACTCTTTTTGCTTAACAACACATAAGTTTATTAGGAGGCTCTGTTTTATTTATTTTGAAATATGTACATATAAAGAAACACGAAACTGAAATTAAAAAAGGCTAGAAAAAGCTAAATGCATTGTTGAAAAAAGCTTAAAGCTAAATGAAATATCTTAAGCAAAACATGGAAAAATAAAGCTAAATACATATAGCTCGAAAAACCTAATATGGTCACACTGGTTGTTTTATCGAAAAAGCTGGGTTTCGAGAGACGTCCCCTACAAGAAGACTACCGGTCATTTTACTAGTTATATGACCGGTAGTGTTGGCCAATATAGTGTTATAGTAATAGTAATTTTTTTGTTTTGGTTATGCATTTCTTGTAGGGGTCTTTAAACGGGGCCTTAGAACCACTGTTGCCAATTTGACGTGTTTACCGCGATTCTAGAGGTTTTTGCGGTTAGCGGTTTTTTTATATCATTAGAAAATACAATTTTTTTTAGGCATTTGAAAATTACAGTTTTTATCTCAAAATAAGAAAAAATAGTTTTTTGTGGAAATTAAATTTGTTTCCGCAATAAAAAATTTACAACGTTTTAAGCAGATTTTATAAATTTTATTATTAGTAAGTTAAATTGAAATATATTAACATAACAGTCTTATTTCCAGCGAAATATTTGTCCAGCCCAAAAAAAACTAGACGTGATAGAAAAAACCCGAGAACGAACTTGAATTTATTTAAAACACTTTTTACGGAGGACCAGTGTTATCAACTTTTAACGATCAAAATAACGACCTAATGCCAAACAACGTACTGTAATTCGAGAATTCAAGAAATACTGTTTGTAATGCTTTAAAAAACAACAAGAAAGCGCCATTTTACGCCTTTGCCTTCGTTTATATAAGTTTGTTGTTTAGTATAAGCAAGCTTGTACCTAGATATGCCATTATTCATATATATTTTTATTTTAGTTAACGGATACAAAACTTATTTCTAATTTTCCTAAAAAAGTGAAAAATAATTTGTATAATTCGTTTGTTAGGCTTGTAAACAGTTTTCAAGCATGGATGTTTGAAATAATGGCCAGCAAAAACTTTTAAAAATTATAAACATTATAAAGCAGTAGTGGCCATGTTATACATACATATATACATATGTATATTTGTTAATTCAACCTTTTTAAATTAATGCACCTCAGAAACAGGGTTGTTAGACTTTTTTCCTCAAAAATGGTCAAAAGTTTTAACAAAATTCGTAAAAATCGTCACGAAAATTTAACAAAATCGTCAACAAAACGTCAAATATTATTTAAAAAAAAAAACATAAAAAAAAATATATTTGCATAAATGCATAACAAAAATTTTTTTATTTCATTTATCCATATTCAGAAAAATATTAAATAATAAATAAAATTTCATTTGCTTTTAACTCGAGCTATTTTTAAATCATTAACTTTTAGCGCTGTCTCTATTGCCTATCTAAAAACCAAGGATTCTGTTTATATCAATAGTCCTTTTACCCGACTTGAAACGTTTTATTACGTCCAATATTAGTTCCAAATTAATACATTTTCTTCTCATTGCACTCATTTTTCGACACAACTTCTTATTAAAAAGTAACTTCCTAACACGTAATTTTACTAAGAATAACTTACCTAACAGAATTATATGGGATTTGCCTTTTTACACACAAAAAGAAAAATTCTTCACATGTGATTATGACTTCATCGAAAAATGCATTCGTATATAGCGACGCAAATTGAAATCATAAAAACGCAAAGCGGATATAGCCAATTTTTTAAACGCGGACCAAATAAAACAGACGCAATTAGGGCTCTATTGTGTATTTTTTGCAGTATCGATGGCATTTCTATAATTGTAGAATTTGAATTACTAATGCCCCAGTGATGGGGGAGGAATTTTTTGTTTAATTTCCAAAAATTTTTGTATTTCGAAAAATTGATTTTTAGTTTTGGACTGTTTTCAATATAATTGTAAATATTTCTTGTGTTTTAGCGATGCCAGATAACACTATTACTTTTAGTCAAAAAATCGTCATTTTACTTTATTTTCTCAAAAAAATCGTCAAAATGACGAAAAATCGTCACATCTACCAACCCTGCTTGCCTGATTAAAGTGTTATAAAATTGATGTCAGATTAAAGTTTAAAGTAAATTTATTGACGGGATTAAAACGTCAAAACATAAGTGACTCTACATCAAAAATCGTCAGTCGTCATTTTGGTAAATTCATCGAAAAAAATCGTCAAAATGACGTAAAATCGTCACATCTAACATCCCTGCTCAGAAAGTAAATGTAAGTGAATATCAAATATAAAATAGTGTAAAATTTCAAATCGATTGTCTTGCATTTACTTCCTTCTTTTCCGTCTTCTTCCGTTTACGGTCTAAAATTTTTAACACCTTTACTAAAACTATCTGCCTGTTCAACGATTTCGAACGTAGACGTTCGCATAGAATTTTATATGGAAAATATTTTTAAAACTGAGTGTTTTTATATACATTTTCTATGCGAACGATAACGTTCGAAATCGTTGAACGGGCAGTATATTAAGTGCACTTAACTCTAATGTCTGGATAGATTTCAAGCAATACAAATTCCTGAATTTTATGTGAATATCAACATTTTGTACGTTAGCGGGACTAAATACAATATAATTTTAATTGAAAGACACCTTTAAAAAAGCGCCCTATATCTAGATTTGTATAAACATTTCACATATTATTTAGATTTTAGCGATATTTTTAAAACTTTTTAAGCTAAATAAAAAATTTTGCGGTTTTTTTGCGATTTTTGAAGTGCGATTTGACGGGAAGTCTTCAAAAAAAAGTTGGCAGCAATGCTTAGAACCGATCTACACGAAATTTGGTGACGTATAAAACGAGCTTGGTGATATTTAATGGCAATCGATGCATTCCGCCACAGTCTTAGATGAATATTAAAAAAGATTCACATGGAATGACAAACTTAGTATACCTTCATTCACCACTCCATGTTTTAAATACGGTAAATCAAATTTCTTCTTTATGCTAAATTTGTTAAATACATAGTAACATTTTTCAGAATTCCTTCTTCAGTTTTCAATTCCTATTCGCCCTTCCAGAAATTATATTCTCCTAAGCCTTCAATACTATCAGTCTAATTTTGATCCTATTCGCAGAATTAGTTCGGAATTTAACAATTGTTAGACGTATATTGATTTATCTAATCAAAAATAGCTTCTTAAGTGTCTTGAAATAACTTAGGATTAAAGTTATTTTTAAATTTTGTTATATACTAGATACTTTTGATTTGATTATTTTTATCATACTAGCCAGTAAGACATATAAGTTTATATGACAAATTAAATAAAAATCAATATACAGTTTTCCCGGGAATCGAAAAAATGCGGCAAAAATCCCTAGGCTCTACCTTTTTAAGGCTAGTTTTGAAATATATATGCAATTAATACAAAGCGTTTGTTTTAAATAAAATCATTTTGTATATATTTGTACACTTTTTTATTTTTTAAACGTATTCGCAAAATATTCGCTTGAATTTGGCGAATCTATTTTTGGTTACAAATATCTGTGATACCTCATAGCACACAATTTAGAGAAAAATTTCCAAGAGTGTACCTTATTTAGGACCAACGGGCAATCATGGACCCGGCAAATCAAAATTACAGTATAAGGATGAGATTAAATTAAAAGTTCTTACCATTTGCAATAGGCTTGATCTTTATGATGCCAATTAGAACCTGTGTACCAAATTTCATTAATTTATCTTCAAAGTTTCGACCTGTTCTTTGCGTACAAGGTTTACATGGACAGCCAGCCGGACGGATGGATATCGTTAGATCGATAAAAAAAAACGATATACACCAATTTATTCCTTCTTAAATAATTCACTGACGCCCAAAATAAAAATTTTTTTTTAATGAATATTTTAACCAAAAATCTTTTTGGTTGGTATAGTAGTTATTTGTACCCAAAATAAAATTTATGTTTGATATAATGGATATTTAAAACAAAAACAGTTTTTCATGCATTAAAAAATCGAAAATATGCGCTTAAAATATGCACTAAAAAATCTTTTTTCATTTTACTAAAAACAAAATTATAAAAAACATAGAAGCGCTTTGTCCGACATTTTTATAAATTTTTTGATTACCTTAGATAATCCCGCGAAGCTCTTCGCTTGTCTGCAAAAAAGAAACCAGAGTCTCTGGCGGGAATCGAACCCGCGACCCCGGCGCTAATAGACTAGCTCTATCAGGGGTGTGCTGGAAATCGAAAACGTAAAACACAAGAGTTTTAAAAGTCGTTATTTAATAAGATTTCTGTAATAAAAGAATTTTATAACAAATATTTCTCAATTAAACAGAATTTTATAACACAAATTATAAAAATTAGTTTAAAAGTGTAATAAAAATAACTTCCAAATTCTTGCGTCTTAATTTTTTTTATTTCCAGCACACTCCAGTATGTATTTTAGATTTTTTTGGAATTGTTGGGCTTTGTTTTTAATATTTGTGCAATTTAATTGACCTTTTAATTAAAATCTATTGTTAAAATGTTACCGATATTATTTAAATTTTTTTTTATTAATTATTTTTTTGTTCTTCAGAACTATCTAATAATTTAATTTAAAATTTTTTAATTTCTTTTCATATTATTAAGTAGAAATTTGTTAGTCGATTATGGCCTATAGGTACGGTAACCATTGGTCTTTTTTTTTAGGACAGTCCTTTTTTTTGATACGATGTCCTTTAAGATTTTTTTCAAAAAAAGGACAGTAGATTGTCCTCTTTTTCGTAAATTGTCCTATTGTTATATTACGACTTCTTCTTTAAACTCAAAAACTATAAGTTTTATTTCCCAAAACCCCAAAATTTCAACATTAATACAGCAAAACACGCTGGTTAACAATGCCCTCGGTAGATCGAATTCTAAAATTGTTCGTTCCACTGAAAGAATATTTTCTCTCTCACCAAGAGAGCCCGATGATACTGCAAAATTTATTTTGATGATCCATGTGCTGGATTGTGGTTACTTTTGGAACATTGCCATGCTTTATATTCCATCCCCCGTATTTATAAACGATTAATAAATTTAACAAACGTTTATTAAGGCAAATTTTCATACAAAATTTGTTTTGTAAACCTTTTTTAAATATAAAATTTGTTTATAAATACGGGCGCATAAATATATTTGTCGTCAAAAGTCTCAAAATATTTCAATGCCTGAGGCTGCATTTAATTTAAAGGACTTTAAATTAAAATGAATTGCACGCAAAGAAAATGTGTTTATACCATTGATTTTGGCATAAGTACCACATTGGCAGGTAGTATTGACAATTTAAGCCAATGGGCTGCAGTGTTTCGAAAATTTTACATTTTTATTGGCTAAGAAGTGGGGAAAAGATAAACATTAGTGTATCAAATATAGATGAAACATTTTGGCTATTTCTATGAAAAATATTGGAGATAAAAATATAATGAAGTTTGTATCATTTTGTTTGTATCTGCCGTCCTTTAGTGCGCCAACAAAAAGAGTACTTTCACTTTATTACCTAAGAATCACTTTTAATAACAAATTGTAAATTAAAACTGGACTGTGTGCTAAATTTAAATTAGTTTTATTAAAAACAGTCATATTAAAAAAAAATTGCTTTTACAGAAATATATCAATTACACTGTACTAGTTGCAAAATTAGACAAGCCGGGCGCATGGCGTTTTTACATAATTCTTGCGGAATTTTGGTTTTTTTTATTAGTTTCAATAAACTAAACCGGTTTTGAGTTACGCGAATATATGTTGTACAACCTCCTCCATTTTCGAAATAACGGTATATCTCGAAAACAATCGTTAGGCACCATTGGATTCAGCGTACCCGAATTATACCTAAACGCCATGTGCCCGGCTTGTCTAAAAAAGTGTCAATTTCGAGCACAGTGTTATTTTTAATGTATAAAATTTTTTTGTTTTAAAGACTTTTACATAATTTTTTTATATGTATGAATTTCTAGGTATATTTTATTGATTTTTTCATAGACAATAAAATTAGTATAAATGTACATATATATTAAAAGTAGTTCTACTTGCTAATATCATATTCTTTGAATTATCTTATTACCTATCCTTGATATAATTTATCATTTTTACTACATTTCGAAATGTCCTTTTTTCGTTTGAAAAATATGGCCACTGTACCTATAGGCTAGATTTCTGAAATTTAATAAATAAATAAAAAAAAAATGTATACTATTGTTATTTTAATATCTTTAAAGAAGTTAAATAACTAATTTTAATTTTTTGTTTGTTTAAATAAATAAGTACTGTTTTATTTTAAGTACTACTTTGCCTTGTACTGAAAGAATGCCAATGCATTTTGAAAAATTTGTTTTCAGATCCCACTTTGATTCCAAATCAGATCAAATATTTTTGATATATGTATATTTTTTTTTTTTAAACCCAAATTTTTTTTGCAAAACGTTTCGGATTTTTTTTAATTTGTCGGGCTATTCCTTTTTTACTTTTTTTACTTTTTGCAATATCAATTAATTTAACTTCAGTATTAAGTGAACTAATTAGTTCTTGTTTCACCAATATATCCGTTATTGGAAAATATCATAGTTGGGGGTAGTGCACTAAATATTGATTTAAATCAGCAGTGCACTATCACTAAATAAAACTGCAAAGAAATTAGTTTGTACACATTTTTACCAGCTTTATTGATGATTGCAATTTTTTAACTATCACTAAAAATTTTTTGGTGACATTGTAAATCTCTTCACTATCACTAAACGCAGATTGAATGCAAAAAACCTGCACTCAATTCAAATGGTGCAAAATTTGGACTTGCAATCAAAAAAGCTGCATACAAATATTGTATCACTAAAATTTTAGAAATGTAACTTTGTATGTGCATGGTTTTTGATTTATTTTGGAGGATATGCATAAGCAAAGATGGAGGATATGCATTGTAAAGATTGGAAAGCAAGAACTCCCGAGTGGTTCTCGAGTTATGAAAAACAAAAGAACCTAAAACGTGACAAATTCCCCTATACGATACTTACTTACTTCAAATTAATTTTTAAATTATTGTTTGAGCTACCTTGACCAATGATGCAGAAGTTCTTCTTTTTGGGTCTACTTTCATAAACAATTATCAGAATTGTGTCCCGAAATCATGTGATGTACTGTGTTATTGCAGATATACGACAAAAAGCGTATGAAAACTTTCATTAAAAAAATCTTGCGTTATTTTGTTGTATGTGAACAAGTACATATATGACGCATGTTTCAAAAAATAGAATAATCTTATTGAAATAACTGTTATTTTAACATATTTCGTTTTATATGTAAAGAGTTTTTTCGGATGTAGTACACAACGGTTATTTATATTGATGGAATTATTGCTATATTGCTTAAATTAGTTTTTTGTTAAGCAATTAATAGTTAATTATTTAGGGTGTTCCAGCCATTATGCACGGTGTTAATTGTAAAAAAAACAAAAAGTTTACAGAGAATTATCATAATATTTTTTACTTAAAATGATTTTGTTATTCGGGCTTAATTCCCAATTTTTATTATTTGACACAAACACTGAAATTTATTGTTAATGGGATAAGCTATTCCTATGAGCATTTCACAGGTTGCTTAGGCCAGATCATCAGGAAACTTCATCCATAAAAATTTTAGAAAAACTAAAAAACTGACTGACAGACCGATTTTTATTTGTTTGCGCAAACAATAAAACGAGTTGTTTTTGTTTTTTTTCTTACCCTTCTTACAACTATTATTAATGTTGGAAGCACTGTTGCCAGAAAATTTATCTAAAAAGTCTGCAAAATTGGGCTAAAAAATTTCAAAAATCTGCAAAAAAAAAATCTGGGAAATTAAAATACTTTATTTTGGGATTGATTTTTTTTATTTTCGAATTCATACAACAAACTAAAAGGTGTATTTAACATTTTGGTACATTAAAATAAAAATTTAGTATATACAAAAGAAAAACATTATATATGTATATAAACGATCAGGTATTTGATGGCAAACTCTTTTTTTAAAATGAAACGATTCAAATCCGATAACATCGTTTTCTGTATCTTTTAAAAATTATTTATAATACATTTTTCTCTTACTTTCTTTGTATATTCTTGTTAGATTAATTTTTGAACAAAAAATAAAGACTTATTCAGAAATGAAATAAAAAATTGCTCGAAATTCATCACAACTTTTAAAAACGATTGTTTTGAAATCGATCAATTTTAATCACATACCTGAATATTTATAATTTTTTACATAAAACATAAAAATGTATATCCAAATACATTGTTCATATATCTTATTTAAAATAATTTATGCATTTATTTATTGTAAATTTCAGAAGTCACAATTAATTTAAAAAATCTGCAATTTGACACCAAAAATCTGCAAATCTCACTTTGCTATTTTGGCAACGAAAAAATCTGCAAAATGCAGATAAATCTGCACTACTGGCAACAGTTGTTGGAAGAATTCCAATCAATTGTAGTGGGGAATGTAAGGAGAGATGACCTCACTGTTTATTGTTGATGAGTTTGTTTAAACTTTGATATTGTTACAAATGGAACTGTTGCTGTAATTCTTATACGCTTAACAGT
Source organism: Pollenia labialis (assembly GCA_949318255.1). Classification (NCBI taxonomy): domain Eukaryota; kingdom Metazoa; phylum Arthropoda; class Insecta; order Diptera; family Polleniidae; genus Pollenia; species Pollenia labialis. The sequence goes on from OX439139.1 coordinate 146,518,960, forward strand.
TTTATTTGGTTTAATATCTTTAGTTTTTCTAAAATTTTATGGATGAAGTTTCCTGATGATCTGGAATGAGCAACCAGTGAAATTCGCTTAGGAATAGCTTATCCCATCAACAATAAATTTCAGTGTTTTTGTAAGATAGTAAAAATTGGGAATTAAGCACGAATAAAAAAATCATTTAAATTAAATTTTGTATTCCCACGAAAATTATTTTGATAATAGACTGGCAAGTGCACGGCCTAAAAACACTGACTGGCAGCCCGCTTTTTATTTTGTTTGCGAAAACAATAAAGCGAGTTGTTTTTGTTTTTATTTTGTATTTTTTCTCAACCTACTTACAACTACAATTAATGTTGAAAGAATTCCAATCAATTGTAGTGGGGAATGTAAAGAGAGATGAACTCACTGTTTATTGTTGATGATTTTGTTTAAACTTTGATATTGTTACAAATGGAACTGTTGCTGTAATTCTTATACGCTTAACAGTTTTATTTGGTTTAATATCTTACGTTTTTCTAAAATCTTTATGGATGAAGTTTTGGAGTTAGTATTCAGCGTTTCCGTTGTGACACTAAAGTATCACTTTTGACCCTTTTTCATGCCAATGACACTTTTTGTGACCCTTTTTTTAATTTATCCCTTTGTATCATTTTAACAAAATTTATGACACTTTTTAAATCTTTTCAAAAATAACTACAAGTTTCCATATTCCTTACGAAAGTTCTCATGATTTTTGTGAACATAAATATACAAATTGGTAGCATGTCTTAACGTCCAGTGTCATAGTGTCGACGGACACCATTTACAAACAAACTTAAAATAGAAACTTGTGAGTCCATGCTTTTCTCTCTCAATTTGCTCGAATCGGAGCTGGAAGAATGGACTTTTTTACCCTTTTATTCTTAAATACCCTTTTTATGACACTTTTTCGAAATTTTCAACGGCAACTCTGTTAGTGATGCTAAATTGTTCGCTACGTTTTTCTATATATTGTGTATTAAATTCATCTTTATATCTTTTATACCTTTCCCATTTGAAGAGAATGTATCGTTATTTTTCCTAAGTGATTAGAGCAAATCAAAAACTTTAAACGCGTTTATCTCGAAATGGTTTTTTTTGACTTATGCCGGTCTTGTAGCAAAGGAGCGATAGGTACATACAAAGAACTATGTATTTGTGTTTTTTTTTTTGTAAATTTTAAGGACGGGTCTCATATATTCAATATGAGAAAGTCTAATAAAGGGTGTTTTTTATAGAGTGACATAAGTTTGTATCATTATAAAACAAGGAAATATATTTTTATTATCAATGAAACGGGCTTTATTGGAAAGAAAATTTTATGAAATTAATGTTTAAATATGATTTGTGCCATGTGACCGCCACGGCTGGCGCGTAGAAGGCGCAATCTGGAACACCAATTTTCAACAAATTTTCGCATTCTGACCATCATCGTTTTTGACTTTGCCAGCCCATTAAGCGAAACAAACAGTAATTTTCTGTATATGTAATATTATTTCGACAAAAGCTTGTGGATTATCCTCACTCCGATTATGCTTATTTAAATCCGCACTCAACCAGCAATGGGCTTGATCGGACAAGAAATTCAAAATCAATATAAATTTGTGCTTCAGCACATTCGCCGAATTATTTTGATTAAACATTTCAACAATTTGCATCCGATGCTCTGGTGAAAGTCGATTCATAATGAAACTTGAAAGCAAACTTAACAAAAAGCAACTATCAGCTGTTAAATGGGTGCTCAAATAAAGCAGTGATGTCATCTCAAAGTTGTGTGAGTCTATATTACTAATTAAAAAGAGATAAGTCTGACAAAGTACAAGTCGCCATTTCTATTTTCGCACATGTTTGACCCTAAAAATTATTTTTTTATATCATAAAACATTGCCTCATTCAAAGTATCTCTCTATAGGAGTAGTCTTAGAACGCTTATAGGGTTCTTGACGGGTCATTGTCCTGTCAGGGCTTTTGCGGGCAGATGTGACAACGCCATACCGGACTTCTGCAGATTGTGCGATGATTCAGAGGAGTTGGAGACGATCGAGCATGTACTGTTCCATTGTCCCATGATGCAGGGTCTCAGGCAGAAGTGGCTAGGAGATAGGTTTCACGACGAACTGGGGTGCATCGCTGGATGTAGTCCGGCTGATCTACTGGGGTTTGTCAGGGAAATAGTGCGGTTGTTTCTGTTGAGGGGACTAAGAAAGGGCAATAGTTCTACGCGAAATCTTCTAACTTTCTATCTTTCTTGATTCTATCCATCTCATACTTCTTTTCTTTACTGTCTTTTATTTTTTCTCTTAATTGAAGGGATTCACAATGGACCATACTGGTCTCCGAATGCAAGTGTGCCCTTGGGCGCATAGCCCTTCTTAACCTTACCTATCGCTCTAAAGAGAACTTTTTGTTCACATATTCCAAAAAAAATAAAAAATCACTTGCAGGCATAAATATCTTATACCTTTGTTATAAAAATAATATTTTACATTTAGAAAAGGTTTACTAAGCTAATTTTATTAGAAAATTCGTTTTAAAGCAATTACCTTATTTTTCAATAAAATTTGGCCTATTAACAAATTTGGGTTTCATATGAAAAGCTTTAGCATTTTGAAAGTACAAAAGAGTCTCACAAAGCTGTCACGGTTTAAAAATAAAAAAGTAAAGTATTTTTTTTTAATAATTTTTTAGAAAGCGGCAACGAATACTTAAGTTAAATGAAATTTAACAGACTAAAAAAGTTTAAAGGCACGCGAAATTTTTCGTTCTATATATTTTGTCATTTTAGCGATTTTTTTTTTTAATATTATTTTTGATTTTGTGCAAAATAAAGTTAATTTATTTTTTTCTGTTCCTAATTAAGGACAAAATTAAAAATGATTGACACACAAACAAACTTATAACTTTGAACAAAAATCGATTATACTTAATATTTAATTTCCAGTTTGAGGAATTTGTTTAAATGTTGTTATTTATTTTATGTATGTATGTACGTACATGCATACATGTGTAGATGTATGTAAATAAATTTTCAGTTTTTGATCACCAAAATTACTCGAAAAAGACTCATTAATCTGATTTTTTAAAAACAATCTTGCAAATCTTGCTCGGTATTGTGAGGATGACAATTTTTAATGCACGCATGTCTGAACAAAAATTGGAATATTTATGAACACATTTATTTGGCTGTAAATCCTTATATTTTCTTTTTAACGTTTAGCTTGCGATCTGCCATAGTTTTTTTTTACAAATATTCTAGTTCTCTTTTGCAATTTGAACTCGCCAAACTTCTTGCTATTGTGATTTACTAAACCCATTTTTGTGGTTACACATTTTAAGACTTTCTTAGATATATTTATATTTATAAGCGATTCATAATGATTCATTTGAATCTTATCTGCAATTTAAAGTCAGAATCACCAATGTTAAGCGTTTTGCGATTGTCAGAACATGCCCGAAAATTATGACTAATAATCGACTCGAGAAAGTCTCATAAGTAAAGTTGAATAAGACTGACAAATGACTACCCCACTAATCGAAAACGACTATAAATATCAGAAAATGACAATTAAATAATAAAAAAAGAAATCTTAAATGACTCATTAAGAAGAGGAGAGTGTAGGGTACCGTTTTATCCATTATGATTAGAAAATAAGCGGATATTCAGGGTTTTTGATCGAGCAGAAGACTCAAAAAAGGCCCGATTTCGATAAAAAAAAATTTCAAAAAATGCTAGTTGGGATACTTGTTCTCCCATATTAATTGATTTTTAATGCCCGCAATTTCTACAAATAGATATCTATCTATAGTGAAACGAACTTTTCATAAAAATAAAAATACACATGTTGCCATATTTTTTTTAAGAAAACTTAAAGGAAAACCACGTAGGCAAAATTCATGTTAAAATTAACTGTTAGATACGAAAACGACTAGATATCTATTTGTAGAAATAACGGGCAAAAATTACTCTTAACCTAATATAGACGACTGCAAGTCTTTTTTACTAACGGATTTTTAATATGTTTACTTTCAAAGCATTAAGAAATCCTTTCACATCAATGTTGGCAACCAATTTCCGTATTAGCCAATTTGTAGTTTTATTAAGGCATATTAAAAAGAATACAAAAGCTTAAAAAATTAAAAATGCTTCTGTGCAGAAACAAAACAATGCACAAACCACCAAATAGTCACTGACTAGATTGCTGGCTGGCAGGATGAATGACTTGTTTAGAAAACACTAAAAAAAGGAGGAAAAATTTATTGTTAATAAAAAATAAAAATATGTACATAAGTATTTTTTTCCATTTTATTGCCAACATTTTGATTGACAGTTTCTAATTGAGGTGTTGACACTTTGTCAAATTGAGATGGACGCAATTAAAACAAATCACCATTTAAAAAAAACGAAAGAATTGGAAACATCTGCAACATATTTCTTGGAGTCAACCACATATATGTTTATTTATTTATTTGGTATCATTTAAATTATGGTTTATATATTTGTATAACACTTTTTTCACTTTTTTAAAAACATACACAACTTCTTGCTCTATTTACTATTTTTGCTTTCCATCTATTTTGGGATTTAAATGATAATAGCACGACTTAGTAGTCAATCCGGCCACCTGGTTACACTGTCTAGGTATAGAACAACTGAAAAGACTGCTTCAATAGCAACCAGAGCGACACTCATGATGACAAATAATATGGTCATGTTATTTTAGAATGCAAAAGAGATGTACACTAATAATTTATTATGGTAGTGCGCTGTAGAAAGAAATGGGGATTATCTGCTAAATAAAGATGATCAGTTTGTCTTAATATTACAAATTTTTTTTTTTTGGTATATTTGAGTGACAGATGACATGTGGTGAGACAACAGGTATTTATTGTGGCATCAAAGTAAAATATTGATTTTTTTTTTTTTTTTAAATAAAATTTATATACAATTTGTTTTAGTGCAAGGCGAAATCATAAAGGTGACCGCATGAGAGAAAGAGAGTTATGCAGGCTGTCAATTTTTTCGTATGGAGTTTGACATTTAGAATACTACCTTCATACCAAAAAGGAACAGCCAGCATAACTCTTTCTCATGTGCCCAAAGTTGTTAATACTTTTGACCCCATTTATGTTAGTTTTTTGTAACAAACTGATCAATTTTTTTTGGGTGGTGGCTCCACATTTTGATTTATAGCTCTGATTCTATTGAATCAATTTAGTTGGATTTCAATCCCAAACTGCTTAGGATAACTATAATATGTCTAAAAAGTCAAAATATGCACTATAAACTTAAAAAATGCTGCAAAAACGCTCTTTTAACTGTAAAAAAATGCTGCAAACGGTTAAATATGCAAAAATATGCACTAACAAATCGATGCCAATATTCTTAAGAAGCTCTAAAACGGAAAATATACTGTTACTGCCTTCATTGGTCGCACGAGGAAACACATGCAATTGCATATTTATGATTTCCCTGATAATATCCATAATAATAAATACAATAAATATATCTCCATTTACAAACACATATGTATACTTAAACTCGTTTAAAATTTAAATAAAGTTTTATTTTCTAATAAAAATTAATATTTAAACAAAATTACAACATTTGCCTGGGTAATTCCATGTCAAATCGACCAAGAGTGGGACCCGACCCCTTTCGATTTTAATGAAATTCGGTGAAAAGTTTCCTTTTATCCAATAAGGAACATATATGAACGAAAAACAATTTTAAAAATGATTTTTCAAAAGTTATGTCATATTCAAAATGTCATGATTTCGCCGAATAAGCGGAATGTATTGAGATTATTACTTCAATATCTCAAAAACTCCTCCTTTATTTTTGCAAAAATATTTAGTGCATTTTATTAAAGCGAAGCTTTTTTTACGTTTTAAAAAACAATTCACGTTTTCCTTTACATTGATCATTACCGTTACAGTAGGTAAATAATGAAAAAGTTCCTGCAAAAATTTTGTTATAAGCGTTTCTTTTAAGCAAATATTTTGTATAAGAAAATTAAGTCTTTTAAAAATTTTTACTTTTAAAAGAAATTTATTTATTATAAAAGTTTTTACTACACTCCAACGGTCCCATTCATTTTGGTCCCCTCGTTAATTGGTATTTTTTTGTAATTTAAAATCTGAGCAGACACCTCTAAATCGTACTTATTCGTTAACAACCTCTTATAATTCGTTATAAAAAGCCAATATGTTTTGAAAAATATACAAAGGCAATGTTTTTTACAATTGTCGCTAGTTTTCTTTCCAGACTTTTTTGTGTTTTTTATAATGAGTTTATTTGCAGTTGTTATGAAGAGTGTCAAAAAATGTCAATGAAAAAAATAGCACATTTTAATTATTAGAAAAAAAGAACAAAACTTAAGAAATTGACAATGGAGCAAAGAAAATTAAATTGAGTAAAACCTCATTAAATTCAAACCCCTACAAATCGTTTTTTTATGTTTTATCCTCGGTAAACCGAAATCTCTTTATTTCAGAAACTTCGTAAAAAACAGTCGGTTCCTTCGATTATAAACTATCGGAATTCCACTGTATTATAAGAAACTTTTTCTTATAACAATACATAACTTGTAGTATGATTTTACACATATGTATGTAGTATAAAAAGTACCAGGTATGTTCATTAGGGAGGGTTGTCATTATTTCCCATGTTATGTCAAATGAATTATTTTGATTTTTGACGCTTGCTTTAATTGATTTCCTTATTTTCTTTGGTTTGAAGTTATATGGGTTTTAAAATTGAGAACAAAATTTCTAATGACTTTACCTTGTACTAATTCTACCATGGTTTAACATACAATTATACACATTCATAATATGTTTTTAATATATTTTTGGTTTAATGGTAAAACAAATTTAGTTTAAGAGATCAATATTTGGATATTTTGCGTAAACAAATACAGTATTGTCGTTTGTAAAAATGTAAAAATGAAATGTAAATGATCCGTTTTTTAAATTAATTTTAAGTAGTTTAAAATAAATTTTCTTTTGCATTTAACTACATAATATTTTGAGTTTAAGAATGTTAAAAGCAAAATAATTAATTAATGAATAATGTGCAAAGAACAAACTATTATTATTCTTTGCATTTTAAATTGTTTTTTAGTGTTACAATTTTTTCTCGCCCCATTTTAATTCGTGAGTTAATTTGACAGTTCATAGCGGGAACTTTCTCACAGAAATTTTACAGACTCACTTTTTTTGAGATTTGGCGAGTAATTTCCTTACGTGACAGCTAGTACTCGCCAAAAAAAGTTACATACACAGTTTATTGAGAAAAGCAGCTGTTTATTTCAATATGTGGCATTTTTGTTTCATTTAAATCGAATAGTTTCTCGACGCTAGAGTTACAGAACATGGGCACAGAATTCTTTAACTATTGGCAAATATTGAAAAAGACACGGTGCTTTTGTCATATATTCTTGAAGAAGATTTTTTCTTATATCAGATGTTCTTATATTCGTTGACTACTGTATAAAATAAATATCTCATAAAAAAATTGCAATAATTAAAAACCGCATGAAAGCTACATACATATGTAATGCTGTTGGTAATATGTAGCGTAGCCTCCAATAAATTTATTCTGGACAAAACTCTATGCATTTAAAGATACATAATTATTAATGTTTTCCTACATTCATCATATTGCAACAGATATAAATTTTATTTATTTTTCTATCTTCCTTTATCCACGTTTAAACTATTTTATATGCACTTGTGTGCAGCAAGTAGCTTCTCTTAAGCAAAAAAAAAAAAAAAGGCAAACAAGATTTGAATAGAAAAATCTATGCCAAGAGGTCATTTTATCAAACGTAGCTGCAACATTTAAAGATATTCGATATTAGTAGCACAGATCATTGCTAATGATGAAAAAGAAAAAGTATTTTTTAAGCTGTTGCACGCAAAATTTCTCATTCATTTATTCATAAAGATACTCAGACGTTTTAAAGAAATTCATTTGAATCTGCACGAGTATTTGAAAATAAAAAGTATCTAAACTTCTTATGAGCTTTAATATTTAAACAAGAAAATCTTGTGGATTTAGCTAAAGACAAGTAAAAAACTTGTTAATTGATTTGACAATCATTAGTTGCGCAGATGAATATTAAATGGCTAAATTGTCGTAAAGTTTTGCAGCAGGGAAAATCAACAAGATCTACTATGTAGCTGGTATGCGTGGTGCATATGAAAAAAGATCATTAGTATTGATTGAAATACATTTCCTTTTGCCATTTAAAAACATATATACGATATAGACGTGGTGCCAATGTCATTTACAGAAGTAATTAAAGAATTCTCTCTTTATGTATGGAGGAATCATCATTATAATATAGTAGTTCATTGCCCCAGGTAGTTGTTTAAAAAGTATTGCATTTTTTTAAAATATGGTATGTCGTTAGTTTAAGGTCATAAATACTTTTTGAATTGCAAAACCGAAAGAATATATTTATATATATATTTATATAGAAACAAAGTTCATTAATTCCCTTTACAATATCCTAGATCCTATATTTTTTGGATTTTCGTAAAATTTTAAGACGTTATATTAACATTTGTATGTATTGTCTTTAAGATCAAACCAATCAAATTCGGAACATTCCTTTATACAAATTGTAGTTTTGTTGTCCTTTTTTCGAACTTTGTGTTGGCATGATATTGAGATACAACAGGAGAGAAACTACGAAGGCGAAATTTTTTAAAAAAAATGCCTAGATCAAGGGATGGTTAAGTATGACCATGATATGGTTAAAATAAAAAATAACCAAAAATTAACTATGATTTGGTCAAAATTGACAATAATATAGTCAATATCAACCATATAATGCCCAACAAACACGGAGGTTTGATTTCAAATTGAAAGTGATTTGAAATCAAACGTTTTCTCAAACGACAAACGTTTGATAATGATTTGAAAATCATTTGTAAATCATAGCGTTCTCAACAAAAAGGGGAAATTATTTTCAAATTGAAAAATGCCTTTATTTTCAACTTGCTTTCAAACGTAATTCTCAAATGTTTTTCAAATGTGGATTATAATAGAATGTGGAATATAAATAAAACTATTTAATTTTTTTAATTTAAATTTATTATTTATTTAAATAAACTTTGAGATAAACATTCGGTACCATAGCAAAAAGATGAAATAGTGTTCTTTCCGTCTTCTAATTCTTGGAAAGACAAAATACTTGGCTCCCTTTTATTTTGAGGATTGTAGCACCGCGATCGTTCAACAATCTTTCTTCACTTTCTTTTTTTTTTTTCGTATTTTTAAACACTGTAATTTCTCACAAATAATTTTTATTTTTCACTAGAAATAAACTGTTCACTTTATGTGCGTTCGTTTACTTTTCCAGTAAAACCCCAGTAAAATCCAGTAGGTGATTAATATGAAAATTTTACAAATTTATGTGTACACGAACGCATTTCAGTAAAATCCAGTACAAATTTGTACAAATTTTGGGGTAAACGAACGCAGCTTTTATATTAAAATTCATTTTTAATAGTAAAACACATGTAACCACAAGGAAAAATAATTTAACTTTAATCGCCATTTTTGATGCTTACATTTATTTTTCGCTTTAGTACTGCCAAGTTTATTTTTGATTTGATTTTAACTTTGACAAACATTTGACATCAAATTGAAAAAACATTTGATATCAAATGTTTATTTTCAAATCATTATCAATTTGAATTTAAATGTTAAATCAAACAATTGAAAAACGTTTGAGAATTGCGTTTGATGTCAAATGATAAAGTCATTTCATATCAAAGGTTTGACTTCGTGTTTGTTGGGTGGTTATTTATTTCAGCAAATTTTTTAATGTTTTAAGTCAAGTTGATGTAATTTTATTTAATTTTTGTTTCTCTTTCATAAGATTTTCTTTTAGTAGAGTGATTTAAATTGCATGTAATACATTCTGCAGCCTGGGACGACCTTCGTCCACATTCTTTGGGTTCTACTGGCGCGCCCTTTAATACCCTCTACCACAATTAGTTGTGAAGAGGGTATACTAAATAAGTTTTTCATTCCGTGTGAAACTTTTTTATGATGCATCTAAGACCCCATAAAGTATTTACATTCTGGTTCCTTCTTTCTTAGTCTTCTTAGTCTTTCTTAGTCGATTTAGCCATGTCGTCTGTTGAAAACACGCTCACTTTCGAAAAACTCAAAAGAAATGAACAAACTTAGTGTCAAATTGCTTGTAGTTATCCTAAGCAGTTTGGAATTTAAATTTAGCGGTATCGGTTCTGCAGGATCAAAGTTATGAATCAGAATGTAGAACCACCACCCTACATGTCACAAAAACTAACATAAATGGTGGATAATGCACGGAATGATATAAGATTTTGCACAAATTCGTTATTCGACTGGAAATCACACTGTTACATTTTGTGAAGATCGGTCCATAATTAACCCTAAGCCCCATATAACCCCTACTCTCGTAAAGCCAATCATTACGCCTAAGACCGTAATTAATACTGTTATCATAATAAAATATGGTACGTCACAGTTTTATAGGACTATAAATCACACTGTACAATTTCGTAAAGATCGGTGCTGTAAGACCCATATAATTTATACTCCCGGAAAACAGTTTATTACGCCTAAAACCGTAATAAATAATGCTATCAGAAAAAAATTTAATACATCACAGTTTTATAGGACCAGAAAGTTATTCAAATTTAAGTTTCTTAATACCAGAAATCACTCTGCAGGATTTTAGGATGATTGGGTCCATAACTTACCATGGCTCCAATATAAATTCCCCTCCTGAAAATCATTTAGGTTCGGCTTTAACTGTTACAATTCATGATATTTTTCTCAAGCTAGTTAAAATTGCTAAAAAACAAGCAAAAAACTTTCTGATTGTCGGTCAATAATTTAATTAAGGTCTAAACCGCAACCAATTAAAATGCTGACGTCTGTTTTTATAAAGATAAAAAATAATAATAAATAGATATCATATATTTTATTTTAGATTTTTGTTTTTTGATGAAAATCGATAATTATTGATCATTTGCATCATCTCTAAATATCTCATATCCCTGGGAAGTACCGTTAACAAATAAGAGCAAAAGAAATTTCAAACGAAAACCTAGACCTGAAGCAAAGATATTTAAAAAAACCTTCTCCTGTAAAATTTCATTTTTGTTGGTTACATCATTTTTGCAAAAATATTCGAGCTGCACTCGAATATAGCACTCCAACTTGTTTGGAATTAAAATCATCAATTAAAGATTTTTTTTTCAATTTATTGTTGTTGACGCAAACAGGAAAATATGGAAATTTTCAGATTGGCGCAGATATTCGTATTCGCGAGTATTTAAAATTGATAACATCCCTAGTATGTACTTTGTAACCTAATTGCAACTTTTTTAGCAATATTAGGAAGTTCGTCGCTTTTTAACGAGGTATTTTAGGGGAAGAGGTATAAGAAATCTTGAAACAGTTTCCGTTTAAATCGATAACACTGTGAATCGAATAAATTAAATTAATGTTAAAAACCTGAATTACAATTCAATTTGTGATCAACCATATAATTTTTGTTTTAATATACACACATACATATATTTTTGTACTTAAAAATTTTAAAATATTTTATAGTAAATAATTGTAATAAAAATTCTTAAATGATTTTAAGGAGGACTGGTTTTGATGTAACAGTAAAAGTTTTATAAAAGCAACCAAATTAAAAGTATTATGAGTTATACTTATTTAATACTTCAATGAAAAGGGATGAGTAATATTTGTTAGTACAGTACTTTTCACTTATAGTCCACTGCTATAGTTGCACAACTTTTGTGGACTATAAGCGAATTTGGACTATAACCGATTTTTTTATAAGCCATTTTATGGATAATAAGTGAAACCTACTATAATCCACCTTTTGGACTATATAAAAATTATTTTCTTCAATAAAACTTCTCTTTTTAAGCAAAAGAAAAGTTTATTTACAACATTACCAAATATGATTTAATTTAAATTAAGAGTTAAAACAACAATCTTTTTTATTAATTAATGCAAATGCTTTAAAAGCTTACAATAAAAACAAAAATGTAAATCTTGTAAAGTATGAGATTCATTTTGATTCTTTGGATGACGAAAATAAACACAACATAAATATCAACGTCATTGGTTCTTTAGATGGGATCTTCATCTGATAATTTTTTGTTATACCAAACGTCAAAGTCTATACTGAAAAACTCTTATATTTTTATCAGCGTTTTTTTTTACATTTTTGCGAAAAAAATTAAAAACGCATGCTAAAAAAATGTGGCTTTAAAACGAAAATGGACTACAAGCGAAATGGACCTTAGAACAACTAATTTGTATGAAATTCGAACAAATCTGCATGTGTATATGACAGTTTTGGCTTATATGCGTTTTTGGCCTTTAAGCGGAATTTTCTGACTATAAGAGAAAAGTACTGTACTCGTAAATTGTTGATTAAAAGTAAAAAAAATAATTCCTTTTTTTGTGTTTAAAATTTTAGTTGTTTCTGGAAAACAAAGTGCAATTAAAAAAATAAACATTTCTTAAACTCAGCCCCTTAATTTAAAATGTTTTCAATATTAAACAAAGGCACTGGTTTGATACGATTAGTTTTGGAACAATAAAAAATAAGTTTTTAAACCCAAAAATTCTAAAAAGGGATAGTCAGTTGCTTTTTCTCTTACTATAATTATCAGTGTTGCCAATTTAGCCATTTAGTGGCTAGATTTAGCCATTTTTCACCCTGTTTAGCCATTAAAAAATGCATTTAGCCATTAGCCATTTTTCAATTGGTTTAGCCATACAATTTTTCTTGCCGTTTTTCTTTTAAAAGAAAAATTTTTATTTTATTATAAAAATATATAAAAGCAAAATAAACATTTTAAATAATTAAAACGGCTTTAATTTAAATCACAACTTTTACAAATGTTGAAAATCGCTATAAACGATGATGATGAAACAACTTTCAAAATAAAGGAACAGTATTCCAATATTAAATTTATAAAACGGATCAACACAAACATCAATGTTTCTTTCTGGTTGCAAGTATTTCAATAAAGAGATGCTGGCGGCAACAAATTTTTTTTAGAAATTTCAGAATTTACTATAAAGTTGTTCTCACTTCCATGGTCTAATGCTGAAGTAAACATCGCTAAAAGTAATTTCAGAAATAGGTTACATTTAGCAACCGTAAATTCGATTTTATCAATGAAATATTTATACCAACACCACAATAGTGGAGAGGGTACTATGCGTTTGTGCTGATGTTTGTAACACCTTAAAATATTGGTCCTAAGCCCACCTTTTTGTAAACCGATTGACTCAGAACCACTTTCTGAGTCGAATTAACAATGTTTGTCCGGCTGGCTGGACGTCCATGTAAACCTTGTCATTTAATAAAATTTGGTACACAGGTTCTCATGAGGTTTAGGGTATCATATAGTCGGGGTTGACCGACTATATTTTCTTACTTGTTTTTTATTGTAGATCTGGAATCAAAAGGTTGGGTAAATGTTGTCGTGATTACTATTTACCACGAGTGATTCCTATGAGATGAACAATAACGACATAACATTTATCGATTATTTTATTTTTTAAATATCTTTTAGAATATTAAATAACGTTTATTCCTTTTTAAGAAATTGATCTTAACTAACAATTTCATCGTAAACAACTTTAAATGAATTATTTCTGTTGTGTTACTGAATTTTAATGTGTTTTAATATATAAAAGCTTTTAGCCATTTTTTAGCCCATTTTTAGCCATTTTTTAGCCATTTTCCCCCGTAAATTTAGCCATTTTTGGTCTCCAAGTTTTGGCAACACTGATAATTATAAACATGACATAGGGCCATTTCCTGGGGTCACGAACGTACGCTTTCGATATACAAATAATATAGAAAACAAAACTTTTCCTATCATTTTTTTATTTTTTTGATATTCGATAGCATTTGGGTAGCTCGATGTTTAGTGCAAAAGATGGATTTCATCGAGTTTAAGTTTTTATAATGATAACAATAAACATGTGGTCATGAACGTACGCAAAATAGAAGTCTACTTTGGCTGACAGTAGTGATATGTCAAAATCTGCAAAATGAAACGGAATATTCAAAAGTGATTTATTTATTTCTAAAGTGTATCAATGTATGTAGTTCTCTATCCAGTATTAACACAATAAAATATCTAAATTGGTTTTTGTTTAATCGGCTTAAGTACCGGTAGCGAACGTACGATTTTTCTATATGTTTTTTATTATTATTACCAGGGAAACCAGAAATATGCTCTAAAAATGCGTTTTATGCGCATTAAATATGCAGTAAAAACTTGAAAATATGCCCTAAAAATGGTTAAAAATATGCCCCAAAAAATACAAAAATTGCTTTTTTGTAAACAAAATATCCAACAATTTAATTACAGTTCCATTTAATAAAAACAATCCTAAAATTTAAATCGGTAGACCCCAAACGCCATAGTATTTACAGATGATTTTTCGAGATTTTACCCTATTTGGAAACGATGGGCAGTCATGGGCTCACAAAAACCAAGTTATGTTAAGAGGTTAAAATTTATATAAGAGTTATTTGTGCCGAATATTATCTAGATACTTATTTCCATGTAAAATTTGTTGTCTAAAAGGGATTTAAGGGATGGTCGCAAATTTTTTTATTAATGTTAACATTTAAAAGGAAGTTAAAGCTATTTATAGAGAGCTTTGCAGTAAAATATTTTTGAAGCAAATTTACTCTCAATACAAATATAGTTAGATAGTTTACCTACACAAAGAGTATAATTTGGACAAAAAAGTTTTTATGGGGAGTATGGGAAATTATAGCCGGATTCTCACCATTAACATAGACATCGTTCTTAGTACAATTAAAAGGTCTTGATAAAATTATCTACATGATCGTAACTTGTACTTTACGTACAAGGTTAACATGAACAGACAAAGAGCAAGAAGGACGGATAGACACCGTTAGATCACCTTAAAAATTTATTCTGAGTCAATCGGTATTCTAAAAGATTGGTTCAGATTTCTGTGTATTATACACATCGTCAAAAACGTATATAATTGCATTTACCTAAATTTTTGCTTATATATAAAATTTTAAAGCTTAAAATAGCATTTATCTTTAATGACAACCTGCTTTGTCTTACAATTTAAAACAGCCAGAATTTTGCAAAAAAAAATTTTTTTTATTTTATCAGATGCTTTTGTAGGCATCTAAAAAAATTAAACATGTATCAAAATACATATTCTTCAAAAAGGCAATATATGCGCTATAAACTCAAAAAATGCTGCAAAAAGGTTCTTTGAACTAAATTATGCAAAAAAATGCTCTAATCGGTAAAATATGCAGAAATATGCACCAACAAATCAATGCCAAAATTTATTAAGAGCTCTAAAACGGATAAATATATTGTTTCTACCTTCATTGGTCGTACAAGGAAAAACATGCAATTGTATATTTATGGTTATCCTGATTATCACTATGCATTTTCCCATAAATATCTTCAAATTTCCTTAACAAACAACTTAATACTTAATTTACAATTTATATTTATAAAGAAATAGTGCAAACATAACATATTTTTTGCATGTAAAATAATTAAATAAAAATGTCTTTACAAGTAGCTTAAAAAGAAAATATAATATTTTCCAGTTTCCAGCCCAATTTCTTCAAGTTAAATAGCTGAGATATACTATGAAACCATTCTATTATAAAAACATAATACGGGGGTGTGCTGGACCTCGAAATCGTAAAACGTTCTTGCGTTTGGAAGTAGTTTTTAATAAATGTTTAATCTAATTTTTTTAATTTTTGTTATAAAATTCTGCTTAATGGAGATATATTTGTATAATACTGTCATAAAATTCGTTTAATAAAGAAATCTTTTTTAAAAACGACTTCTAAAATTCTTGCGTTTTACTTTTTCGATTTGCACACTCTTGATAGACTTTTTTATAATAATAAACATTTAAAGACGATGATTATCAACATTTAATTTTTCCATCCTGGCTGACTATTCTGAGGAAATGCCCATATAAAAAAAAAAAAATTAATATATATTTTGAAGTTCGTAACATAAGATGTTAAATGCAAAATATACAGGGAAATCTTCCTTAACGGACACAATCTAAGAGTGGGCCCCCAATTTCGTCGGATACTGTTACCAGTCCACGGCAGAGTTCTAAGAGTAAGCATTTGAGTTCTTTTTAGTAGACATTCCTTTTGTACGGAATAAAATCGATGTCTTAGGTCGTAAGAGATTCTACTGTTTTTCGAAATTCTACCATGTCAATCAATGTTTTTTTACAAGTGTCTGCTTTGTTATTTTACCGCCGCCCTCACTTTACTGTCTGGACGAAATTTTAACAACCTATTGTTAACTTTTTTCCACGTTATTTTCTCTTTTTTGGCTCAAAGAATAACTTTTACTTTTAGCAGTGAAGTATAAAAGGATGAATGCAGACAGACAAAAACATGCAATATCAATAATAGAAACTTTAGTAAACTTTTGTGGAATTTTTGGAAATATATTTAATTTATGTGTGGTCATAACCGAATATTAAATATCATTATAATGGTTAAGATGTATAATGGTAAATAGTTTTTGCCACACTTTTCAAAAAATATTAAAAATTTTATGCAAATTGGCTAATCTTGGGTAAAAAACTGTTCACAAATCTGCAATTTATTTTCCGATATGGAATCTCCTTTCATTTTATATAGAATCATGCAAAAGATTTATTAAGATTTAATACTCCGGTTTAATTTCATCAAAATTTGGATTACTTCCTGTTAGAATAAAATTAAATTATATTTATTATAATCACACAAATTACTAAAAACTACTAATTACTTTTTGATAATATAACTTTGTGTAAAAGATCACCGCACAGTGGATCATTTCACGAGAAGGTGGTCAAAAATGCATTACTTTTGATTGGAATTTTGATACGCTATTGATTTTTTTTTTATCATATTTACTTATTGAATATTCATGTATTATCAAAACTACCAATATTTAATCAAATCTTAATTTAATTCTTGTTTGCGTCCTGCCAATGGCAGACAAAAGTTCTCCTTATCCAGGGAGCCATAACACCAAAATGGCTTGAAGACTAAGGGCCGAATTTTTTTCAATGAGCCAATTTATTTGAATTGCTTTTAACCTAAATTAAGTTAACCTTGTCTCTATATGGCTTTTCCACGTTTAGCGTCGATCTAAATGTATACCGAGATACTTTACATGTAGATGTTGACGTATGACTTTCTACGCAAAGTAAATGTTATATGTACATATGTATATGAATTTGTGTTCATTGAACTTTATTTTCCATTATTATAATCAGCAAATATTAATGTGTGGGTGTTGTTGGCATGTCTGAAGTATATATCAAATACAATAGAGGCCATAAATTACTTCGTTTTTTATGCAGCAGATTTTTAAGCTGAGAGGATCTGTGAAGTTGCCACTCTGTTCGGCATCTGAAAAATATTTAATTATGCTTGAATTGTTAGGGAGCTATGGAAGAATGTTTAACAGCTGGTTAGAGATTTCTTTCAATATCTTTTGGCGATATATTTTCCGTAATGTAAAATTGATTTCTGATCGGCCGCAATCTTTACGTGATTTGACAATTCAAAGCCTCAGACAAGTTTTAGGTATTAGCTGCTTTTACATACATACATACATACATATTTACATGGTATGTACATTTTCGGATTTTATCATCTAGATATTGCAGCAAATAATTTACTTGAATCATAAGAAATTAATAACTTTTAATTTGTGTAATTTTTTTTAAAGGTAAAAACAGGGGGGAAACCTTTTTATGAATATACAAAATGTCAAATATGAGAAAATTACATACATACATATGTTCATAGAATTACTATTATCAAAAATAGTCGCCCATAAACATATTAATTTTTCATTTGGTAATTTTCAGGTGGTTTTACGTAGATTCTATGCATTCTCTTATCATTGGATACGAAGAATTTTCAATTTTATCGAAATACTTATTATTAAGTCTGGTCATAAATTCGAATATTTTTTCATATTCAGTCTCTTGATGAAGAAGGTATTTAGGACATATAATTTCCTTCAACTCCGGGTGGAACGTAGGGCATGACTAATAATCGAGATTAATTTATATAAATGTTGTTCGTTATTTTAATCGTTATTTTTGAAAAACTAGACTGTATCTAATTAAGTGTAATCTAATTATACATTTTTTTTCTTACAATTTTTTCTTAGTATAGGATTTTGTTCCATACAATAATAAATATAATTAATAAAAAAATAATTTTTCAAAATTAAATAAAGTTTTTTAACTGGATAAATTGCATTTAAGCTGGAAACTGGACAGCACCCAAAAAAAAACTGGACAATCCAGGCCATTCCAGACTGCTGGCAATCCTAACTCCTACACTTAAATACTATTCGACGTCCCACACATAGTGAATACATTTTTAGACGTTTGTATGGATTTCCATAACATTTGCGAGATCGAGAGGTTTTTATCAACAAAAAGTGTTAAAAAGAAAATGAAAAATTGATAAATTTATTAGTAACACTTTCTTCGTCCAATATTTGTAGAGTGTGAACATACTTTAATACGAGTACTGATACGGATAGCTTCTACTATAGTATTTCTATAGAAATGAAAAGAATTTAACAGTGTGCTAAAGTTATAGAAAATTCAACACTTTTTTGGGAATTTTAAAGGAGAAAATGTGGATTGAATGAACCAAAAAAATTTTCAACAGAATTTATAGAAAGATTAGGGTGGGTCACCGATGTCATAGAAAAAATAAAAGTTCTCGAATCATATTCTAGTAGCAAAATTTTTTTGTCTTACTTTAAAACAAATAAAAATTGCTAAGAAAAAAGTTTAAAAAGTCACATCTTGAGCATCCGGCGGGGGATTAACAGCCGTATTCATAAAAATTTATTAATGGTTAATAAACCATATAAAAGGCAAAATTGCTAAAGTTGTATTCATAAACGAAAAATAGTCTTTTAAACCTTTATTAAACCATTTATAAAGTAAGAAAATTTATTGTTCGATTTACCCTTCTTTAAACTAAAAATAAAATGACATAATGATAAGTGTCTGCATTTTATGATATTATTTTTGTGAAATATGTTGAAAAATAATGAAAAAAATGTTTTATTTATTAATATGGACATGTTAAATACATTTAACTAAATTTTTTTTATTTTAGACAACCAATTTAAAGTTATATGGTTAATTATTTAAAACATTTTTATATGATTTAAAAGAATATTTTCAGGGGCAAATGCAGATATTCTCTTTAATAACTTATTAAATTATTGCAACTAGTTGTTTTTTTGTTTAAAACAACAAATTATTGTTCAAAAATATTTAAAAAAAATAGAATAAACAAATCATAATAATAGTTTTGTTAATAAAAAGTAAACAAACTTTTTATTCGAATACTTTCTTATCGTATATTTAAAAAAAGGTTCAAACAAAAGTGTTTATGATACCTTTCGGCAAGATTTTGTTCAGAAACTTAAATTAAATGTAGTTTTATTTGATAAGAATAATTTTTAAGTTCTACAATTAAAAATAACTATAAAAAAATTAAATATAGAATATCATGTGAACCGAATAGAAGTTTCATGCACCACTAGCAATAAAATGGCAGCAAAATATAAAGAAAGTTGCCATACTTAAAAACAAAATCGCCACAAACAGTTAATAGTAACAAAACTGTTAATGTACGTTTATGAATACAAATTTTTGTAGGAGGTTTATTAGACAAAAAGCGTTTGATAGTTATTACATGCTTTAAGCTTAAAATAATAACTTTTTATGAATATGGCTGTAAGTATTTTTGGAAAAATGCCATTTTGTTTATTTATTATTATTAATTCAAACTGAAAACATTTTTAATTAAACTAAAAAATAAAACTTTGGTTCTTAAAAAACAATTTGTTATTTTTTGGACACAAAATCTTGTTTACTGTTAAATCTGGGCATCTTGTCTTGATTTAACCTAAGGACCTAAGGGTAAAAACCGGTTTTGTTCAGGAGAGCCATTTTAAAGATTTAAATACGTGTATCATCACTTAATAAAACGCGCATATCTCTGGGAGGGAACACTTTTGGGGCATGGCATCGGTCTCATTCGATGCTCAGATGTTGCCCAAATTAAAAAAAAAATTGATTTTTTTACCCTTAGGTCCCTTTCTCTATGCGCTGTCACAAATGGGCATTTCCGTTGAAAGGTCCACCGTGACCGACAATTTAAAAGTTATTAAAAGCTGATTTTTTTCGATATTGTAATATTTAGATATTACTAATTTTATTAATTTACCCATAAATTTGTTTACCTAGAGCCATTATTACAACTTGCCAATAGTTAAAAGTCGGATTTTGTTGGACCGATAAACTGCAAAGTTGTGCTAAAAATATAAGAGAGTGTCTTTATGTTTAGCTCTCCAAATATTAGATCTATGTATATTATGGGAGGCTAGAGGTGTTATTAGATGCTTTAACATAAAATATAATGAATCCCTTTAAATAACAAGAGTATTATAATGTAATCGAAGGCAAATAGTTGTCAAGTTTTCTCAAAGGAAATAATTTATTTATAAAAAATTACACTTATATAACTATCATTCGTGTAAATTGAGTTTATTCTATGCATAAATATTAAATTAAAATTCTGCTAAAACATGGTATTCAAAAACAAAAAATAAAAACAAACTACAAAATACCACAATTCTGCTTATGCTTAGCACTTTTTACTACAAAGAAAAAAAAATTGAAAACATTTTAAGAAAATTTACATAATAACTTTTTCAATGGTCAAAATATTTAAATAGAATAAACATTTTTTGTACTTAAAAAGTTTTTTAACTCATACAAACATCACACAAATTTTATGTATAGTATGAGCTTTAGCCTCAAAAGAACACTTAACTCTTTTGACGATACTCCTCAGAGTTTTATTGCTTTGGCCTGTAGTGTTGGTTATTTTTGGGAAACAATGCTTTGGGACTGTAACAATTACTTGCTATATTTATGCATGCAACACATTTTTTGCGAGAATAAAAAAAAACCAGTTGAACAAACAATTTTCTAACACCAATGAAACTCACTCCATCTAATTCGATTTGGCCATGGCATCTCATACCAACAAAAAAAAATATATGTACTTATATATCCATCGAAGACCAAGTAAATGCTACATATTTGTACTGACAAACTTGGTACTAAAAAATCACACCCGTCAACAACAAACAAACGTTATAATAATGGCCAGTAGTCATATTTTTCCTGCAGCCTTTATGGATGTGGAATTGTTGCTTCAGACCAAAGTAGTAAGATTAGGGGATTTATACTCAAATTGGGGATGTTATTTTGGAAACGGAGATAAAAAAACTGATTTGGGTATTGAAGAAATTTGTTAGGTTTCAATTTTGAGTATTTTTAGTTTTATTATTATAATTTTATTTTTATTAATACAAATTTTTTTGCAACAACAAAACCTATGTTTAAAATAAAACTTAATTTTTGGCAAGTCTTTTACTAAATAATGACATTCATGTCTAATAATTTAATTCGATTTGACAAAAAATTTAAATTTTTATGTCTAAAAAGATCACTGCAACAAATGTAAAAGCCTTTCCCACCAAATATAAATTTTTTTAAGAACTTATTAACATTGGGACAGCCCAATTTAAGCTTATAAAATTACATTTTTAGGGCCGATGTTGAATGTGAAACACACCTAAACGTCAAGTTTTTTTCTGCAATCCATTTGGCATTTCTCAATTTCAGACTAACTCATTTTAAACCATGAAAAGTTAAACAATCGAGCAATGCGTTAAAGTTATTCAGGCTTATTATGAAAAAGGGCGTTCAAATCAAAATGCATATCGTGCACTTCGTGATTTTTTCGGTCAATTTAGTCGTCCAAATGTGCGAACAATCGGAAAAATCGTGCAAAAATTTGAGCAAACCGGGTCTGTAGGAGATGTGCAAGCACGAGTGCATGCTCGTACTTATTGCTTTAAATATTGCTGCTGTTCGCGCTGGAGTTACTGAAAAGCCATCCACTCAACTCGTCACCGTGCCCAACAATAGCACCTCTCACGCTCGTCGTTGATGAACGTTATGCATAAAGACTTGCATTTACACGTTTACAAGGTGCAATTGACTCAAGAACTAAAGCCTCTTGACCATTCCAAACGTCATCAATGGTCAGAATAGTGGCAAGAAATGGCAACAGAGGATGATTAATTTTCGAAGAAAATCATCTTCAGTGATGAGGCACATTTTCACCTCAGTGGATTTGTCAATAAGTAGAATTGCTGCATTTGAGCGAATGATACTCCAATAGTGATTGTCGGAAAACCAATGCATTCACAAAGAGTGACTGTTTGGTGCGGTTTATGAGCTGGCGGTATTATCGGGCCGTATTTATTCCAAAATGTGGCCGGTCAGGCAGTTGAATGGTGTTCGCTATCGTGAGATGATAACGAACTTTTTGTGGCCCGAATTGAAAGATAAGGATGTGCACGATATGTGGTTTCAACAGGACGGTGCCACTTGCTCCACAGCTAACAAAACAATGGCTTTTTTGCGCGACAAATTCAATGACCGTATTACCTCACGTGGTGGCGATGTCAATTGGCCACCAAGATCATGTGATTTGACACCTTTGGACTTCTTTCTTTGGGGTTATTTGAAAGAAAAGTTGTACGTCGTTAAGCCAGCAACAATTGAAGAGCTAAAGGATGAGATAATTCGGCACATTAACGGCATAGAACCTCAATTATGCCTCAGCGCCATCGAAAATTTAGACCATCGGATGGTGGTGCGCCGCCGGGGTCGCGGCGGCCATTTGACCGATATTTTGTTTCATACATAACTGAACCATACCAATATTATCATAATAATACAAATGACAATAATTTCCTAAATAATTTTTGCTTCAAAATTTTCGTTAAAAACTGTTTAATTGGAGGTGACCATATTTTTCCTCTGGGTGTACTCACAAGCATTTTATTCGGTCAAAAATGCATTATTTAATAAGGAGTTTTTTTAAGCTCTCCTCAGCCAATTAACGTTGGAATCCCACAAGGAAGCATGTTGCGCCCTCTATTATACTTAATAACAATGGCAGATAAAGCTCAATAAACGAAATTGTGTACATATAACATTTATTGCGTAGGGAATCTAGTCCCTCTATTAAAATTAATAACCAAATAATACCTCCTTAGTCTCGATTGCAAATATCTACTTCTACAACTCTATCTTAAATCCAATCTGGTGCTACAGTATTTTGTAGGGTATTCATTCGGTTAACCGATTAATAACTACCCGATTAGCTGATCGGTTAATTAAAAATTGTCTTTTTTTGATTAACGATTAAACTTGTAAATTTCAGTCGATTTACCGATGTAACAAAATTTTTATTTTTTTGTAGTATTAAACCACATTTTTTTGTGTTTTTAATTATGGGTGAGTTCCAAAATGTCAGTTGCAAGCAACTCGCTTGTTTTAATGCATTCTACAATGCAACCATGTATAATTTCAAAACGTTATCTGTACCAAAATTCACCAAAAATGTTACCAAAGTGCACCAAAAAAGTTGTGTTTAGAAATATTTTTTCATACAATATATTTTCTTCTACAAATACAGTACAAAAACAGAAATTAAAAAAGTCGGAAAGTCTGAAAGTCGAAACGTTTTTTATAGAATGCCAGGATAAGTTAGATGATGACCTGACAACAGAAGAAACGTTCGGTAGAAACAAAACAACAGAATTAACCGAAACAATTAGAAGTGTTAAAAATTTGAATAATTAAAACAGGACTCTGATAGAATAATGGTAGATTTTATATACATATTTAGAGAAATCAAGAAAAAGGACTGAGAATTTAGATATTCTGTATTATGGACTGCTTTCTCCAACATATACGATATGTGAAAGAATTGTTCCCAAATCAAAATTTATCAAAACTAAAGAAACGAGTCGCTTAAATCCTAAACATTTTAACCAAATTATTGTTCGAAAAGACTATTTTATAAGATCTCCCTAAACTATTTAAATTATTAATAATATGATCTAACAATTTCCTTTAAATAAATACATGATATGTATTGATTTAAAAATATTGTTACGAAAGTTAAATTATTTAAGAATTATTTATAGTTGTAGTTATAAGTTATCTTGTTAGTTATAGTAGTAACTTAAAATTGTCATGTATAATTTTCAACACAACTAGAAATGGTTTTAAAACAAAATAAGTTGTTATTACAGGGAGGATCGGGAAAAATCTAGAAATAATTAGGAAATATAAAAAGGGGTGACTCATGAATAATTAGTTAGTTTATTGGTGACATTTAAACGGTTCTGTTCGTAACTAACAATTGTGAACAAAATAATGAATAAAGTTCGTTAAGTTGAATAAGTGTGTGTATTTATTTGGATTTGCAGCGATTAACCGATTAAAGTAAAACCCCATTTAAATGAATACCCAAGTATTCAGTTATGGGGCACTTCCTCAGCCTCAATTATTGAAAAATCCAAAGGTGCCAAAATAAACTGCTTCGAATAATTACGGCAGCCCCCTGATATGTTAATAACTCCAATGCTTAGAAGGATCTCAATTTTTCATTAGTAAAAACTATGATGACGAAATATGCAGTAAAATATTTCAAAAGGCATGAATTTTATCCAAATCCACTAGCTCGACATATTTTAAATGATGACAGACACACTCGCTTTATGAGAATATATTTTGCAGGGCTCATCCGATAAGAAGCGCGCTAATCACCTGGCAAGACATAAAATATCGCATTAGAATAAGATTTAATTAATAACAAAAAACTTTTAAAAGAATACCAACTGACTTTTTTGTTTTTTCCCATCACGTCACATTAAGCATTTAACGGTACATTTGTATGTATTATGCTGGGTACAGACAGTGCAATCTACATGCAATCTGTTTTAATGCAACCTCAAAATATCAAATCGTCTTGATGTTGATGCAATGTGGAATGAATGAAAATGAATTTAATTTGCTAGATTGCGTAAATGCATTGCATTGTGTGTAACCAGTATTAAGATGCCGCTGAATCCAGGCCATCTAGACAAGTAGGTATTAACACTGTGTTGTATACCAAGAAGCAATGCTTGTGTTGAACAGGGTTTTTCGGCAATGAACTTAATTAAAGCAAAAATAAGCAATATAATGCAACACAAATTTAATATGTTGTGACAAAGTTTAAATAAAATTGAAGAGTATTAAGTGGGAATTTTTGCGGATGAAAAAAAAATTTTAGGAATACAATTTAGGGATAAGGTTTAAACACCATCTGACAACCCTGCTTCAGAATTAAAGAACTGATGACAAAGTTGAGAATGATAATGTCGATGATACCGAGGTGAGTGTGCATATTTTTAAAAAACAACCAATTTCTAAATTCTTTTGTTTCGATAATAGTAGGATTACATAAACCCATAAACCAATTTCTGGGGGGATTTAATGAGGACATGGTTGTGTTGTTTGCTTTACTACATGAACTCAATAATTGTTATAGGTGGATGCCGTTCATTGTTCATTGTTACTAACAATTTGCGTTTTTTTTTTGGGTTGTTGATAAAACAAATTACCAATATGTCCTGCAAGTATGCATGTTCTCGTACTGTGGGATAAAACAGAAAGTAAATATTCGCTTTCAAATGACCGGTAGAAAGCCACAAAATTTATTATTTAATGTTTATTTCGGAATTATTATGGTCCTACTGTCAAGAAATTTTGTACTTGGGTTTTAACAATCATAAAAAATTCAAAAATATTCAGGGCAAATTTCTTTTCAGAAGTGGGAGCTGCAGGAAGATAACTGTTATTAACGTTCTGCTACCAAATTTTTCCATATAAAATTTTTAATGACGTAGATTATTTGGGGAAAAATCTCTCAAAATCTAACCTGGTGATACATATGTATATTAGCAACCTCTATGGGTAATAAGTAAAACTCTTAAAACTTCATTATTTCATTCTACAGTAGAATCCCGATAATTCGTAATCGCAAGAAACTGGCCATTTCTTACGAATTACAGGGGTTTTCGATTTAGCGGGGTTTCGATTTAACGGGGTTTAAATAAAATAAATACGAATTAACGTCGTTTTTCAATTTATCTACTAAAACGATAAAAAAAACATAAAAAACAAATGTTAAAAATAAAATATGTATATAAAAATTATTCATATAACAAACTGATCTTAAGAAAATAAACACATACGCAAGCAAAAACCCACGCAAAAAATAGCGGTGAACAAAAAATCATTCTTTTCATGTTTCTATTGTTTTTATTACGAATTATAAGTGGTAGTTAGTAAACAATTACGATTTATAAGAGGCTAAATAGATTTTATTTGAAAAAAAAAATTACGAATTAGCGAGGGGACCAAAATGTATGGAAATTTTACGAATTAACGAAATTTTTCCAAGGGACCGATAGTTTGTTACGAATTATCGGGAATTACGATTTATGTAAAACTTTGTTTTACACAGTAATATTTGATACTACAGTTAGTCCGTTTTTGCTTTTGTTCTGGTAGGTTATATTTTTGTTTTTCTATCTATAACGAATTGTGAAAACTGTCCTAAAAAAACATCGAAAAAACGTATAAGTTTAAGATCGAGGTTCATAATCATAAGAATGCTTTTGGTAAATAGTAATTCATTCATTAAACATTACATATCGTCCAGACTATGCGTTGTTATGTTTGCTCAAGAACAAAACGTTGGCAGAATTAGCGACGCACAATTTTTTATGTTCTTCGATGTGCGGAAAACAATAACAATTTATGGTGTTTTCTTTTCTAAAAAATAATAATGCATTATAATTGTGTAATATCAGGTTACACGCACCCTTATAAAGTAATACATTTTTTTAAATTACAATGGAACCAAATAATAGCTTCGTTTTACACTCAACACTAATGTGTGTTTAGCGTGTTATATATTGAATGCAAAGTTTGTACTATTAAGCGATATTCACCGCTGTTGTAGCAATTTCAACATAAAATTTTCTTTAAATTTCAATAAGCGTTAACAATACTGATTTTCAATTGAGTGCCCCGGTATACTAGCTGGTAGCGAGCTAGTCTATCAGCGCCAGGGTTCGATTCCCGCCAGAGACTCTGGTTTCTTTCCTGCAGACAAGCACAAAGCATCGCGGAATAAACTTAGGAAATTAAAAAAAAAAAAAAATAATTAAAGTCAGCTGTTGTTAAACATTTTGCGCCAAAAAAGAATAAATAGTTTTTTAATAAAAGTAAAACAAAAGTAAAACAATATTCCTAGAAAATATTAAAGGAATTAAAGGAATAAGACAATTAAAATATTAAAGCTTTTGAGAATTTTAATTTGACTTTGAATACACATTCGAATAATATGAAAATTTATGAAAAACAAAAAGTTTTTATATCCATCACAATATAACAAAAAATCACAAAACAAAACAAATTGTACGCAAACACAAGAAAAAAAAGTCAATAAGAAATACTTGCTTGCATTAAAAAGTACTTAACGCAGATCCAAAAAAGGGTTTTATCTTACAATCAATTATAACTGGGGGTAAGAAATGTAACAAATTTGCCATTTATTTTTGCGACATGTTTAGGAGGAAAAACGACAACTTTTCACATTTTTGCGTAAAGTTTTAGAACTGAACAAAAACACGCGCGAATGGTAGCACACATGGAACATTATTGTCAGAAAAGAAAAAAACCATAAGATGGCATTTATTAATATGGCAATACTGCAGAGGTGTTAGACATCATTGTGTAAAAGCTGTTTGAACAAGAACAAAATATCGACAATAGCCGTCTTCACTATCCAAATTAATATATGCACAAGAAATTGCTTGCTATTTTAACACGGCAAAGGGTAATCTAGACGGCATATCATAGTTTAAATATAAATTTATATATTATTCAGACGCAGAAATTGAAAGGACTTTTAGTGTCCACAAGGTAGTCAGTCATAAAGTTGTAAAGTCATATGTCCTAAAATAATTACAAGAAATATATAGGACTGCTGTGGGCTACCGCTTATAATAAAGATTTCTACTGTACAGTTATGACGAATCAATAAACACAGCATTAACATTTTTATTTTGTTTAAAATAAAACAACATTTATTTTAAACAATTGTAAAATATTATTTAGGACATTATGACGATATGACTGGATAGCACACCTTGTGAATCCCCCAATAGTCTAAAATGATGATGAATTTTGCTTAAAAAAATTAATCTTAACGAAACATACAAAAAGTTAAAATACTCGTATCACTGCCCACTGTACGAAACAATTTGGGAATGCAGTTTATTGACGTTTTTAAACATACCAACTATCCTTCTCTTAGTAAAAACCCTGAAAACATGAATTTTCAACAAGCTGTTTGAACAATAGAACAACGCATAATTCAGTAATATTCAATGCTTCATGCAACACACTAACACATGCTCAGAGACAACAGCAAAAATAACAAGTGGAGTGTTTTGAAGTAACCATCAAATAAAATTGAATTCCAAACAAATGTATTACATACAACCCATATCGTTATTTGGATATACGTATAACGTACGATTTCAAACATTCATATATTCTCGTAAATGCTAGTTAGAGGGAATAACTGTGTTTTATACTTCATTCAAAAAAAAAAACTTTATACATGAGTATTTGGACAAAAAATATGCAACAGAAAGGAAACTCCACTCAAATACAAACGAACAATGCCAATGACAGTTATACATCTGTAAATTTCAAGTGGCAGTAAGTGGCCGATGAGTATTATTTTCGATTATTTGTACTTTCATTGTTATTGACAATCGGTTTTAAGAATTAGAACAAAAAACAAAAAAATTAAAAAGTTTTAATCATTCAAATTTTTAGCGTAGTATGTATCAGATTTGTGGTGTTCGAGTCATTTTTGACTTATAGGTAGTTCGATTACTCTTAAGTTTGCAAATAAATAAATCGGATATTTTGTGTAACAGATCATTCTTTTAAAAAAAAAATTATAAGTATTACAAAAACTGATATTGACATTAAAAATAAAAGGAGAATCTAACTGTTAGTTATAACTATTTTTCTTTGTGCTTTAGCCCCAGAAGCCATGGCCAAATATACATTAGTTTATTATTTATAATACTCTAATAAATAACACTGTGTTAGTATTTTACACTTTTTTCTGCTATTTATCGGTCCGACAAAATCCGACTTTTAACTATTGGCAAGTTGTAATAATGGCCCTTAGTAGTCTTTCTTGGTATATCCAGTACCAAGTGTGCGTTTTGTGTTTGTTTTGGAGCTAACAAAGCATTATAAACCAAATTCTGGGACCTTTCAATAAATTTCGCTATTTGCCGTTGGTTTTTAAAAATAATCAAGAAATCTAATCAATTATTTTTTGGATTAGTTTTGATTAGATTTGATTAGAAATGCTAATCGCCGCTAATTGTGATTAGATTTCTGATTATTTCTAATCTAATCAATTAGTAATCGTCTAAAATGAGTAACTAATCATTACTAATCAATTTTTCAGCACAATTAAAATTTCTAATCCAATTGGTAATCATTAGGATTTCTAATCATTATTCCCAAGCTATGAATTAGACTAACCCGCCAGGTGCCCCGCTTGAGAGTTTTTTCAACTAGCACAGTGTAATTATTCTTGTTATACCCTCCACCACCTAGTGGTGCATGAGGGTATACTAAGTTTTTCATTCTGTGAGAAGATTTTTTAATATACACCTAAGATCCCATTAAAGTATATATATTCCGGCTCCTTCAATAGTTCTAAATCAATTTAGCCATGTCCGTCTGTTGAAAACACGCTCACTATCGGAAAACTCAAAAGCAAAAAACAAACTTGGTGTCAAATTGCTTGTTGTTATCCTAAGCAGTTTAGGATTGAAATCCATAAAAACCAGTTTAGTAGGATCAGAGCTATTAATCAAAATGAGGAACCACCGTTATAAAAAATTGATTATTTTGTTACAAAAACTAACATAAATGGTGGAATAATGCACAATTTTCCACAAATTTGTTTTATGTGATTGGAAATCATACTGTTAAATTTCTTGAAGATCTGTCCATAAATAACCATGGGCCCATTCTCCAGGAAAACAGTTTAGTTCGCCTAAAACCGTAACAAATAATGCCATCATAATAAAATTTGGTACGTCACTGTTCTATTGGACTAGAAATCACACTGAAGATCGGTTCATAATGTACCCTAGGCCCTATATAAACCGTAATAAACAATACTAACGTAATTGAATTTGGTACGGCACATTTTTTTAGGACTAGAAATCACACTTTCAAATTTCGTGAAGATCGGTCCATAATTTAATATATTATTTTTGTTATGAACCATGATATTTTACTCAAGCTAGTTAACATTTCTAAAAAGAAAAGCATACAACTTTCAGATAGTCGGTCAATAATTTAATAGAGGTCTAAAACGCAACCGTTTTTTTAAACTTTAATAAATCGTATAGAAATATTCGAACTGTCGGTGGAGGGTATTAAAAATTCGGCACAGCCGAATAAAGCACTCTAACTGGTTTTTGAAATCTTTTCTGTATGTAAGGACCTTCATTTTTAGTTTTTTCACATTTCAAATTACAAATTAAATTCGATTTTTATGAAAAATAAAGGTGATCACAAATTTAAGTTCTTTTGTCGATTAAGCGTTATAAAGATGACTATAGCCATTTTTAGTTTTTTTTTCAAAATCTAGTATGAAAAAATTGATTTTTTTTTTTAAAGATTTAAGTAGTTTTTTCGATTTTAGCGTTGTTTAAGAAACTACAGCCATTGTTTGTTTTTTCACATTTAAGTACATATAAAAAAACGAAAAATTTGTATAAGTGGTAACGGATTAACTTTTTGTAAATTTGAATAAGATTTTAAAAACTAGTTTTTTTTTAAGATATTTATGAAAAGAAACAATATATTTTAGTGAAATATGCGTAATTTGTCTTTCTGTGAGCATTATACGAGAAATTGTCGCTAATTCTTTTTTACTCCTTGTAAAATTATATTTAAAAATTATTTTCAACCTATCACCTCTGTTGTGGCCCTATGTTCTCTACAGGAACTACAGTATAGAATATATATGTACCTACATTTATACAAAAGCACTCAATGCACTCATAACTACATATGGAAAAACAAAGATAATCAAATGATCTTTTTTTTTATTTTGCAATGAATGAGTATACTAAACTCGTAATCATAAGACGACAACTAAAAAGATATTTATAGTTAAATGTGTCATAGCAGTGTGTGGCTGTTGGTCAGGAAACGTATGGAGCAATTTTTATAGGCCATTGTTGTTTAAAGACGATTTGTTGTTTTGTTTGCTTCTTATCATTGTGAAATTTATTTTTGTTAAAACTAAACACAAATTGAAATTAAATTTTATACCAATTGTTTATTCAGCATCTGTCTATATATCTTGTGGCCTTACTATTGCCGTTGCAATTGTAGATGTTGCTTTGCTGCTGTGGATGATGTTGCAGTTGCCTTTGCTGTTAATGCCATTGTCATTATGGCCACAAACAACACAACACTCCATAATTTAGATTTTTTTTTTAAATAATGTTGGAATTTTTGCAGATTTTATACAGTTTATGTTTTCTTTTTTACTTTTTAACGTTAATAATGCAGCCGTGCTGTGGTCGACGTTAACAAAACATTTGGCAAATATCTAATAAATAAAAGTTATATTCTCATTAGAGTTGTTGCTGTTATTGTTGTCTAGTTTTCGGTTAAAATTTATTATTGTTGTCTTGATAGGGTCATAATTTTCATAATGAGCAAAAGAGGTAAATAACTGTTTGCCAATTTCAATTATGCAAAATTTGTGGGGGAGATGAAATGGTAAAACGAGAATTTTTCTGTTTTATGAAAAGAGGACAGCAAACATAATTGAGAGTGGTTTTGGTTTATACCACAAGCTGTGTACAAGTAAAAGCTAGTTTGGGGTTTTTTGAAAACAATATTGAATGTGATGAAATTGTAGAGTCCTTCCTGTTCATGTTGTTATTACTACTTTTCCGACAGATTTATACTCAAAGGGCATCGAAATACCGAAATAAATAATTATTATATAACTACGGAATATTATAATATTCCGTAGTTATATAATAACTGGCTACGAGCTCATTAGTATCGTTTTAATTTTTTTTAATAAATCGAAAGTGCAAAATAATACTCATATAACTTTAATAAATAGCTGCGTACGTTTACCCCAAAATTTGCAAAAATTTGTACTGGATTTTACTGAAATGCGTTCGCGTACACATACATTTGCAAAAGAGAGCACCTACTGAGGGAGCAAATAGACTGTTGTCAGCAAAGAGCGAGCAAATTTTAACTGCACAAATTTTTGCCTGTAAAATCCAGTAGAAAACAAAAACATATGATTCAATATAGTAAGCAAGCAAAAAACATACAATTTAAATTACAAAAAATTAATTCAAAGTACAGCATACACTTAAAACTAGTTTTCTAATAGGTATTTCTTAAAAGTAAATTAAATTTAATATAAATAACATTGCATTAATATTTTAGAGATGTAAATATAATAAATATGCATATGAATACTTCTTACTGCATATTATTTACGGAACCGAATATCAAAAATCATGTATTCATGTATTTTCGTATGTTATTTAACTAGAAAAAAAATTAAAAGTCATGTACAAACTAAACAAGTCTAAAAGCTTCTACAGAAGTTCATTTAATAAATAAATTTGCTACGAACTTATAATTGGGTAATTCCATGTCAAATCGACCAAGAGTAAGACCCGACCAGCTTCGATTTTAATGAATTTTGTTGGGAAGGTTTCCTATAAGGAACATATATGAACGAAACAAATTTAACAAATTATCAAAATAATTTTCGTGGGAATACAAAATTTAATTCAAATGATTTTGTTATTCGTGCTTAATTCCCAATTTTTATTATTTGATAAAAACACTGAAATTTATCATATCTTTAGTTTTTCTAAAATCTTTATGGATGAAGTTTCCTGATGACCAACCAGTCAAATGCGCCTAGGAATGGCTTATCCCATCAACGATAAATTTCAGTGTTTTTATCAAATAATAAAAATTGGGAATTAAGCACGAATAACAAAATCATTTAACAAATTTTTTTCAAAACTTAAGTCATATTCAAAATGTCATAATTTCGCCGAACTTTTTTTTTTTTTGAAAAATGTAATATCTGCAAAATATTACCTTTTAAAAAAGCACTAAATCAAAAATCAATTTTTTTTACCGTTCTTTACAATTCTGAAACTTTGAAGGAGGTTTTTTTTCTTTTTAAAGATATGATTTTTTATTTTGCAACCTTTAAAAAAATAATCTTAAAATATAATTTTAGTATGGTAATTTTGAGCAATAAGTGCACTGTGCTAGTTGCAAAAAACAGACAAGCCGGGCGCACCTGGCATTTTACCCTAATTGGGGCACGCTGGATCCAGTGGTGCTAACCGTTTCTTTTTATTAGATTAGATTTTATTTATGTTCCTTATAGGATAAAAGGAACCTTCTTACCAAATTTGATTAAAATCGAAAGGGGTCGGGTCCCACTCTTGGTCGATTTGACATGGATTCACCCAGTATTAATTGAATTGAGCAAACAACCAATGGATTTATTTGTAAGATTCAATAAATTATTAAATGAATAAAGTAGAATTAAAATTGAATTTAAAATTAATTAAAAGAATCAATTTATTTAGTTTTTCATAACAATCTTATTTAAACAATAACATATTGTTACACAGAAAAAATATCTCAAGAAAATTTTTAGCAACACAGTTTGTTAAAAAAATTTTAGGTCATCAAATTATTTATTTGATTCAATGAAAAAATTTATCAAAATTACACTTTGCAAAATAGCACACAATTAAACATTGTACAACTACACAAGGTAGCCTTGGCACATATGTTTGTCAGCTGTTTACCCCAGTTAGAACCCAATTGTCAAATTTCGTGTATAGGAGCGAAAATTTGTACATGTGTGCGTTAAATTGTTTTTTTTTTTTTTTGATGATTTGAAATTACTCCATACCCCTTAAATTGTTTTTGTTTTATATGAAGACAATTTTGACAAGTCGGTTATTTTTATGAAGCATTCCCAAATGAGTCTCCCTTGTGTTAATGTACCTTGCAGCATTGCCGTTGTGACACTAAAGTAACCCTTTTTTTAATTTAATTTAACAAAATTTATGTTACTTTTTGAAAATAACTATGTACAAGTTTCACTATTCATTACGAAAGTTCTCAGGAGTAACAGCCCATTTCACGATGTCAATCGTACACAAACTCTCCAAATTTGTTTTTGTTTTACATGTGATATGTGCGAACGAAAGCGTTCGAGTGACATCCTAAAATAGGTAGTAGCTTCTTTTTTTGTTAATATGCCTAATATTGGAATGTACCTGTGAATTGTTTTTTAGTTTTAACATTGATTTATAATTCAAGTATTTATCATTACTTTTATATTAGCCTAATGTATGTAATTAATACATTCTAATAAACTTGATACAATTTTACTTTAAAATACCCCTTTTTACCCTTTTTTTCTTAAATACCCTTTTTATGACACTTTTTCGAAATTTTCAACGGCAACCGCTGGTACCTTGCAATTAAAATATCTAATAATGAAATAATTAAATATTTCTTCATATTCAATAAAAAAAAATATTTGAATCAAAGTAAAGACAGTATTTTTACAACTTTTGTCAATTTTTTAAGCCAATAATTCTCATTCGCTTTACAGTTTTATTGGAATAATATCTTCAGTTTTTGAGAAATGGTTTCCTGATGATCTGGCCTATGCAATCAGCGAAATGCGAAAAGGAACTAGCTTCTTTCCCCACACTAAATTTTAGTGTATATATCAAAGAATGCAAATTAGGAATTTAACACATCATAATTAATAAATAAATAAAAATTCGATAAGCATTTTGATTGATTTATTCAACATTTCTAACAATTTATTTTAACAAATTACTTAAATATTTTGTTCAAAAAAATTATTTTGGGCAACAACTTTTTTATTGACGCAATAAACTTGGTTGTTGACTAAAAATAAGCAATTATAGCTACAAACTTTTTTATCAATAACGCAAAAATCGTCATCGCAGAAAATTCAAAAATTTTTGTTATCAAATTTTCGTATTCAAATATGAAAATTAATTTTTTCTGTGAAAAAAACACTACTTAATTTCGTAAAATCGTTCCATAATTTACCTTAGG
Organism: Pollenia labialis; assembly: GCA_949318255.1. Classification (NCBI taxonomy): domain Eukaryota; kingdom Metazoa; phylum Arthropoda; class Insecta; order Diptera; family Polleniidae; genus Pollenia; species Pollenia labialis. The sequence goes on from OX439139.1 coordinate 146,554,334, forward strand.
ACTCATACCCACTCTCGGTTAACACTTTAATACGCCGAAATTCATAACGAATAAAGTTTCGGTGCACACGGAACTTTCGACTTTGCTTTTTGTTGTGTGCATTTTAAAAGGCATTTTTTCTTTAATTAATTCGCTTCTTTGATTATTTGAAGCACTTTTCCGATTAAAATTTTTTTACAATTGTTGTTTATCAAATAAATATATAAAAAATTAATATTGTATTCCCTATGTTCTCATGGGAGAAATTCATGATGAATTTGTAGGTGTTTTTTTAAGGTCAACATAAACTTAAGCGAACACTTTCGGAATTGAACTAATCAAAAAAATCCCGGTATTAAAAAATTATAGCCCCGGGTTAACGGGATCGGGATTGGCATCGCTAGTACCAATGTCGTTGTGTGTTAAAAGGAATATGTATGTATATTTTTATGATTGCAACAATCTTCGTTTACTATGATTTTTCAATTTAAAATTTCAAAAACAATAACTTTTTTTAATCCGTATTTTTAAAAGCCGTTGTAATAAACATTTTTCAGGGAAATGTCTATAGAGCATGTTATTCATTCGCTTATCCGTCAATCGGTTAACCGATTAATGTCTTTACTTTGATTTAAATATTTGTTTTATCGAATATGAAGTAATATTTAATTATTTCATTATTTAATATGTTTTATTGACTGCTATGTAACAAAGTGTAATTTTGATAAATTTTTTCATTGAATCAAATAAAAAGTTTGTTGACCTGTTAAAAAACTGTGTTGTTAAAAATTTTCTTAAGATATCTTTTTCTGTGATATTTACCATACGGCTATTGTAACGATATGAAGCGTATAAATTATAAATTAAAACTTTATGTACACCACTTTTCGTCTTTTTATCATCTAAGTTTAAATTCATATTTGGTAAATTTTTATGTCTGTTTATAAGAATGTATTCCATATTAATAACTTTGCTAATTTTGGAAAATTTATTGCCTAAATACGTTCTATCTGTAAAATAATTGATTTGAATAGTTGTTGAACAGGTGTTAAAAACACTCAAAGATCTTCCAAAGTTGTTTTACCCTGAAAATGTTTGCATATTTCTACTCTCCTAAAACTCTGCATTATCATCTGCAAAGAGCTGTTTTGAAACACGTGCACAGTACATGCAACTACATACTTGTAGAAAACAATTGCAAAAATGTTCAAAAGTTGCGGTTAAGTTTTAAATAATAAGCATACACTTAGTTAAATTTGCTATTAACTGAATCGAAAATTTAAATTATGAAATAATGGTTGATTTTCCATTACCCTACATTTTAATTATTAAAAATGTTTTAAGTTAAGAACAACCCTGGAATAAAAAAGGTCGGTTAATAACAATAAACGAAAGTTCGAGATGGCATTACTTATTTAAAGTCTTTGGTAAATTGTCCAAATCATTTTTAAGTTCCAAATGTCAGTAGAATTGAAAAATATTTCAATGAATTTTCCACTTCTATGAAATTTTACATGATTTATGTGAATAAGTAAGTGAAAAAATAAGCATTGGAAAACTTTTATCCGCTTTAAAAAAATTTTTAAAAATCTAAAATCTTTTGGAATAAGAGAGTTATACACAGAAGGAAAAAACTCGTTCTTTAAAATTTAAGTAGCAGTAGCACTAAAAAGTACGCAAAACAATCCAAAATGGGATAACTTTCGAAAACCAATATGCGTACATACTCATGTGTTTGTAGGAGTTTGTTGTAGAAACAATAACAACACTGCAGAAGAAATTTGTTTGTCTTGTGTAGAAACAATAACACTACAAGGAAAAAAATACAGATTATTTCATGTTTAAAAAGTAAAATATGAATCAATAGTTCCCATATTCTATTTGTTAAATTTATTAAATTTTCAGAGTAGAATGATTATGAAAACCATAGCGGGCATGAGTGTCTTTTAATTGAGAAATATTCTGTAAACAAAGGGCGGAATACAACAAGTGAAAGAAACATGTGTAACTGGTAAGTAAATTATAATATTCTCTCTATCGCTGGTCCAAGAAGAACGATTCGGAATTAAACCAGCTTAGAAATTCTTGAATCAAGCACAGTTTTAGACTAATTTTATATTACTTCTAATAAAGTCAATGTCTTTTTCGGATTATTTAAGATATGGGGCACTTGAATAATTCGTACTAGAAGCAAGCATTCTGTACTTGAATAAAGGAAATCTGCACTTACCATATTATTTTTTTATTCCCTAAGCGAATCCCCGCGAAGCTCTACGCTTGTCTGCAGGAAAGAAACCGGAGTCTCTGGCGAGAATTGAACCCGCAACCCCGGAGATAGCTTTACCAGCTAGCCTACCGGATGGATTGTTTTGTAGTTTCAGTGTAGTTAAACATAAGTGCAATTATATTTAATTGTTGTAAAATTTGTTAAATTTTTTTATATTTTATCAAAAAAATAATTGATTTCATTATTTCGGCGAATAGTATTCGATACCATATTAAAATATTACAGAATAACGCAGTGATTTTGTGAAGCAAAAAAAGCGGCTGGGATGCAGTATACGTATTGTTTCCACATTCTGAACGTTTTTGCTAGTTTGCTAGGATGAAAATAAGCGTTAAACTAAAATAGGTTTTATTTGCAGGGACTCAGTAAGTTAAAGTTTAAAGTAAGATTGAATATTCAAAAGCACCGTAAGCTCAAAGGCTCAAATAGACTACACAAACGACTTGGTAAACACACATTTCCGTTTGAATATAAAGGACACAAACATAATTACATCTTTATTTTTTATGATTCCAATAAAAACCTTTTATACTCTTAAATTGTTTATGCATCTGCTTTACTCTGAAGAATTTTCACTCAAACGATTAACTTTTTTAAAAGTTGAAGCATTTGCCAAGCAATTTAACAGCCGAATTAAAACGTTAAAGTTTTTTTCAAACTTTAAATGTTGACAGGATTGTCAAGCTAGATCCACTTAGGGCAGTTAAAAAATGGGATCTTTAATCAATTTGAAATTTTGTCGATTATTTGGCCTTTTATTTTTTTTTTTTCTTTAAATTGTGTGTGGTAGTCCGAGTTTAGACGAGTGATTGTTTGAAAAAAAAACATCTGGAATTCTCTTTTGCTTTTTCATTCGCGGTCACACGGACGAACATGTTGCCGGAAACATTCTGTTAATATTGTTGTTTTTTTTTTCTCAAAAAGCAAAGTAAATGTCAACAAAGAAAATGCGAACAAAGCGTGTCGCCGAGTACCGAACACAAAAACCATTCTCTCTTTCCCACCCGTAATTTGCTACCAAACAAAATGTTTCCTCCCTTTTAAATATTTCCCTGTCTAAATGTGCACTAAAAAATTTTAAAAATAAAAGAAGTTATTTTCATTTTCCAAATGCAAAATTTTTTTTTTCTTGTAAAAACTCAACTTTTTTATGTTTTATAATCAGCATTTTGAATTTTTTCAAAAAATCTTTCGAAAAAAAAAGTTTGAAATCAGTATTTATAATTTTTTTTTTTAAAATATCTGCAAAGTGATTCATTTGTAGATATTCATGTAGATAATTTATTGTACAAACAGCAGTTTATTTATCAAAGAAATTACAAGTTTTTAACAATATATTGGAATATCAAAGATAATTACACTGAAAGAATTTACTTCAAAGGTTTTAGGAACCAAGCGGACAGTTATTTAAATTCTCTCTTTTTTTTGTTATATTGAATTTTTCGTTTTTATTGCAAAATATATTATCGAAAATTGGGTTTTTATTGACAGCGTAAAAAATTGTTCTGGCAACACTGCTTAGAACACGCCTTTTATACGTTACAAATGCAATGACAAAATAAATAACTCTCAAAACGCTAAGTAGTCGACATCAAAATATGTAGATAGATTCTGCAGACAGCTTTTTTAAAAAGTCAGTCAGGTAAAAATATTTAAAGGCCACAAAGACCTAGTCAGTCATTTAGTCAATACTAACGTATTTTTTTCATGCTTAATCATCATGTCGTTGGACGTGCGGTTTAAGCACAGGGTATGCATTTTTTGTGATCCTAAAGCTTTATAATGATTTTTATTTTAGTGTATTTTTTAGGATTTTTTCTGGCAACATTTACTTCAAGAGTTTTCATTGTTGCTGATTTTTTCTATTGAATGTTGTTATTGTTGCTGCTTTTGTTTCTTTATGACCACAACCGTGAAAATGAAAAGAATAAGAACTAATAAAAAAACAAAACATTAAAATAAATAATAAAAAGAAAAACACCTTTGATATGGCCATAAGTCATAAGCCAACATTCATACATACATAGAAACAAACATGCGGCAGTAGTGGTTGTAGAACAACAGCAACAGCTTCAGCAACATAATGTAGTACGAACCGAACTGGTCTTCCAACTTAGGGATGGATGCTCTAACTTCATCACTTTTAACTAACACTATTACAATTGCCTGGCTGCACTTCTATTCTACACTTCATGTTGTCTGTCGTTATAATTGTGTTTTATTTGTTTCTTGCTGTTGCTGTTGTTATTGTTGTTGTTTTTCATGTTGCTGCCAACCGTGACTTTTGTTGCTTCTATTATCAATTGTTTCGTTGTAGTTTTTGGTTTTCCTTTGTGTTCCAGAATGCCGGCTTTTTTCTCTGTTAACATTGGAAAACAAAAAAGAAAAAAAACAAAGCAAAATAAAAATTTACAGAGAAAAAGCTAAAAACAAAATTCCCATAACAAACTGAAGAGAAGACGTGCTTCATGTTGTGCAGACGTTGCCGCAGGTGAAATACTACTGGTGCTAAAGTTTCATACCATTTGATGAGTACAAGTTTTATTTAGGAAAGAGATTTAATAATGTTTAATACACTTAAAAAAGAAATTGTGAAATTTCCGAATTTTGGATTTCGATGACTGTTATTATGTTCTTCGCGATCATATTTGAAATTACAGGTAGCTCAATAAGGTGACTGTATATGTTTAAAGGCTTTTTAAAATTCCTAAACGATCTGTCTTGGTTACTAAAAGCACAATAGGTAAAATTGTACAAAGGACTTGGAAGAATGGAAATTGGAACAACTATTTTCTTCAAATCAAGTTAAAATAGACTAAAATTAACAATATTAATATTGGTTTATGCTCAAAAAAGGGCTGTGGAGCCTTTTCAAAGTGTGACACCAACTCCGAATCTAATTCCGACTCTTACTCTAACCTTGATGCTAAAGGTATATGAGACTAGTCCTTATTTGACTTTTATCTCTTTTTTAATACAGTACCTCTTAAATGGTTAAATATAGCAAGAAAATTATTCTGCAAAAATTTCCAATAGATATTTAAATTCTAACACGCGCCGCATTGAGCTTTAACATAGCTGTTTACCTATGAGGGGCTTAAACCACAAGGGGCTTAAGTGTAAATTTTTCTAAAATTGAGTTTATATATGAAATTAGAAGGTGAAGTTCGGATCACAAAAAGTAAATGTGGGATTAAAACACATCGCAGGATATCTAATCATTAAAAAGTTAGCATAATAATTTTTTATTGTAATTTAACTTGAACCGTTTTTTCTCATTATTTAATTTAAGCTTCTTGAACACCTTATGCTTTAGGACCCTCATATGTAAAGTAGAATGCCCTTCAAAATCTTCAAAATTTGCAAAATAAAATAAAAATAATTGCATAGTAAAAAATTTTTTATTATGCAAAATATGTATTAGAATAATTTTTTTTTTAAATTTTGTGTGCCAAAAAAATTTGGAGACGGAGTCGTGAGTTTTAGTGGGTACTTTCATATTAAATCAACCGGGTGGCTGAGTGAGAGAATTCGCAGCCAGGTAACATAGGACACTTTGGAGGCGATGAAACATGGTAGCACAATGGGAACTAATAACTTGACCCACTTGAGCTATGCTTGATTGCGCTTACCAATGGAACCTTATGGAAGATATCTGTCCTATTTTCCCTACGGTCATTTTTTTAAAAGAAAATCCCTACGAATTAGTTCTGGAAAACTATAGATAGTACTATCGATATTATCAATAGTTTTAAAATATCGATAGGAAAAATATTATTATCGATATTATCATTTAAAATACAGATATTAAGACATGTTACAGCAGCTATACACACACAGCTTTTTGCCGCAAGTTTTAAAAACCTTTTATTAATTCGCGCTGAATTCCATCAATAAATACAAACAATAAGAATGACAGGTGGTATGGATTGCTTAACTGTGCTTTTTTACTGCTAATTAAAGGCATCTGAGTCATAATTTGTACATGTTTCCATAGGGACTTAAATGTCAAATATTTTTGTAATGTTTAAAAAAATGGAAATCCAAATGCAATTGCAATTGCGAGCACAGGACAAAACAATGAACGACCATTAGAGGAAAAGTCAGATTGATTACCTTTTGGGTTAAGAATCAAAACCAAATTAGAAAATTATCTAAAGTTGTAATAAAATATCTTATAGTCCCTTTTACTTCGGTTCCTTCAGAAAGGTACTTGCCAATTTTTCAAAAAACTGTCATCTAAAATAACGTGCGTACATACATACGACTACTACGTTTAATAAAGTGATAAAAACAACGAACTGTAGCCTGATAAAAAACTAGTTAAAGTTTTCCTACACAAGTACATACATTCAGTCGATAGTAATATCGATAGTAGCGAATAGGGACTTTTCCCTACGTATAATATCACTGGGTAACACTATTGTGGCAATTTCAACATTAATTTTGCCTACGTGAATTAACTATCGAAAATCGATGGAGTAAATACATTACACTTTAACCCGTAGGTTAGAAATACGTTTAAAATTATGAAAACTATACACAGCTAAATATCTATTTGTACAAATTACGGGCATTATACTCAAATAAAAAAACTCCATGGGTTTTAGAATTCATTATAATGGATAAGTTAGAATTCATATCACTAAAAAATTAATGATTCATTATTCTCTATTAATACCTTAGCCAAAATTAGATACTATTAAATATACAAAGGTCTATTATTACAACTTGCCAAAGGTAAAAGGTAGTATTTTGTACCACGTATAAAGAGTTTTCCACTGTTGCAACTTTGCTTCAAACCCGAATGAGTACTAAAGCACTTCTAATTTGTTTGTGAACATTTTTGGATGTGATAATTTACAATTTTTGGTGATGATTAAGATGAAGTACAAATTAGTGCCCATTTAGACAGGGAAACATTTGGTTCGGTGAAAATAACGGGTGGGGAGAGAGAATGGTTGTTGTGACAACAATAGTAACAGAATGTTTCCGGCAACATGTTCGTCTGTGTTTCCAGGGCGAATTCACTAGAAGGTTGGATCAAGTTAAAAACTAGTTTTTTATGTAACCAATAAGGTTTTTACTACCAAAATTTTTAACAATCCTTCTACACCTTCTAGTCTATTCGCATTGATGTTTTCCTTCCAAATCTTCGCTCGTCTAAACTCAGACTTATGAAAATTTTTTGTTAAGTGTTTACCTCTTAAGTGACTGTTCGCCTTTTAAATTTTTTTTACTCTTTATACTGAATTCATTGTATCGAAATACAGAACAAAAATAACAAACTTTGCAGACAACATCCAAAAGAAATCACAGCAAGAACAACAAGATGAACAAAAACCAATGTCAGTTTATTCGTATTTTTTATTTGTTTCACTTTGTTTTTTTTTGGTTTTAGTTTATTTTAGCTTCAACTAAATACTTCGAATAAGAAGACAACTTGGTGAAGTTCAGTAAATAAACTCAGACAATTCATGCAAGCGCTTCAGTCTATGACAAGATTTTATCGTGTGCGTACGTATGAGATATTTGATGCGATTGCGCAGTGTAGTTCAGTTTTGTTTAGTTCGATTCAGTTCGGTGTAGTCGTATTATTCTAGTGCAGTGTAGACAAAACGAACATTTTTTTGAATGAGCAAAAAAAAATAAGCAAATAGACAGAGGCAACATTTAATGCGATTTGTTGCATATTGAAGTTTATTTCTTGCAACTCGCGTCAGTTTAACGGCAACATTACAACGTGTTAGTGTGTTCTATCTTTTCTATTCTAGTTGCTCCTTTTAAGCACGTCAGATGACTTTTAGGTTGACATCGTACTGTAAATTGTTCTAGTTTTTTCGTGGAAAATAAATATCGAAAAAACCAAAAAGATACAAAATAATAAAAAAAAAATACATAATAAGGAAAAACGTGTTGAAAGCCAACATTTCAAATATTAACGGGTGTGTGTGTGAATGTGAATTTTTTAAGAAAAGGAGTTTTTTCTCTTTGTCGTTTTTTCCTGTTCGCTTTTAACTTTGTATGTGAATGGACTGTTATTAATTTGATTGTTACCAGATAGGTATAAATTTTAAATTTATCTTTAGATTTTCTTGAGATTTGTTAATAGACAATGCACACAAGTCCTTCAAATAATGTGGACTGTTTTCAGAATGCCTTAAAGCGTTGAATGGATGTTATTGCAGGCAATAACAAATAAATAATAAAACGTAAAGATGTTATAAAAAATACTTTTACACCATATCCTTAAAAATTTAACTGTTTTTTTATTGACTTCAAATACTCCAACAACTAATAAAATCATTTTTTATAAAAATAATTGATGTTCAAAATTATAATTATTATTTAAGAAAAATCTTAAATAAAATTCCTTAACTTTTTTGTTTAAATTTACGTGAGAAAAAACGAACCAAAATATAGTTTGCAAATTTTTTCAAAAATGATTGATTTTAATTAAAATTTCTTTGTTTTAACATCTATAAAGGTGTGTACAATAATGTCAAACTTCTTGTGCCAGAATTGAAACGAAGTCTAGATAAAGAATATATTTTAGTAACATATAAAATACATATACTACATACATATGTATTTTAATATTTTTTTTTTTCAAAAATGCAGAAGTGTAGATTTTATATAGGAACTGCTTAAAGTGAATTTAATTTAAAAAAATCATAAATTGGGAACATTAGAATGAAATAATGGCCCTACTGTGTACTTTGTAATTATTATATCAGTTTTTTTTCTTAATCATCAAAAACTCTATTCCGGAAAAAATTTTTGTAATGGAACTAGGTAAAATATTTGGTCAATTTCCTTTCTTTTCAATAACAAAAAAGTTTAAAGATATTAACTTCCATTCTCGCAACAATGAAAAAATTACGGTAAGAAAATATAAATGTGTGTATCTGGACACTTAGCCTTTAGATAACATTCAAAATATAGCCCCTGCCTGCCATTTTTTAAAATTTCTTCTAATAATATGTGCATAAAATTACTAAACTACATTCGTATACCTTGTTCTTTTGGTTCCTCTTGAAAACTCGTATACGTTTAGACGTTACGTTTTTTGTTACAAGCCATGAGCTACAATTTGACCTTAACCAATTAATTCAAATTTAAATAATTATGCAATTCACAAAGTTTTCAATTGAGCTATATTGGTTCTATTGATAAAATTGTATGGCTGCCATTAAAATATTCATCTTTTTAGTTTTGTATTTTTATTTTGTTATTTCTTCAGCTGCGGTTTGATTACAATTTTAGGCAACTTTTTTCTTAAAATATTTATCTATTCACGTAATTTAAAAATGTTATATTTTTTGTCATTTAATTTTGACGTCATATAAAAATTCAACAGGGTGTTTTCAACAGTGCTTGTTAACCTAAAATAGTACTTTAGCACTTTAGAACACATTGTAAATATGTGGAAGAGGAACATCAAACTGTTGCTTGGTTTTACATTTCGTGTGACATTGTTTACCCCGAAGGCGCCTCATGAAATATGTCTGTACGACATGTAGAATCTGGATTTATATGTGAAATTTTAAATATTCCTGACAGAAAAGTGATGTCAGAAGGTGGTATTAAGTAAACAGCTGGTAATTTGATTTTCGTGGTGTGAGTTTTCAAATTTTGGTGGACAAACTAAAATTGTTTATATAAAAAACCGATATTTGTTTACAAACAAAATATTTTATGTGAAAAAAAACCTGTGCGCAAGTGAATATTTAACAAATTTTGTAATTTATTTGCAATTTGCGCCTAACTTCGTTCTTCTTTATAATGATAAACTACTATATGAGAAAAGCCTTAATTATTTGGAGATAATTAAAAAATTTTCTATGAAAGGGGCTAAATAAACTGAAATGTATGTGTTCTTAGACAAATGTATTGAAGTGATGAAAAGGGGCGTAAAAATATAAATTTTATTCTAAATGCATGTTGTATATTTCCTACTTCTAATGATTTTTGGAAATGGTTTAGCGTCTTTTATAGCAGATAATAAAGTGTTAATTTTAATTGTATTTTAGGAAAGGATACCATACTGGTGAATAGTTTGAGATAAATTAAAAAAAAATTATTTTTAATATTTTAATCAGGCTTAAGTTCATCAAATTTAATTTTCATTAAATTTTTTTTATGAAGAAAGGAATTTTACAACATGAAAATTAATTAAAATTGTTATTTTCATGTTTTAAAATTCCTTTCTTCATAAAAATAATTTAATGAAAATTAAATTTGAAGAACTTAAGACTGATTTAAATATTAAAAATTTGGATTAAAACCCATAAATAGTTCAACAAAATAACCACAATTCTAATTAAAAAATTTATTCAAAATTTTATGTCTTGATAACAATATTCAATAGCAATAATTCTAACTATAGTTGGAAAATGTACAACAAATCTTCTTTTAAACAAGCTTGACATACATATGTTTGTATATGACATATAACAAACAAGCTCTCCTCTATATATGAATGCTAAATTAGTTTAATGATTTGTGTTCATTTATGAGATTCTGTAGGCGGTATGCCTTAATTTATTTAAAGCCAGAAAAATGGTACTTTTTGTACTCTACATCACATTTAAATCGTATTAAAAAAAGACGACCATATGACACCCTAAGCCACAGTATTTCAAAATAAATTTTCGAGAGTGTGCCCTATTTGGGAACCATGGGCAATAGTAACCTCGGTCCAACAAAATTATGTTTCAAGGTTAAGATTCGTGTAAAAGCTCTTTGTGCCGAATATTATTTAGATATCTTTATTTACATGAGATTTGTTGGACATTAGGAAGGAAGTTTATATGGAAGCTGTGGTTAATGTTGGACCTACTACACAACATTTTGCTATGATATAGTAGTTATCATAAAAATTATTGTCGCCAATTTGTTAAGGAAGTTAAGGCATTAAAAGCTATTTTCGCGAGTAGCATTTGTATGGGATATACATATGTTCAAATTTGGATCGATTCCTATAAAATTTGGTAAGATCATTCAGATTGCAATAAAATATGTTTAAAACAAATGAAACCTAAATACCAACACAATAAGATGGTTTATTGGCACAAAGACTTTATCCCAAGCCTCACCCCTTATATACCAAACTTCATCAAATTATCTCCAAAATTAGTTGAAATAGTGATTCTTTGTCGATCGGTATACATCAGCACAATTGCATAATACCCACTCTGTGGTGTGGGCGTAAAAATCGTTTTTATAGTAAATCGAAGTAGCTCTAGTTTCAGCTTTTTCGAAATATATTTAACCGACCTATAAGCGGTCTGTGCAGATTCTCATTATAATAACAATTCTGTAAAATTTCAACAGGCTGTTTTCAACAGTGCTTGTTAGCCTAAAATAGTACTTTAGCACTTTAGAACACATTGCAAATTGGCTAAATTTATTTTGAAAAATGTTAAACGAAATATGTAGAAGAGGAACATCAAACAGTTGCTTGGTTTTATATTTCGTGTGACATTGTTTACCTCGAAGGCGCCTCTACACCCAAGTCGTCTTTTTCATCAAATATATCTGTGCGACATGTAGAATCTGGTTTTATATGTGAAATTTTAAATATTGCTGGCAAAAATGTGATGTCAGAAGGTGGTATTAAGTAAACAGATAATAACAATTCTGTCCGGATCTAAGTCAAACAAAGAAGATTTACTAAAAAGTACTAGTGGTCCTATTTTTAAAAAAAAATGCATAGCTTATGTGTCCATATAAATATGTTTCAAATTTCATTACAATCGGTTTGACAGTTTCTGAGGGACAGAAATTGCTCCCTACCTCCCTTCGTGGCACTACGATTCGGCATATTTTCAATAGGCTTGGTCCTTGTGCCAATAAAAACCCATGTGCCTAATTTTATCAAATTATCTCCAAAATAGCGATCTGTACTTTGCGCACACGTTACATGGACAGCCAGCCGGACGGACATTGAGAGATCAACTCAGAAAGTGATTCTGAGTTGATCAGTGGTGTTACACACATCAACACAAATGTATAATACCCTCTTCAATATTGTGGTGTGGGTATAAAATACACACCGCCTTGACGAGTCATCGCTTTGTTGAAACAACAAACAATTTCTTGTGAAACAGTGATATTTAAGCATTTGTTTCGCACAACGATGTCAAATATCACTGCAGTATTGTGATATTAATAAACGACATCTTTATTTATTCATGACAATGCTATGTCGGTAATTATTCAAGATGGCGTCTAATTAGGGATGGGCAAGTTGAAAAAATATATCGATATATATCGAATCGATATTTTTTTTAGAGTATCGATATTTATTATTTCAAAAATATCGATATATCGAACGTATTTTGCTGAAACTATTACCAAATTAAAAAATTCAGTATACCTTTGTACAAACATATGTATGAACAATTTTAATTATATGTACATAATTACATTGTTACTTTTTATTGTTTCATTTTTAAAAAAAAATTAATAAAAACAAAAAAATTTAATCAAAACAAAAAATTCAATTATAACAAAAACAAAAGGGAAGAATACAAAAAAACCATAAGAAAAAAAAATAGATTACGAAAAATTTAAATGGAAGTAAATAAGTCATGAAAGTACCGACTTTCCTTAAAATTTGAATTGCACCCCAAAAGTACCAACTGGTTTTAGTCAAGCCAGTAATCATCAGATATGTACATCAGGAGCACTCACTGTTTTATGTGCACTCCAAACAATCTGCTTCTTGTATCCGGCACTGCTTTTTATAAATGCCAATTATTTTAGATCTTCATATTTGTTTAAAAAAAACATATGATGCATGCAATGATTCCAATTCTTAAAAAACATATTGTTTAAAAAACGGCTAAAATTTTGACTTCTTAATGAAGACTGACTTTAAAAAATATCGAATTCGATAGTCGTATTTCAATATCGATACATCGATATATCGGTATTTAAAATATCGGCGATATATATCGATTATATTTTTTTAAATATCGATATTTTGATATATCGATATTTTTTACCTATTCCTACGTCTAATGACGAAAATATACTAGAGGATTATTTCAATAAAATAGTGGTAATATTTACTTCACATAATATTTTGCAAGGTGAAAATACCTTAAAATTGTCGGGTCCTAAATATAAATCAGGACACAGGAAAGGGTTTATGAAATTTTAATAATCCGAATTTTCAATATTTGACCCTTAACAACAATTATCTTTTCGTGTTACTCAGTGTAAAATATTCTATTATTATTATAAAGTTCTAACACCCACAATCATTTTACGTTGACTTTAAAGTAAAGTTAACATTCCATTCCATAAAAATATGATGGTTTTTTATCAAAGTTTTTTGTTGGCTTTATGATACAACAAATAAAACAAAGCCAAACGACATACAACTTAAAAAAAATAAGAAAACTGAAGAAAAATTCACATACTCAAACACTTCTTAACTTTTCGTTAGGGAAAAAATTGAGGAAAAAGAGAAAAAACTTTCTTATAAAAAGCCATATAAGAACATTAACGAACGACAACATTACAATCAGTTTATTTGCTGACTGACTTCTATTTGTATGTTTTCATAGAGTGTGCTTTACTGAACAAACTTTTCATAGTTTTTTTTGTTATTTTAATGTAATTTTTAATGTTTTTCTTCATTATTATTATTTGTGCTTTTGCTAACTTTTTCAAATCAGTGATTCATCGTTTACAATTCATTCATCATTGCGACTTCATTAATTGGAATTACTTTAGCGTGTAAACTTTAAAATCAATTGAAGGATTATTTTGAAATTGTGCTCGTTTGTTCGATGTGATTCGATGCGAATAGTCTGATTATTGTGTGCGAGTATTTTTAATATTTTTGCTTTTCATTATAATTAAGTGCGTTGCATCGCGTTACGGTTGTGTAAACGACAAATTTGTACAAAATGCTGCTAATAAAATTAATCATAGTCAGGTAAGTTAATTTTTTTTTCTAATATAATTGTTTGAAAATATTTTTTACAATCTTAAAGATGAGGAAATTGTGTTAAAAATTGAATCACCTACAAGTAATTAAAAAATTATTGCAATTTATAAAAATTTTTAAAACAGACTAAGACTCCCAAGTTTTTAATTCTAGATAAAATAAAGAATTATTAAACAACTGTATTACGTAAGATGTCTTCCATAATTTTGGTTAAAATTCCAAGAACTAGTTAAATACATTAATGTTTTTTTCCAAAGAATAAATAAACTTTTAAGATGTCCTTAAAGGTTTCAAAACCTTTAAAATTTTGAACCGATCTGATCATAATCTATTCAACATAATTATTATTGTCACTGTCAAAAAAAAAACGTTTTTTACTAGAACTGGTACAAATGTAGAAGCATAAGTCGATAAAGTTTTTTTCCGTAAACGATTAATCAGTCTAGAAACAGCGTCATCTTATATATAAATACGGGAACAATTTTTTTTGACGATGATTTTTAAGTACCTTATCGTCCACTGATTTTCATGAAACATATATCGGTGTAAAGGTTTTTTTGTGTAGATATACACAATTAAAGAGTTAAAAAGCATATTAAATTTGCTTGCAAACATACGCACATACATGTTTAGTTATTATTCTTTGTATAAACCAGGGCTGTGGAGTCGGAGTCGGAGTTGAAGAATCGGAGTTGATGTTTTTGTGCTGGAGTCGGAGTCGTAGTACCCAAAAAAACTCGCGACTCCGACTCCAAAGTTTTTCGGCATAAAAAATTTTAAAAAAATTTCCAAAATAAAAATTATCTTCTTAAAACACATTTAAAATTTAAATAAATGGTTTATGAATACTGCTCTTATGTGCTGTTTCCAAATGACAGGCGATGGACTGAGTGCTTTTCATATACAGGGGTGTGCTGGAAATAGCAAACGTAAAACGCAAGAATTTTAAAAGTCGTTTTCAAATAAGATTTTTGTAATTAAAGAATTTTATGACAAATATTTAACAAATATTTTCCTATTAAACAGGATTTTAAACCAAAAATTATAAGAATTAGGTTAAAAGTTTATTAAAAACAACTTCCAAATTCTTGCGTTTTGCGTTTGCGATTTCCAGCACACCCCTGATAAATTTTGCTACATAATCAATCGCCTGTCATTTGGAAACAGCACATTAATGTTTGCGTACGGTAATTGCTTCTCAAAAACTTTAATTTTTAGAAGGCCGTACGGTAATGAAAAAATAAAAGTTAAAATCACTGAGTCTCATATACATTTAGCATCAAGATTATAGCAGGAGTCGGAATAGGAGTCGGAATCGGAGTCGCACTTAAAAAATTTCAGCATTTGGAGTCGGATTCGGAGTTAGTACTTTTTTCGGACGACTCCACAGCCCTGGTATAAACGTATTATGACAGGGTTACCGTAAGACATTTTTAAACAAAAGTCGCGGAAAAACGTCGTTTAAGAAAAAAAAAGTCGGAAACTATTTTAATGACTTTTAACGAAGATCTGCGTTTCTATTTTTTACTTTGCTAACATTTCATGAAAATATTAAATACGGGGTTATGCAGTATATATTTTTTTTCTAAATTTTAAGAATTAAAAGTTTTTAAAAGCGTTTAAATTTATATTGCAGACATCCGTACAAAGATAGGTGAATAGTGCATTTTGCCGTTCTCTTAAAATGTGTACGTTTTTATTGTACAACGCACAGGTTCTCTCGGAAGTAAATGTCAAGCAATTTTCGGCCACCAGGCGATCCTAGTAAGCATAAAACGCACTCAATCCGAATTAGTAATGACCTGAGTCTTATCTAGAACCACGAAAAGCGGTAACCACCAGGGATTAAGAAAGGCTCCATTTTTGTGTATTGGTAAGACCGTTCGGCGATCACTTAGAGGGTATTATCTTAAATCAAAAGGTTTCTTAAATTATTTCTCTTGTCTCGGTAATTCGGACATTCCGATATTTCGGACACCACATGGTTTTTAATTGTCCGGTTTATCGAGATTATACTGTAACAAATCTTTTTGATTCCTCCACCACAATTAGTTGTGAAGAGGGTATATTAAGTTTGTCATTTCGTGTGAAACTTTTTTATTATTCATCTCTGACCCCATAAAGTATATATATATTCTGGGTTCTTGAGTGATTCTAAGTCGATTTAGCCATGTCCGTCTGTCTGTCCGTCTGTTGAAAACACGCTCACTTTCGAACAACTCAAAAGAAAGCTTGGTGCCAAATTGCTTGTAGTTATCCTAAGCAGTTTGGGATTGAAATTCAGCAAAATCGGTACAGTAGGACCAGAGCTATGAATCAAAATGTGGAACCACCACCTAAAAAAATGGTAATTTTGTTACAAAAAATGACATAAATGGTGGAACAAGGCACGGAATGAGATAAGATTTTGCAAAAATTGGTTTTATTCGACTGGATCGTGAAGATCCGTTCATAATTTACCCTAGGCCCCATATAAACACTACTCCCGGAAAACAGTTTGGTATGCCTAAAACCGTAAAAAATAATGCTATCATAACAAAATCTGGTACGTCACAGTTTTTTAGGACTAGAAATAACACTGTGAAATTTCGTGAAGATCGGTCCATAATTTACCTTAGGCCCCATAAAATCCTACTAACGAAAAACAGTTTAGTACGCCTAAGACCGTAATTAATAATGCTATCATAACAAAATTTGGTACGTTACAGTTTTATAGTACTAGAAATTACACTGTGTATTTTCGTGAAGATCGGTCTATAATTTACCCTAGGCCCCATCTAAACCCTACTCTCGGAAAACAGTTTAGTACGCCTTAAGCCGTAATAAATTATGCTATCAAAATAAAATTAAATACCTCACTACTCACACTAATAAATTTCGTGATGCTCGGTTCATAATTTACTATAGGCCCCATATAAAGCCCACTGAGCTGTCGGTGGAGGGTATCAAAGATTCGGCACAGCCGAATATAGCACTCTAACTTGTTTAATTTCGAATCGTATTGGATTATACTATTCCTACGAACAGAGAGTCAGAACTGTTTCTATTAAACCAGTTATAGGTTGATTGGCTTTCGAGTAAACTCGTTCAAATAAACCTCTTAAGCTAAAATATTTAATTATTTTCGCCCATATCGCCTACTGATGTCATTTTAAAAACCTTTTTACTCAATGACGTTGATATAGAAGTTCCAATACCAAGGAAAGTCTAGGTAGAGATAATATTTGTTTTAGTTAAGTTCCTTCACTGTGGCCATTAGGGTTTCGAATGCCTTAATACTAGCTAGAGAAGAATTTTATGACCTGGCAAAGTCGTTGGAGTAGTTTATACATACATACATATGTATATGTAAAATATATAAACCAAACTAGCAACAAATTTAAATATAAAGAGAAATAGAATTTACTGGTCTTTAGGTAGGAGAAAGATTTGCTATAGATTAAGCTACTGAATAAAACTTATTGCGTGCTTTTCTGGTTCTGACATTTGATAGGAATTCAACCGTTTATCATAATTTTTGTTGCTTACACGTTCTTATTCTGCGTATAGTATTAACTAGTGCTCGTTTTTAACAAATTTTGCAATTTTTTTTTTATTATTCCCTTTTTATAAAAATAAGTTAAAAAAAAATCCCTGTGGCAAAAATGGGATGGCTGCTTATTAATGAATATTAGTTGTATTTTTTATACCTATTCGTTAGCATATAATTGAATATTTATTTCAATTACTCAGTCATTAATAAATATTCAATTTGCCAGGTGAATGTTTAAATAATGTGCATTATAATTTTACTATTAATACAACAAGTAATAATATTAAAAATATGTTGTGTTATGTTGAGACTTAATATCAGTCAGATTTTTTAAATACTTGCATCCAGTTCAAACAACCAAATAACTGAATAAAAAAAATCAAGTGGAGAGACAATTAAAAATAAATTATTGCATATTTACACGCAATTTTTAGATACTATAAAAAAGTACAGGAAAAGGGGAAAGAGAAGAATATGAAAAATAAGTATCATTATTGTCTATTTGTAGAATTTAAAATGTACAACATACCGCAGCTTAAATAAAGTAGTAAACATTAAAATAATGTTTGTTATTTTTACGATTTTCAGTTCTTTTTTGTTGATTTATTATTAACAACATAATTTTTTAACCAAAAAATGTGTGATTCGGTTTTTTATGAGTTGTAAGTGTTTAAAAAAAATAATAATAAAACCTAGACAGTTTTTCCTTGTGTGTACAATGAAGGCAGAAACAATATATTTATCCGTTTAAGAGCATTTTATGAACTTTTTGAATCGGTTTACATTTGACTTTTGCTCACATCCG
Organism: Pollenia labialis; assembly: GCA_949318255.1. Classification (NCBI taxonomy): domain Eukaryota; kingdom Metazoa; phylum Arthropoda; class Insecta; order Diptera; family Polleniidae; genus Pollenia; species Pollenia labialis. The sequence continues at coordinate 146,572,902 of OX439139.1, forward strand.
TTAAAAGCTTTAACTTCCTTTGAAATGTTAATATTAAAATTTATCGACCGTTTCAAAAATCCCTTTAAGATGCAAAATCTCAAATATGTAGATGGTTTATCTTAATAGTCAGCCTCATTACGAAAGTTGTTGTAGTGGTTGAAGCCGATAGAAATGTTTATCATAAAAATTTAAATTTCACGACAACGATAATGTAAAACACGTAGAAAGTTGTAGGTATTTATGTCGCTTACGACAATAATAATAAAAAATTTCTTAAAACGACTGGGTGTCGATCACGACAACGACACTCATAATAACGCAGAATGTTCGGCACAAATAACTCTTATATGCATTTTAGCCTAATAACATTACTTTGTTTCGGTTACCTCAGACTGGCCATCGGGTACAAATAGAACACACTCTCCCACTTACATCCGTTTACAGTTAAACTATAGGCGTATTTTAGATTTAAGGAAAAGAAACAAAAATTGTGTCTAAGTTTGAAACATTGGAATTGAAAATGATCATTTCCGGTTTTTTGCATACCTCTTAAACTTATGGAGATACCATTCTCAAACTTTCACAGTATATGAGGAAATTCTATCACTAGTTAATTCACGTAGCTAAAATTAACGTTTAAATTACCAAAGTAGTGGTATCGGATAGGTAGGTAGGTAGGTAGGTAGGTAGGTAGAAAGGCTGGTGCGAAGTTTCCTCCACACCTTCACCCAGAGACCAATATGGTCCATTGCGACGCCTTAATTAGGATAGATAAGGTGAAAAGGAAAAGGTAGATGAAAAAGAGAATGACAGCCCGAGAATAAGAAAATAGATATAGAAATAAAGCAAAGACCAAACCAAAATTCACACTACACGCGGACAGCGCCCCGTCTCCTCTCGCGCAGCCAGGTCATCCCCATTACGAATCCTATAAGACCCTCGAGTCCACACCCCGAGACGTCCCCTAACTCGCCCTATCAAAGTCCTGACACAGACCCTACTCTTGCCCAGCAGCGATTTCGAATCGGACCTCCTAAGTACCGGCCACAGTGTCCTTGATACACGGCAGTCCATTCGGCTCCCCCAGGCCCGGTTGGTCACATCCAGAATCCATTCCGTGATCCTTCCAAAGAGGAAGCCAATTGGAGGCCTAACTGCCTCCACCCGGTCAGGATCATCCACCTCATCAGCCACCTCATTGCCGATTATGTTGGAGTGACCCGGCACCCAGCATAGCCTCAACGCATATTCCCCTAAGACTCCCCCTAGAGCCCTCCTACAATCATCAACCAGCCTGGATTTCACATAACAGCCCCTCACAGCCATAAGAGCTGCCTGGCTGTCCATATATATAGTGACCTCCGAGCCCTATCAATGTTGTCCCTCATCAGTCCCACGGCCCTCAAGACCCCTAGAACCTCCGCCTGAAAAACACTGCAGTCGTCGGGAAGCCTATATGACATTCTGATGTTCAGATCCTCGATGTAGACCCCCGCACCCGTGCCCCTCATCTTCGAGCCATCAGTGAATATAGCAAATCCATCAAATAATCTGCTCCTACCCGACCAGCTCCCCCTAGTAGGCATTATTACCTCCGGCACCCGCCCAAAATCCACCCTGGTGCTCACGTAATCAGTAGAGCCGGGCAATCCCAGGCAGTAGCCCCCGGATAGGTAAAGATAACTGTTAGGAGCGAACACGACTAGATATCTGTTTGTAGAAATTACGGACATCAGTAGGACTTTCTAAATCGATCTAACATTGTCCGTCCAGCCGTCTGAATGTCTATCCATTTAAAATTTGCATATAAATTAGTGAGAATCGGATTATAATTTCGGTAATTCGTTTTGTGAAAATAAAAATGGCAGGAAAGAAATTGTCTTTATTCAGGATTTAATTTCTGTTATTACATAATTAAAACTACACAAAAATATTATGGTTGAAATTCATACATACGTAAGTGAAGCAACCACTACCCGAATGATTTCTTAAATTTTTTTACTTATAAAAACGAATAGTTTCCATAACAGCAATTTTATAATTTTTTTAATATTTATAACTTTAACATTACCAATATTTTACTGGAAAGGGGCTTACCAAAGTGACCGAGAACAATTATTGTTGTATCCGTTATCTATTTAAAGTTTAAAAATTTTCTATTTTAAACAATAACAATATGTGCTTGCAAATTTTTGTCGTTATGAGTTGGCAACACTTTATGTGACAAGCGTAACACAAAATTAAAGCCCATAATTAAAAATTCTAGAGTTCACCACAATATGTTTTTAATAAGAATACAAATCCTTCAATTGTTTGTTGTTGTTTAATCAAAGCACAAAATGTAGCTTAATCGGCTATAAAAGATAATATTCATTTATTCTTGCGAAAAAAGTAGAAGAAAAATTAAAAAAGAAAATATAATTTCGCAACATATTTCACAAATCAGCTTGAATAAGTAGACTTCATCTGTTGACACGCAATCATTTTTTCATCAAGTATATTTCAGCATTGGGGCAACATCAACAAATAAAAATGTTTTTGTTTTTAAAATATTGATTGTGCCGCAAACAACAACATTGCAACAGCAAAAACAATGCCAAAGATTTATTAATAATTCAATAGTAGCACATATGTATGTATGTATGTCTGGTCGTTAATAATACATACCCTTCTCCTGTCACCAACCCCCTTTTAACAATACCCTCATAAAGTTTAACTTGCAAAAAGGGTTTCTAAAATTTTTTAAAAAATTTCGGGAATTTTACGAGAATTTTGTTTTGACTTTAATATAAGTTTCTGTGATATTAAATGATACTGCCAGTGTAAAAATTTTCAACCGGAACAAATGATAACGCATCTGACCGCAATTTAAGGAGATCAACTTTGTATTGTTTGTTAAAACAGGAATTAGTTTTCAACATCTATTATAAAAAAAACAAAGTTTTAGCAATTTTTGATAAATATATGTAACAGCCGTACCTAAACAAGAGCGGAAGGCGGAACGTTTTATTCCGCTAAGCTTTTACGCTGATATGCCATACCTAAACAAGAGCGTCAACGTTGTGCCACAAAAAGTGGTGTTAACTTTCTTGTTTAATAAAACCCATATAATAGAAATAAAAAGAAGAGAAAAACCAGCTAGATTGACAAAAAATAGCTAAATTGTCATTATTTATTATTAATAGCGGCCAACTTCACTATTAAACGCGCTGTCAAAATCGGATTTTCCAATTGTAAAGCGTTGACGCCGCGCTATTTAGGGATGCTTCATACAAATTGTATGGGCATGAGAATTTTTGACAGCTAGAAAACGCTTTCCGCTCTTGTTTAGGTATGGCTGTAAGTGTAAAGAAAGGAAAACTTAAAAAAAAAAATTTAAAAACTTTATTTCTAAAAATTATATTACTGTCGCACAAAATCTTACAAAAAGTTTACCACAGTAAATCAGAAAGTCAAATCTTCTGATTTCAAGCAGCTGAAGATATCATCTCAAAAAAATCAAATATTAAGCAACACTTTCGGTTACATATTTCTCTGATTATGCATGTTCTTTTTTTTTTGCATAAAATTACCATTTTGCAGTGTTGACAGCTCTTCGCCACCAAAAAGGAACAAAATTATACAGGGCTAGATTGGCAACACTGCCTTTGATTGTTAATAGGTGTGTTGATTTACTTTACTAGCAGATACTTGCAACGAGAGAGTATATTAAAAATGTACAAAATTTTTCACCCAATTGCTCAAAAAAAAGAAGGAAATTAACGCTTTACCAGCAAAAACTATTAAATTAGGCGCATTGACTATTGACATTGGCTCGCTGTTAGTGACGGTTCACACTCTTCAAGTTTTAGCCGTCAAGTCTTGAGTTCTTAGAAGAGAAGGGAAAAGAGAATGGCGTTTCTTTCTCTACTAAAAACTAAAGACTTGACGACTAAAACTTGAAGAGTGTGAACCAGCACTACGATACGAAATTCTGTTTGAACTATTTGCACATAGTTATTGTTCCTTAATTTAAGAAAATTACCAATTTTATGTTTTTGAAAAATTTTTAATTTAAAAAAATATAAATATTATTTTGTTATACATTTTCAAAAGTTTGTTTTATTAACAAAAACATAAAACAACTGTTTCAAGAATTTTTGCAAGTATAAATTTGCAAGAATTTTTTTTCTTTCCTTGTGACGCTCTCTACTTGCAAATTGTTTGGGTTAATGAACACTTTCCATAATATTAATTGTGACATGTTCGTAAAATTTTTTAGTATGTAATTTAAAACACCTTATAACAGAATAAGGCCCGTTTTCACAACTTGCCAATAGCTAAAGGTAGGGTTGCATCGGCCGGATAAAAAGTATTCCATTACTACAACTTTACTTTGGCCTAAACAGAGCAATAAATGAAACCTACCGTTACACATGTTCTGCAACTTTAGTGAGAACTTTCGCATCGAAAAGATGTGATAAGTTCTCGAAAAGTGAGAAAAAAATTTGTCTGTAATTTAAGTCGAAAACGATCAAAAAAGATAACGTTGTAACGTTATAAATGTCATAACATTGTATTTGAAGCCGATGTGACATTGCAGGTGCTGAGAACGCCAGTCAAACATATCGTTGACGGCGACCAAAATTTAATAAAATTAAAAAATTTTCTACGACGGCGGGGAAAATACAACCGTCGACTATACCTAGTAATGTAAAGTGCGACTTTAATGATTGTTGTCGTCACATTTTTTTAGTGAGTATATTTGCGAACTTTTCTCACAAAAATGTTACAGTCACACTTTTTCTATAAATTGCTGAGACACAGACACAGTTGAGTAAGAAAAACAGCTGTTTGTTTCAATAAATGGCATTTTTATTTAATTTCGCAAATTTTCATCGAAAAGTTTCTCGACGCGGGAGTTACAGAACATGGGCACTGATAGGTTAAAGTTAAATTGCAATAATGGAACACTTTTTATACGGACGATAAAAAACATGGAATAAAAAATATTTCGAAAAATTGTAAACCCTTGTGAAAAACACAACAAAGTATTGCTACCGGAGACATTTTTCTTATTTTATATTATTGTTGTCGCTGTTTCCTTTTGTTATTGGTTGCATGTGTGTCGCTACATTGATTTAAAAAAGGGGTGCATCATCATACTAAGTTAGATACTTAATTCTTTTGTAATTTTTCATTAAACATTAAACTTTAGCTTTAAATAGGGTTGTTTGACTCGTTGATTTGTGTAGAAATAAAAATAAACGTGAATGTGCATGTGAACTTGAAGGACGAAATTGGCAAATGATTAAAGATTTATGTAGTCGGGCAGTGTTGTCAAGCCATCACACTTCATATAAAAAATATATTAATAAAAATAACATTAAAATAGAGTAGGGACGTTTAGGACCAATAATCCTTCCAAAATCTTACGTTTAAACATTCGAATACATTCTATAACAAATTTTCTATTCAAAAATACATGTATATTAGAGCGACTTACCAAAAAAACATGCTCGATGTACCCTCCTAAAAATTAACCTTTAACTTATTAAAGATGAAATTTAAAAAATTTGGCTGCAACTTTGACCTCTCGCGAGCTGGACCATTTTGAAAAATTGTCTATTTTTGCATGATTTGTTAATTTGTGAATCTGTTTCCTTACCAACTTATACAATATGGGTATCATAAGAAAGGTTTTTTTAAGCTGTACATACAATTTGCCCAAGGACGATCATCCATGTGCTTTTTTTAATGATATTTTTTAAAAAATAATTGTTTTTGAATTTTTTATGTGGTTGAAAAAAAATGATCCGTACTTTTTGGCGGCATATTTTTTTCGCAAAATAAAAAAAGTTATTATATTTTGTTGTTTATATTAATTCGTCCGGCTTATATTGAGAGTCAGATCGTGACGCACAAGCAATATACTAAAAAAGAATCACGAAAAGATTTGCTATAACGCTTTTTAAAATGGCAATAAAAAAAATGTGTCTTAAATGATCTGTATAAAAGTTTTGTAAATATAAAGAATAAAATTTAATAATTTTTTTTATTTGCGAAAAAAATATGCCGCCAAAAATTCGTGGGTCATTTCTTTTTATCTTTCTTTAGTCCTATTTTCATCCATACATGATCTAGAAACTAAATCCGCTTTCATATTAGAGTTACAACAAAATTGCATTTATATATATTCCAGAGCACCGTGTAAAATGCATTTAATTTGCAAAAATCTAAATTATTTTCATTAGCAAAAAAAAAATTTGATACCCATATTGCCCTATTTAAAACGAAGGGCTACCACCCCATTGCATTTTTGTCAAAACGCGAATTAGCACGAATTTCAAAAAAAGCTGAGACCCGTTTTTAATTAAATCGACTTAAGATTAAAATATGTTAATTTGGCATTTTTATTACAAACAACCTCGAACAAAAATTCCAAAAAAATTATTTTTACAGAATATCCTTAACAAATTGTATATACAGTTGGACGCGCCTTCAAAAAACCTGTCTAATGATATCCATATTTATATGTTGGTAAGGAAACAGATTCTCAAATTAACAAAACATGAAAATACAGACCCTTTTTCAAAATGACCCAGCTCACGAGAGGTCAAAGCTGGAGCCGAAATATTGTAAATGTCATCTTAAAAAAACCCCAACGTTAATTTTGAGGGGGGGGGGGGTACACCTTGCACTAATTTCGCTTCAACACAACTGGAGTCGCTCATATGTACCAAGATTATTTTATAACGACAAATAAAATTATAAATTGTTCTAATTATCTTCACAACAGATTTAAAGAAAATATGTTAAAATTGGACAAAAAAAAGTCTATGATTGCACAAACTTTCTGTAAATATGTATGACCTGCCCAGGAAGTCACACATACAATAGAGCAAATACTTCAAAAATGTAAACAATCAAGCTCGTCTTTTCTAATCGTAGAAGTTTCAATTAGGGACGTAACGAATACCGATACTTCAGATTTTCCAGTATATCGTTATCGGCGATATTTTGCTGTACATACGACGATACTTTTTTGTATTTTTAGGGAGTGTTTGTGAGCAAATAATTTAATTTTTTCCTAGCAACAATGAGAAATATCATATTAAAAAGCAGAGCATAAAATTAAATAGGAAAATGAAATTGTTTCATATAATAAATTTATCAACGAAATAGATATAGTTTCAAAATTTACCGGGTGACTTAGGATTATTTATAACTAAAATATTTGAGGCTTTAGAAAATAAAAAAACCTATTGCTTATCTACAATGTTTGTTTCAAAGACAATTAACTTCTATCGTACCGAAGAAATGTCTTATTGAGCTACTTAACATGTCTCTGCATTCCGAAAGTGTTGAAAACACGGTACCCTACAGGTAGTACAAGTTCTGATAAATCAATGACATGTTAAACCCAAACTTAAGAAAACAGGTCAGGACTTTTGTCGCATCTGAGATACTATTTTCCACTGCAGATCTGGTTCAAACGGACTTGCGAAATCGTATCTCTCCGCAAAAGTTGAAAGTTTTTCGTTTCTCCTGATCAAAAAAATTCAAAATTAAAAAGCCGACAAGGTCCACTGCTAAAAAGCACACTTTTCAAAAGCAGCAGCAAAATAAACACACTGTTTTTGAAGTAACTTTTTAAAAGCCACTGGCTGGAAGTTCCAATGGGTAATAATTAATACATTTCTAGAAAGTATATGTGCATATGTATGTAGATTTGCATTTACTTATATGTATTTTTACATCAAAATTAATTAATTTTTAGTTTGTTAACCCAAAATTTTATATTTTTATTTTGAAATTAAATAATTTTTTTTTATTTGTTTTTATATTTTTGTTTTTTTAAGTCTATTTTTCAATAAAAAAAAAAAGATTTATAAAAAGTACAAAAATGTTGATGGTCAGTACCATCCCAATTTTTAAATTTTTCGTCACTGATACGTGTACGTTATGTTGCTTTTTTGCAATTTTTAAGCAAAATAAGTTAGTAATACCTCTTTAATACTGGGGTAAAGAAACTCCCTTTACTTAGACATTCTTTGAAATATCATTAAAAAAAACAAAAAACTACTACCATACATATGTATAATTTGTTTCTATTTGATTGAAATTTAATATTATAACAAAAGAAATTTGAGTAAGCAGTAAAAAACCAAATACCAAACGAATAAAAATAAATCCTATCAATTGATAATAGAAAAACTAAACATCAATAAACAATGAAGATAAACTACATTGTTGTAAACAGAAACAACAACCTTATTAAAAAACAATAAAAACAATATACCCACACGCAGTACCGATTCTAGTGACATAAAATAAATGACAAGACAATTTTGTCAAATCATTTCTCTCTAAAAAGAAAAGCTTTTAAACTAAAATAAACAATAAATCAACTTAATTTTTTTAAATCTTAAACATACATAAATAAATATGTATCTAGACTTAAAACCAATACGTACAAATAAACATATACAAACATACCTTTAAATCTACATACCGTCACCTAAAACGCAAAAAGCCCTATCTAAAATTTTGAAAATTTTACAAAAGAAGCAAAAACAATTTATGTAAATGATAAATTGCCATAACTGCTTATTACTTATTTTTCTTATAACACCTACGAGTTGTTTTGACAATTGGCAATGTTGCATATAATCTTTTTGTAGATAGGGCCTTTTGTTTTTTGTAAATAAAATCGCAAATTTTGTTCGAAAGATTCCTAATGTTTTTATGTTTTTGTAGACATACATCAGAATCAATAAAAAAGTTGATTTTTAATTTTTGGTAAGTTAGGGCCCTTTGCGTTTTAGGTAACAATATATTTTATTATTTATCGAAGTGTGTCCATGTGTTTGGTTAATTCTGAAAAATGTGCTAAATAACTTGGAAAAAATACTTCAATTGATGAAGAAGAAAGACGAAGAATTATTCTTCTTATGTAAAAAGGCACGTTCTTCGATTGGTGTATTGTACTGGGAATACATGGGTTATAACCCATTATTATTATTGAACAAATAAGTAACAGTTTGAATATGAAATATTATCAACATTTTATACTTATAGGCGTTAAGAATGTGTTGTGGTAAATATTACACTGAACAAAATTCATTTTGAAATGTTTTTGGTGAAGTTTTGCTAGGAACATAACTTTTTTGAAATTTTAAACAATTTGCCCGTCAATTTTGCGTAAAGTTCATAGTGCAGCACTAATTATTAGGAAATAAGTTTTCGGTTGAAGTTCAAAAAATTCACAATTTACTATTATCATTGCCGCTAAGATCGTAATTTACATGGAATCGGCTAGCCAATGTGCAAAATTGTCTATAAATATGAATAACATTTTAACGCAAATAAAGATGGTTGGGTCATACCCTGCGTAAGCCATCCAATTATATCAATAGAATAGAAAGGGACGACCTAAAAATACAAGTTCAAGCCCATCTACAAACTGCTGGATTAACCTAGAATGAAGCCAACAAAGCAGCAAACAGATAGAACTCGTTGGAGATCAGCTTTTGAGACCTTATGTTTCTTATATAAAAGTTTATATATACATATATGTTGATATGTATGTATATATAAAATTTGTATACATTTTTTAGTAATAACAAAATTGTCTATGAACAGAAGATTTATTGCAAAATAATTTATGTAATATTTTTATTTAAAATTTCTTACACTTTCTATTAATACAAAATGGTAAACAATAAATTCTTAGAAAATTTTGTATTTTTAATAGAAAATTTTAAAAAATATTGCGAAACAATAAATAGAAAATATAAATAGAAAATTGTTTACATAATTTTCTGCAAATAAATAATTTTCATAATTTAATTCCTATAAACACAAAATTTAGTTCAAAATTTCCTGTTATCGAAAGTTTTGTACAAAATTTTCCATTTATGAATTTTTTATTATTTTATTTATTTCTTTTTTTTTTTAATTTCCACTTCACTTTAATTTAACGCGGGATTTCCGGGTAATTTTCTTTAATAATAATTGAAAAAAAGAGCTGAAAATCTGTTAATACTTAAACAAAAACTATTCAATATTTCTGTGGCATTTTGACAAAACATGTTAAGCCAAATTTAAAAATTTTAAAAAAATGTTGTTAATCATACGAATTTTTATTAAAAAACATTTTGTTTACGTTTTTAAAATTTTGTATAATAAACAGGGACCGAAAATAGTAGTTATATTGGAGTTTCAAAACAAAAAAGCAGATGGATGTAAATGACGAAAAACTGATGAAAGTATACCAAACTGATCCTTATGAACACGTCTATGATAAAATATACTGATTTTTTCGAGCAAAAATTAAAGATGCTTCACAAACAAGTTAAATGAATTAATATTTATTCACTTTTTGTTTTTATTTAATTTTGTTTTCAACTTTTCTTTTATTTAACAATTTTTTCACAATTTGTAAGCATTTTGTTTGTTACTTTTGTTTGTTTACCTTTTAAAACTTATGTTTTTTTGATTTACTAAATTTTACTGCAAACATTTCTGCAGTAAAAATTTGTAAATACTCAGACAAGAACTGTCCCTTTTCGCTCTCAATTTGAGTTCTCATTTACTGTATTTTGTGTACGCGAACGCAATTTAGTAAAATGCAGTATAGTTCAGTAAAAAATAGTAAAAACTTTTGTGTTCTCGAACGCAGCTAATATTATACAAAATAAATGTATCTGTCATTTTCCGAAAGATTTACTATATTTTTCTTTATACTAACAAAAATATGCTACTTTAAGTTACCCATAACAAATGAATTCCAACACAAAAAACTGTTAACTTTTTAAAATGTAACGACCGTTACTTTAAAAAAAAAAATTTTTTTGGTAACTAATTTCTTTGGTTTGAAAATAAATCCATTCCTTAAACAAAACATTTCAATGAATTTAATCAGATATTTTACAATACATGATGTTTGTTTCTGACATTTGAAAACAGCACATTTATTAAGTAGCGACCGTTACTTTTTTAATGGTCAAAAAGAGTATTGAAATTAAATTTTTTTATGAATTCTTTCGGTTGCTGCCATTGCTTAAACTTTCGTAAGTCCAATATGGAGGAATCCTCGTGACATATCTGGGTAGGTTGGAAATTTATTTAAAAAATCTTCGAAAATCGGTAACGACCGTTATTTTGGAAACACCCAGATATAAATTTGTAGGATGATGTCTATTGATAACTAAGATTTTTGTACGTAATTTGGCAATTGTGGCTCTTTCTGTCTTCCAGATATGGTGAGTTGAACTTCTCTTCTCACAAGGATCCAGAATAAATATATTTATACGATCTAGGATTTATATTGAATATATATTTTTTTACCTGCAGTACAGGGTATAAAAAATGAATTTATATATACTATTTCCACCTGTGGTAAAGGGTATAACAGAATAATATCACTTTTTAAAATTCTTCAAATTCAAATATTAATCAGTTTTAAAATGTCTACCTGTGTTATTAGTCGTATAAAAATGATTGTCATACTAAACCACAACATTATTAGAGGCTGCCACAATATGGTTGTCGATTCTTGATGGAGGACTAATGTAACCATAATATGGTCTCCGGTGACAATAATATGGTTAAATTAACCGTTATCTGTTAAAACAAAAGCTTGTTTAAAATACATTGTTTTGCTGGAGGTGACCATATTGAAAAATGTTTTCCTCTGAATGCACATCAAAAGCAATATGAATATTGTTTGGTTTTTAAACTCTACAATTTTCCGACTTACTCTCGTCCTGCACGGCAAATAAGAAAACACGTTTAATATAGAATAAATTATGTGTACATATATAATATAAAAAAGATATTTAATTGAATTTTGTATTATTAATTATTCTTTTAAGAATGTATACAGGTATCTTATAAAGGCTAAAGCCTATAGTGCACGGAATGTAAAAAGCTGCATGCGCATGTGGCTCTGACGTAATTTTGATGACAACCACCACATGCGCATGTGGCTTTTTTCATTCCGTGTACTAAAGGCTTAAGTATGAAATGTTATCCTAAAATCGTTCATTTAATTAAATAAATAATTATTTTCTATTTTTAACGGCAATTCTTGGAATATTAGAAATTCAAAATTCTATCCACTTCCCAGAAAAGTGAATTCACTATAATATTTGTGCAAAATTTCGAATGAGTAGCAAATTTTCCTTCAAAAAGTAATTTTCCGTAAATTTAAAATTTTTATAATGGCAACTTTTCCCAACATTTTCACTAATTATTGTAAAAATTTCTTATATATTTAAAATTTCTTTTAGTGTAAAATCATGCTAAAGTGCTATACAAAAAACACTAAAAAGTTTTTGCACAATATGCTACTAAATGGCTTACAAAATGTACTATTGACCGCCTAAGATGTTGCTGATAATGTTTACAATGAACATAGTTTTTTTCCATAAAAAATATTTTTGTATTTATTACTCTTTTAAGAAAATGTTTATTTCATGTTAATATTTTTTTCCAATATGAAAAATACTCGTATTGTAGCAAGAAAGTCCAATGCATAAATATGACTATAAAATTGAAGAAACTAAAAATGGTTTATAAACAACTAAGCTTTTTTGTATATGCCACAAAGGCAGAAGTTGCACAGCAATAAACAGAATAAAAAAGTGCCGCATACTATTTATTGTACGTGTTTAGCATTTCAAAAATTATATAAAAAATTTTACTTCTTTCTGTTATTTTGCAGAATTATTTATAAACTTTGAACATTTGAGATTCAAAGAAAAAAATTATAAAATTTTTAAATAATATTTTTTTAAATTTTCCAACCAGAAAAGGAAGTGAGTCTCCATAACATGGACTTTGGTGGAATTTTTTTTTTTTTTTTTTTTTGAGAATATTTTCATGGAAAAAGTTTAGTTGCTTGTATGTAGTTGCAAAAAACTATAAGTAAATTAAATACAATAAATTTTGCAACATTTGCAACATATGTTTCAATGAATGTATCAGTAAGGAAAAGCATATATGTACATATGTATGTACATAGTTGTAAATGCTTGTTCATATACTGTTCTTTATACATATGATTTCGCACATATGTATGCCTATATGTACATATTTTATAAGAATTGACCACCAAACAGCTGCCTAAAGGAAAATATTTACATTTGTGGATATTTGTATGGATGGGTGGCTGGAGTACAAGGACTTTGTTCTGTATTTTAAAACGGAAGAATCACAGACTATAAATAAACTACAAAACGCCACACACAGTCGGTTTAAATGAATATTATGTTTTTTTTTTGGATTAACTTCTGTTAGTTTTTATTAAAAAATTGTATAAGTTGTTTTTGAAATAGAAGCAGTAAAGATTTATTAGATATTGATATATTAAACAATGTTATTTTAACCGATTGCACTTGAAGCAAAATTTAATATATTGAGACTACAAACAAAGCTCAACCGTAAAAACACGGCTTTTTTCCATTCTCTTGAAATCGCATCAATTGTTTGTTATATAAATGATGTGTAATGAAGTGCATTTCATTAAGCGATAACACAGTACAACATAATTAAATTTTTTTGTAAAATAAGTAGGTTCCACCGGGTGACTCTAGTGCATAGAAAACAATGATATTTTTAAAAGATTTATGTAAAAACCTACGAGAAACATTTTAACCCTTTAACTCTACATCTAGGTCTTTTTTGTCTCTTTCTTAAAAGAGGATCAAAAAGTAACCTAAAGTAGGCATATTATGTTCCATATTAATGCTCCAAAAAAAATATTTCTCACAAAATTCTACTATAAATCTCTGAATACACCAAAACTTAAAATGCAACATACATAAATGCCACAAATAACCAAAATAATAATTTTTACAACTGGTACTTTAATGTCACAAAAAAAAAAGATATATTTGGTGCTAAAACTATATTTCTATATACTAGGTTTAAGTCATTACTAATGGCGTATCAAAATAACTTACTGTTTGGAGGGATTATTTTAAATGTCGGTTTTTCACAAAAATATCACAAGTTTATTTAGGAGAACCTGAGAAGCAATGCCAAAAGTGGCAAAATAAGCCCACATACAAAAACTGCGATAATACGCCAATGACATTCAAATAAAATAAAGCTCTAAACATAACATTTATTAATAAAAAGTGATGTTTTCATATAAAAATGTAATTACGTTTTAATTCTATATTACATAATTAGTCACATTAAATCTTGTTTCAACATGATGAAAATTTTAAAGTTTGCAGTTTAAATATCTGCATAATATTAAAAAAAATGATCGTTTTCAAGAAAAAGCTTAATAACAAGAGCGTGGAATTTCGTGCATTTATTATTGATAAACATGCGCACAATTTTTTTTTTTTGGCAGTTCTAAAAATAATATTAAGAACTACATACATAGGTACAGCGAATTCTTATTTTTCTCACAATATACTTTAAGCAACAACAAAATTGAAAAAAGTTTCTGTTAAGCTGCCCATACACTTGCAATATTATTGTATACGATATACCCCTGCAAACAATTTCCATCGCCGAATCATCGCCCGCGAATCGCCGGCAAGTTGTCTAACATCGCCGCGATGCATCGCGTGGAAGCTCAATGCGAATCGCGAAAACGTTCGCATGTGTCAACCGCGCGAATCGCGTATCGCGATTCGCTTGAACATCGCGTACCGCGATTCGCGTAAACATCGCGTACCGCGATTCGCGTGAACATCGTGTACCGCGATTCACGTGGTTGGCACATGCGAACGTTTTGCCGATTCGCCAGAGGATCGCACTTAGCTTCCACGCGATGCATCGCTGCGATGTTAGACAATTTGCCGGCGATTCGCGGGCGATGATTCGGCGATGAAAATTGTTTTCAGAGATGTATTAAATAACACACCCTTCACAAATCACTTGCTCAACTGGAATGACAATTTTGCTAATTGCCCTTGAAACCAAATATTTATTTTCCCGTTACCTTAAAAAAACAACGAGAAAAAAAATTCTTTCGAAAGTTATAAAAAAACACTGATGATTGCCGCTACTTGTGTGCGCTCGCATATTCATCGCCATAGGCGATGGTTAGCGATTCGTATTCCCTGAGAAGGATCGCGGAATCATCGCCAAACAAGCAATCGCCAAAAAGTTTCAAAAATGTTTGAAGGGACACCATATTATTTCCATTATTATTTCATTTAAAAATTGTGAACTTTTTAATTTTTAAAAAATCCCCCAACACAAATCTAAAACTGATTTCATTAAAAATTAACAAACCCCCTAAAAGTCGTTCTGGTTGTACTCTCTACAAATAAATGGGAAATTTTTTCACTATGCTTTCTGGAACTGGACTTAGTTTGTAGCACCAAAATATATACTTTCATATATATCTCTAAGCAATTTTGCAATTCAACAACGGAATGTTTACCTTTTTCTATAAAAGTTACAAAATAACAGTAGTTTTCTGATTATATTTATTTTCTTAAACGAAATTAAAAGATAAGTTTTTGTTTATTACAAAAATTTTAATTTTTTTTAGAACAATTATTTGTGTTATTTTTTGCATTTAAATTTGTACGAGTAAAAATAAAATTTACTTTCGAGGTTTTATTTTCTTTTTAAACATCAATACGGTGTTATTTATTAAATTCAAAAGCTGCCTTAATATATTTCATACATTTAAACGTATTCATTTGTCTAATATTTCAAGGATATCAAGTTAATTCAATAAACTACTACAACATACAAGTACGTATGAGTACATGCTAATACTAGTAGACAATATTATAAACATTAATTAACTAATTACAAGCACATTATTAAAATAACTGCTTGACTTGTTTGATTTTCCTTTTCATACGGTTTTTTTTCCTTTTTTCAACAGTTCATTCTGCCTTCTAAGTCTTTCACACTGTGTTCGGTGTGAAAAGACAGAAAACTCAGCTGCTTTAACTACTGCAGAACGAAATAATAAAAAAAAGGATACAAAATTCACAGCCGCACAATCAACCATTTATAAAATTAAAAGGCTAAATCCATCAAAGGATAAACCAACCTTATATAAACAACGTAGAGAAGAGGAAGAGTATCAACAACAGCTACAGCATCAACAACACCAACAAGAGCAGCAAATTTCAAGACAACAGGATGTCATGCATCATCAGGAATATAAGGGAAAATCTATAGTTGCGGAAGGCGGCGACGCTAAAACGTCAAATAAACATCGCACAAACAAATTTCGTAAATCAGGAAAAAATGCACATGGATTAAATAGAAAGTTGTTGAAGTGAGTACATACAAAGAAACTTAAATACAAATTTTAATTTAAAAGCTATTTGTACATCATGTTGCAGTTTTATAAATAATTCGATTAAATAGTAGAAAAGAGAATGTCATTTCTTTTCCCCTCTCTCCTAAAAACTCAAGACTTGACGAGTCAAACTTGACGTGTGTGAACCGGCACATACTATCAATAAAAAATGTCACCATATTTCAAAAAAAAACTTTATTTTTATTAAATACTTTTTTACTACAAAAGTGCTAAAAATTTGAGAGATAATACCAAATTGAATTTAAAATTCATTTTGTTTAACAATATAAAAAAATTAAGCAAAATAAAGCTTGCAAAAAAGGAAAAACTTGAGGAATGGTAACGCTGCTTTCAAAGCAAATTCAATTCTCTTAAGCACGATGGCCACGTATCAAATTGATTTGTCAAACTCAGTTTTTTTTGATTGTGTTAGTGAAAAAAATCTCACACGTATATGTTGATGTGAGTTTGACGAAAATCAAAACAATTTAGATATTCACTGCCGCCGGTTCTTTGATTTGAAGCGAAAGACATCAAATGGCATTTTTATTCAGTTTTCGCAGCGACAACACCGTACGGTAAAAATGTTGTGGTTAAATAAAAATGGCTTTACGCCATATTTTTTTTCTTCTTTCTTTTTTGCTGCATATGCCAGATCAATAGCTATGCAAAAATTTTCTATATTATTTATATTTTTGAAAATTTAAAAAATTTTATATGAAAATTTTCTCAACGCAAGGTGAAGTGAACAACAAAATTACCCCCTAAATTAACCACACGTTCTTTCATTTTAAAAACAGCTTTGAAATGAAATTTGATGGTTTGAGTTTGATACGTTGCTGTGTTAAGCAAAACCAAATATTACCAATACATACATATTATTTGTCAAATCAGTTTGAACGTGGACATCATGCTTTAGTGATGCCACAATAATAATAGAATTTATTGGCACTTTTCTAGTGATGACACTAAAATACTCGGAAGATGTAGAATGGAATACAATGAAATAGGAACATTTTGTAAAAATGTTGAAAAATTTGATTTTTAGTAGGAATGGGCAATAAATATCGATATATTAAAATATAGATATTTAAAAAAATAATCGATATATATTCAAAATACCCATATATCGATACATCCATATATATTTACGACTATCGAATTCGATATTTTTAAGAACTCTATAAGAAAATTCAACATTTAAACCGTTGTTCAACTGTTAATAATACTGGTTTTTAAGAATTCCATCAAATGATTTTTAACTTATACGTATTAAGAACAAAACGGCGCTTTTCCATTGTACGTTTTCATAGTTTTTATAGCCAAGGCAAAGAAAAAGTTTAAAAAAAGCAAATAACGAAGCTTCTTCCTGCGATTTATGTAGAAAGACATACAAAACTTTTAGGAAGCAAATCAGATCCTGTAAAGTTTTAGCTGAATTGTTGACATTTTACGCCTGCTTCTTTAAAATATTTGATCTGCCAGGCATCGTCAATATCGTACTAGATGTGGATTTAGCAGTGCCGGATAAAATTAGATTAACAGGAGAACACATAAAATAAGTAGTGCTTCTGGTGTCCATATCGGATGAGTACTGGTTTGACTAAAACTATCAAAAACATTGCTTGTTAAAGTTGGTACTATTTGTGGTGCAATTAAAATTTTTAGGCAAGTTTGTTGTTCCGTTCAGTTTTGTCTCATTTTAATTTACTATAGTTTCAAGTTTCGTTTACTCAGCCAGGTTTGAGCACTGAACTTGTGTAGTGTATGGCCGGCACTATATAATCGTATCTAAATTCTTCGAAATTTACTTTTTTTAGATTTCATATGGCGAATAAATAAAATGTGGTCTTGGAAATTATTCTTCCCTTTATTTGCTTTTATTGAATTTTTTTTAAATGGTAGAATTACCTGCCTGTACCTCGATTTCGAACGAAAACTTCGTTCGCAAAATTTATATTTAAAATAAAATGTTAAAGTTTGTTTTTGTTTTGAATAAAAATTAAGCGATCGATGCCCATATTGCAGCGCTGTTTGTGTTGATCCATGTTATAAATTTATTTTGAAAGATGTTTCATTCTCGTTTATAACGATTTTCAACATTTGTTGATTTAAATTGATGGCGTTTTAATTGTTAAAATTTTTTATTTTACATTTATTAATTTTTATAATAAAATAAAAATTATTCTTTTAAAAGAAAAACGGCAAAAAATTTTATGGCTAAACAAGTTGAAAAATGGCCAAAAAAAATGGCAAATGGCTAAATTGGCAGCACTGGTACATAGGTATATTAAGTTTTTAAATTTGGTAATAGTTTCAGCTTAATACGTTCGATATATCGATATTTTTAATTAATAAATATCGATACGATATATGTATATAGATAGAGTTTTTCAATTTGTCCATCCCTAATTTTTAGCCCAATGTGTATCTTATGGGAAAATTTCAACATCTTCGAAAATTAATGTTAGATGTTAAATGTGAAAAGGTTATAAGCGAAGTGTGAAAAGGCTATTAGCGATCGATATTTCGGCTGATGATCTCAAGATTACATATGGCTTTACGTATATACACTACAATCTAATTTGTATACCGTTCACCACCACTAGTGTTGAATAAGGGTATACTAAGTTTGTAATTCCGAGTGAAAGTTTTTTAATATTCTTCCGTGCCCCTGTAAAGTATATTTATATTGGGCCCTTGAAAATTTAGTCTGTTAGAGTTTTGTAAGATTTGAAACCACTCTGCCAAATTTCTTGAAAATCGATTCTAAATTTAATAGGCCCAATATTTAGTCCACTCTGCCGTAAAATTTGGTCTTATTTAGTAATTTTGTGATAATGGTTCATAATTCATAAAAGGTCCAATATAAAGTGGCGTTTATATATATTATTTTTATACTGGATAGAAATCACTCTACCAAACTTTGTGATGAACGATATAAAATCCCCTCTTGAAAATCTTTTTAATACGCCCAATATATCATGATGTTTAATTTAAATTAGGCAGCGAATTATAATACTGAGAGGTCAGACTTTACAAAAACTGGCTTTTATTTTATAGATGCTATATGGAGCCTACTCCTGAAATATTCGAACTCTCTGTGAAGGGTATTAAAAACTCGTCACAGACGAATATAGCACTCTTACTTATTTACAATGAAAATTCATGGTGCAGAACAGAACTTGTTAGAATTTTACTTAAATTAATCCTTGCAAATTTATAAATTAGCAGAAAAAAAATTCCTTGTTTTCAAAATGTGTTTAAAATTAAATTTTTTTATGCATTTTTATCTTTCTTTTTCCCCATAATAATTTGGAAAGAAAAGCATTTGTAAATATAAAAAATTTGTTCATCAGCAAAAGTATTTTTTAAATATAAAACATCATAATCAAGTATTTTTTTTTTGGCATATTTGCGAATTTGCTGATTGGGATGATGTAACGTAAAAGTCAGTTGAGATAACAACTGCTAAAAAGCCACGTTTTCGTGCCTCATTATATTAGAAAATTCATAAGGTTCTTTTTACTTATTTTTTTTACTAGTATTTTTAATACATTGAATCTAACTATGTATTTAATTTATGATGGAGTAGAAGT
The DNA here is from genome assembly GCA_949318255.1 of Pollenia labialis. Classification (NCBI taxonomy): domain Eukaryota; kingdom Metazoa; phylum Arthropoda; class Insecta; order Diptera; family Polleniidae; genus Pollenia; species Pollenia labialis. The sequence continues at coordinate 146,592,759 of OX439139.1, forward strand.
GAAGAAATGTGAAAATTTTAGAAAAACTTACATTTTTCTCCAATTAAAAGATGGCATAAGAAAGAACCAGAAACCTTTTCCAATTAAATACAATGACTTTTCTTTGTTAAAGAGTAGACGTTGGTTAAAAAAGTCAACATATAATTTATGTTGAAAATTCATCTTTTAAATAACATTAGTTAGTTTTTTGTTTATAAATATAAAATTTTTTAACAACAGTTCTCTTTTTTGTTCTTTATTTTTTTGTTGCAGCAAATTGGGTTTTACTAAAGTCAAGGCACCCAACAGTCATAACCGGAAACGTTTGGCCATTGAATCACGACGTCATGCTTCACCAGATGATTCACACATGTTTATTATAAAATTACCGCCAAATATGTATTATTACACCAATCCTAAACCTTCTATGTCTGGCGCTGCATCAGCAGCTTCATCATCATCGGCGTCATCATCATCTTCGAATGCCATTTCAGCATCGGTAAATAAAAAAAATTCTTTAGTATCTAAGGATGATACAAGTTCAACTAAGGATGCTAACGGAAAAAAGGTAAACAAGTTTCTATTTAATAAGTATTTTTAAATTTTTTTTTTTTTTTGCTTAAAAGGTAATAACAACGTATTTGAATGCGTAAAAATTTTAATGTACTTTAGTTTAATAATACTTTAACACTTGAAAAAATAATTGAATTTCAGGATTTTTGAGCTCTACCTACGCTTTTTTAACACGGATAGGTTTCATACTAAACTTATGAAAAGATTCGTTAGTGATCTTAAATTAAAGCAAACAAAATTGGGTTGATCGAAAATTAAAAAAAGGCATGAACATTATACACCTTTTAACAAGACCTAAGGCTCTTCCAGTAATCTAAATTTGCCAGAGTCCGTTCTGCTATCACAGGGAACTGTAGCCCCCAAGACTTTATAGCTCTGAACCAATTATTGTTCACAATCCTTCGTGTATGGTGTACATGATTTAAAATAAAAACGCTGAATAAATATTTTAAAAATGTTGGGTTAAATATTGATTTTGACCTATAAGTTAGATCATAGCAAAATGTAAACAACTTTTGACATCTTTAAGGAATAAGCATCAGGGGCCTGATTCTGACAGTCGTGATCGAGTAATTTCTCGATTCGTAAGCAATTTATTATCTAATTATTTCAGTCAAAACTAAACGAATCGGAATTATTTTTTTAGTTTTATAAAGCATTAGTTTGAGTTTCACAATACTTAAAAATAATTTCGAATCGTTAAGTATCTACTGAAATAACATTGCTTTCGAATCGAGAAAGTACTTGATCACGACTGCCAGAATTAGGCCCCTGGCTTTTGCGCATACCTAATGGATGTGCCTTTGTTTAGTTGTAATTGCAGTTGCCAGTAGTTTATGTTTTGCTCACTAAACACACTTGTGAGAGGGTCGAATTTTAATTTTACTCAATATTTATAACAATTTCGTATTAATTCAGCAATAACTAAATTGCAATTTTAAAATTAATTATGATAATTGAGCTCAATAAAGTCATTAATTGCGTAAAACTTAATTAAGGTGAATATCTGAACACGGTATAACTCTATATTAGTTCTCTTAATTAATTTTTTGCTGATTAAATATATGTAATAGCAAAGTTTTTTATAAAATCGCATTGAAATTTTAGGAACATATTTAATCATAATATTTCGATTTGCGATTTCCATGCAAATGCATGTTTTTTGTCCATAGTCTAAGAACGATGACAACCAATTATCTTTCCGAATCATTAAATTTGAGTTAAAATGCATATTTTTGCATATTAGAAAAACAGTTCTTAAAAATAATTTTAAATACGCAAAAAAAATTTAATTAATAAATAAATTTGCATTAAATACATGATTTTCAAGATTTCGACAAAATATCCTCTTATTTCAAACCGATGCATAAAATGAGGGATTTAGTTCATTATGAATTAAAGCCCCAAATTTGAAAATGAAGCAAAAATTAACTAAACTAAATTTAGAACTAAATGTTATTAAAAGTTTTTTGTAAATTAATTTTTTTACTTATTTGTTTATTTACGTTTATCAAATCATGGTGTGACCATATTTCAACAAAACGAAAAAAATTACTAGTATAAATAGAAATATTGACAAAGAAATTAAGATATTTCGGTCCACGCAAGGTACATTTATACAAGGTAGACTCATTTGGGAGTGTATACATGCTGCTATATAAAAATACCCGACTTGTTAAAATTGTCTCCATACAAAACAAAAACAAATTTTGGAATTTTGACAATTGGGCTTTATGTCTGTCCGCTAACGAGTCTACCTTGTGTAAATATACCTTGGGTCTACGCAATGAGTATGTGTATTTTCATATACACCCATGTATTCTATTTTTGGCGACGAATATTCGTTGCGAATTATTCGTCGTTCGTCCTAGTTGTGCTTCTAGCATTAGACACAATTGTGGACAAACAAAAAAATCAAACATGCATAAAATCTTGTCAATTTTACAAACATAATTTCTTAATGAAATTTAATGAAAAGTTAGTTTAAATATTGTTTTTTAACAACTATATACGACATACATATACACACGTAAACGACCAGTTTCAACGTGTAGGGGCTACATACATTTGAAAATTTATCGTTCTACCGAAAAACTGCCCCTAGAGATATACAACGCACATTATGCCAGTATTTTGTAATAGTGTCTGCGCATCAAGTTTTAAGATAAACATCAGACCAGTTCAATAGCGTATTTTAAAACCTAAAAAGGAGGAGAAAAAACAAGAAACGAAATAAGTGTGCTCTCACCACTAACAAATTGCAAACACACGTTTCTTATGTTGCAAAATGTTTTTTTTATGCCACTCTTTAATGTACGGTATCTTACGTATCCGCATTTATTGTAGTATGTCTATTGAAGTTTCATTACTTATCTTAAAACATCATCAACATCAGTAACACCATCATCATCTTCAACTACTCTTCGATTTCAAATTTCTGTTTGTTTTTGTGCTTGTTTAAGGTTTTTCTCGTATATTTGAACCTCAAATCGTGAGAAGAGAATGAATGAATGGCGGTATAATGGTTATAGATTTAAACGTGGGACTGACATATTTTCCTTTGATTTTTTTTTTATTAACGCGTTTGAAATAACTTACAAAACGTTATGATCATGTTTTTGAAGTGCAATGAAAAGATGTGAGCTAAATACATTTTTAGACGTGTTTCGTTTAGTTTGGCAACATGATAAATGATAATGAGCTTTGAGATGTATGCAATTTAAAATCAGTTGGCATTTAAAGTGAAATAGTTGGCGGAAATATTTAAAATTATTAGAAAAGTATCTATTTAAAGGCTGAGTTAGCCGGGAGTAACAGTAACTTAATCTTACCATAAAAAATAAAACCAATCTATTTCTTACAGCTGGATACGTAACATCTTACATACAACAAAATGAAGCAGGTGATTTGAAACTTTCCTGTTACTCCCGGCTAACAGAGCCTTAAGTCAGTTGTAAAAGTAAACAGAAGAGAGAAGCATTTAAAAAAGAGATTATATGCATATACATATTCCTAATAAAAAAAAACCTACTTTATTTGCATCGACACATTCGAATGAAAACATTTGAAGCTTAATTAAATTTTAGAGCGACAAATACTGTTCTTCCGTGATTTGTTTAAAATATTAGGTTTTGGAAAATAAAAATGTATTTATATTTTAAATGAACCGAGATTCATTCGTATTTTGTAATTTGTTTTTTAAACAACGTACCTAAAAAGTAAAATGAATTTCCTGCAAAAATTACTATATTTTGGTTTAATTTATGGCCTGCTCGTCGATATCGAACAGACCCTTAAATTAAACGGGAAACTTTTAAAATAAACTACAGAGAGTTAATGTAAAACTTTTTTGAGTGTAAGAAAGAAATTAAAAAATAAAAGTTGGTTTTTATAATAAAAGAGGTTTTTTTTATTTTGAGATTAAATTAAATAATATTTTGATTCTCTTAATTCAGATTAAAAATTTTAAGCAATTTTTATTTCAAAATCTTTTTATGTTGTATGTACGTTAATGTCCCATTTCATGCCATAAATTTCAGTACAACATAATTATATGGCCATAAAATTAAACTTCTAACACAAATTATAGTTAACAACATTATACATACAACAATTATGATAATAGAGCCATAAGTTTGTTTATAAAAGTGACAACATATTGTTCATTCGTTTAACTAAACTAATTCATTTGTGGTTTTTAAAAAAATTTTGTATAAAATTTGTATAAAATTCAAGAACAGTAGACCAATCAAAAAGTGATTTTCAACAAATTGATCAGCTAGTTCGTGCCTATGACGACGTCCCTGCGTTCCGTCACAGCGGACAAAATATTGACATTTCTATCTTGCAATTTTTTATAAACATTAGACTCAGCATTGCTGTTGTGACACTAAAGTATCATTTTTGACCATTTTTCATGCCAATGACACTTTTTGTGACGTGCAGTGTCGTAGTGTCCACGGACACTATTTACCAACAAACTTTAAATAAAAACTTGTGACTCCATGTTTTCCTCTCTCAATTAGCTCCAATCGGAGCTGGAAGAATGGACTCCAATTGAAGAGTTAATTACAAAATAGGGAATAAGTATTTCTAAAAAGTGATAAACATTATCAATGGTTTTTGTAAATGTAACTTCTTTTTTTGATAATATGATTAATATTGAAATGTACCTGTGAATTGTTTCTTAGCTTTAACATTGATTTATAATTACTTTTATTTTAGTCGAATGTATTAAATTAATACATACTAATAAGCTTGGCCATATTTTACTTTTAAATTCCCTTTTTTTACCTTTTTTTCTTAAAAAAGTATTTAAGAATTTATGACACTTTTTCGAAATTTTCAACGGCAGCCCTGATTAGACTTCTGTGAGAAATATTGATATATATAAAAATTAAAATACGTTTGTTTGTTTGTCAGCTATAGACTCCTCAGCTCCTGAGCTGATTCTCAAGAAGTTTTCCGCAGTAATTTTTGATTATCCGGCGCTTAACATAGGCTATAAATATTTGGAAATATGTATTCAAACCAGTGTTCGAAAATAAACAGAACATTATTTAGCGTTCGGCTCACACACCCAGGAACGATATCTATTATTTTAGTGTTTGTGTAGACGAGCACAACCCTTAATACAGCTTGTGTGTGTAGTGTGTAAAATTATTTTGCTGGGTTTTTGTTTTTTTTTCGTATGTTGATTTTGTTTTTGTAAAAAATATTTCATTTTTTTTAAAAGCCAAAAGGGATGAACGTAAATGTGGCGAACCGAACACAATGAAGTTTGTGGAACGCAATTAAATGTTCTCATCTTTGGTTGAGTTTGATAAAAACAGTATTATTTTTGTGATCGAAAGATGACTAACAGGGAAACGTTATTGTTTAATGATTTTCTACACAAACACTATTAGCGTTTGTGTATTCTACAAATTTAACGAACCGAACACTAAGGAGCGATATGATGGTTTATTTTGAAACACTGATATTAATAGACAACATCTGTCAAAAAGTTGGTTCAATTGGAAAAGTATATAGATAAAAGTATTTAAGTTTAATACAAATTGCTTCATTATTAGTACACGAGATATGTTTTAAAAACTAATTTTAATAATTGTATTTCGATAGTGGTAGCAAAGCGCGTCAGATTAAGCAAGTTATAGATATCACACACTTAATTAAAAACAGTCACAACATTTATAGACCACAACTTAATTAACAAATTGAAACCATGATTTAACCATGATTTAAAGCATTGATTTCCAAACTGTGGGTGGTGACCCACAGGGGGGTCTAAATGTATGGAACCAAGTAAATTAAGGCGACATCTTGAAACTATCATTTTGAATATATTGATAAATCCATAGATTTTTTTTCAAAGAAGACTAGAAGAGATTAATAAAAAAACAAACATTTAAAAAACAGTTTCTGTTCCATCAAAATCACTGTTTGCATCATACCAAGTTTCCTATAGAATTACAAAATGTAAAAAACCCCATTCAATATAGTTGCTAGTACTACTAGCGGTTATTGATATGGTTAAACTTGTTTTTTTTATCTTATAAGGTGGCCGCCAATTTTTTCTTTTTTTCTTATTAAGGTCGCAGTATCAGAGAGTTTGGAAACCGCTGTTTTAAAGCCAATATTTTCCTCCCCTGAACATTTTTGAAATTTGAAATAAAAATAAAAAAAAACTTAAAGAAATATTAACATTTTTTACTTAAACTATTAAGAATTCCAAATAAAAAGCGGTCACTCTATCCCAATTTATTCGTCGTTTCCCCGAGTAAAAGAAACCTTATCGCAGAATGCTTTACACACGACAAATTTCGCTGTCTACGCATTGATTTTGTATATTTTCATATATGTACTCTAACGTCTTATATTTCTGACGATAAATATTCGTTGAAAATAATTCGTCGTTCGTCCCAGTTGTGCTTCTAGCATTAACTAAGATTTTGCAATATTCAAACATATCGCATTTAGTCAACAAGAGGGTATTACCACAAAATTAAAAATTTTCAGTAGAAGTAAAACAATTTTTAATTTAACACCTAAGGCATATGCAGGCTTGCGAGTTTAGCACTTTTAGCACATTTTTTCTGAATGAGCACTAAGAATTTCGAAAAAAGTGCTGAGTGCAAGTTTAGCACATTTTTATTATTATTTGCATTTTTAGCACTTATTTTAGATCGCAAAACTACTTAAAAACTTACTTAATCAATTCAAGTAAAGTATCAATTCTTGAAGTGTATACAACTTTTTACAATTTTTGCAAATAGGAAAAATGGCATAGCATAGTCAAATAGAGCACATTTTTCTTTTTGATCACATACAAGTTTTCGCATCAAACGCAATTATTTTTTTTAAGATTAAATAGCCATTTTTTATCATTAAATTTTAATAAATTTTATTTGTGTTAAAATGTTTAACAAAGTGATAAAAGTGTGACATGCATTACTTATATGAATTGGCCAAAGCTTTTAAATACCTCTTTAAAAATTATTATTTTCCCTATAAACAAATTAGAGCAATGCCAGCACTCAGTAATGCTCGTTGGAATTCTGGCACTTTTGTCTTTTATACTTATTTCGGAATATCAATTGCAATTATTTGCTTTTTGTAAATTTATATATGATGCTTAGAGAAAAGTTTGGTTTTCTGATCATTTTATCATCAAAAATAATTTCGCCACACTACAGAAATCATTGTTCGGCAAATGAATGTTTTCTCAGACATTGGGACAAAAAATCATCAGCTATTCAGAAAATTCAGCGAGACAACCTTCTATTGGACCAAAGACCTATTGGATAGACCTTGCTAAGAACTAGAATGAAAACAGAACTGTTATGTTCAGTTATACCCATAAGAGAAGGTGCAAAATTAGACAAAGTTTATTCCCACACTTTAAACCTATCGGACGATATTGTAAAAAAATCAGTTCATCTGAAAAGTACCAAAATGAGTTGGTATATGAGGAAGATGAAAATAACATTATTGAAATTTTAAACAGTTGCAACAACTTTATTTAATGGCGATTTCATTTCTGAGAAAAATATGTAACAGTATATACATGTAACACTTTCCAATATGACCTATAACCACTCGAAGTGTAACAAGTTGTGCAACTTCAATAAAACAAAATTAGCTGATTTTATTTACAACTATTACACTTTTATCATAAATGTACTTCATGAGCGATTTTAAAAGCTATTTGAGCGGTTTCTGCACGTTATTACGGTTTGGCAACAAATATTGACATCACTAATGGCTTTAAAAAAATTAAAACGATTATAATATGCACAGACTTCATTTTAATATGTAAATATTTTTATATTTTGTTTTAACTCTTTTTACGAAATTATGAGCGGTTTGAATTATGACAAAGAAAATAAAACTTTGGTTTTACAAACAAAGTGGTAAGTACCAGAGTTGTATAACAAGGCAGTTTGAACACCTTAAACAAAAGTAAGGTTAAAATATACATCATGTTTTGCAAGTTTTCAACTTTCAACTTATTCACAAAATGACTTGAAAATGTTTCCCACAGTTGTATTTTTTGTACAAAAGAAAACCCAAATGTAGAACATGTTACATTAATGCAACATATTTCTTAGAATAGAAATCGTCATGAAATATATTATAATGTAACATTATAATTCGTGTTTATATTAAACAAAATGAATATGTACAAAAATTTTCAAATGTAAATTTTTTATTTTATTCATAAACATCAATGTTGCAAAACTAGCACTTTTGTTTCACTGTAGAACCGTTTAGCATTTTTTATTTGTCGATTTGGCACTTTTAATTTGAAATCTTCCGGCAAGCCTAGGCATATTAAAAACAATTTTAAAACCAACCGTTTCATTACCAAAAAGTAGACAAAATAGCACTGAAAAACATAAAATAAAAATTTTGAGTTAACATATATTTTAGATATTAATTCTTTGCAAACTCTGATTTTAAAACAAAACAATGAGCCATAGAATAGTATGGCAACCGAATGCTTAATCGGTATAATAAAAATTAGAAAAACAATCTGTTGCAAATAGTTACGTATAAATAAGGAACCAGTTAAATGACTATTTATGATAGCTACACAAAAAGAAAAAACGAAAAAGAAACAAATAAATGGCAACAATTAAACAGGACATTAAAAGCCATACAAATACTGAAGTTAAAACAAAAATGTTTATTTAATCTACAAATAAAAAACTTTGCTAAAGAGAACTGAAAACTACAAGCCGAATTAAATTTTATTACCCCCACACTAGTCCATCGATATTCGGCTGAACAGCAGTAAAATTTAATTGGCGCCCCATGAATTGAAAAATATACACTACAACTTTTTTAAACAATCATTAACAACTAAAATGTTGAAAAACGAACAAAAATAATAAAATTAAATGAAAAGCTACACACTGTTTAAAAAATAAAACAGTTCGCGTTCATCGAAAAATGTTTGATGATGCTGGGTGCTGAAAGATAATATTTTTTTTAGTATTATTTGAGTTTTTTTTTTTTTTTTTTTTTTGCTTTGTAATTTACCACACCAACTTCTCCTAAAATATCTTCAAAAGTATCTTCATAGATGTTGCAAAAATGTGATATTTAAAGGAAATATATTTAAGAATATAAAACAACGATATGAATACTGCTGGCACAACATAGCATAAGTTAAACTGGCAGTATATTAACAGGCATTAAGAAACATCTTACAAATTACAATTTTAATTGGCCACTCAAATAAAATGCTAAAAATGAAACCAACAATTCTTTACAAAGACTGAAAACAGATTCTTTTCATGACTAAGTAAATAAATAAAAAAAACTTAATAAGAAGAAAAAATAAATAAATAACCCAGAGTAATGAAAGATCATGTATTGTAGTAGCCTTGAATATTAATTTCGTTTCTTTAAATCAATTTTAAGCAAACACTACAAAAACCACTACACTCTTGAGTGTTGTAAAGAACAGTCAATGAAATTTGAATAGAGGTTTAAGTTTTTATAGGTTAAAAGGACAATTATTATGGATTGCAAATTTATTGGGTTAATTTTAAATTATTATTATACAGCAATAAATCACAGTATCTTTTCGTTTTTAACAGAAATTACTTTTATTTCAGCAAGTAAAACTGATTTGGTAAACAGAAGTGTTAGCAAATTCTACTACTTTTTCTTAATTAATGCCGTTTCACACTTTAATACAAGTCTAAAATTTTTTGACGAAATTGCTTCCCTGATCTACTTATTCACCCTTGTTCTGCATTTCGATTACGTTTCCGCATTAAGTTACGCAAACTAAAACTAAATCATAAGAAAAAATAAGCAATTTTGTAAACATTTTAATAAAAAGTTAAGTTTAGTGCAAGAAAACATTTATAAATATTTATATTAAGAAATTAAAATAAAAAATTACAACTTTTATAGTGAAAAAGTTAAAAAAAACTGTAAATAATAATAATTATTTTTACTTAAATTTTATTATTTATTAATATTTGATCAAAAACATGTTTATTGTCTTTCCTTTTACCTAAATTTTTTAATCAAACACAAGGCGAATTCATGTAAACGGTGGTGTCGATACTACAACAAGTAACAACAGCAAAAACACAACAATGTATTTTTTTGTTGCTTTCGTTGGCCGATATGTCAAAAACACAAGTAACTTTTGACGTTCCTCTCTCTAATTAAGAAAAAAAAGTAGCACAGCTGTGTTTTCAACGCCACCTGAAAGTCAATTCGCCTTGATCAAACAGTTTTTTAAACGAAATAAACAAGAAATCGAAGAGCTTTCCGTTAGTGCAGGTTAGGGATGGGCAAGTTGAATAAATGTATCGATATATATCGAATAGATAATTTTTTAGAGTATCGATATTTATTATTTCAAAAATATCGATATATCGATATAGTGCACTCTGGAAAACGTCAACTAATTAAAACCGCGGGTGTTGACGTTTAACAAATTGTTGACGTTTACGAATGTAAAATTTTTAAATAAAAAACATATCGATAATGTGCTTTTAAACGTTTTTATTAATTATAAACTAAATCCAAACTAGGGTAGCCAGATTTTTAATTCGGAAAAACAGTACATTGAACACAAAAAAACAGTACAATCAAGAAAAAACAGTACATTTTTTTTTTGCGAAAACACAATTACTTATTTAAATTATTATATATTTAAAACTTTTGATTGAATATGCAACAATTATATAACGAAAAACACTTAAAATGTGTAACACCAAATGAATGATTTCCGTTTTATGGCATTTTATACGTATACGAAATTACTCCATTTGCGTTAAAAAAAAACACTAAAACGAAGCATTTGGACTAAAGGTTTTTTTTTTATTTGAAGACAGGAAAACCATAACATTCCTGTAAGCCATATAAGAAAGGAGGAAAGCCTAACTTAGCTTAAAACTATTAACTCGTTGATTGTGTAAGTATTATATTGGTATTTAAAGCAATTTTCACCACACACATAGTTGCACATATCATATAGAATTTGAGAAAATTTATGTGTCCTAAGTTAATTTTCCAATTTTAAACAATTCTTAAATTATTTACGGCCAATTTGACCAAGTTCAGCTATAATCTATAAAATCCAAAAAACATATTTCAAAAGTAGTTTAGGTGGAGAAAAGTGGTCCTGAAAGCAATTAGGTATTTTTATAAATTTTGAGCCCGGAGAATTTTTAAATTTGTACGTTTTCAATTTCACGTGATTTCGATTTCCAGAACTTGCCCGAATATTAAATTAAATTAATTAAAGATAATTGTGTTGGAATAAGTATTTAAAAAATATAAAATTTTTAACAAAATTTCGATTTTGTTTTTGTCTTTTTCAGGTGTTTAAAGGAAAAAACTATTGGAAGAGGTAGCCATAAAATCATATGTCTTAAAAATAATATCATGAAAATATACAACTGCTGCGAGTCACCCATTATAATTTAGATTTCTACTGCGTATTTAGTAGAAAACAATGACCACAGCGTAAAAAGTCTTATTATTTTAGAGCTTTTTTGTTTGGAACACAACATTTTTTTTAAGCTATGTATGTACTGTTAAATATTAGGATATTTTCAAAATATGAGTTTAACAGGGATTTTCTTAATATCTTGGTTTTTTGTAGACAGAACACAAAAAAAACAGTGTAAACAACAGTACATTTGCGTACTGTTTCGGACATTATGCATAAAACAGTACAATTGCAAAAAATCAGTACATGTACTGTTTTAAACAGTACGTATGGCAACCCTAATCCAAACATAAACAAATTCAAAAAGGAAATAAAAAAGGCATTCAACCTGACTAAAACCATAGAAGACAACTGGAACTAAAAGAATACATTTTAAATGAGATCATATTTTTAATATTACATGCACACATATGCATTTAAAAAAAATCGGTTTTTTTTCTGCTGTTTTTTCTATCCAACACTTGGAAGAGAACCTTCTCTCTTAAACGTCTTAATACATTTAAGTCATTTTGCTCAACATTCTCGCATTGAGCCCAATCCAAAGCCCTGTTAAATATTTCGACGGCTTGGTTTTATTGTCTGCACATTTGTATCTAAATCGTTCTCCTCATCATAGATTACTTCCAACTCCTCAATTTCACACGAATTAGAAACATTATCCAGGTGGATCCCCAATTTCTGAATTGATTTCATAAAATAAATGTGTGTGTGTACAAATGTGTGTATTTTAACTGCTGCTAAATTCGAAATTTTATTTTATTCAGAGTTGACGTTTTAGAGCTTTATGGTTGGGTTGACGTTTTAGAGTAGGCAATGTAAAAAAAAAGGGTTGACGTTTTGGGATGTTGACGTAAACGAGTGTTGACGTTTTCCCGAGTGCACTGTATATCGAACGTATTTTGCTGAAACTATTTCCAAATTAAAAAATTTAGTATACCTTTGTAGAAACATATTTATGAACAAACAAATTATATGTAATTACATTGTTACTTTTTATTGTTTCATTTTATTTAAAAAAAATTAATAAAAACAAAAAAATTTAATTATAACAAAAAAATCAAATCTAACAAAAACAAAAGGGAAGAATACAAATAAACCATATGAAAAAAAAATATATTACGAAAAATTTCAATGGAAGTACCAACTTTCCTTAAAATTTGAATTGCACTCCAAAAACCAACTCGTTTTAGTCAAACCAGTAATCAGCAGATATGGACATCAGGAGCACTCTCTGTTTTATGTGCTCTCCAGTCAATCTGCTTCTTGTGTCCGGCACTGCTTCTTATAAATGCCAATCATTTCAGATCTTCATATTAGTTTAAAAAACATATGAAGCATGCAATGATTCCAATTCTTAAAAAACATATTGTTTGAAAAACGGCTAAAATTTTGAGTTCTTAATGAAGACTGACTTTAAAAAATATCGAATTCGATAGTCGTATTTCAATATCGATATATCGGTATTTAAAATATCGGCGATATATATCGATTATATATTTTAATATATCGATATTTTTTGCCCATTCCTAGTGCAGGTTCACACACGTCAAGTTTGACACATCAAGTCTTAAGTTTTTAAGAGATAGGGGAAAAGAAATGGCATTCTCTTTTCCCTTCTCTCCTAAAAGTTCAAGACTTGACGAGTCAAACTTGACGTGTGTGAACCGGCACTTAGTAAATAAACAACTTGATAAAACTTAGTAGCGATCGTAATGCATAATACATGCAATTGAAAGAAAAAAATATTAACGGAGCGCAGAATACCAAAGTTGTCAAACGGAGAAGATTTCGATCCGAATCGAAATGCAAAATAAGGGTAATTGTCTATAAATGGGATAAATGCTGCTTTGATAATTTATATAATGTCGTTTGAATTTCTTTTATTCAAAAACTTTACTCATGTAAAGTATATTATATTGGTTTGGTCTACTGGCGGGACTGGACTATTACACTCCAGAACCCTTTTTTGGTCATTCATTCGCGGCTCATCATGGCAGTGGCGATGGGCTGCTCGATGAAATCTCCGCTATTAAACGGGCGGTGAACTGGCTGAAGTATTACCGTATATTGAGGAGTATATGAATTTTTGCGGACAGAAAGGCGGCTGACATTGCAGCTCTGGTTAGTTTCTTTACGAAATCGAGGTTAACTGTGAATTACGGATTTCGCGGATTCTAGGGTAACGCCGGCATGGGTACCAAGCACAGTAGGTGCCTGGAGGACCATACTGCAGACGGTCTGACCTACCAGCGCTGTTTCATGGACGACATGTTCGTCGACGGTCTTAGCGGCATTTCGATGGCTCGCTGCAGAGCTCTCATTAAACGTGAGTTGTACAAAAGCGCTCGGGAGAGATGGTAGGGTGAGAATAGCTTTTCGATTGCCAGGACTCTATTGCCTGGAAATGACGCGGGGAAATCCCGCGTGCTGCTTAGTTTCGGTAGGGACCAGATTAAGACAGTTATATCGCACATTACGGTGGATAAAGCCATATGCAATGAGTACGGGCCTAGACTATAATGACTTCTGTAGAAGTTGTCATGATCAGGAGGAGGAGGAGGAGGAAACGGTGTTTCACTTTCTCTGCCAATGCCCCAGTCTCGGGTCTATTATGATGAGGTTTTTTAGGAGACATGAATTGCCGTGCTTGAATGTTATATCTAATGTAGAACTTAGGTCAATCTCTGTGTTGTAAATAGGGTGGTGGTTTTGCGAAATGGTTCGAACTGCTGCAGCGATGTCTGGTTAATAATATGGTGGACACTGGCTAACTCTGATCACTGGTTCAGGGTATTACAAAAGTAACTGCTATAAGGATCCAAGTCAGGCCTCCTCGTGTCGGCTGCCCATTGAACCTTACCAAACATATTTTATTATTGTAAAATATTGTAATATATTTGTAAAGGAAAATATCTCTTTCTTTAATTTTGATTATAAAAAATTAATTTTGTTAGTTTTTGACTATTATTAGTTTTTGTAATAAAATCTAACTTGGTTTTGATCAAATTGGCAACATTGAACAATAACGACATCAAACTAATCGACGATAAAATTTTTTATATATCAAAATATTTTTTTATCTATATTTTTTTGTAACAAATTGATCTCTTATTAAGAGTTTAGTTGTAAAATATTTTTTTTATTGGTCATTCGCAAAGAAAGGATAATTCAAACATAGCTTAAGTCTGTTCCAATGAAACTCACAGAAATAGAGGACTCGTGCGTGCTACATGGCGCATATTCGTCGAAGTGGAACTACTAAATGTTTATTTAGCAGTGAACTTGTATCAGCTCGACTTTTCGCGATATACCGTTATGTCCAATATTAAGGCACTAACTTGAAGATGGTTCACAACATTTAGTTAAAAAAAACTTCAAAATTCGTCAACGATAATATCTTTAAACCGTGCTTATATTGGTTTTTTATTTTCCCAGTAGTTTCAGAAATGTCGTTGAAGTTTTGAAAAAAGAACAATTACAAAAAAAAATTTTTTTGTTATTTAAAAATTCATAAAAAATAAAAATGCGACAAAAATCACAGTTTTGGTTTAAAAACATTTAGTTAAAAATATTTCGAATCAAATAAGCTTTATTTCATTGTAATCGGTGTACAACTTTTGGTTTTGTTCACAACTTAATGAGAAAACTAAAGATATGATAAAATTCGCAATTTCCACACAAAAATAAAATGTTTTAATATGTGTGTGTTTGCTGCTGTTCTATTAAAGGACGTATTTTCCTTCATTTAAAAATTAGATTGCCTTCACTAAATTGGGCATAAAAGCGAAACGCGTTCATCAATTTTTGTCATCTATGTCTCATTTTGTACATAGGTTATGTCACTTTGCGCTTAAGTGATAGGTGTTTTGGATTTTTTATGATTTTAAGAATACAAAATTTGTATTTTTTTTGCTTGTAAACAACCATTACTTAGCCATTTTTCTGTTGATTTCCAAAAATTTGATTATTTTTCAAAGCTAACAATTACATCTTTAAAAAAAGAATATTAAAAATCGCTTAATGAAGAGTACAGCTATGATTTTTTAAACTTTTAATTTTGGAAAAAAAATCAAAAATACGATTAGTACCTGTTACTTTAAAATGCGAGCTAATGGAGAATAACGGAGGTTAGATTTGAAATCAGTGACCTCAAATAAGTAAAAAATTGCATCAAACTTTCAATCAAAACAAAAAACGTTCAATTTTGTTGATTGTGTGTAATCATATAACAAGAAGAAACATTTTCTGGGCGCCCGGGAATGAAAAATCTATGAAATAAAAACCCCTATCCCGTACTCAAAAAAATAATTTACTTTTATAAATCTTTCCGAAAAGAAAGGTAGTTCTTCAAAAGTAGCTGATCACATTTTCATAGCCAGTGTCCTTAGTCGGTATCGTTTAATAAAAATATAATAATTTTAACTATTTTGCTCAGTAAACCCCATCACTAAACCCTGATTGAACTTTTCTCTGCTGTAAATTCACACTCAATACAAAAAATATTACGTTGTTTTCCTTTTGTAGTTCATTTTAGAACAGAAAACTTCTTTAAACGAACTGACTACCCATGGACACGCACGCACTTAATTCTCGACATCATCTTGTAGCACATGGAATGGTAATGAATAATTCGCTATTGGGGTTATGTATATGACACTTGTTGTTGTTGATGATAATTAACTTTGCGGTGGCGTTGAAGTTTGTGGCGAATAGTAAATGGTAGTTTAAGTACGAAGTGTTGCACACAATTGTCTTAATGCCAAAAAGAACCTTGACTTATTTATGGTTTAAACTTAAAACGAAAAAAAAACAAACTACGTTAACTAAGTTTTATCTAAAAATAGATAATTGTGTAAAGATGGATTTTGTTGGTTTAACAAAAAGTTGGTAGCTTGAGCAAATGAACTATGAGTTGATAACAAAGAAAATGTTTTTTTAGTTATAACCATGCAAACCAGAAATATGCTCTTTAGAACGCGTTTTATGCGCATTAAATATGCAGTAAAAACTTAAAAATTTTCCCTGAAAATTGTTAAAAATTCAAAAATTTCTAATTGGAAAACAAAATATTCCACAATTTAATAAAAGTTCCATTTAATAAAAACGATCTTTAAAATTATAATCGGTAAAGCTCAAACATTATAGTATTTACAGGCGTATTTTCGAGATTTTGCCCTATTTGAAAACGATGGGCAGTCATGGGCTCACAAAAACAAAGTTATGTTATTAGGTTAAAATTCTTATGAGAGACATTTGTGCCAAATATTATCTAGATATTAACATCCATTTTAGATTTTTTGTCTTAAAGAGATTTAAGGGACAGTCGATAAGTCAATGTTAACATTTAAAAGGAAGTTAAAGCTGTTTATAGATGGGAGTTTTGGGCAACTGTGAACCGATTCGAAAAGAATTAATTTAAAAACATGCAATTGCATATTTATGGTTTCCCTGGTTATAACGTTAAAAAGAAGTTCTGAGTAAGAAAAAATTAAGTTTGGTTTTTTAAATGTATGGTAATGAAATTTTTTTAGGACTTTTGTATTAAAAAAATTAATACCGAAAAAAAAATTGTTTTAAAAAAATGTTATATGTTTGCATACCCAATTAAAAAAGTGGTAAATAAAGTGATATGGTACAAGAACCAAATTCCAAATTCATAAATCGTTCGTCTGCTTAAGAAATAGAAATAAACACTACGAATATCGGTATACGCAATGATTATATGTATTTTCATATGCACCTATGTGTTCTAATTATGACGACAAATATTCGCTGCGAGTAATTGGTCCCAGTTGTGTTTTTAGCATAAGCCTAAATTTGAAGTAAAACTTTTTATTTTATTTAATATTATCTAAAAAATCTCTGATGCAGTAATATATTTTGCATGCAAGCCATTTATCATCAAGAATCTTTTATACAATATTGCTTTGCTCTTTAAAGCCAAACACTCGGAGGTGAGTTGATTATTGCCCTTAAGTGTTCGCATAAATCCTTATGACAATTGATGGTTATCGGTGAAAAGGTTTAATTAAAATTTGTTACACCACTACTTCAATAAAATTGAAAAACCATTTTTTATGGACCGTAGCTTTAACAAAAGGCTACAAGTACGTACACATGGAATGGCTTAGGGGTTGGTATGGATACTAATTAACATTTTGCACCAAAGACGAAAATTGAAAATAAAATATTTACAAACATGAAACAAAAACGTTTAACGTACGACAAAGTAACCCTTTTTTGTTAAGAATTTATTACAAAAAGTGTTCATTATTAAGTTAAGATGATACGGGTTCCTTTTTTCTAAACACAGCAAGTACTTTTTAACTAAAATTTATAATTATTTTTTGTATATCGCATTGTAGATTATATCGAGCCCTTACGGCGAAAATAACGTAAGCGCCAAAAAAAAAATTTTTACAGGAGAGAGTTTTTTTAATTTTATTTTTCATATAAATTTTGTATGGAATTTGTCGCTTACGATAAAATTGTTCTTGATATAAAATCGTAACGGCATCTTCTGGGACCATGACATTAAAGAAAATTATGCAAGTGTTGCCAATAAACTCATTTATTAAAAAAAAACGAAAATTGAAAATAATCGGCATTATTTTATTACGTTATTTTCGCGGTTAGGGCGCGATATAGAATATGGCACGGTCAAAAAGCATTGCTTCAGTGTTGCTTGTTTTTTCCATTTTATTCACTTATTAAACATATTTATTTAGCCATTAAAATTTTTGTTTAGGGATATTTATTTGAAGTTCATTTTAGACCAACCATTGTAATTAAAAAAAATTATCAAATCACAGAAAAACATTTTCACACCAGTAAAAAAATAAAATGGGTTTTAATTAAAAATTTAATCAAGTCAAAATTAACTTTTAGTCAAGTGTATTTAAACGTTTAATTGAAAATATAAATTTGCACGAGTAAACAAATTAATAATATCAATTAAACGTTTAATTCACTTGATTACCCGTTTAAATCACTTGATTAAAATTTTAATTAAAACTGATTTTGTTTTTGATTAATGCTTTTATTAGTGCAAAATTTTTTTCTGTGTATAAACAACATTTTCTATTATTTAAAATTTTATAAAAAAAACAAATTATTTTATCAGCTTTTTGTAATGAAAAATTTTTTTACCCATTTTGACCAAGTATTTATAAATTTGTACTGTCTTTTTGGTATAAAGAGTGGACAACAGTGCAATGCACAGTGGGTTCGATCAAAGAATAAATAATCCATTTTAATACTAAGAAATTAAGTGATTGTTTGTATAACATACACGCCTTAACCCATAATTGACTACAAAATAACTTTTATTATTATTTTTTTTTTTTTTTGGAAAATTTAACAAACACATTGACAAATATCGTTTCAATATTACTGCAGTCACTGTGAAATCTGCTTCATTAAAACTTATTTTTTCAATTCAAAAATTGTTATAAGATTTATGAACCAACACCACACAATATGAAGAATAAATACAAAAATACACTTTCAGCCAACCGACTACATATTTCCCAGCGGGAAAACTCAGAAGACCTTCGTACTTCAGGCCTGCTTAAAATTTTTTTTGATTCAATTACCATTCTTATCTGACTGCTAAAGAATGTCTCATATAAGGTCTCGGCTCCTCCGATATGAGTGTGGAATGGAGCCAGCAGGCCTTGTACATCCAAAAGAAGGAGCATAGAGGCCTTCTAGAAGTCCTGAGTACTCCTTCTTTTTCCCACTGGCTTAGATTTTTCTTTGTTAATTTGTATATGTACTCTACTTGTGCGTGTTAATTTGGAGAGTTAAAAAACAAAACTCTTTCATATTTGCTTTAAAAAAATTATAGTTTGATAAAACACATATATGAACACAGATTAAAGTTCTTATAATACCCTTCACCACATGTAACTTCCGTTGGTTATGTCTGCAATATTGATCTTAGACCCTGTAAGCAGTGTTCGAAAATAAACAAAACATTATTTAGGGTTCAACTCGCGCACCCAAGAGCGATATCTATTTTTTTTAACGATTGTGTAGACGGACACAGCCCTTAATACCGTTTTTAATGTTATATAGTGTTCTCTTCTACGTTAAAAAACAAAACAATTGTAGTGATACTGTATACAAACATTATATTTTAATGTTCTATAATGTTTCTTTTTTTACATTGATAAAGAAATGAACAAACCAAAAATTTTTAGCAAAGACCGCAGCACGAACAGCTTGTATGTGTATTGTGTATATGTTTTGTTTGTGTAAAATTATTTTGCTGGCGTTTTGTTTTTTTTCGTATGTGTATTTTGTTTTTGTAAAAAAATGTTTAGTTTTTTTTACCAGCCAAAAAGGACGAACATTAATGAGCTGAACCGAACACAATTAAGTTTGTGGTTAAAAAAAAACCGAACGGAATTAAATGTTGAGCCACTTCACAAGCCAATATATGCATGATGTACCTATCGATCATTAATGCCTTCGAAAATTTTGCTATTAAAAATCAGCCAAATGTCGAAAATTTGCTAAAAACATCAACAATATGACCCATTAATACGTTTTATATATTAAAAGATCGGATCTCTAGCAAAACATATTTCCTGAAAAAGTAGATAAAACGGTCCAGAAGCAAAAGAGTTATGAGTTATGGTTTTTGGTAACCATATTTCTCCCCGAGTCCAAGTTTTAAAAATGCGGTAATTTTTATATTTTTCCCCATTTCGGTATAAAATTGAATGTAGAGACATTTTCTTCTTTGGCCCAAATGATCACATTATTCTGCCTTTTGTAAGCTTTAATAAGTGGTACAATTATAAGGGAAGCATTTTGCGTCAAAAAATTAACTCTATAGATGATCATAGAATAAACCAACTTTTCTTAATTTGTGCGTTATTTATAAAACTTTATTTAGCCATGTTAGCACTTATATTACCCCATAAGCAAAATTATTTTCAGAAAAAGCTTACCCCAGTATTCATAAATGCTTATTAATTTTAACAAACGTTTATTTAGGAAAATGTTTATAGAAAATCTATTTTATAAGGCTTTATTAAATTTAAAATATTTTTATGAATACAGCAGTCAGAACGTATCCCATGTTTCCCCGTTTATAACAACCCTTTTACTACATACACATTCCACCACCTTTAATCGTTTTTTTTTATTCTTCATTTAAGGTCTCATTCCCGTTCAATTCGAATGGCAAACCAGGACGTATATACCATTGGAATTTGCCAATCATTAAAAAAATGCTCGAAGATAAACAACATTTTCCCAGAGTTGCCAATATCGAACCAAACAAAGTCGAGCAATTAATTGATATAAAAAATATACCAACATGGTCAAAACCATGGGAAAATGATTCGATTGAAAAATCCTACAATCAGGATTCAATGATGAGCTATAAAAAATCACTTAAACGTAAATCACCAACGTATTATGCACCGGCTAGTGCGGTCAATAAAAATAGCTTCAATAAATACTTTTCGGGAAATGGCAAACCTAAAGGTTTTTATGTCATTAAGGAGAATCAAAAGAAACCATTATACTATAAAAATATTGTAGCGTAAAAAATAAAAAAAAAATAAACAAAAAGGAGTTTAACACGAGACATACATAGTGAGAATGATTGGCTAAAAGTTGAAATGAAATTAATTATATTGGACTATATCATATATGTACTCTTAAAGAAAAATAAAAACATAAAACAAAAGCCATATTAATATATTATCTTTAGCAAAAGAACAAACAAATTGTGTATGGAATGATAATATATTGATTACGAAATATACATCCTAAATTTTTAAAACTCAAGCATAAAGTAAAACTTTAGACTTATCAAAAAAGACTAATTATACTATTTAAATAAATAATTAAAAAAATATAGAAGAAAAAATGTTGTACTTTTATAACGTAAAATTATCAAAAGGGTCAGTTTCACCGCGTTTAGTTAAAACTAGAGTCAACCAAGAAATATCAAAATACGAAATGACAAAGCGTCTAAGTTAATTCATTTTTCATAAAGAGAGTTTGTATAGAGATTAATTAGGGTTTTCAATACCGATATTGAAAAATCGATATTTAAAGTGGATATGAATACCGATATTTTGGCATTTTCGGTAAACAAACACAAATTTTAGTTTATATTTTTACAATAATTTGATTAGAATCATTTTCATAGTCTATTTAACAATACCGGTGCATTAGTTTGCCCAAGTAATTATGGTCAAGGTCCTGAAAGAAAATTAAAAAGGTTGTAGATCTTAGCTTTCTTAAGCCTATGGACAGAAATTGGTTAAAACTTAATATACTAAGCCCCATACAAGTAATCACCTGTAATAGGCTTTAACGCGCATTAATCTCTTAAAATCTTAAGTATCAACTAAATGATGTACGAATAATCGTATTCGCATCGCCAAATTTATTTTAAAAACTGTGCTAACTCACATACAATTTTAAAACACTAAATTTTTCAATAAATTGACAACACAGAGCACACAGAGGCGTCACGAGACAAAAAATATTTTGTTTTTTTTTTGTCTTTTTATTAAAAATTTGGCTTTTTTGCATTTTTGTCTTGATCACGAAATTTGTGTTGATTGTAGCGGTCTGTTTTTACACATTGCCACTTCACTACCAAAAAACGCTTTCTGTCTCTTTCTTTGAAAGCTGCTCTCGCAAATGATTTGGAAACTTTTTCTTACGTCACTTCTTTCATCTCTGTATGCTCTGTGGCCATGCCCTGCCACAGAAACTAAAATCAAACAAAATTAAAAAACAATCGGGTTTTGAAAGATCATAAAGATACCCCCAAGGCGAATTCATGTAAACGGTGGTTTCGATACCAAACCAAAAACACAACATTATATTTTATTTGTAGCTTTCGTCGGTCGATACGTCAAAAACACAAGCGAGTTTTTACATTTCTTTCCCTAAGTACGAAAAAAGTAGCACAGATGTGCTTTCAACGCCACCTGAAAAATTAATTCGCCTTGATACCCATTTTAAATACTTTATTCTTAAGGTATGACTTTTTTAACTACTTTTAAAAGCAGAAAAGCCTACAGTAATTAGTTTTAAATTTGAACCTTAAATCTCAATCGATTTTACCTTCACAAAATTTCAAAATTGCGAAAAAAAAATTTTGAAAAAATATTCATAATTTTTGGATTATAAGCCGTACTTAAATTGTATTTCTTATGTAACTGAAGTTTATTGCATTATCTTTATGTTAACTAAACATTGTAAAATTGATCCTTGGCCATTTAAATTAATTGATTTTTATAAAATTTAATGGCTTTTTCCCATATTGAATTATCAAAATTAAAATACTATATTTTTATAATCGTACTGACTGACACTCCCGTATTAAAAGTTATACAATAAACTCTTATTTCAATGCCGATTAAAATGTGTAATTGTAGTAATTTTAGTAATAATTTGTTTAGTAATTTAAGACGTCTGTGTTTATTTTAATGAAAAGTTTTTTAAGGATTTTTAATTTGGATTTAAAAACTGCATAAAAATTAAAAATTTTATACCCTTCACTTGCAAAGCTTCACTAAAGCCTACATTACACGGAATGTAAAAAAGCTACATGCGCATGTGGTTCTGACGTAATTTTGTCGTCATCACACAACACGAACTTGCTATTGTGGCTTTGTAGTGTCGTCAAAATTACTTCAGAACCAAATACGCGTGTGGCTTTTTACATTCCGTGTACTATGGGCTTAACAATGGGGCAACAATTTGTTTTTTTCTGTCTCAATTTTTCCCAAAATATATTATTATTTTTGCGTCTCCTTCCACTTCAGCAAAAAAAGTAAATTTGTTCTTAAAACATATATTAAATTTAAATTAACTTTTATGAATACAGGCATTTGTGTTTATACGAAATATGATCTGTTTTTTGGCGAACACAAACCGTAAACAAAGTGTGTGGTTTATTTTACCCTTTCGTTTTTATAAAAACATAAAAAAAGCTTAAAGAGGGCTGGTTTAATGCTAAAAGCTTAACAGCCATATTCATAAAAATTTTAAGCTTATAGTATGTAATAACTATCAAAGGCTTTTTGACACATAAGCCTCCTATAAAAATTTGTATTCATAAACGTACATTTACAGCTTTTTAACTATTAACTGTTTGTAGCGATTTTGTGTTTAAGTATGGTAACTTTCTTTATATTGTGCTGCCATTTTCTTGCTAGTGATGCATGAAACTTCTATTCGGTTCACATGATATTCTATATTTAATTTTTTTTAATAACTTAAAAATTATTCTTATCATATAAAACTACATATTATTTTAGTTTCTGAACAAAATGTTGCCGAAAGGTATCATTAAAACTTTTGTTTGAATCTTTTTTTTTTTAATATATGATAAGAAAGTATTAGATTAAAAAGTTTGTTTACTTTTTATTAACA
This sequence comes from Pollenia labialis, assembly GCA_949318255.1. Classification (NCBI taxonomy): domain Eukaryota; kingdom Metazoa; phylum Arthropoda; class Insecta; order Diptera; family Polleniidae; genus Pollenia; species Pollenia labialis. The sequence goes on from OX439139.1 coordinate 146,616,712, forward strand.
TCATAATTATTATTATAATTTGTTCATTTTATTTTTTTTAAATATTTTTTGCACAATAATTTGTGCTTTTAAACAAAAAAAAAACAACTAGTTGCAATAATTTAAAAAATAATTGAAGAGAATATCTGCATTTGCCCCTGAACATATTCATTTAAATCATATACAATTTTTTTAAGTAGTTAACAATATGTATATCTTTCAATTGGTTGTCTAAAATTTCACAAAAATAATATCACTAAATGCAAACACTTATCAAAATGTCATTTTATTTTTGGTTTAAATAAGGGCAAATTCAACAATAAGTTTTCTTACTTTATGAATGGTTTATTATAGGTTTGACTATTTTTCGTTTATGAATACAGCTTTAGCAATTTTTGCTTAAAACGGTTAATTAATCATAAACCAGTTTTTATGAATACGGCTGTTAGACTATAAATATATAAAAAAGCTGGAAATTAAGCTTATATTTGTATTAAAAATTAGAACCGATAAAGCTTTTCTTATTTTAAAAACCTATGGTAAAAAAAAATAGTTTTTATAAATTCTTTTGATATTAATATCCGTACTTACCATTGAATAAATTAGATCTGAAAATAAAAAGTACTATTAAAGTTTTATTATTTATAGAAATTCAGAAAAATGTTCTTTTATATTGCGTTTAAGCAAATAAATCTAAAAAGTTAAAAAAAATAATATCAGTATTTTTGATATACAAATTGTTAACTTTTTAAAAGAGGAAAGTAAAATTTTATGAAAGCACCAACGTCCTAAAAAAGAAATAACAATTTCTTAATTAAGTTTTCCTTTTGAGAGAAGTTGGTAGAAATAATTAAATTATTTTCTACAGAAAGAAAATTTCAGCATAGAAAAAAACTATTTAGTGATGAATAAGCAAGTCTTTTATTTTTTAGAAGTTTTTAATCATAAATTTTTACACTGATGGCTATTAAACCTTTCACTTTCATTGCTGAATTATTTCCAGTTTTTTAAATATTTAATAAACTTTTCAAATAAACAAATACATTGCACTTGATCATAAAGAGGGTAGTAACTAAAAATTTTAAAATTTTCAGTAAAAGCCAAATTGAAAAAAAAATTTAAACCAACCGTTTTATAACCAGGCGGTAGACAAAATAGCACGATATTTTAACAACGGGAAGATGGAAATATTGCGTGTAATTTTTTTTCAAAATCGGAAAAAATATTAAATTAATACCCTCTTTATCATCAAGTGCGATATCTAAAAAATAATCAAATATATAATAATATAATTATTAATGAAAAATTATAAAATGTTTATGTTACTTTAAATTAATATTAAGTAAATTTTGTTTTATTTTTATACATACAAATAATAAAATTAATGAATAATCACAAATATGTTCATTTAGTTTATATTTTAATAAGAAAACCCAAGTTTTTAATAAAAATTTATAATAAAAAAAAGAGAACTTGTAACAAACTATTTGGACTGATAACATTAATAAATCAACAACTTTTTCAATAAATTAAAAAAAAAAGAATTTTGTTTTATTTATGAAAATAATCTTTAAGAATTTTTTTAATATAACGACATGCAATTCCCTTAAAACGCAAGATACGTTTTAAAAGAGCTTTAAAAGAATGAATAGAAGAACAAGTTTTCTAAAAATTTTAAAAAGCTTAAACATAAAAGGATTTTTTACCACATAGAAGTAGTAGAACTTGCAAAAACCTAAAACTATGGAAATTGAAAAGTTTGAGATGGAATAAAAATGCCTCAGCGACATAGAATTGTTTTTACTTCATAGTAAAGTTTGAGCTTGCAAGAGAAACGTTTTACTCAATAGAGCAGATCAAGCTAGTGGGATTACTTTTTGCACCCACAGAACCATAGGTGAAGTGGTTCGTTTGTGCTAATGACTACAACATATTTGTGTCCAATGTAGTCAGAACCACTTTCTGAATCGATCTAACGATGTCCGTCCGTTCTGGCTGGCTGTCCATTTGGGTGCCCTTCCGTTCTGTATTATACAGAACAGTACTGTATTTCACTCAGTTCAGTGCTTGTACGGTCTTTTATTTCATGTTCTGTATTTGCACTGTATTAAAAAAATGTCAATTTATATAAAAAAAAGTCTGTTATAATTTATTATATCAAATAAGATCAACATAGATTGGATTGATCTTCTTTCTTATCTCAAGTATTTTTGTTCCTAAAATATTAAAACGATTACTGTTTTTTAATTTTTATATATATTTAAAGAGAGAGCATATTTTGTTAATTTAAGCTTAACTCTTTCTAACCTGCTTTTATGAACATTATAGAAATGATTCCATATAAAAGAGGCATATTCAAGAACTGATCTTACAAAGGCGCAGTACAACATTTTTCTTTAAACGCACCAATTTTATTTAAATTTAATAGAAATAAATTGTTTTGGCTGTAAAACGTTTATAATAATACAGTCCAAACTAAATTTTCTATTTTTTAAATTAACTTTTAAAATTTTAACTTTTAAAAAACAGTAAGAATTGGAAATTTTCCAATATTACCACTAAAAAATTCAGTGTAAACATGCTGTTTGGAAATTAAAAGGAAGAATTATATTTAAAAAAAAAAACTCCAAAAAAACTTCTACATTTATGCTTTTATGACAGTTTCGCGAAAGTATTAAAATATTTTTTTTTAATTTTATTACTTATCTTTCACACTGTTTTTGAATAAAGATCAACACAGCTTTCGTACATGTGCAACTAAATTAAAGAGCGTAAAAAACAAAGGGGTGGGGCTTCTAAACAATTGTTTGCTTGAATGAGCATCACTGGGTTAAAACCACAGAATGGACATTGTTTTGGTAGGTTCCTATCCATTATATGAGCATTCGATATTCTAGTGTGACCTAGTCTTAGTCTAATTATTTTGATGTGGTCTCCTCTCGGTAGTATATTGTGGTTTATATTTTTGAACAGTCTGTAGGCATTATTTTTGTTGGGGTTGATTTTTCTGTACCAGTCTGTGGTTAAGTGCCAATTGTCACTAACTTTTGTCTTGAAAGAGTTTTTTATAAATTTTTTTATATCTTCGGAACTTAGATTTGGTGTGGTTATTAGGGGAGCAGTTAAAGCTGCTTTTGCGGCTCCATCCGCTGCCTCGTTACCTTTTATTCCGATGTAACCCGGAATCCAGATGAGTTTAATGTCAGGTTGTCTTTCAATAAGAAACTGTCTAATCATGTTTGGAAAAAATTGGTCATTATTGCAGTTTCGTATGGCATCTAGTGCAGAGAGAGAGTCGGTACAACACTGTGTTACATATTGCGCAACTTCAATAGAACAAAATTAGCTGATTTTATTTACAACTATTACACTTTTATCTCTTCAACATTGTCCTTGACGTCATAGTGCGCAATACCACTCAAACGAACAGAGGTATAAGATGGGGGCTCACTCAACAACTTGAGAGTCTGGAGTACGCCGACGATATATGCCTCCTATCTCACAGCTATCGTCATATGTCAGCTAAACTAAAATCTCTCGAAACCGAAGCTGCAAAAGCTGGATTAAAAATTAGTATTAGAAAGAGTAAGGTAATGCGTTGCAATACCCTCAATAACAGCAAATTTAAAATACAGGATGTTGAGCTAGAAGAAGTCAAGTCGTTTTGCTATCTTGGTAGCATTTTAACATATACTGCAGCAATGATGTGGCCTATCGAATGTCAAAGGTCAAGCAATCATTTGGCATGTTGCGCCCTGTATGGAAGTCTACCTCTATTTCGGAACACACAAAGATTAGCATATTTAATTCTTGCGTCGAATCGGTGCTCCTTTACGCCTGCGAATCATAAAACACGACATCACGTGAAATACACGCCATTCAGGTGTTTGTTAATCGCTGCCTGCGTAGGATCCTCAAGATATTCTGGCCAAACACCATATCCAATACTAACCTTTGGCAACGGACAAACCAACGGCCAATTAACATCGAGATCCTTAATCAATAATGGCGCTGGATAGGATCGAATGAAAAGAGTTCGTTGCGGAACTTTGTTCCTACTAGGAACCACAGGACATAATAAATATATATACACTTTTATCATAAATGTGCTTCATGAGCGATTTTAAAAGCTATTTGAGCGGTTTTTGCACGTTATTACGCTTTGGCAACAAATATTGACTTCACTAATGGCTTAGAAAAATTAAAACGATTATAATATGAATGACTTCATTTTAATATGTAAATATTTTTATATTTTGTTTAAAATCTTTTTACAAAATTATGAGCGGTATGAATTATGACAAAGAAAATAAAAATTGGTTCTACAAACAAAGTGGTAAGTACCAAAGTTGTATAACAGGGCAGTTTGAACACCTTAAATAAAATTAAGGATGAAAAATGCAACATTTTTAGCATGTTTTTCATCAACTTATTCACAAAAGAACATGTTACATTAATGTAATATACTTCTCAGAATAAATGTTACAAATCTAGCACTTTTGTTTTTCACTGTAGGACAATTTAGCACTTTTTTTTTGTCGATTCAGCACATTTAATTTGAACTCTTCTGGCAAGCCTGCTTTTAAGTTCTAAGAAACACTTAAGGTATCGAGAGGAAAAGCTTAAGCAAGCTTGTAGGTTCTCTTATTACTTATAAAAGCTCAGGCTTGCGGGAATATTGTTTATTTACTTAAAACTTTTTTAGAAAGCTTATTATTTCATAAAATTGCTTGAACTAGCGTGATTGTCAGTACGGAAATAAATACATCATTTTAAACACCTGATTTATTGTACACAAAGCCATCAAACTTGTAAATCATTTTTAGTCTTTAGTCCTCATAACGATATTGACATGACTGAAAGACCACCACACTTCAAGGTAAGGTAACGACAACAAAACCCAAAAATAAACTTATTCATAAACGTTTATTTAGAATGAAGTTCTTAAAAAAAATGAAATGAAAAAAGAAGACAAAAATAAATAACAAAAATGCACCCAGGAGTATTAATATACATACAAACATTTTCCATGTACCGGAGGAGTAAACAAAGTCCATACGTAGTTTGTAGCAACACAGCATACGAGTAGATTGGAGCATACCACTTTTATGAGCAAGTAATGCCTTTAGGTATGTCAAGTTAAACTCATATCAGGATATTGCGATGTCTGGTATGTGTTCTTTGTGGTCTTCCAGCCAATTTTTTATTGGTATTTTTCTTTTCTTTAGCTTTTTTTGTTACGTTTTGTTCCACCACTTCCTTCGCAAGAGAATGTTTATAAATCAAAAAAATATGTTTGTTTGTCTTTTTATTTTCTGGCGAAATACTAAAAAAGAAGAAGAATGTTTTTGTTGCGGTTGAATAAACCTTTAAGGCGATGAGTTTTTATTTTCAAATGAAAGTGAAAAAATTCAAAATTATTTTGAAATGATTCATAATTTTTGTATTGGAATATAAGGGATAATGTGATTCTTTTGTGGTGGTTCAAGTATATGCGCATTTTGCAATAAAATGACAATCAATTATTATAACATTTGACAATGCATTGTCATAACTTAAAGTATCAATAAATAGCAATTAAAGTACATATTGCTTCTATCCAACAAATTTTTTTGTAAACTCATAAATATAAAAAATATCTGAGCCAAATTTTACACAGCAGATTATTTCATTTGTCAAAGCTCATATTCTAAACATAGCATATGATACACTACACCACGGTATATAAAAACAGTTTTTGCGAGTGTACCCTATTTAAGAACCATGGGCAATAATAGACTCGTCTCAACAAAATTGTGATATGAGGTTAAGATTCATGTTAAAGATCTTTGTGCCGAATATTATTTAAATATCTTCATCTACATATATGAGATTTTATGATGGCTTGTTATGTGATCTATGGTTAACTTTGGGGCTGCCACGACAACATTTTGTCATGGCATAGAAGCTATCGTAAAAGTTATTTATAAAAAAGTTATGGCATTAAAAGCTTTTTACGGGACTAATATTTGTATTGGAGCTATGGTAAAATATGGGCAGATTCCAACAAAATTTGTGTAAAGTTGGTACTATATTTTAAAATGTATAATGTTATTCAATAATTTTAAGTCAATATTGTTATTAGTCAGTAAGGATAATGTCCATTGATTAATTGAGTGGATAAATAAATAAATAAAAACGTAGACTGAAACCGAATAACTTTTTAATAGAATAAAATGTATTTGTTTAAATAAAAACATAAAAATTTAAACCTATTTTAAACCACATTTCTTAAATTAATAAAAAAAATCTAAAAATTATGCCTTTTCAAATTATTTGAAACTCGGTTTTTTCTAAATGTCGAATATTTCACAGGTTAGGTTTGGTTAAGAAAAGTTATGCGCCCAAGGGCACACCCTCACTTGGAGAGCGAAGACAACAAGAAACTAATTGATAGGTTGTGTTAAGATAAATAGTAGAGAATAGTACTCTGACTGCAATCCCCTCATGAAAAATAGCCGGCCATTTTCCCTGACAAAACCGAGTAGATCGATTGGATTACATCCAAAGAAACTCCCCAGTTCGTCGTGAAGCCTATCTCCTAGCCATTTTCGATTTAGACCCTGCACCCTAGGACAGTGGCACGGTACTTGCTCAACCATTTACTCGTAAAACCGAAAACAGAACAATGACCCGTCAGTGCCCTATAAGAGTCCTGAGACCACTCCAATACAAGACTTTTGAACCTAGGTTGCATCTAAGTTGAAACTTTGCATCCAATCCGGGCCATAATGCCCTAGGCACCTAGACAATCAGTTATATCCATCCAGGACTGGTTAACGGCATCTCGAAATCTATCGCGGATGACCCCAGTCCCTTTCCACTGAGTCCAGGTTCAAATCCTGTCTCGCGTGTTCATCCGCAACCTCATGTTCGGGTACACAACGCAGCCTTACTGTGGATAGCCCCATGAGCTTCCTCAAAGCATTCCTACATCGTGCGAACTGGCAATATCGCACCGTATAACCTGTCAATGCTCTGAGCCAAAATCTGATAACTCTTTAGGTTAAACATTAAGGTTTATTTCAACAGATTTGTGTGTAAGAAAACATACAAAATTTGTTAGAATGGTAATATACAGTATTTTAAAAAGCTACCTTCTTATTTGTGATTATAGAACAATTCATAAAGGATTAAAAAATTCAAATTTTATTTATAATTATAATTATCACATTTCATACTTTTGTAAATATTAATATATATAAAGACATCGCATTTACACCAAGCCAAATTCACTAAAATAAAATATTTCTAGCATATTTAACAATATATTTTTAAATCTAATAAGCAATTATTGAAACATATGTACATAAGGGATATAACAATTTTGTTTAACAATTTTTTAAAATATCAAAATTGGCATATCACAGTCCGATAGAGCATAAACAACTATAAGGGAACATACATATATTTATTTTTTCGCTAAGGTCAAACAAGTTCACGTACCAACCTCGATGAAGTTTTGAAAATTTTTAATTTTCTTTTTGGTTAAGAAAAATTAATAATAAAACAAAAATAATATTTATAGATGATAAGAGATTTTTCCGCAAACCAAAACGTATCTTTAACCTTTTTTAACGAAAAAAAAAACAATTTAAAATGAATTAAAAACACCGCACAAAATTATGAATATTCAATATTCTTTCAATAACTAACTCATAATTTTTCTTGTTTTTGTTACACATATATGACAGCGCATAGAGAAAGGGACCTAAGGATAAAAAAAATCAATTTTCACTTGTTTTTTGATGTGGACAACATCTGAGCATCGAATGAGACCGATCCCATGCCCCAAAAGTGTTCCCTCCCAGAGATATGCGCGTTTTATGAAGTGATGGTACACCAAAGATACACGTATTTAAATCTTTAAAATGGCTCTCCTGAACAAAACCGATTTTTACCCTTAGATCCCTTTCTATTTGGCGCGTCACATATACATACATGTATGTAACTTTGAGTAATTTAAAAAATAATAAATTTTTAAATAATTTTTTATACACATGTTTGAGAAAAATTACAAAAGATAATGGTTTTTGTGGTTACTAGGACATGGTTGACCTCATGGTTCTATGCCATAAAATTGGTTATACTCCTAATGTACATGAGTCTTATATTTTAACTACTCGTAAAACAATTAAATGTTAGGAAAATACTTATTTTCTTCCAAAGCTTATTTACGTTCAATCACTTAATTTCTAATCTGGTGGCAAAAGTATGAAAAAGATACCGATGGCGACCACAAAATGTGCATCTAAATATGATGTTCGCCCTTAAATGTTAATTTATTGTTGCCGCCAGAGTTGCCAGAACTTTTAGAGGTAAAATCAGCAAAACCCATAATTTTGCATCAAAAAATCTGCAAAATCTGCGTCAAGATTTTAAAAACCTTCAATAAATCTCTAAGATTTTTTAGAAAAGCATATAACAGTATCTCGAAAACTACTGTACATACGAAGATGATCGTTATGTCATTTTAAATAGATTACTTGGAGCTACAAAAATAATATATATTCGGGCATGTACTAGAAATCGAAATGAAGTGAAATTGAAATCGAGCGAAATTTTAAGTTCAATTATTTTAAATCCACTTTATTTCAATTTCCAGAACATAAAAACGGACTAAGTCAAAAACTTATTTTTTTATTTGACTGATTTTTTTTATATTTAATACCTCTAACCGTTCTTTAAACATCCTGAAACTATGAAGGTGGTGTTTTTTAAAGATATGATTTTTTTCTTTCGCAACCTTTAAAAAATAATCTTAAAATAAAATTTAACCTTAAATATCGTAGTTTTGAGCAATAAGTACACTCTGCTAGTTGCAAAAAACAAATAAGCCAGGCACCTGGCGTTTTAACCTAATTGGGCCACCTTAATCCAGTAGTGCTAACCGTTTTTTAGGTTACCTCTTGTTTTCAAGATATACCGTTATTTCGAAAATGAAGGAGATTGCAATGCATATGTTTATTCGCGTTACTCAAAAACGGTTTAGTTTATTGAAATTACTAAAAAAAATCGAAATTAAAGTTAAACTTTTTTCTAATATTCGTAGCCATTTTGGAAACAAAATTTTTTTTTGGCAATTTTTTCTTGAAAAATTGGAAAATGCAGATATGCCTCTTTTGCAGACATATAATAAACGAAGTTGCAAACAAAACAAGCCATTCATGATTAAAATCTTTTAACAAGTTTTGATTTTATTCACAAAAGACGAATATTTGTATAGGAGCCCACCTAAAAAGTGGTGATAAGGGGCAAGGAAAAAAACTAGTTGAGGTCGATCATACGTTATATCCTACTAGAGGCGACTCCTGGGCAGTTATGGGACTTGTTCTTCAATATATATCTAGTCTGTATTGAACGTTTTGTATGGAAGCCCCTTAAGGAATGGAGATAGCGGATGAAAAATAAAGTGGGGTTGGTCATACATTTGAGCATACATATACATACATCTAGGAGCATCCTACACGCTGTACGTGCTAAATTTAAGAATTGCAACCATATAAATATGGCGGTTTAATAAAACTATTTAATTTGGCCCCTGCGGCGCGAAGGATGCTCTTAGATGGGTCAAATGTATGACCAATCCCACTTACTTATTTACTGCGGAATTTTGAATATATGCTGTTCAACCTCCTACATTTTCGAAATAACGGTAACAAAAGCTTACCCAAAAAAACGGTGAACTTATTGCTCAAAATTACAATATTAAAATTTTATTTTAAGATTTTTTTTTAAAGGTTGCAAAAGAAAAAAAATCATTTCTTTAAAAAGAAAAAACACCTTTTTCAAAGTTTCAGAATTTTAAAGAACGAAAGAAAATTATTTTTTTCCAAATATATGGTTTGTAGCTCTGTGTTCTCTTTAAAATAAATTAAAATCATCTTCGTATGTACAATATTGGAGAAATAAGCTCAACACATTCGATTAATTCGGCGAAATTATGACATTTTGAATATGACATAACTTTTGGAAAAAAAATTTTTTTAATTTTTTTTCGTTCATATACAGATGTTGCTTGTAGGATAAAAGGAACCTTCTCACCAAATTTCATTAATATCGAAAGGAGTCGGGTCCCATTCGTAGTCGATTTGACATGGTATTACCCAAGTACGAATTTTTAATTTTTAAGTCATTTTTTTTTGTGCATAAAATTCCCACTAATGAAGCTATTTCCAAACGATTCTTCCATGAATTGTGATATATTTCGTTTATCAATGCAAAAAGTGGAAATAGTACAAACATAAGTGACAATGTTAAGAAGTTTCCACCAAGTTTCCACTAAGAAATCTGCAGTTTTAAGCCAAAAATCTTCAAATCTGCATCTTGGCAATTTTAGGTTAGATAAATCTGCACTTCTGGCTTCACTGGTTTTTTAATTTCAAATTCTTTCGTTCTTTTATAATTTAAATATTTTCCATTGATAACTTTAATTGTTTAATACTACCAATGAATATATATTTAGTTAACCAATTTTACATTTATCTATGTATATCTGTGAACAAGTATTTAGTTTATACTCTGCTCTTTATGATGACTTTAAAACAATGTTAACAACGTTTGTGTTATTTCAATAACTTATATCTAAATATGCCTCAGCCACGTTTTTAAGTTTGTTGTTCTTAAAATAAAAAAAAAAACCAAAAAAGAAAATTTTCTTAAAAACAGAAAAGAAATAAAATAAGTTCTATGACAAAACAAAGGTGTGTTATCTTTACACTTACTTAACAATCATAAAAATTAAGTAGCATGACAAACATTGACATTTGTTGACAATAGTTTGTCATTTGATTTGTAATATATAATAGTTGCGCTTTGTAAAGTGTGGTCATTACCCCCGCATTACAATCAAATTAATAACAAATCATTTAACTGTTATCGAAAGTATAACAACCTACTTACATAACTTACATAAAATATTTATTAAGCAATGATATTGTTTTTTACGAATAATTATTATACATGTGCCTTATTATTGATAATTAGGAACTTTATTTAAATAAAGAGGTGGTTTTCAACAACAACTAATTCAAAACTTTAATGAGAAATAAATATGCACTTAAATATGTTACAGAATCCAGTGGAGGGTGCAATAAACTACGGCCTGTGCAAAATTATCTTGTTTAGCATTTAAAAAATTGTTTGTAACTAATAAGAATATACCGACATAAGAATTTTAAAGGTATAATCATAAAAAATTATCCTACTGTGATGAATGTTACGTAGAATTATTTTGTATTTTGTAAAGCGCAACGAAGCGTTAAGGTATAGTAAGAAGTAGATAAAATTATATTCTTTTAATTTTGTACTTAATAGGATGTTTATACATTTACAATACAGTGTTTACAAAACAAATTTATCAAAAATTATTTCAAACATAAGAAGACCGTTAATTATTTAAGCCTCAATATGAATATGTATGAACAACTATTTTCACAATTGAAAAGTTTAAAAAAGATTAAAATCAGAAAATTTATTGGAATGAGAGAAAATGGAAGATAGTACTAATGAAATTTTCATACAGCTGGAAACACTTACAGCCGTATTCATAATGAAAATTTGGCATGAAGTTAGCAAAAAGTTTGTTCATAATACACTATAATCATAATGGCTAACGATTTGCTAAACTCTTGTTAACGAGCTGCCAAACATTTGCCAACTTGTGCAAAACAGCCGTTTAATGTCAAACAATTTTGATGGTTTTTTTAGTTAACTTATTAACTTTTATATAGTTAACTGTCTGTTACTTAATTTATTTTAATTTTAAAAACTTTTTAAAATTTTTATATTTGAAGGAAAAAAAAGGAAAAAATTACAAGTTCAGCGATGATTAATGCAAAACGTGTTGCATTTTTGAGTAATACAATGTGGCATCATAAAAATTTCGAGTTGATTTATTAAAATTTGGCAGATGGAGAAAAGTTCGTTATGAATTATCTCTGTGCCAACAAGCTGCTAAACTTAATCGGCATTCTAGTTAGCAGCTCGTTGTACGTAGTGTACAAACTGTGGCTAACTTTTTGTTATAAATACGGCTGTTAAAATTTAAAAATTGTTACAAAAGTATATAAAGGCCTGAACAAGAGCAATCGCAAAAATCGGCTGTAAGCTTTTTAAAATTTCTCTTTACGAAAGCAATGATTTTAAATAACTTATCATTAGATATAGTAATTTATTTAATACACGAATTTGCATTTTTTGAACACAAGGCTTACAAAAGATGGGCATAGCGTTACAAATACTAGCACAAAAATTTACTTCATAGAAATCAGAGGGCAAACTACGGCATTCGATATAGATCGAAGTCTTCATTAGAATTGTATTGTAATTTCGATCGGAATCGAGAGTTGGAATGGTTTTCAAAAATGTTTTCTGACTGGCTATTATTATCAGTTAAATCAGTTTGGTTTGCTTTTTTACACTGAATACACTTACATCAGGAAAACACGTATATGAAATTGTAAAAATTAATTACGATAAACGGGATCCCAGAATTTTTCCCAATACCGCGATTTTTCAGGATTCGCTGGTTTTGAAAATCAATAGATAAATGCTTATTATAGACTAGCATTTAACCCGCTACTTCGTTAGCGTCTCCTTTTTCTTCGTGGAAATATATGTTTGTCAAAGTTTATTTTCTCATTCACTCAGGACCTTGCATATTTAATTTTATCTTTCTAGGTTCAATACCAAAAACATTCAAAAAGTACCAGTCAAAGAATAAAAAAGTACCAAAAAGTTCATTCGTATAGATTCTCATTCACCCAGGACATTGCATCTTGAATTTTATGTTTCTAGATCCAATACTAACGGAAATTTGAAAAAGTACCAGTTAAAGAACAAAAAAGTACCAAAGAGTTCCGCAATATATTCTTATCCACTCAGGACATTGCATGTTGAATCTTATGTTTTAAGGCCCAATATTAATGATTATTATTATATTATTATGTCCTGTGGTTCCTATAAGGAACAAAGGGCTACCAATATTAATGATAGTTAAAAAACAAACAAATAATATAAACCACCAGATCCATACGATGACGATATAGTTAAAAAAAAATATCAGTTGTAGAACCAAAAAGCTAAAGAAAAATATCAAATTCCTTGTATTTCCTTTTTTGCGGAATTTTGAATATATGCTGTTCAACCTCCTACATTTTCGAAATAACGGTAACAAAAGCTTACCCAAAAAAACGGTGAACTTATTGCTCAAAATTACAATATTAAAATTTTATTTTAAGATTTTTTTTTAAAGGTTGCAAAAGAAAAAAAATCATTTCTTTAAAAAGAAAAAACACCTTTTTCAAAGTTTCAGAATTTTAAAGAACGGTTAGAGGTATTATATAAAAAAATCAGTCAAATAAAAAAATAGGTTTTTGACTTAGTCCATTTTTAAAATTTAATATTTTGCAGATATTACATTTTTCAAAAAAAAATTATGTTTTTCCAAATATATGGTTTGTAGCTCTGTGTTCTCTTTAAAATAAATTAAAATCATCTTCGTATGTACAATATTGGAGAAATAAGCTCAACACATTCGATTAATTCGGCGAAATTATGACATTTTGAATATGACATAACTTTTGGAAAAAAAATTTTTTTAATTTTTTTTCGTTCATATACATATACAGTTCATATTCTTATCCACTCAGGACATTGCATGTTGAATCTTATGTTTTAAGGCCCAATATTAATGATTATTATTATATTATTATGTCCTGTGGTTCCTATAAGGAACAAAGGGCTACCAATATTAATGATAGTTAAAAAACAAACAAATAATATAAACCACCAGATCCATACGATGACGATATAGTTAAAAAAAAATATCAGTTGTAGAACCAAAAAGCTAAAGAAAAATATCAAATTCCCCGTATTTCCTTTTTTGCGTACTATTTTTCCCCCATTAAAGTATCATAAATTTCAGTATTGTAGTGGCAGCCCATTTAGTACGAATATGTCAATGAATGTAGAAAAATATTTTGTAAAAAAAGGTACCAAAAATAGTACCAAATTAGTATTCACATTTTTTTGATAAGTTTTGAATGTGGTATTAACTTTGTTGCTATGTTTATTAGTTCAAAAGATTGATAGGGTGTCAAAAAAGTACCCGTTTACTCCCTAATAGGGCCGAATTTCAAAAAAGTACCAGACACCTGTCCGCTTATTTTTCTAAAGAACAACGATAAGTATTAAATTTTTTTTTATCTCTTTAAGTTTTAGAGAATTTTCCCGTTTTTACTCCTTTTTTGACTAAATCCCGAAAATCACGGAATTTTGCAGGATCGGGATTTCGGGATTGCCATCCTGAATTACCACATGCAAGCGGTAAATGTACAATTTAATCTTGGATAGACAAACATCAGAAAATGCTAGAAATTTATTTTTAAAACTAAGAAGTTTGAAAATATTACTATAACCAAGTCCACAATCGTTCATCCGATCTACACCATGTAGTAATAACTGTTGTATGCCAAAAAATAAGTTAAAATTCACATTAGTTAACCAATACATTAAATAAAAGTTGTAATATTGGAACACTTTTTATTTTAAACTTTTTGTTTTGCATCGCACAGTGAAGGATTACGTATTTATCCGAATCCTTTTGCTGAAGTTTGTGCATGTTTTTATCGTTTATCCGTATTTTGTCATATGTATAATGTTAAACAGTGCATATAAATTTGCATATTATGTTTATTTTTGTAGAAGAAAAGCATATTTTTGCATATTTATTAATTTTATTCAAATTATTTTCCAGCCCGCGAGTACCTTCATCAGAATTCTTTTGGTTTTATTAGATTGGCCTATTTCTTAAATTTCATGTATTAAAATCAACAATTGAAAGAAAAAGAATGAGAAAATTTTAAGCAAACCAAGCAAATGATTGGAAAGCATTTAACTACTGCAGAGAACAAAACAAATAATATGATTGAAAGTATGTAATAAAATAATGGTTTATTACTTTCAATCATATTATTTTTATAATCGACATACAACGTTTTAAACTGTGTTATTGTTGTATTTTATTATAACAGGCAGTAGCTCAATTTTATTTAAACATTATTTTGTTAAGTTTAACCATATTTGAAGTTTTAAGGGAGGTAAATATTTCATTTTAATTATTTTATGATCAAATATAAGAAAAATTGTTCGAATCGTGAAAGCAGTATAGTTTAAAACAACAATAGTTTGCTTGTGGCCAATGCGAGCAACATAATATGGTTTTTTATCCATACTTCCACCATGTCTATTTTCTGCGTTTGCATTAGAGTTGTTCGGTCCCCATACAAAAAAAAAAGTTGAACCAATCACTCCGTAGGACTAAAGATTAGTTGAAAAGACATTCACGCCACAAACAACAATATGCATTATGGACTTTTAAATACGGTTTATATAAAAAACAAAAAGTACTGCATTTTGGGGGGTGGCAAAATTCTTTTACAATTCTAGATACTTCATTGACAAAAAAATTAATTTTGTCTGATGCAATTTTCTTGGTTTTGTATGTTGATCTAACTATTTAAATATAATAGATATGGGCAAAAGAATAAATAGGGCGTACTTTTGGGGTGTGTAATAAAAGTGAGCAAAATAAAACTTAAGCATACAAAGTTTTAGTTTTGGACATTAGGGGGAAAGATCCGAGATATTATAAGTGGTGCCCAGAATTCGATGTCGGATTAAAAAGTCACCAAAGGCAAAAATTAAGCCATAGACAAGCCATGAATAACGATATGTAATGTGTTATGATAAGACTTTAAATGGCGACGCAGTATACAAAAAACTTCTGGAATTCTTTTCAATTAATAATTAATATGGGGTGACTGACTCAACTTTTTTTCGAACCACCTTTGGGTGCACATGGATTTATACTGTCTGTTTTTCTTCAAATATTAAAAGCATATTTTAACTATTTTTAAGCATGTTTTATGCGCATAACCATGTATGGGCAAATGCAAAATAAATGACAATGCAAAAAGAGCGAAGGATGTGTAAAAATACACAAAAAACATTTGCAAGGCGTAAACAAACCAAAACAATGCCACACATGCAAAGCTTTGAATGTAGTGGCGCCCATACCTGCGCATAACTTCCAATAATAAATGCATGAAATTCAATCTATCTTCAACGGTTCACAAATAGGAGAAATCGGTAGCTTAGTTAGGGCTAATAAATTTGCACTGATGAAACTCTCTTTTTGGCTTAAAATGTGTTTAAACCAACAAATCTATTATTCAGCAAACATTTAAACCATCTCTAAACGCATAAAATTGGGCGTTTAAACTACCAATACAGAAAAGATTTATTTATGTTATTTTTTTAACAACATGAAAACATGAGACACTGATTTATTGTTGTTTAGATTAAACTACATATAAATTCAAGTTTAGTTCAACTAAACCAGCGTTTAAACCATCAGTGATTTATTAGCCATAAGTGTACTTTTTTAAGAATTGAAATTGACCTATATATCTGAATAACTTAAGGTAGAAATATATAACATGCGTAAATAAGGTAACGCACTGAAAAGTAATACTAGTGTTTTTTCATAGAAGAAGTTACATATAAAATATTTTGGCGTGTTTGCGGCAGAAAATAAATAATAATGCTATGTATTTCTACCTTTATGGTAAGGAAAAAAAAACAAATAGTTTTATTTAAAAGAATACTTAAATTTTGGTGAATCTGAAGCACCTTAATTATCTACACAAGAAAATTGGTGAAGCAAAACTATTGTGTAGTTTGTACATTTTATAATGTGTTCCGGCTTTTTTACATCACATCAGTAATTTTGTCATTATAATATTTTTTTTTCATTACTTAAGCCAACCACCTTTAGGTTAGTTTGTATGTTTAAAACTTTAAGTGCTTTAATAACAACATTTTTGAAGTATAAAGGCAAACTTTATTATTTTGACCCACAAGAAAAAGTTCATACCGACAAAATGATACTTCAGAGGTTTGCCAAAATTAATAAAAAAAAATTATTTGTGATTCTTTTTCTTGAAATTTGTATATTTATTGTTTTTAATTTCGTTCATTGACCTGTTCATAATCGTATTTTTTTTGTAAGTTGCGTTTTTTTTTTTAACTTAATGCTTGAAGCTTAAAATATTAAATGTTGAGGTTCATGCGAGTTTTATTTATTTTCCATTTATACGGGTATTTTTTACGAAGTGTTCATTAAGATATTTCTGTATAAATAAAAAATCTTTTACACTAATGAAGATGAAGATTTCAAGATTACAATACTTAAAAGTGACATGTAACACTTAACAAGGGCAATATTTATTTATAAACAAAAAATAAGGTTTTTAAATAAGTTCCAGCTTTAATTTTTAACTCTGAAAGTCAATAATACACATATATAAACGTTAAAAAAAACTTTGAATTTATAGTTTAACACATCAGAAAAAATTCTATTGGAGATTGCAAACAACAAAACTATTGTCGAAAACTTTAAATTAAAATCTCAAATCAGGTATGTTTTGCGCTTTACATTACGATTAGTTATAAAATCGTTAACGATTGCTTGAGCATTTTCGGATGAAGTAGAAGAAAAAAAATGATAATGCAAAATTAAATTATTCATCACAAAAATTTAATAAAAATTTTAATATAAAAATGTTTAAAACTTCACCTCTGCCCAGGAATATTTCCTGGTTATATGTACTATATCGCACAGTAGAGCCCGTTACATTTTTAGGCTTTTAATTTAAAACTTAAACTAACAAGTTTTTGATTTTAACAAATTGGGCCGCAACAGTCAGAAAAACTAATCAATTTCACAGGTTTCTTAATAACAAAAACAAAACCAGCTGATTCGTAACAGCACTGAAAGTAAAGACTAATTCTTTGGTAAATTTTTAACATAATATGATTAATTTTTCACCATTATTATGGTTGGTTTTGAACATATTATGGTTGTTTTTGGGAAAATTTAATGGTCATATTTAACCGTAATATAGTAACCTGCAAACATAAACATTATTAAAATCCAACCATAGTATGTTGCTCTTAGAATATGTTTAACTCCAACCATATTTTTTTTTTGGCGTGTTGCTATGCATAGGCAAATAAATTAACTCGTGCCTTTTTACATACGCTTTAGTGCTGTTTCCAAATAATTTGATTTCTCAAGAGCCTAAGAAATTTGTATATGATAAGTCTTTTGAAGTTAAATATTTAAATACCGATAGATTTTCTTTTAAATTTGTGAAAAACAAAAATGGAGACTAGGATCTAAATCCATAGAATTGGCGACTATAAAAGCTTGCTTTATCTAACACAGCCATCGGCAAAATCAGGGCGCCGCGTTTTCTCTTTTCTCTTTTATTCTCTTGTATGCTCTTTTATTACGTACATGTGCACACGTTTTGTACGTTGCTAAAAGTGGCGGAAATGGCACCACATCCTTGGTTTTTTTCGCACTGGTTCCCCTGGAGGAAGCCATTGCTTAGACAACAGTTTGATTTCTGGTGTGTTTTCAGTGATCAATGCATTTTACATACAAATTATTCCTTGAAACAAGTATGAAAGTATAGTTGGTCAAGCCCGACCGCCACATAGCTGATCATGGGCCCGGCAAAAAATGTGTTGTGAAGTAAGATTCATATATGAGCTTTTTGTGGCGTCTTAAAGCGTTTTTGGGAGAGAATTTATTGGTCCCCCATATGGTTACTTTCGAACCATCAGTTACAAAATTGCCAAGACATTGAAGCTATTAAAAATATTATCGTTGCCAAATTCTATATCAACACCAACATATAAAAGGAAGTTATGGCACTTAATCGTATTTTAGGACGTGGTATTTCTATGGAAGCTATGCCCAAAAAACACGAAGTCAAACCTTTGATATGAAATGAATTTATCATTTGACATCAAGCACAATTTTCCAACCATTTTCAATTGCTTGATTTTAACATTTAAATTCAAATTGATTATGATTTGAATATAAACATTTGACATACATACAATGTTTTATAAATTTGATGTCAAATTGTTATCAAATGTTGTTTTCAAATCAAAAAAGAACGTGGCAGCACTGAAGCGAAAATTAATGGTAACAATAAAAATGGCGATAAAGTTAAATGAGTAAGAACAATTAAAGAAAAGTTAATTAGCGCTTAAGACCCCTTGATTTTTTTGTAAAAAGAATATAAATTATTTGTGAGTAAAAAATAATTACAAAGTGAAAGAATGTGAATAAAAATAAAACAAGAAAATGAAGCAAATACAGGTTTGTTGTAAAATTGCGGTGGTACGTCATGCCAATCCTCAAAACAAAAAGGAGCCAAGTATTTTGACTTTTCGAAAATTAGAGGACGGAAAAACACTATTTCATCCTTAAGCTATGGTGCCGAATATTAATCTTACAGTTTATTTAAATAAATCATGAATTTAATTAAAAAAAAATATTTTTATATGTTGCACATTGTATTGAAAACCACATTTGAAAAAAAATTGAGAAAAACGTTTGAAAGCAAGTTGAAAATAAATGCATTTCTTAATTTGAAAATACTTTCCCCCTTTTGTTGAGATTGCAATGATTTTTAAATGATTATCAAATCACTTTCAATTTGAAATCAAACCTCCGTGTTTGTTGGGTGGTCATATACACGTTATTTGTTGCAATAAGATATGGTTGACCAAATTTAATCTTAATACTAACATCCCAATAAAAAATGGAGCTTCCAACGTAGCAGGTTTGTAAGAGAGAAACATAAAAGTTTCGCTTACCATTGCGCTTACGAAAGACATGAATTTTATATGGCGAGCTCCCACTTTGAAGCATAAAGCGCATATACAAATTGTTGGATGTAACGATCAGCTTAACACACGGAATGTTTTGATACAGTTATTTTTTAGTATTCTCCCTTCGTAGTAAGGGAATGCCGTTGCCCTTGAAATGTTATTTTTTTTATAAAAGCTGTTGAGATTTCTTTCACTTACTTTACTGCTTTTCTGTATGTCTTATTGCGTAGCGCAACATTGTGCGCTTATTTTTTAATTGTACCATTAGTGCTTCGCAAAATGATAAATTTTTTTATTGGGATAATAAAATAGTTTAATGGCACAAAGACTATTCCGGAAAGAAGTATGTTCGGGGGTGACGTAAAAATATGGACTAATTCTCACGATACTGTTATTCGGTAATTAAACTAAATTGTTTGTTTGTGTAGATTTCAAAAGTCAATACTTTTGAACTAGTAGAAACAGGCATGACTAGGGATGCAAATAATACATCGATGTTAACATTATATTTAAAACTAGCCAACCCCATTGAAATAAACTTAGTCAAATAGTACCAAATTTAGATACTTTTACTGTTACCATTCTAATGATATACAGAAGCCTATATTGTGCTTATATTGAAGGTGTCATGACCATTTCTCTAATCCAGCCAACTTTTTGACAGATATTTTGTAAAGAATACCAAGCTATTTGTTGCAAATTTAAAAACTTTTACATTCTGTGACCACTCCCCAAATTTCATATCTCTTACTTCAGCCGTTTCATCTGCGCGATAATGAATAAATCACTTGACAAAGTCATACATTTTATTCAACATTTGCGTCCTATGGGGGTTCTGCTCGCCTACCCTTATCGACAAAATAAGTAGTCTATTTTATTTTTTTGGCTCACAGGATGCTTCTGTAAACATATATTTCTCCCACTGCACCTACCCAATTTATTTTTATTTTAAAAGGTGTAGTTTACCATAAGAGTGGTTCCTACAATGCTTAAAGGCTTTTGTCTTCCGATATGCAGTATTATATATTTTTTGTTCTATGGGAGGTACAGCTCCTCATCCGTCCCGTCTCTCCCGCCAATTAAATTTTATAGTTTACCATAATAGTGGCCTTAACCACGTTTGAAGACTCTCGCTAGAATAGTACTTCATTTACGCGATATTTAATGTATGCATCCTATGGTGGGTCTTGCTCCCCCTGCGCCTACCACCTTTATTTTTATTTTCAGATGTGTAGTTTACCATAAGTTTACCATAAGCTTGAACATTCTCACTATGACAATTCTTAAGATATGCGATAATTAACATTGGCGTTCTATGGGGGTACCACTTCCCCTGCTGCTATATTTTTTCAATTTTGGGGCTCAGAAAATGCTATTGCAAAAAATTCAAGAAAATGAGTGCAGCGGCTCTTAGCATATGCGATGCTTAATCTTTGCATCGTATGGGGGATACCACTCCCCCTACACCTATCGAAAAAATAAATAGCCTATTTTATTTTTGGGGATCACGTGATGTGACTGTACAAATGTGAGGCCAACAAACAAACTACAAGCATTTTTCATTTTTATATATATAGACAGATAGATATTAAAAATACTTGAGAGCCCGTTTATGGAACCGTGTATTATAAGTTATAATTAATACCTTTTTTGTTTATTACAGTTAAGATGTGTATATAAATCTATTTAAATAAACGGTTAAAACCTCCCTTCAGCTCCAAATTTCAAAGTCTTGCATGTTCACCCCAGTCATGATAATTTTCAGTCCAACCAATCTATTAAATTTAAGTCTTATCTTGAAATAATTAGTTGGTTTTTTTTTTTTTTTGTTTTTTAAAGACTCTTATTGTATACCTCGTACAATGTCTTCTTAAAATAAATCATTCTATTTCTCTAATTTATTGCATTATTCAATTTTTTGGCAGATATTAAAATTTCTGTATGCATTTTAAATATTTTAAATTAAAGCAAATTCGCGAAACCAAATGCTTTTCTTCTTAAAAAAAAGTACATAAATTATTATAATTTAAAAAATTAAATTATTTAATAACAGCCATACTAAATTATTAATTTCAACATTAAATCAACTTGCAAAGAAATTTAAATTTTTTTAAGCTCATATTAAACTCTAAGACATGCAGACAGGCATTTCTTTCAAACTATCTACGATCTTAACAACTTGTATTTAAAGGAATGATTTCACTTTGTGAAGCTACGGATATTAATTATACTGTTCAAAAATTTAACAAGCGTGCCACCCGGCCGGTAAAACTAATTCGAGTGCTCTGAGTCGAGTTTTGCTCACCGTTTTTTAGGTAAGCTCTTTTTGAAAAAAAGTTTCACAGACTAAAAGTTTTTCCCGAGAAATCCCGGGCGGGATTTTAATAAATGTCCACTTTCTCGGAAATTTGATAAGAGTTTCCTGGAAATTTTCTGAAGTAAAAACAAAATGACATGAGGAAAAAATTATTTTGTTGATATTTAACTAACATTTGCAATTGATTTTCCTAAAAGCAATCTAAAAAATTAAATTAAAGAAATGGGTTGAAGCTAGTAAAATATTAATTTGAATAACTAATTTCAGGTGTTGCAGATTATTTTTTGAAAAGTTAAACGATTTCACGTATCTTAAGTTTTTTTGTCTTATTTGTTTCTCGTTCGAAACAATAATTTAAAATAAATTAATTTTTTAAAACCGGCAACACTTTAGCATCCCATAAGACCCCTTTCACACTCGGCATGTTACTTGCGCAACTCTTGGTTTGTAGATGTCAGCGGTAAGGTCGGGGTAAGGAAAAAAAATTTTGCACAGACTTTGTTGTTGTCGGCAAGTAACTTGCGCAAGTGACTTGCCGAGTTTGAAAGGGGTCTAACAACATAAACAAACATCATACAAAAAAATATTTTGCACACACATTCATATCTACTAGAAGTAAGTTCCCAGTAAACACGGGGGTTTGATTTCAAATTGAAAGTGAATTGAAATCAAACCTTTTCTCAAACGAGAAACGTTTGATAATGACTTGCAAATCATTTGACAATAATAGCATTCTCAACCAAAAGGGGAAATTGTTTTCAAATTGAAAAATGCCTTAACTTTGAACTTGCTTTTAAACGTAATTCTCAAATGTTTTTCAAATGTGGATTATAATACAATGTGGAACATAAATAAAAATATTAAATTTTTTTAATTTAAATTCCTTATTAATTTAAATTACTGTCAGCTTAACATTCGGACCCATAGCTAAGAGATGAAATAACGTTTTTTCCGTCCTCAAATTCTTGGAAAGACGATAAACTTGGCTCCCTTCATTTTGAGGATTATAGCACCGTGATCGTAAAACAAACTTATAATTTCTTTACTTTCTCGTTTTTTTTTTATTCGTATTCTTAATCATTCAACCCAATTACGAATAAAAATTCCCCGGGATTTTTTCCCCATTTTTACAATTGACTTAACATAGGAAAAATGGGAAAAGGGAGACACTCCCGGGGAATTTTCATTCATAATTGGGCTGATTGTAATTACTCACAAATAATTTTTATTTTTCACAAGAAATAAATCGTTCACTTGTAAAACACATTTAACCAAAAATCAAAAAATTAAACTTTAATTGCCATTTTTAAGTTTACAATTATTTTTTGCTTTAGTATTGCCAAGTTTAGTTTTGATTTGAATTCAACATTTGATTCTTGGATATTTGAAAAAACATTTGATGTCAAATGTTTATTTTCAAATCATTTTCAATTTAAATTGAAATGTCAAAGTCAAACAAATAAAAAACGTTTGAGAATTGTGTTTGATGTCAAATTCAGTCAAAATATTTTTTTTTTTATTTTCCGCTTTACGAATAATGATGCATCAGAGAGGGCATGGCGTATTCATAATTCCAAATTGTCAAAAGTTGTTTTTATTTCGTGCACAGAAAAAATTAAAAACCAACTTCAATTAACATTTAAGTTAGCAATTTGTACTATTAATTAAATTTCATACTGATTGTCCGCCTGCAAACCAATTGATTATATCGATTAACATATTTGTAAGTTTAAGCTGTTGAGTTTCAATCAATAGGTTTAATTAAAATGTGACCTCCAGCAAAACAGGCTAAATAAAATGTAAACACAAAATAAAATATTTTTCAATCAACACAGATAATTGAAGCAATTACAAAATTATTTGAAACTTTAAAATATTTTAAAGTTTGTGTGTATGTTTTCATATTTGCAAATATACACACACACACATTTTAAATATCATTTTCAATTAAGGCAAATTAATTGGAACAATAAAAAAAATTGTCTGACACAGCATTACTTGATTTAATTAAAAAAATTTTGGTGACATTTTTTTCTGTGTACATATGTGTGTATGAGCCAAAAAACTCATGTACATTTTTTGTTCAATTTTATTTATTTAATATGAAGACAGTTTGGAATTTTCTGTAAACACAAAAATTAAGAGAGCGACGCACTCTGCGTTGTTCCATACCTTAAAATCAAAAAAGGACTCATCAGGGATTTTGATTTAATATAAATTTACTTTTTACTTTTCTATATTTTTGTAAGAGAACGCTAAACTAAACGAATTTATAATAAAAACAAGTAAGAAAGTATGGTCTGTCAAGCCCGGCCATATGATATCCTACACCACAGCATATAAAAACGATTTTCGATAGTGTACCCTATTTAGGAGCCATGGACCATCCTAAACAAAATTATGTTATGAGGTTAAGATTCATGTAAAAGTTCCGAACATTATTTTGATGTCTTCATCTATATGAGATTTTATGATAGCTGCCACCGTAAAAGTTTTGATCGCCAATATGTTAATACATACCAATATTTAAAAGGAAGTTATGGCATTAAAAGCTATTTCGGAAGTAGTATCTATATTAGAGCTATGGTCAATGGAGCGATTTGATAAGATGATTTTGATTGCAATAAAATAAGTTTGGACCAAATTGAATCTAAATAAAACATAATAAGATGGTTTAAGGGCACAAAGACTCTGTACCGGAAAGAAGCTTGTACACGCAAAGAAAAAACATGGTTGTGGTAAACATATTCTAAGAGCAACATATTATGATAAGATTCATGATTGTAGTCACCATATTACGATTGTTATTAAATCATATTATGACCAAATATGTTCGTAATATTACATCATAATATTTTTCCCTTAATCATATTGTTATCCTGTTAATCATAAAACGTTAAGAAGTTATAATATTACTGTCATGGTAACCATAATAAGTTAAGAAGTAATCATATTACTGTCATGGCAATCATAATAAGTTTAGAAGTAATCATATTATTGTCATGGCAATCATAATTAGTTTAGAAGTAATCATATTATTGTCATGGCAATCATAATAAGTTAAGAAGTAATCATATTATTGTCATGACAATCATAATAAGTATAGAAGTAATCATATTATTGTCATGGCAATCATAATAAGTTTAGAAATAATCATATTATGATGCAAAGTGATATGAACTGTTATACATATATTTTTTACATCATAATATGATACAACTTTAAACATAATATTTTTATTGGAAAAAAATACTTATGATAAAATAAAAAACATAATATACATAGTTACTGTAATCTTTTTGTCGCAGGTCGCAATTATTTATAAATTATTTTATGGAGTTTTCATTATTTTTCTCTTAAAATAACACAAAACTTACCAGTAATGGTTAATATTTTGCACCAATATTTTTTGCACACAAATTTTTCCACCACTTTAAGATTATTAAAATTTTTTAGCAAAGATATTTTATTTTGTGACACTACAACCCTTTTTTAATGTTTTTTCTTTATTTTTTTTTTAATTTGTTGTTTATTTTAATGGTTATTTTGTTATTTCTTTTTTAATATTTTTCTTTATTTTTTTTTAATTTCTTGTTTATTTTAATGGTTATTTTTTTATTATTTAGCCACTCACTAACAAATAATTCGATATGTTTATGTAAAACACGACACAACTGATACAAAATTATTTTACAAATGGCGATACCAAAATATAATTAGAGTAACGATATTTTGATTGCATCTTAAACTTATTATGATAAATGTATATAAAGTTATCATGTTATGGCTATTAAATATCATGTTATGGCTGTGAGTAATATAATATGTTTTGAAAGTTATCATAATTTAGTTGTTAGAAAAATAATTATTTTTCGGTCAACAATACTCAAATTTATAATTGCGATAAACATTAATATGTTTACAGTAACTATAATATTGGTGATATTTAATAAAAATAACAATTATTTGTGTACAACAACAATATATTGTTACAATAAACACAGTGTGGTTGCCGTAACCATGCCCAACCATATTTTTTCTCTGCGTGTATGGGGGCTATGTGAAATTGTGTACTGAATCGCCATATTTTCAATAGGCTTGGCCCTTGAGCCAATTAGAACCTATGTGCCAAATGACATCAAATAATCTTCAAAATTGCGTACTGTTCTTTGCGCACAAGGTTTACATGGACAGCTAGCCAGTCGGCCGGACATCGGTATACTTAAAGGTGGGTCTAGGACCAATATTTTTAAGAGTTACAAACATCAGTACAAATTAATATTACCCTATTCTCAATTGTGGTGTGGGTATAAAAATTGATATCTTTTTATTCTTGTTTTTGAAAAAACATCTTAAGTCGAGATAAAAAATTATAAAATTAATGAAAATAAATAAATACTAAAATAAATCAAAATTAAAGAAAAATTTCGTTTATAATGCAAAATTGTAAAAACGTAAACAAAAAATGAGCGTGCCCTATTTTCTGCTGACAAACCATCTGATATCTATGCTGCAAGGAAGCCGGCAGCGGCGGTGCACTATTGACTGAATCATTAGCCGGCTGAGGCTGTTATTTTACGATACCGATAAATGTATGTCCTTTAAATATAAATAATGTACATGCATATATAAAAACGTTTCATAATTATATCCAAAATTGGCATCTTCAATTTTTAAGAAAAATGTTTAAGATGGCTGAACTATTTTACGGCGCAAATAAAAATGTTTGTGGCGGCAGCACGTTATTTTCCAACCGTAAACTACTTTGGTTTCTGCAATAACTGTGCAAAAAAACAGAGACCAAAAACAGAAGCAAATTACATCTGCGTTTGCGACCGAATATTATAAACCTTATGTAAAACAGCAATTTTGGCAGACATGCACAATTACATGTGACTTGAAAATTTGACATGTCAGATGTCGTGTACATGTACCTTTAGCTTAATTTTTAACAATTTCTATCGACTTACCCAATTTTATTTGTAAGAAGATAATTGAATAATGTAATTTAGACACTCTTAAATGATGTTTGATCTAGCCAAACTTTTTGCAAAAACAATTATTTTTTTAATAAAACTAGTAGGACGTCAAATATTTAATAGGTGTGAACATAGCTTAACAACTATAGCTTTATACAATTTAATATAGCAAATATAAAAATTTTAAATTTTTGGGACATGGGTGCCCTTGGTTCGATTTTTTCAAGTTTAAATTTTTCTTAACTAATGTAAATTTAACTACTGTATGAAATTTCAGAAGTATGCGTCAACTACTTCTATTTTTGCCCCATCGTTATATGGGAAAAACGCACTGTATGACGAATTCACCTTATGAATGTTGGTTGATTGAATGTATGTATTATTAAATGAAGAAATCATTTATATTAAACTATAAATGGTTTTACATTAAACATATCCGTTGAAGTTCTAGAACCAAATACTTTTATTTTAAGTCCTTTACGAAATAAATGTAATCAAATAGACTTTTTGCAAATTTCACTTAACATCTGCTAAAGAATATAGTACTTACTTTTCTGTTTGTTATGTTCTTTAGTTTGTATTTTCGCATCGTATAAATTCATTGTCATCATAACTTATTTCAAACTGCCGTGTATATCACTTTATGAAGTTCTAAGTTAAAAATTGTTTTTCTCTAAATGCCGACCAACTAATACCCTACATTTTTCTCATTGTCATTGTTTCATTTAAACTAACATCTTTAAATATATTAAATCAGTACATGAAATTTCTAAGAATGACATTAACTTATTATACCAACTAGTTAACTGGAGTATAAATCTAGAAAAATTTGCTACTACTAACTAACAAACACTAAGTAGACATGCGCAAAATAGTTACATAAACAATTTTATTTCTCTAAAGTGTGCACACGAACGAAAGTGAACGTTAAGGTTTAAAATTTTTTTTATGATTCTCATGATGTAAGATAACTTCTTAGCTTTTATGGTCTTAGTACCATAAAGAAACACACGACACATGGAAATCTAAGAGAAGGGACTTTATGAGTGGAGATAATTGCAATGCACGTAAGGTCCAATGAATTTTAGGATTTATCGTAGTTTAAATTAAAGGGGTTCCGAAAACTATCTAAAAATAAAAAAATAAAACATTTTTCAAAATAACAATATTCTGCGAACTGATTCTTGTTGAGTGTTTTAAAAGTTAACATCTGAAACTCTTATTACGGCCTTTTAAGTTTCACCCTTGTGTAGTAACAAAAGGTAAAAAATGGTTAAAATATTCTGCAAAAATATTTGTCATAAAATTCTACTATAGTTTTCCGAACACACTTAAGTCAAAAACTCAACTTTTATAAAAGGGTTAATATTGTTAAAATATAAATTGACTTTTATTCGACCTTTACAAAATTTATTATTATTATTATTAAAAAATTAAAGAAAAAAAACACTGAAGAAGGCACACAACGGAGTGCCGAAATATTGGTTCAATAAATTTAATATTTTTTTAAAAAAAGAGACCTCAAGCTTAATAAAATAATAATAATAATAAATTGTTAAAATAAAATACAAAAAGCTATTAAGCGGATTAGTTTGAACCTACAGATACATATATACATAAAATAAAAGGGAAATGTGAGAACCAAAGCATTTATTCAATACATTTTCCTTTTGGCTCTAGGCAATTCTACACGATTATCAAACAATGTTCAACATATTTCAGATATGAGAGAATTTATACATTTTTTTATACAGCTTATGTATGAAGGCATTAAAATATTATTGTAGGACGTCAAATGCGTAGCACAGGTATTGGCAGTTCTTAAAAATGTAGAACTGGGAGACAGGCTGATGGTACTGACATATTACAAAGTTTGCCCCCTATAACTATTTAATTAGATTAACGTAGCAAGTGGAGTCAGCATGTGTCTAGCAACCGCATGGGAATACTGAATTGCATTGAATTTCGTTGCCCTACAGTAGAACATAAAATTAATTTTTTTTTTTTTTTAATTTTCCTAAGCTAATTCCGCGAAGCTTTATGCTTGTCTGCAGGGAAGAAACCAGAGTCTCTGGCGGGAATCGAACCCGCAACCCCGGCGCTGATAGACTAACTCGCTACCAGCTAGCCTACCGGGGCACTCAAATTACCTTTAAACCGAAGCATTAAGCCATTGTAACAATTTCGACAGCAATGGTTAGGCGTAAGCAGTGCATCGGGAAAAACTTCCAATTCAAAATACATTTTATATATGTCTTTCACTTTGCTATTGAAGAAATTTACTCTACGTTCAGAAATAATATTTAAACCGCAGACGTAACAAATTTTATTTATTAAATCACTCAAATTTTACTCTGAAAGTAGACAGCGTTTTTAAAGCGTCAATACTATAACGGTGGGTTAAGAGCTGACTATATTTATTTATGTTTTTGTCCTGCTTTTCTTAGCTTTAATTTTGTGTTAACATATTTAATCGCTATGTTTTCGTAAGTATATAATTATCCCTTAAACCACCTTTTAAGTATTTGCTTATTTCTTGTTTTATAAACCGATTATGTACATTTGCACTACTAGTACTCTACGTAGCTTATTTATGGTGAAATTAATTTATTAAAGCGGAATTTTCAAGAGGAATTGCATGACAAATATTTTCGCAATATAGTTTAACTATATACATTCCTATTTTTAAGGTTATTTTTGCTTTGTTTAAAAAATATTGCAAAAAAGACGTATTTCCAAAAGAGTAACAGGGTTAATGTACATATATTAACAAAATGTTTCTTGTAGTCTTCTGAATAACTCTTCTGAAGATACATTTTACCAAAAATCTAAGTATCACTACAGAAGGGTGAATTTTTAAATAGGCTGTAAAATGAGTTTCAGATGTAAACTTTTAAAACACCGATACACGTATGTCTTTTTTTAGTCCCCTTAACAAGAATCAGTTGACAGAACATTGTTATTTTTTTGTGTGCTGGAAAGTGTTATCGAAGTTCGAACCAAAGATATGTTAGTTGACGATCGATGTTGATTCATTTTAGGGCTTTTTCTTGTGATTCTTAACAATCACTTTATGGCCTAATGAACTTTTTGTAACTAATCAAAGTAAATGGTACTACATCTCTTGATTTTAATTTATTATTCTTTTGGCAACCGAAAAGAATTTCGGTATCGGTATCAAAACCGGCATAAAATTTAAAGCGGTATTGAAGTAGTATAGGCATTAATAATGGTATCGGTTGTCAACCTTCCTAATAATAATAATAATTTTCATAATTTTGACTCGAAACTTAAATGTATTCGACTTTGTATGGTAATCTATCACAAATTGCGTCCTGAAACTCTTTCAGCGTTTTAAAAGGCTCTACATCGTTCAGATAAAATTTGAAAATAATTATTTTAAAATATCGCATGTCGCTTCCGACAGATCTCAAGAATTCCTAATTCTATGTCTCAGCAGCAAACTTCCCTTTAATATTTTAATATTAAACCACACTTTTGTGAACATACTTCTTTAGTATTTCAAAACTTTTTCAAGTTACAAGTTTTTTCACACATTCTATGTTGCGTGAGTAATGAATGGTATAATGAAAATATAAATTTTATTTTTGTACAGGTTGTAAAAGAACCAAACTTAAACCACATATCAAAAAAAAAAAACATAAAACTGTAGTAATTTTAAAAATTCAACACAGGTATTTGATTATTTAATTTATAATTTCAACTTTAATTTGTCAAGCCAAAACATGCCCCAAAGACACAGGCGTTCTTCGTGTTCTTGTTGTGAGAATGCTCGGAATTGAGATGGCGCCAAGAGATAAATTATTATAGAAGCATTTTTAATAATTCGAAATGCAATTAATCAACCATCACAAACCCTTTTCTGCAACTAAATGTAAACTTATCCAAACATTTGCCTGATGAATGTGTGCATAAACATTCAGCTATCTATCAAGACAACATTGTCAGAATTAGTACTTGTAGGGAAGTATCACATAACATTAATGTACATAAATGTATTTGGAAAATGCATCTTAATCTAAATTAGATTCATGTTTGTTTATTTAAGACTTTTTAGCTGCTAACTCCAAGTGTGACTTCTTAATTAGTTTAACTGGTTTGTTTCCACAGTTTGGACTGAAGAGACATTGATATGTATCCCATGAGATTGCAAATAAAAAATATTTTGCTTTTACTACCACCATTCTCCTCCATTTCTATTCTGTCACAGATAATAATTGTGATATGACAACCGGAAATCATGCTAACGTGTTTTTGTGTATTTAACTCCATCTTTCTTCAATTCTGATGTATAACGTGTTCATCTTCTACTTCTGCTTTTGCATTTTCTAAGATTTAGTTTCTTAAAGAGATGTTAAGATCTTTCTTTTTTGGAATCTCCACAGAAGCTGCTGCTATATTCGTTTGTTCATCTATGGTTATGTGAGTAAGTCATTTAGGTATTTTTATTTATTTTAGTTTCTGCACACATGTTTAACTGTTTATCATCATGGTTTGATGCGTATCTTTGCCACAATTAAAAGGAAATTAGTTCGCCATGTAATGACAACAACCAACCAACAAAATATGCTCGCATGCACACTTGAAGAAGCAATATCTTTGGCTGTACATTATGCTAGAACCGTAATTTTTCTTTGTGCATAAATACATTTTTACATTAGAAAGATTTTTAAGTTATTTCAGTTTTATTTTCATAGATCAGATAACAGTCTTTATAGGAGCTTTGCTCGCTCGGCAGCAACAGAAGTTACAACAGAAATAATATGGACTGACATACATGCATACATATATTTTGTTGAGTTAGGAAATAAATTCTCACATTTCTACCAACGGTTTTTTGTGAACTTTATTTGTATAGAATTCAAATTATTTTCAATTGAATGATTGGGTCATTTACCAACTGCACTTGAACAAAAATTTATTTTTGGATTAATAAATATAAATAAACGCACCCGAGTCGCACGCAATATGGTTTGTAATTTTGCGAATAAATTCCATTTTCTAAGCTAAAACGCGAATAAAAATTTTAGCCAACAAATTTTAACTAAAGAAACGCTCATTTTCATAGTTGTATTTTAGAGCTTTGATCTCTCTGAATTATTTTCTAATGAAACCCCTTAATTGTTATGTATTAAATTAAATGTTCTGTATTTTTACTGTATTTAATACAACAACTAAAATAAATACATTACCAATGTATCTGAATTTTTTCAATACTGTAAACTTGCGCAATTTAAACATTTTTCTCTAAATTTGTATTCTTATCCCTAAAAAATGTATTAGGAAAAGCAAAATTTCGAGGGAAAAACTGTTCACTATTTATTTATTAGTGAACAGGTAGGCCTGATTATGTAAATGTTCTCAGATCGTTAATATACTTTTTCGATTATTGACAAATCTATCCTTTAGACCTTTCTCACTTGAAGTTCATATGGGGGTTTTATTTTTACCTGAAATCTTAAACTGTTAAAAACAATAAATTTTTTTTTGTTTTTTTCTTAACCCATACAACTAAATTTAGAGTTGAGAAAATATCAACCAATTGTAGTCGGGACTGTAAGAAAAGATAAACTCACTGTTGTTGTTTTTGTTTTAGTTTTGATATTGTTACAAGTAAAACTGAGGTTTATAATTCTTATTCGCTTAACAGTTTTATTTGTATAATATCTTTAGCTTTTCTAAAATCTTTGGATGAAGTTTCCTGACGATCTGGCTTAAGCAACCAGTGAAATGCGCATAGGAATAGCTTGTCCCTTCAACAATAAATTTCAGTTTCTCAATAGTATGAAATGGGAATTTAGCACATTTGAAAGAAACCTTTTTAACAATAAATTAAATTGCCATTTTTAAAAGTTTTCAATAATAATTTTGGTTATAAACGGGATAAATTACTGCAAAGCAAGGTTGGATACCGAAACGAATTTCAGTATCGGTATTAAACTTTTTTTTATTTCGGTATAGGTATTTTAATTGGATCGGTATCGGTATCGGTATGCCGGTACAGCAACTTTTATAACGGTATATATAGGTATTACAATCAAAGGAACCAAACAAAAAAAAATTTTAATTTAAAAAAAAAATATATTTATTTTTATGTATGTATATTCATATATACATGTGTTTATATAATTTATTTTATTTATTGATTTCAACTAAAAATATTATCATCACAATAACAATACAAACTTAAATCAGTAAAGCGCCAAATACACTTGTCAAAGGCTTGTCATGCTGGCAAATTCACTTATGTAGGTGTGCTGGATGCATGTTAATCATATATAAATTTTTTAATTTTCCACCCAGCATCGTCGGTGTAACACATAGAAACACATTTTAACTAATACTCTCACAACGCTTAAAGAGTATTTCGACAAATGTGTTTGGCCCTTCAGAAAGCTGACGGAATGTTTTTATACTTGAACTTTTGTATTTCAAACTATCAAACACCACACCTAAAAATTTTCTATAAATGTTGTTGTAGAACTTATGCTACATTCTATGATTTTATCATAGTAAGTAACAAAACAATAACAGTGCTGCAATAGTAGAGCGTCAAGTTAACAAATATATTTTTGATTAGCAGAAGTGTTAAAACTTTTAATTTTGTTCTATTTGAAAAATTAAATTATTTTTTAATACCGAAACGATTGAACCGATATAATACCGGTATTAAGGGAAACGGTATTGGTACCGGTATCTGTGGTCAACCTTGTAGCAAAGCCAAAATACAGTGTATATGGGCATTTCCAGCGAAAGGTCTACTTTGTTCACGTAACGCCAGAAGTATTTTAATTTGTTTCTCAAAAAATTTTATATGTATCGTTTACTTTTTTATATTTTGGTGTAAAGCGCAACAAGCTCTACATTAAGTAACAAAAGGGATAACGATTGAACAACATGGTCCGAAAATACAACCTTATTTGCAATCTGGCGTTACATTAAAAAAAGTAGACTTTTAGCTGAAAATTCCCATATTTACCTTAAAACGAGCAAAGATTTTTAAATTTGATAGCTTGAAAAATAAATCTATATAAGTTCTAAGTTTACTAAAAAAGGTTTTGTACAAAACTTCTTGCTCAATTCGCAGTATTTTTCAGTTCTGTAATGCAATCAAAACCCACTTCCGTTTTTTTAACGTCACGCCAGGGCAGATTTTTGCTTATATCTGCAAATCTTTAGCGTCGATTACTGGAATTTTTTTTCTGAATGTAGAGCTACTTCATTACTTTGTATATATAAACACCCTTTTTACAAATTTGACTTCGTCATTTAATTTTTTTACATTTTGTGCTACAAATATCACGACACGTCAAAATGGAAATGCCCATATTAGACCGGGTCGACCTACATACAAATAAAAAGTCACCATCTAGATGAAATTTTTTTTAACACGCCCCAAAATACAGAACTTTTGGTTTTTTATATGCAGCGCTGCCAATTAAAATCTGATCTTATCATATCACATAACGTTGTTCATGGCTTGACAGTGGATTAATTTTTGGCTTTGGTGACTTTTCAATCCGACTTCAAACTCTGGGCGCCACTTATGCCGTCTCGGATCCTTCCCCCAAATGTAATTTTTTTTTAAACGTGCCAAGAAAGTCCTTGTAAAGCTAAGTATGTTTAGCATTTATTATAGTCACTTTTATGCCACGCCTCAAAATTGAACCCCTTTTTTCTTTTTCACTCATTTTTTACCCAAGCCCTTTAATTATGCTCCTCTTATTATTTCCTCACATAGCAGTTATATCGCCCTTGTAATCTGATAAAAAAAAACCTCAAGTAGATCTTTAGCATGGTTTTAAAAATATGGTCACCGTAGGTATTTTTAAATTTTTGTTGTGAAAACTGTATAAAAATTTTAAAAACGGGCGAATATATTTGGGTGTGCCGAATCTGTAATGCCTTCTACCGAGATTTCGAATATTTAAGGAGTAGGCATATGGTATCTATAAAATATAAGCCAATCTTTATAAAATCTGTTTTGATTCGTTGTGCTATTGAAATAAAATATCATGATTTGTTTTTAGGTATATTATTAAGCCCATTAAAGGGATTTTCAGGACGGGATTTTATATTGGAGCTATCATTAAAAAATTCGGTTCAATAATTTCTAGTATTTAAAAACCCCAAATAATAGAAAATTTCGATACAGTAATATATATTGTTTAGAATTTTATTAACCTATGGTAAATTGTGGACCAATCACCACAAAATGACATGGTGTCACTTCCAGTCATATAAGGCTAATTTGGATCAAATTTCTCCCCCAATATCTATATTCGTTACGGGCTGAATTTAAATTACACACCCATGGTAAATTACAGACCGATCTTTACGAAACTTTTTGGAGTAAATTCTAAATTTATAAAACTATTGCAGATTTAATTTTAGGCGTATTAAATTTTTTTCCGGGAGTTTAATATGGGGCATTTTGTAAATTATAGACCAATCATCACGAAATTTGGCGAAGTGGTTTCTAATCGTATGGCAGACAAAATTTTACTAAAACACCATGATTCGTTACGATTTAAGTTATACTAAGGGTTTTCCGAGAGTGGGCTTTATATAGGACCTATGGTAAATTATGGGCAGATCTTCACGAATATCACCAATTTATGTTAGTTTTTGTATAAAAATAAAAATTTGTTAGGGAGGTTGTTTCACATTTGGGTTCGTAACTCTTTTGCTACCAAAACGATTGTGCTGGATTTGAATACGAAACTGCTTAGGAGAGCTAGAAAGACTTAACATCAATCTTTCTCTCGAAAGTTTTTCAACAGAGGGACAAACGGACATGGCTTAATCAACTAAGAAAAACAAAAGGACCCAGAATATATTTACTTTATGGGGTCTTAGATGAATATAAAAAAAGTTTTACCCGGAATGACATACCCTCATTCACCACTATTGTCGATGGAGGGTATGAAAACATCGATAGAAAGAATAAGTTTTCGACAAGTTTGCAATTGGTTACAATTCATTAAACACTAAAGTTGAGAGGACTTTTACTGTCACGAACAGGGCAAGTTTAAATATGCACATTAGGCTGGGTCAAAAAAATATTTTTTCTCTTATCGACTTCTAATAGCGTAAATATGTTGTATTTTTGTCTGAATCCCTGTAAAATATTATTAATTTATTTTTAGTGTAAGAGCCCGCGCTTTGACCTTCAATTTTGTTAAATTTTTAATATAGCAACAATAGCATTTTATTGCAGAAAGGCATATTACTGTATTTTAGCGACTTTTAGGTTCGTGAAAATTGTGTCAGAAGCATTCATGACTCTTTGCGCTAAAAAAGTCAAGCGATTGTTTAATATAGACGAAACTTGAATCAAGACGAGAGATGCCCGGATTTGACAGTATGTTTTATGTTGTATAAGAACCAAATTTTTATTTTTTTAAGTTTAATTCAAAATGTTTTTAGTTTTAATTAATAATAATTGATAGTAAATAAAATATTAAAACTTAAAAAATTGACTTTTTTCAAATATTCTTAATTCTTAGGAGCTCATGCGCGGGCTCAAGATGAGACTTTTTTGAACTTTTTTTTCAATTTTTATTTGTTTTAACGTAATACAAAAAAATATTGCTATTAGAATATGATTCGAGAACTTTTATTTTTTCTCATACATCAGTGACCCACCCTAATGCACATACATGTTTAAAATATACATGCAAATAAACCGAAAAAAAACTTTAAAATTTGCATTTGATATTCGAAATTAATTAATTAATTCACGTCGAAATTTCGAAGAACGCCAATTTCTAAAAACACGTTCAATTGTAGATTGCTGTATATCTGGAGACCCAAAGTTTCCAAATTTGGTACAATCATCTTGGATATTAATACACAACATTCGACATAATTTAGGCGAAATTGGACAAGAACGCGTATCACTTCCCATACTAAGCCATTAACAATTTTTGTATATCTTTGGAATGGCAAGAGCCAAAGTTTTCATATTAAGTACAAGCATCTTGATTTTTAATTCACAACAACCGCCAAATGTGAGCGGGACTGGATAAGTTTGCGTGGCACTTCCCATACGAAGATATTATAGATTTCTGTATATGTGGAGAGCGACAAGAGCCAAAGTTTCCAAATTAGGTACAACATTCGAAAAAAGTAGAAGTAGAGAAGTAGGAGTGGCACGAACGGTTGGCTTACAAATTATTTTTCATAACTATTTGAGTTAATACAGTGTTGTTGGAAAAGTGCGATATATTAAATTAAACCAAATTTTTTGTTAAACTTCCCCTACATTTAACATTGTACACATTTGTATTGCACGGAATTGTGTTTGTATTACAAAATACACGGAAATTTAAAACGGATTTTCACTTCATTAATTTACTTTTACATAATTAATAGGTATGGCTGACCTAAAAAGGTTCTATATTTCCTTAAAGGTTTATAATGATATGTTACCGTATAAAACCTCAATTAAAATCAATTTAAACACCAGTTGGTAAATGTAAAACATTTTTAAGAAATGACGCAGTTATCAATAACTAAAACGTATAATTTAAAAGTAATCGATACCTAAATGGAAGAATATTTTTGTACAACAGAAAATGTAAAGCATTAATCTAATATGTTAGCAGAAACGCAAAACTATTTCAGTGCACATTGTTTTTAACTTTGCAGTAAATTAAATCGTGTTCTTTTATAGGCATTTTGAAAAAGAATGTGTACCTTTCTTAGACAATCATTAAAAATAATGTTTGCAGCAAATTGAAGCTTTTGCACCTAAAGTCACTTAGCAGACAATGTCAGACGATGCTAAAGGGTTTTCCATTTGCCTTCAGTACAAGAAGTACTTAAGTCGTGTAGATATTGTTGTTATTTTTCCTTTGGATTTACAACGCGTTTACATTTAAATGGAAGTCACTCGTAATTTATTTGACTTGCATAATCGTGGAGGCAAATTGATCACTTTTAAACCATAA
This sequence comes from Pollenia labialis, assembly GCA_949318255.1. Taxonomy (NCBI): domain Eukaryota; kingdom Metazoa; phylum Arthropoda; class Insecta; order Diptera; family Polleniidae; genus Pollenia; species Pollenia labialis. The sequence continues at coordinate 146,654,757 of OX439139.1, forward strand.
TTACCATGAGAAGTAAGCGTATGCGTGTATTTATGTGCATAAATATGGATTAGCAAGCAGAAGTTTAAAATAGCGACTACTCTTTTTATTTTTTATCCTAAGTGAGATTGAATGTTAAGTTTAACGTTCATATATTCCTAATAATACCAAAGTCATTTTGTGGGAATACAAATATTTATATTTAAAAGATTTTATTTGTCGTTCTTAATTCCCAATTTTTATTCTTGATAAAAACACTGAAATTTATTGTTGAAGGGATAAGCTATTCCTTTCACTGCATTTCACTGGTTGCTTAGGCCCGATCGTAAGGAAACTTCATCCAAAGATTTTAGAAAAACTAAAGATATTAAACAAATAAAACTGTTAAGCGAATAAGAATTACAAGCAATAGCTTCACTTGTAGCACTATCCAAGCTTAAACAAAACCTACAACAGTAAACAGTGAACGCTAATAGTGTTTGTGTAGAAAATCATTAAAAAAAATAACGTTTCCCTGTTAGTCATCATTCGAACACTAAAATAATACTGTTTTCATCATACTCAACAAAATATGGAAACATTTAATTCCGTTCGGTTTTTTTTTAAAACACAAACTTCATTGTGTTCGGTTCGGTTCATTAATGTTCGTCACTTTTGGCTGGTAAAAAAAAAACAAACATTTTTTACAAAAACAAAATACGCACACGAAAAAAACATTATAGAATATTAAAATATAAGGTTTTTCTACAGTATCACTACAATTGTTCTGTTTTTTATATTATATAATGTTCGGTTCTTCGTTGAAAATAGTTACGAACGGTATTAATGGTTGTGTATGTTTACACAATCACTAAAAAAATAGATATCGTTCTTGTGTGTGTGAGTCGAACGTTAAATAATGTACTGTTTATTTTCGAACGCTGCTTCCAACATTAATTGTAGTTGTAAGTATGTTAAGAAAAAAAGACTAATCAAATAGCTCTCCAATAGTTTGTGAGTATTATTGGGTAAGTAAAGCTTTAGTTTATGTACATATTACGCCTTCATGCCACACACATAAGCTTAAGAAACATCAACGAGGAGCGCAGGACAACATTTGTTTCAAAAGTTTGTCTAATGACGTTTACAAGATGCAAGGCGGATTAAACAACAGGTGGTGTCGGAACTACAAAAATCCAAAAGCAACAGAAACAACATAGGGTTTTTTGAATTTCATTGATAGTGCTTATAGCTAGAAATGTTAACCATTGTTTACAAAATACTAACAAATCAAAACAAATAAGCTCTAACTGTCAAAATAAGATGCCGTTTCGACATAACCTGTAGTTAATTCGCCTTGACTATACGTTTGTTCGATTGTGCTGTGTTCTTTTCTTAACCCAAATTGGTGATTTGGAATACATATATTTTCTCCCAGTATTGGGGTTAATTTATAAATTAATATTTTTTCGAGTAGCTTTAATATGTTCGACAATAAACTAACAGGCCTATATGATTTAGCTTTGTGTGGTCTTTCCTTGATTTAAGATGGATAATTGTTTATTTCTTTGCAGGGTAGCTTTATAAGCCTCTTGTTGCTTATTTCTTCAATACCACACAGAGAAAACCATTTTTCAATAGGGTCACTTCCAACAAAACTATTTAACGAAAATGTTTAAACATATTATGGTTAATTTTACCATATTATTGTCACCGGCAACCATATAATGGTTAAATTAGTCCTATATCACGAAGTCACAACCATATTTTGCCTCTAAGCATGTTATGGTTAAAAAAGCCATCAACAAAGATAGCTGCGAAAATTAAGGTAACTACAATTGTCGGGTTTTTAGACATAACCTGTAAATCAACCAAAAGAGAGAGTTTAGCATATACAAAGGAGTATTTGCGTAAGCCAAATGATTTTTGGGACCAAGTGCATATAAATATTGGGACAGTTGTCACAAAAAAAGTTGATGAGTTTATGCCAAATCGACTGGAGGGAGTTTTAAAACCGAACGGATTTGCAAATAGCTAATTTTTATAGTTTTTAATGAAGAGTGCCAATAATTTTGTCCAGCAAAACCGTTTTTTTTTTTGTTTTTTTTTTTAGTGGGTCATATAATTAAAATTTGACAAGAACAGTGAATTTTGTGTGAAATTCATGATCCTTTCTAGTAAAAATATTTATTAATTAAAAATCACTTTGACAAGGTTCTTAACCCTGGAAGGTTACTTTTTAGTTTAGTACATTAAGGTTACTCTTCGTCGAATCGACGGACTTTTTAAAAAATAAATTCTAGCGGAACGATTTTTTAATGTAAAAATTAAAAAAAAATTTTTAGTTAAGCGTTTTGTTAAAAAAAATTAATATATAAAAAATAAAAATTATTGTTCGCTCTAAAAACATAAATCATGAAAATCGATGAACGTATTTCGCTTTCATTCACAATTAATTAAAGGAATGAATTTCAAAAATTTGCTCGAGATACCCACAAAATTCTTTGGAAAAAACATTGATGACTTTTTTTATGATTCTCAGAATTAAAAAAAAAGTAATAAACAAAAGGTTATTTGATTTTTATGATTGCGGTAGCAAATTAATAAGCGTTAATAAATGTGAGTGGACAATTAAAAGGAAAAAAGGAAAATACCCTTTTTTAATTATGTGGGTTTTTCCGTTAGTTACCTGCGTTATTTTTTTAACCGAAATTGCACCCACATTTATGAGTGCTCATGTTTTGGACGTTTCGAAAACATATTTCATAAGTACCTACCAGTAAAATATTGAAATATTTGTGGTATTTATAGGTGCTCTTTGATCGATTTTTGTCATTTAACAAGAGTCGACGAACGCGAGAAGTACAAGTGAATTTGTCTCCAGTTTTTAAAAGTGAATAACAACAAAACATATACATAATATATTTTCCAAATATGGAAAATAACAAGTGCCCACAATTGGAAAATTATTGTTACATTTGTGGTCATATCGTCCCAAAAAAAAGCCAATAGGATCGAAAAAAATTGATTACTGAGGAATTCAAAACAGCCGAACACAGTGTGCAAAAATTGTTATAATACCCTTATAATGTGCATAAATGGAAAAGGTGGACATGATGAATCCAGGTGCTACGCATACATAAATTCTCGTCCTGGATTAAACAGAAAACAAAGAATACATTGCTGCTTTTACTGCCACACTTCCAGTTGAACGCGCTTCTGGTACGGATACACCTAAGCCTCCGAGTCTGGATACTGTGTCCCTGCAAGCCGAAACCGTTTTCACCAATTAATGAAAAGCGAATCTTTCACAAATATGCTTTCGCCCCATTATAACCACCTATGTGCATGGGACGCATTGAAACAAGTCATCGAAGGCGTTTTAGGAAAGAACCGTGTACAGCGAGATGACATACAGACACGAGTGGACAACTTGCTGTATTATTTTGAAAAAATCGGATTGGTTAAGGTGCATAATTTTGGATGATATCATGTTTAAACAATGTAAGGGAGTAATGTTAACGTTAATTGGCAAAATAAACAGATTTTGCTAAAAGTGGCTTTTACAACGTTATTCGCCGCTGTGCTTCAATTATTTAACCTGTAGATATTTGCTTAATAAAGTTTTTATTAATTATGTACATATCCCTACAAATAATATTGGACCACCTGATCCATTTTGATAAAATGGACTACTCCATGGACTGGTCCGATGTAATGCAAGCATGGACCATGTCATTGTTAAAAAGTGTTTGTAGTGAGACGACATGTCTTCGTTTTTTAACGACATGTTTTCGTTTTTAAACGAAGTTAAAACTAATCCTCTTGTGTACACAATGGAGTAGTTTTAAAACTACTCCTTTGTTGTCCAAAGATGGATATATGGTCCTGCCCTAGGACATCGTAATGTTAAATAGACCATGGTTTTTCCATACGTTTGGGTTACTTTTGGACTAGTCCTAGTCCCTTGTGGGCTACTCTTTACACGCGTGTTTGGACTGGTCCTATGATTTGCAGGGATTACAATAACACATATATATACATATAAATTTACTTAAACTTATAAATAAATTGAGAAATTTTGCAAAATATAATTTTTTAAACCTTAAAAAATTTTAAATTTTATATGATGTAGTTACTAAAAATATTGTATATTAAAGCTTGAAGTGATCTTCCCTAAACTTTGTGGCTCATGCATTAAACACATTGACCATGGCAGGCTACACCCTGCAAATATTATTCGATCACCTGATCCAATTTCATGAAATGGACTACTCCATGGACTGGTCCGATGTAATGCAAGCATGGACCATGTCATTGTTAAAAAGTGTTTGTAGTGAGACGACATGTCTTCGTTTTTTAGCGACATGTTTTCGTTTTTAAACGAAGTTAAAACTAACCCTCTTGTGTATACAATGGAGTAGTTTTAAAACTACTCCTTTGTAGTCCAAAGATGGGTTATATATTAAATAGACCATGTTTTTTCCATACGTTTGGGTTACTTTTGGACTAGTCCTAGTCCCTTGTGGGCTACTCTTTACACGCGTGTTTGGACTCGAAAACACTACTACAAATGTTGCTTGCTTTAATTTTAGTCGTGTAGTCAGCTTCTAAATTATTTTGAAGACGGCAGCTGCAATTGAAAATATATAAACAGCTGTTTTTGCTTATTATGTATTTATATTTCAATGGTGCCACTATCATTTTTTTTTACTTTTCTAAAATGGAAAAACATGCAGTATTGCAGACTCGTATACAAACTTAATTTAAGATTATAAATATATTATTCCTTATTAATTTTTGAGCTTAAGGTCACTTTTATTTAAAATAGTTTATTTATTTTAATCAATATTTCGATTTCCTTTGGAAATCTTCTTCAGGATATATTTATGAAATTTAATAAAAAATAACAAAAATTGACAATTAATAAAAATTAAAATAAAATTTATAAATTTTCAAACAATCAACAATAACATTCATAAAATCAAAATATTAAAAAATTAAAAAGAGGAAACAAAAAACAATTTTTAAAATATTTCCCTATTTCGTCAAAAATTTTATTTCTACAAATCTAACTTAAGCCATCTAAACTTTATATAAGAAAACAACCAAAGATCTAAACCTATTTCCCTTTTCGTCAACCTATTTATTCTTATTCAATAAATATCTATATATCTGAGCTAAACCTTCAGTATCTTTTTTAAAATTAATCCTTTCATCAAACTGAACATTATTTATTTGTAACATCTCTAACATATACCTTCTCTTCTTAAAACCTTCCACGTTTAAAACGGATGTGTTCTCAAAATCTGGATAATGATTTAAATCCCTGCAATGAGTCGATAAAGCTGTACCATGTGCTGAATTATAATTTCTATATTTTTGGTCATGTTTATGTCCTGCTAAATCGAAATATTGATTAAAATAAATAAATTATTTTAAATAAAAGTGACCTTAAGCTCAAAAATTAATAGAGAATAATATTATTTTAAAAAGGTCGAAGAAATTAGAATAAAAGATTATAAATATATATAAATAGTTATTAATAAAAAATTTTATAACGTAAAAACAAATGAAAAAACATTTAAAATTATTTAATTTTATTGTTTTTGGAACAAATAAACAATATATTTTTAAAGACAGATGAAATAAAAAATACATATAAGCTGCTTTTTAAATAAAAAAATTTATTCCGTCAAAGCACGTGGTATGGGTCGTAAAAGTTTCAGAACACTTTGGGTACGCACATACGTGAATGCATAAAAAATGTTTATTCAAATTTATTATTAAATTTTTTATTAAAAACTATGCATCAGTGCTGCAGTAATACAAAATGTTTTTGCTGATGCGTGATTACCCTAGGTCTACACTAAAGATAATTATCTCAGCAAGTTGGCAATAACGTCGGCAGAATAGCAGAGCAATATAGTTGGAAAAAAATCAAGGAAGAAGGTGTAGTGTAAAAAATGGCGGTATCTTACAAGAATTATTATTATTAATATAAATTCTTTCTTATTCGACTTTATTATTTAAATTTATATTAACAAGTGTTTTCCTAATGGTCGAAATTCGGCCATATTTTTTTTAATGTGATGAACAAAGAAAGTTATCGACCGTAATTGGTTTGTCTGTGCCGATTTATATATAAGTTTTATATTGTCGAAATATTCGAAGCCCGGTTTCTTGCAAATGTCGAATAATCGACCACCCTATTTTTTTATTATTTGATAATTGGGAAAAAACAAAATTTTTATTTATATGTTATGCATACATATGTGTTAGTATCAAATTTGAACGCTTCCCTGTAGTAAATAAAATAGTCAGTTGCAAAAAACACTAACTATAAATTAACTATTTTTCAAATGACTACAAATTGGTTTAAATCTCATGCAGATAGCAACCAAACATATTGCATAGAGGCACACGTAAAACACAAAAAATGCAAAATAAGTGAAACAAGCATGCCATGAAGTCAAATGAAAAAATATAAACAAATATGGGTAATTCCATGTCAAAACGACCAAGAGTGGGGCACGACCTCTTCCGATTGTAATGAAATTTGGTGAGAAGGTTCCTTTTATCTTATAAGGAACATATGTAGTATATGAACAAAAAAAATTTTAAAATTTTTTTTTCAAAAGTTATGTCATATTCAAAATGTCATAATTTCGCATATTTAGCCGAATGTGTTGAGCTTATTTTTTCAATATCTCGAAAACTACTTGAGATACGAAGATGATTTAAATGTCATTTTAAATAGAATACTTGGGACTACAAACCATATACTGAAAAGAAATAATTTTTTTGAAAAATGTAATATCTGCAAAATATTAAATTTTAAAAACGGACTAAGTCAAAAACTTATTTTTTTATTTGGCTGATTTTTTTTATATAATACCCCAAACTGTTCTTAAAAAATCCTGAAACTTTGAAGGAGGTGTTTTTTTTCTTTTTTAAGATATGATTTTTTTCCTTTCGCAACCTTTGAAAAAATAATCTTAAAATAGAATTTTTAAATTGTAATTTTGAGCAATAAGTACACTGTGCTAGTTGCAAAAAACAGACCAGCCGCGCACCTTGCATTTTGCCCTAATTGGGGCACGCTGAATCCAGTGGGACTTACCGTTTTTTTAGATTGGCTCTTGTTTTCAAGAATTACCGTTATTTCGAAAATGTAAGAGGCTGCACAGCATATATTTGCGTAAATCAAAAACGGTTTAGTTTATTGAAATAACTAAAAAAACCGAAATTCGGCAATAAATAATAAAGTGGGGTTGGTCATACATTTGACCCATCTAGGAGCAATATTTACATGGTGGCGCGTAGGATGCTTCTAGATTTATATATAGATTTGTTTAAGCTTGAGGTAATTTTTATTATTATTATTTTTATATAAAAAAGAACTCGAAATTAAACAAATTAATATTAATTTTAACATTTTTTATTTTTTCAAATTTATTCTATGAGCTAAATTTCAGTTGTGTATTTTATAAAGCTTTTTTGTAATAGTCCTATTCCTTTAATTTTTAGGAATGACATTATACACTACCAGACTATTATATTGTATCTTCTTGTTACCTTTTACCTTAGCTATCCTTTGGATAACAATGAAGTATGTATATTGTATGTACAGAAAAATTTACAATTATTAGACACCAGCAGTCTACATTAAAGATAACACAATTTTGACAATTACTGCAATATATGTCGCAATAATTATCTCTGGTATAGATGGGCAATTACCAGTTGCTGTGATGCTGATACTTTTTTCTGCACAACAGCTGTGCAAAGTTGGAATTTTTAGGCACGAGCTAAATTTCAAAAGTTTAATTAGCAAAAATGAAATAGTAACAAAAATATTATCAACATAACGATGACAAGTTTTATTGAAAGTATTGAACCAAAAACTGACAGTTAACAATTAACTGAAGCAATAATTGCCACAATTTGCTGCATAGCACATATCACAACATAAAAAAAAACTTTGACATATGAGAGTTATGCCAAGTTTCTTACAAGTGTTGCTTTAATGAACATTAACTGCCTGTTTGACGATTTCGAGCGACAAGGTTCGCATAGAAAATTATATTTAAAATAAAAACAAAATTCTAAAACGTTCGAAGTCGATGAACAGGCTGTAAACTTTACTCCTGCGCAAATGATACCCAACAACTGAATTTAACATTTAACATTCATTTGCGAAGATGTTGGAATTTTCCCATAAGAAATACATAGGGCTAAAAATCTAAATTTTTCAACATTTTTACAGAATGTTACTATCTCATTTTGTTCCCTTTTACATTTTGCGATATTTTTATACCCTTTGTACACTTGCATACATTTCGGAGGAATGCATGGAATATGTTGAAAATATGAAATACGCGTTCACACTTGAAACATCTAACATCTACTATCAATAAAAAATGTCACCATTTCTGAAAAAAAACTTTTATTTTTTTTAAAATACTTTTTTTCTACAAAAGTGCCAACATTTTAAAAGATAACACCAAAATGTATTTCTAATCCATTTTGTTTAATAATTTTAGCAAAACTAAGCAAAATAAGGCTTGCAAAAATGGAAAAAACTTGAGAAATGGTAACGCTGCTTTCAAAGCAACTTCCATTTTGTCAGTGATGCCACAATAATAACAGAATTTATTGCCATTTTTCTAGTGATGACACTAAAAAAATCGAAAAATGTAAAAGGGAACAAAATGAGATAGTAACATTCTGTAAAGATGTTGAAAAATTTTGATTTTTATCCCTATGTATTTCTTATGGGAAAATTTCAACATCTTAGCAAATTAATGTTAGATGTTTAATGTTGACAAGTGTGAAAAGGCTATTAGTGTCTTCACTAGCTAAACTGACATTGAAAATGACATTTAAGATCCATCACTAACAAAAATGACATTTATTGTCAACAAAAAATATTTTAACATTTAATGAGCGGCGGTACATATATTTTTTTTTAATTTAATTTTTTGTAATATATTTATAAAATATGTTTCCAATTTCAGGTTATCTCAGAAAGATTTTCAATAGTTGCGCTTTTCTAACGGTATAGCTCTTCTAAAACGTGTGTCTTTTTTTTCGCATAACTTCTAACTTTTGTACAAGTACTGAAAACATTTTTCTTTCGACTCGGAAGCATTCCTTAAAGAAATCGTCATTATTATTTGGGATATCTCTTCCCACAAATTTCCATAGCGATTCTTAAAAAAATATTTGTTTATATTAAAATAAAAGTTTTAATTACTCGTTTACATGCAAACATCCATACGTTCCTTGAAATAGGCATGTGAGCATCTAGAAGGACGACCTCATCATCATCTGCTATAGAATCCATTATTATCTCTATAAAGTGCGATAATAACTGGGTATGCTCTTGCCAATGTATATTTAATCCAATTACTAAATCTTTTTTAAAATTCATTTTAATTTTTAAGAGCGGCGTGGTGTTTGTTTATTTTGCCAACTGAAATAATGTTAAATGTTGCAAGTGTGAATGTCTGTTTCACAATATCAACATATTCCATGCGTTCCTCCGAAATGTATGCAAGTGTACAAAGGGTATAAAGGGCCAATAAACTTGTCAAATGCTTGTCCGGCCGGCGAATTTAACGTGTACGTGTGCTGAACGTAATATTCGCCGTCATATCTAAATTTTTTTGATTTTTCATCAAGCGTTGTCGGTGTCACACATACAAACACATTTTCACTAATACTACCACAATGCTTGATGAGTACTTTGATCAATGTATTTGGGCCTTAAGAAGTATTGGTATTATTAAAATATCTTTTACATGATTTATTAAAAATTCCGTTTTATTAGCCCGTTAAGAGCAAATTTCAAAAATAAATATTTCTTGAAAGATTTTTCTACAAAACTTGAAATATCGAGAAAATAACGTAAGCGCCAAAAATCAAACTTAACAGAAGAGAGTTTTTTTATTTTATTTCATATACATTTTTTATACAAAAATGAACTAATTAAAACAGAGCCAGTTCACTGTTGCAAGATTGTTCATATTTGCGAATGGCATCTAATGTTCTAAAATTTCTGATTTTTCTTTTGCAAGTTTAAAACTTTTGTTTTTTGTAATTCATATTTAAGAACTTTTCACGTTTAAATTATATTTAAAGATTTTTATAGAATTCCATGTTAATGTAAGCACTAACTAAAACGTGCATGTAATACATTTTGATTAACAACTGAAGACAATTTTTAAGCAGATGGCTAGGGAAATCCCCAAGTTATTATGCAGTTGAGTCAAAATTGATTTTACCACTGTGTAGGAAGATAAAAACCGTTAAAAATTCAATTATAAATTGTTTATATTTAAAAGTTTTGAACAAGTTCATATTTTAGAGTAGTAAATGGAAGAAAATAAGTGTTTATATTTTGGTGTGTACATATACATATTAGGGTGTTTTTATTATCGCGAGTGCACTGTATATTAAAAACATAATATGTTTAGGGAAGAACACTTCAATCTTTTATATACCATATTTTTTGTACCTCCATCATATAAAACTTTAAATTTATTAAGCTTTAAAAAATTATATTTTGGGAAATTACTCAATTTATTTATAAGTTTGAGTAAAAATATATTTGTGGTAATGATTTATGTACTTGTTACATCTATAATTATTGTAATTAATAAGTGTTATATCAACATAATTTAAAGATAAAGCCAATTTTGTAAAAAAAAAAAAAAGTCAGCCACGGAGTATGAATATATGAAATAACCTCTTAATTGGTAAGCCGGGTATGCTTTAAACGCCATGCGAAACACACTTTGAAGCATTTTTCAATGATTTCCATATTTTATAGATTCATTTTATATCTAAAGAGATATGGATAAAGTATGTTGCAAGTTGTTCGACCTATAACTCCTAAACCAAGGGCATATGCGCGAAAAACATCTTCCTAGAGAACTTCTTTCAAGAAAACTAAAAAATGATATAAATATCAATTTGGTGTTAAGCCGAGTTAATATTCTTGTTTCAGCCGATTCTTTTCTCTTAAGAAAAAAAATAAATTTAAGTACTCATTATTTAAATATTTTTTATATGTATTTAGTTTATTTTTTTGGCACCCATTCATGGAGTGTGACCAAAGTTTTGGAATTATAGAAATTACCAAAAAAAAAAAAACTGACAAATTTGTGTACCTCAACATTGGGAGAAGCTTGTGACAAGTTCAAGTAAAAAATTTACAGTAATATCAACGCAAAATGAGGACATCATTGCTCTAGAGCCCATCCAAAGAATTTTTAGAAATAGTGTACCGAAAAATGCAATGGTTATACTTTGAGAAGGTTGAACTTTGGACCTCTCATACAAAGATGATCTTATCAATGAGCAAGAAAACTTCAACACAGTAAATAAGGAAGCTCGCAATGTTAGTTGAACCAATAAAGTTTGAGAAATTTAAGAACCTATGAATGGTTTAATGCATTTCCTCATGAAAGAATAAAAGAAATCCCGGAAAGAATTGAAAGACAAGGAGATGACGAAGATGAGGTTGATGATGTAATAGAATCTGATTATGAAGACTAACAAATGTCCATAAAAATCCATAAAAGCTTGTATTAATAATATGTTAATTAAAAAATTTAGTCTATGTAGGCTTCTTATTAGGTAATTTTTGGGTATTTGAACATGCAAAACTCGGTATTTTGAAATCTTGTAAGATTAAAATATATCTCAGGATTATTAATCACAAAGTAATATTCCAGATAGCATCTTACATTTTTTATTGCAATTTAAATTGAACCGCTTTTTTCTCATTATTTTACAAAAGTCACTGAACCCCTTGTGCTTTGATAATATAGATGAAGTTGATTATAAATAAAAGATAATGAAACTTTTTAATTGCCAATTTCTTAAAATGTATGTATGTATGTGTGTGTTTTATGAAAGCAAAATCTCGTTATTGTCACAAAAAAGTAAAAGTACAATGAAAACACACTAGATTTTGAGACAGAATTCAAATCAAATTTACTAAATTTTTTTGTATTGTAAACGGGCTATAAGGATCAAGTTTTACATCAAAACTTTCATTAATCTGGTACATTAGATAACCGTTCAATAAAAATGAATAAACTTATTTATATATCTGTCTGTGCAATGTACGAGTACAAATGAATATAAATTAAGTATGCACTTACTTTACTTCATACGGCAGACGATTAACAGAAGAAGTTTTCGAATTTGTATTATTATTTTTTTTTTCTCAGTAAAACTTTTTAATGTTATTTATTTAGTTTAATGTACATATTTACCTTTGTGTTCTGCGCAGAGTCATCTTGGTGCATATATGTACGTATGTACATGAAATGAAAAAATATATTCTTAAGGTGTGGTACTCATGCGCACATTACTTTGAACCGTATTGTATGCAGAGTATTTTCTAGATAAACAATCAAAGTTATTACATACTTCATTCTGTCCATAATGTATAAATGCTAAAGTCAACAATGCTAAGAGGTCATCAAATCAAGACGTTTACCTTAACATTGCAAGCGTTGAAGACTAAGGCCCAAATTTACAGTAATAAGTTAATTATTAGTAAATTAAATGATAACTATTGCATTACTAACATTTTAATTTTAAAATATGTACACATGCAATCGTTTTTAAACTTAATGTTTAAACGTGATTGTCCCGTTTCGTTCATTCAACGCGGTTGTTCAACATTAACTATACATAAGCAATCGTTTTTAACCAAAATGTTTAAACGTGATTGTCCCGTTTCGTTCATCGCAATCATACACGACATTTTTTGTTTTGTTGTCTGGCACGAACAGTTAATAACTGTCCTTCTAATTTGTTTATTGTCATTGCAAATACAAGCCGCACCGAAAACTGCATGCGTTTGAAGTCAAATGGCATGGCAGTCGGAATCAATGAGATGCGTAGTATCAGAACGTCTTCTCCTTTGTACTTTTCTTTTGGAATTGTTGCTCGATGACGTTGTTCATTAATGTTTCCACCGCGAGCAGGGTGCCATTACAAAGACGTGGTTGATTGATATTTCGTAACATTAAGATTAGAGAAGCTACTTTCAGTTGGAGAATTAACGATATAATTTTGGGTGGTAACAGAATCCACCGATATGAACGTCATTTATTCGCGATCAATTTCACTTTGATTCTAAAAATTCAATCAACGGGGGATTTTATAAAGCCAGTCGATGTGTCAACGGAAATATTGCCAATGTCCAGCAATGGTTTTGAAATACTTTTATAGGTTAGTCGTTTTGCAACTCGACATGCATGTTCGTACTTATTTTAGTTTCTTGACGTGTTTCCACAATACGAACGACTTTAAACACGCATTAAAGGCATGTTCGTCGATAACGAATAAAGACTTCGTTCGCTTAACTTACATGTAAAACAATAACAATATTTTATAATTTGTTTTTGTTTTAAACGCAATTTAAGCGAACAAAGTCTTCTTTCGTTGTCGACGAATAGGCCCTAAGTTCATTGGCTGGCGTCTACCGTGGAATCACTGGCGAAAATCGCCAGAATCGCAACAGAATCATCGCGCCACCAAACCGGATTTGACTCGTTTTGATTCGTTTGCATTTTCTCTTTGTTTTTGAGTACGTTCTTAATGTGTTTGCCATTATAGATTCCGTTCAATTTCATTTCGCTCTACTCGTTGCTCAGCAGTTTGATAAGATCGATAATGCGCTTGATTTGTAGCACTGCAAGTTCCCTGACCTATGATTCTCCATCTTATCGGCGGCTTTTTAATACGACTAAATTGATTCACTTTTCAAAACTTAATGGTTTTCGTTGGTTAATTTGTTTAGGATAAAACAAAACAAACTTATTTCAATTATTAAAACAATTGCGATGAAAACAAAAATTCACTTTTTCGGAAACACCTTAATATTTTTCTAATATTTTTCAATGTAATCACAGTTCCACTGAGTAAATTTCCCGCCGCTATGTAACCGATTGGCTTGTTTCACAATTTGACAATAACCAGTCAAAGAACATTTGCAAATGTGGCAAAATAAATTGGAATGTAAATAAAATAACAGCAGTTTTGGTCAAATCGCGAAACAACACCAAAGCAAGACAAATTAGTTATTTCCAAAAATCAACCAAATATGTTGTTGCTTTTGTCAGTCATGATCGGGAGTGCATACAAAAATTATGATTTCTGCAAAATTGCCCGAACTATAATAAAAAAAAAACAGGACCATAACAAATTAAACAAAACAGACCTACGCAGACCCATCGTTCGAATTCTGAGTTATGCACCCTTATTGTCTTTGTCGTATTTAAAAAACGACTACGACTGTTTGGTAGTAGATTAAAGAGAACGTGAACTTATTTCCTTTAATCTATTACCAAACACAATAAGGGTGATGATCTGGCTGTAGGAAATATCGCCCAAAGAAAAATGGCCAAAAAAAAAATGAAAAATCGCCCAAACGAAGAATCGCCCAACCAAACATGAAAAATGACCCAAAAAGGTAAATACGAAATTTTGCCCAAAAAAAACGAAAAAGGGCCCAAAAAGAAAATGAAAAATGACCCAAAAAGCAGAAACGAATTTTTTCCCAAAAAAAAAAAAAAAAAAAAATCGAAAATTACTCAATTTGCAAAAAAGTGTTTATTATTCATATAAATTCAGTTATATACAAATATAAGTTTTATGTAAAAATTTGCATTGTGCCTTCAACAGCTGTTCGGCAGTATGGACAGTAATACTCATTTAAGCCCTCCGCCAAACGTTGTGACTGCAGTTTAATCACACATTCATTGCAGCATTTCAAATGTCTGCATGGCAATAATGCTGTGTTGGGGGAATTGATAAAGCATACAGTGCATTTGAAAGTATTGTTTTCGTGGTTGACTTCATTGTCATCGTCTGACGATTCCACTTCACTATCTGTTTCTCCCGGATCGCTTTCAAATATGTCTTCGAACTGTTCCCAATCAGTGCAAACATTATTTTTAGGGAAAACCATTCGGTTTAAAAAAGTACCAACAGTAATTGTGGCTGCTTCCAGAGCTTCACTTGCCTCTATAATTATTCGTGCTTTAATTGCATATTGCCGCGTGACTCTTTTTGTACCAAGCGTGCCACCACTTTCGAGTTTTAGAGCCCTGCTTTTACAAAATTCTTCATCTCTAAGAACTCCTACATTTAAAAAAAATGATAGCGTCCGCGGACGCTATGACACTTTGCAAAGTGTCATAATGTCCACAACTTAACTTATAAGGATACCGGCTTCGCCAACTAAAGCTTCTCTGCACAGCCGGCCTTCGGCCGGGCGCAAGGATTTTCTCCTCTATGGTATAACAAATACCGGCTTCGCTAACTAAAGCTTCTCTGCACAGCCGGCCTGCGGCCGGGCGCAAGGACTTTCTCCTCTATGGTATAACATACACCGGCTTCGCTAAGTAAAGCTTCTAAAATCTGCCTTGTTTTCGAGCGAAGGCCGACTACGCTGAGAAGCTTAAGCTAGCGAAGCCGGTTTTTTTTATACCATAGAGTAGAAAATCCTTGCGCCCGGCCGAGGCCGGCTATGCCGAGATGCTTTAGTTAGCGAAGCCGGTGTTTGTTATACCATAGAGGAGAAACTCCTTGCGCCCGGCCGAAGGCCGGCTGTACAGAGAAGCTTTAGTTAGCGAAGCTGGTATTTGTTATACCATAATGCCCACGGACATTATGACATTTTCAAAAGTGTCATAAAGTCCATGGACACTATGACACTTTTTGGAGTGTCATAACGTCCATGGACACTATGACACTGGGTGTTACGACATGCCACCTAAAATAAATAGTTATTGTTCACAAATCATTAATATTACTTGTCTTCTCCTCGAAATAATCCACATGAATTATTAAAAGTTGCTTAAAAACTCCCATCGGAACAATTTTAAATGTACCATATATCAGATACTTTCTTTGTTGAGGAAGCATATATTCTTTTATCGAGTCAGCAATATTTTCAGAAAAAAAAATGCAGTAGCTGAACTCCTCTTCTTGAATACATGCCTTGAAGAAGGGACATGGCTTGTCTTCGTGCTTACTTAACCCATATTCATTCCATATGTTTTATTAAAAGCTTCAACGATTTCATTCGGCGTTTTAGGAGATCGAATGAAAACCTTTTCAGTTAGGTACTGTAAACCACGTTGCATTTTTGAATAATCTAGGTTTTTTGTTGCGTCTTGGTTCCTACATATGTACATATTTTAAAAAAATTCACAATTGCTACAAAGCCAAAGATTTTATATAGGAAACTTACTTGGATCTCACACGATTGAACGCAACTCGAATGCAACTCATTGCATTAGTTTGTCCAATTACACTTGCGTTTTCTATGCAATCTTTTTTAATTAAAGAAACAGCAGCGAGCTCTTGATATAACTGTTTGATCTGGATGATTATGCTCTACGTTTTTTTTAGTTTTAATCACTGATTTATCTTCCACCAACATTTCCACACGCGCCGTACACGAATTGTTATAGCATGTATAATAATGTTTTTTGGATGATTTTGATTTTATTTTAAATAATTGTTTATCAACTTTTAAGTAAAGGTACGTTCAGACTGATGAAATATTTGATAGCAAACATCAAATATTTCACTAACGTAGTCTGAACACAAAATATTTTTGAGTGTCAAATAAAATAACAGCTGATTTTGAGCAAATAAAAGTATTTGCCGGCAAACAAATATTTGTGCAATGTGAACATAGTGTGAACACAAAACATCAAATATTTTTGTAGTTTTTGAGCAAACATTTATTTGATATTACAAAAAAATTGTAAGAGCAAACAACGACAAATAATTTTAGCCATGTTACCTATAGAAGCAATTTTTCTTGTAAGTTTTCGGATTCTTTACAGTTTTAAAGATTTTTTATAATTATTAGACTTTGCTATCATGCCGTTATTGGCAAATTTTTGCAAATTTCCGCTAATTTAGCAATTTTTAAAGAATTTTTGCCATTCCTTATAGTTTTAGGCACTATTAATAAATTGTATGGTTTTGTTTAAAATGTTAAAATTGTTCGCGAATTTTCACTATTTTTGCAAATTTGTTTTTATTTGCTTTTCCCCGACATTTTGTATTTTTAAACCGATTAAGCGATTTCAAATAAATTTTAGGGGTTGTTTGCAATTTTTCGCGAATTTTATCCATGTTCGTGATAGAAGCGATTTCTTTCTGTGATTCTTTGCAGATTTAACGATTTTTAATATCTATTAAGCTTTGCTATCATGCTGCTATTAGCAGATTTTTGCAAATTTCCACTAATTTTGCAATTTTTACCGAATTTTTGCCATTCCTTATACTTTTAGGGACTTTTAATCAATTTTATGGCTTGTTGGAAATATTTAAAATTTTCGCGAATTTTCGCTTATTTTTCAAATAACATTTTTTTTTGTGCTATTTTCCGACAATTTGTTTTTTTAAACGATTTCTAATAAATTTTAGGGGTTGTTTACAAGCTTGTAATTTTTCGCGAATTTTAGCCATGCTCGCGAGAAGCGATTTTTCCCTGTGAATCTTTACAGCTCTAACTATTTTGAATAACTATTAGGCTTTGCTATAATACCGCTATTAGCAAATTTTTGCAAATTTCCGCTAAGTTGGCAATTTTTACTATTTGTGAAATATATTTAAATTTTTGAACACTTTCATTAAATAATTATTTGATCAAATATTTGTCTTAGTCTGAACGCATGGCAAACATGATTTCATTTATTTTATTTGACACTATTTGCCAACTGTTTCAACAAACAAAAATTGTCAAATATTTGAGCTTAGTCTGAACATCAAACAAAATATTTTTTTGTTTCACACAGTTTGAAGCAAATATCAGAACAAATATTTTTGTCAAATATTTCATTAGTCTGAACGTACCTTAAGGCTTTGAATTTTTTTGCCACAAACAAATTCATATTGTAATTTTTCCATTGCCACTTTTTTCCAATTGTGCACTCTTCGAAAGTTAAATATTAATTAATCACTGCAAAGTTATAATCAATTACTCAAAACAGAATATAACTTTTTTACAATATGTCCCGTTATTTTTAGAATGATAATGAATGATTTGGACAAATAGTATGTAACATTTTGGAAGAATTTTAAAAATGAAAAATGGCCCAAAAAAATGGGCTATTTTTCATAAAACAATTTTTGGGCGATTTTGCTAATGAAAAATCACCCAATTTTAAAAACGAAAAATCATCCAACAATAACGAAAAATAGCCCAAAAATGTTGGGCCATTTTTCATATGAAATCAGGCTCAATTTTACATGAAATTTTTTTGGGCGATTTTTCATTTTTGTTTTTGGGCCATTTTTCTTTGGGCGATATTTCCTACAGCCGATGATCTTGACAAAAATTTCATAGAAAAAAACACTTTTAAATTTTGAAAACTTTCCAATTTTTCGGGACACTTCTAATTTTTCTTTCCCCAAAAACTTATTCGGACGATTACAAACATACAAATAAAGAAAAAAAATTAGCCAAATCGCTCCAGTCGTAAGTACGACGTACTTATATCGATTTCACATATTTTGACAAAAGTGGTCGTAAAAATTTGCGTGGTCAGTTATACTTGTACGTGTCATTACCCAAGGATGAGAAATCATTTTTACCAAATCTACGCTGAATCTATATCGTAATTAAATTTGTTTGTGTAAATTTTTTTTATATATCGTAAGCTAAAAAGCAAAAAGGCGTAACTACCAAAAATGTAATTTTACAGGAGAAGCAAACAACTTTTGTTGAAAATAAAACAAACTAAGTTTTATACAGCAGTTTGTCGCTTTAAAATTGTAAAAGCGAATTGTTTATTTATTATTTTGAACAATATATTTTAATTATTTAATCTTCCGAAGTTTTTATTTCCTATTTTCAGTCTTCCAAGGAGCTAATTAAATAGTAAGAGAACTTTTGTGTGTATAACAAGAATTTTATCAAAATGAATAGAAAGATCTAGTGTGTCTAGAAAGTCTAGGTGTTAACAATAGTAGTAAAGTCGATAATTGTCGGTAACAATTCTTCCCCCAGTAAGGCGAGCATCGAGAGTCTTACTCCTGTCCATTACCGACATCTAGTATAGCCAGTTTGACTGCAGGTCGTTCAATAATTCCACTCATTGCTTTTAACTTGGCTCGTCGTACTTGGCCGTCCTTCGCTTTCGTGACTTCTACAACTTTGCCTCGTTGCCAAGTTTTTCTATCTGTATTTTCATCTACCACAAGAACAAGATCACCCACTTCCATTGGTTTCAATCGCTGTGACCATTTCTCCCGTCGGGTCAATGTTGGCAGCGTTTCCTTTACAAAGCGTCGCCAAAACAAATTAGCAAACATTTCACTTTGCCGCAGGCACAATCTGTGGTCAATATTTTCTAATGAGCAAAATGGCTTGGCTCCATTCGTGCTCCCCAAAAGAATATGGTTTGGTGTAATGGCTTCCTGGTCCTCGGTTTCCAGTGACACATACTAGGTAAGAGATCTTGAGTTGACTATTAATTGCACCTCCATTAAAGCACATCTAAGGCTTTCTTCAGTGAACTTTTGCGCTGGAGATATTTTAAGTAAAATAGTTTTAATTGATCCCACTAACCTTTCCCAAGCTCCCCCATATGGGGAGCGGCCGGAGGATTAAAATTCCATGAAATGCCCTTACAAGCCATTTCTTTCTCCACTTTATTGAACTCAATGTTTTTTAGATCCTCTTTTAGAAAACGATCAGCACCACGGAAATTTGTACCGTTATCGCTGTAAATTTCAGCTGGTGTACCGCGCCTTGGTATGAAATTTGAAAGAGTGATTAAAAATGAGTCCGTTGAGAGTGTATGGGCTATTTCAATATGAATGGCTCTTATAGTGAGGCATGTACAAATTACACTACAAAAGGAAAGGGTATTTGAAAAGCACCTTAAATGTGCCGGTCGTAAAGGAGCCATCTGAGGGGTATTGGGTATAGCGCTAACAACTTTACAATGTTGGCAACTTCTCCGAACAGATTTGAAAACCGCTCTAAGTTTTATAATAAAATACATTTGACGAATTTCCTTTAAGACTATCTCGTGGTTAAAATGGTGATAAGCTCGATGGTATTCTATAATTATAAGTTTTGATATATGGTGTTTTTCAGGCAATATATTTAAATCGCTTTAAGGGACGCAAACGGTTGTTGCATACAGCGCTCTATTTTTAACCCTGACTACGCCGTCATCATCTATATAAACATTAAGCCTGTCAAATGCACCACCTCTAGCACTGGGCCGACCACACTTTAGTGCAAAATATTCATCGGCAAAACTGGTTGCCTGGATTGTCTTCAATATGATCTTCTTGGCCTTTATCAGATGTTATGTATTAATGGCCAA
Organism: Pollenia labialis; assembly: GCA_949318255.1. Lineage (NCBI taxonomy): Eukaryota > Metazoa > Arthropoda > Insecta > Diptera > Polleniidae > Pollenia > Pollenia labialis. The sequence goes on from OX439139.1 coordinate 146,675,108, forward strand.
TTTTCAGGATTGATATTAAAACACATTTATGTTTAAAATCGATTTAAATACAAAATTCTCTTCTTCACTATATAATTAAATGAAACTAAATTCACAGATGTGGTACACTTAATTTTAACTTAAGGTTGCATTGTAATAGTTTAGCAAGGTGGCTTCAATACAACAACAAAACAGCAACAACAGGCAAAGCAATAAAATTCAGCTGGTTTTTGAGTGCTGCCATCTTAATTAAATAAGACTTTTCAAATAAAACTCAAAAATTTAAATACGATTTAAGTTTATATGAAAATTAACTTAATATACATAGATTTAAATACTCTCCTGAAAATTGGGCATAAGCCTCTCAACAAACTTCCCATGCAACACTACGTTTGAGTCGGTACCAACTAGAAAAATACTCAAAATTAATTGAAATCATTACTGACTTACGACTGTGAATGTTTAGATAACGAGGACGCATTTCAGAAACCTCAGTATCAGGTAAATTCGGGTCGGGCGTAACTGATTTATTTGACCAATGACTTTAAGGTAGCTTAAGCCAGAACGGACCCTCAAGCCATTCCTTGTAGTTATCAGTAGCTGGTCTAAACTTTGTGGCAAAATCTGCTACATTAAGTGCAGTTGGGATCCATCGCCACTCGGCAATATTTGTGAATTTTAAAATTGTAGCGATACGAAACATCACAAATTGCTTGTATTTTCTTGGATCACCGCCTAACCATGTTAGGACATTTTTTGAATCGGTCCACATTATTCTCCGCTGCAATCTTACGTTGTGGACTGTAATTGGCTTTATCAGACTAACACCAATTGTTGCTGCTTGTAACTCTTGACGAGGTATTGAGAGGGGTCGAAGTGGGGTCACTTTTGATTTTGCCGCGATGAGTCTTTCTTCAACTTTCCCTTTGTATTCGATTCGAAAATATGAAACCGCTGCATAGGCGTCCTCACTCGCGTCAACGAATGTGAGTAATTCAGCAACACACTCATTGTGTTGTAATTCTAATGAATAGCTCCGTGGTATGGATATTTTGGTTATTGTGGGAAAAATGTGAGCCAATTCTTCCACTTTTTAAAGATGTCCCCATTTATAGGCAGGTTCCAATCTATACCACTTCGCCAAATTTCTTGCAGAATAGACTTGAGGTACGACATGAAACATGCCACAACCCCTAATGGATCAAAAACGGACATTAAAACTTTTAAACTTCCTGCTTCGTAGGCACTAAGTCATCAGTCAAAATTGGTCGACTGAGCCGCACGAATTTCAAGTTAATTTTGAATACATCATCCATTGGGTCCCAGTAGAATCCAAGAATCTTTCCAAGATAAGTCACGTTTTGATTATTTTCAAAGATTTTTTGTTCTGCGTGCTCTGTTTCTCCAAGTGCTTTTAAACCTCCGGTTCATTTATTAAAGAAAAGCATGTTACTTTGGGGCTTCAAAAGTTACGAAAATTGTAACCAAACGGCATCACTGATACATCTGTATATTTTTCAATCGCACAAGCTAACATAACTTTGATATAAGAGTTGCTCGTCTTTAACCCGTTTGAGCTTGTTTTCTACTCGTAAGAAATTTGTGCTCGCGAGTTTTAAAATAAAACTCGCGAAAACAAATTTTAAAACGAGAGAATTGACTCGAATTATGCTCGTGAGTAGGTAGAATTTTTTCCTACCCTGCTATATAGGGTCTAAGATCAATATTGTAGAAACGGAGTGACACACATATATAGTACATATTTGTACCTACCCTTTTCCACCTATGGTGAAGGGTAACAAAACACAAAAGTAAGTGTGTAAATGAAAAGAAGATGCGTGACAGCGTTTGTGTACAATTTATTATAGTAATTTTCCACAAAAAAAAAACACATGCAAATAATATTTTTCAACGAAACAGCTGTTGTCTAAAAAGTGGTTAACCAATAGCATTTGATGGCTAAAAAAATTATTATATTATATGGATTAAACTATTGTTATTAGCTAATTCACGACTTTAAATTTGGCCCTAAGTGGCAAAAAGAATGTCTCCCTTTTTCGGATACACTATTTCGTGGAGTTTCAAAAATGTGTAATATTTATGATATGAGTGCAATTTAACACATTCAAGTAATGTTACTCTTACAAAGAATTTTTATTTACTCTACAAAGAAATCTAGTACTTACCAGACATTGAGCCAAATCTACACAGTTGTTGTTAAAACTGTTAAAAAACAAGTTTTATAAAAAAAAACAAGTAAGAGTGCTATATTCGGCTATGCCGAATCTTAAATACCTTCACCATGGTGAGATAAGAACAAGAAGTTTTTAAAAAGAATATGACAAAATCAAAAAATGTATGTATATATCTAAGTCCGTTTCCTCTTTTGCCAAAGTTGATGTTTGAAATTCGTTATATAAATTTTTATTTAATCTTAAAATCGTATATAAAAAATTTAATAAAAATAAAAAAAAAATTTATTTTTTAGACTTGAACTCGCAATCTTACGAGCCTTAAGCGAGAACTTAGACAACTCAGCTACGAACGGTTTTATTCAAGAAGCGTTAAATTAAAATATGTATATTGAGAGAATTTTATGAACATACATACATGTGTATGCGTAAAAAACACATTAAAATCCACCACTTGTGGTGAAGATTATAAAAAAAAACCGCAACCAAGAGAAATGCAAGAAGAGATCAACGTAGCAACAGCTTATTAGACGAAACACAATAACAACAATTACGAAAGCAATCCCTTTCCCTACAAATAATAGGACCAGTCCAAACACGCGGGTAAGGAGTAGTCCACAAGGGACTAGGACTAGTCCAAAAGTAACCCAAACGTATGGAAAAAACATGGTCTATTTAACATTACGATGTCCTAGGGCAGGACCATATAACCCATCTTTGGACTACAACGGAGTAGTTTTAAAACTACTCCATTGTATACACAAAAGGGTTAGTTTTAACTTCGTTTAAAAACGAAAACATGTCGTTAAAAAACGAAGACATGTCGTCTCACTACAAACACTTTTTAACAATGACATGCTCCATGCTTGCATTACATCGGACCAGTCCATGGAGTAGTCCATTTTATCAAAATGGATCAGGTGGTCCAATATTATTATAGTATAACCCTACAAATAAAAAAAAAATAAAGTTTATACCAACCCAGCAAATAAAATTGGACCACCTGACCCATTTTGATAAAATGGACTACTCCATGGACTGGTCCGATGTAATGCAAGCATGGACCATGTCATTGTTAAAAAGTGTTTGTAGTGAGACGACATGTCTTCGTTTTTTAACGACGTGCTTTCGTTTTTAAACGACTTCAAAACTAATCCTCTTGAGTATACCATGGAGTAGTTTTAAAACTACTCCTTAGTGGTCCAAAGGTGGGTTATATACCATGGAGGAGTTTTAAAACTACTCCTTAGTGGTCCAAAGGTGGGTTATATGATCCTCTCCTAGGACATCGTAATGTTAAATAGACCAGGGTTTTTCCATACGTTTGGGTTACTTTTGGACTAGTCCTGGTACTTTGTGGACTACTCTTTACACGCGTGTTTGGACTGGTCCTATTATTTGCAGGGAAAGATAGGCAAACACATACATGTGTATTTTATAATAATGTAAGTGCTAAACAGTGTTACCACCAGAAAAATTTAAAATTACACTCGAGATGAAGAAAAATTACCCGATTTAAATAAAATTATACCTGATATAAAATTGAAGTTTTATTTAATAAAAATACATTTACAAAGAAGCAAAACTCTACAAACTCATTGAAAGAAGATTAATATTAGTCAAACTGTTAAGATTCTTATTTTAACTTAAAACTGTTAGAAATTTATGTGTTTTCTACTAAAAACTGTCAACGACTGAAAAATGTATTTTCTACTTTTAAAATAAATATTACAATTAAAAATAAACATTGATTTCATTTATAAAATATTAAAACAAGTAACATAATTAAAGTCATTCTCTTTTGCCAACAAAAACAAATTAACAAAAAAAAAATTAAAGATTTAAAAACTTTTAATAAAACATAAAATAAAACTCCTAAAATAATGAGTTCCACATTTGGTTGCATACATTGATAGAAGGTTCAAAATTCTCATTGCCATTCCTTTATAATGGGTGTTTTTTAAGCCCGATAGAGCTTACGAAAGGTTAGCTGTCATACTGCTCTCACTTCTGGCTCAGGCGCATTATCATAAATAGATTCATGCTTGAACAACGCCACAAATCATCCAAATTTACTTTGGAAATCAGCCATCGATTTTCGCAACTTATCGACGACTTCATGATTTAAATGACGCAACTTATGGTGTTTTCTTTTCTACAAAAATATGTGCCTTTTTTTTAAAAAAATATGCAATTTGGTGTCTGTTTCTTAAAAATTTTGCTCCCGAAAAGCATGAGTTTTTTAGAATAAAACAATCCACCCTTTTCGGGAGCAAAATTTTTAAGAAAAATACACCAAATTGAATTTTTTTTTAAAAAAAGGCACATTTTTTTGTAGAAAAGAAAACACCATTATTTTTTTAAAATAAAGGCGATGTGTTGATTTAGAGAAAATAAACTGTCAATTAGACTTCAAGGCCGTGTTATGTGAAACCTCTTGATTGTTTTCCGTATGGCTGTGAAGTCACTGGCTTATACTAATAAGCCAGTAAAAATTGACGTCTTAGAGTTCAACATTGTTAATTTAACTGGTGCCATGCAGACAGCACAATTTTCAAAAAGACTAATTTTTTAAACAAAGAACTTTTTTAAAAAAAAAATTTTTTTTAATAAAAACAATTTAAAAAAAACTTATTTTTTTTTAACAAATAATAATAAAAAAAAAAATTTAACAAAAAAAAATAACATTTGGCAACGCTGTTCAAGCTACAAGCGTAACACAACATTCCTGTGCGACTGCTCATCACAGAACACAGAATATACAGAACTGACACGAGACGGAAGATTTTGCCTTTTTTTTTGTCTCTTTCTAAGAAAGCTGCCCTTTTGCATTTTTTGTTTTGATTACGCAATTCGTGTTGATAGTAGCGGCCTGTTTTTACACATTGCCACTTTACTACCAAAAAACATTTTCTTTCTCTTTCTTCGAAAGCTGCCCTCGCAACTGATTTGGGCCTTTTTCACACGTCACTTTTTACAGTTCTGTGTATTCTGTGCTGCTCATGCGAGACTGAATTGTTTTAATTTTTTTCTTCTGTACGTGTGCTTAAGTACCAGTGTTACCGTTCAAAATTTTCAAAAAGGGGCACAAAAAGGGGATTTTCAAAAAAAAAGTGTCACAAAAAGGGGAATTCTGAGAAAAAAAGGGGCAACTTTAAAAACAGGAAAATTTAAAAAAAACGTATGTATTTATTAAATTATTTTCATCGAAAACTAAACATAACAAAAAATAAACTTCATATTTATAAAAAAAATACATTATAGGTATATAATACAAATTGTTTGGGAAAAACACACATATATATATACACATATATATATATATCGTGAAAATACATGTCTTGTTTGCAAGTAAACGATAATGAACTGTTACATAAAATTTTTATTTCAATTATTTATACAAAAACAGTTACTAATTACTTGTAAATAAAACGAGCTTAAAATAGTGTAATAACAATTCGTACAAAAACAAAAAATAGTTCATAATATGATTTGCTACAAAAAAAAACTTTACATTTAAATAGATAGAGATATGTATATATGTAAGTATATGTATGTACATAAATATTTGGCACTTGGATTATTTTACTTTTTTACCAAAAAAATTAAGTTACGATAAAACCTCGAGGAAAAAGCATATAAAAGTATTGATAGGAAGATAGTTAATATCAGGTACAGATCCATTTTTTTATAAATTGCAGTGTTATGTTGTTTCTTCAACTATTAAATATCAATTTTTTTGAAAACGTAAATCTATATTTATTAATCAATTCATCACTTGGAATTCAATCTTCCAAGTCATTTTGATAAAAATTTAAAGCGGATAACATAGACTGACAGGTATCTACTTTCAGTCTTTTTGTCACTTTATTTTTTAAATATGCTAACTTAGAAAAAATCCGCTCAGCGGATGCACTACTATGTGGTAAAGTAAAAACATACGAAGCAAATTTATACAAGTTTGGATATAAATTGTCACCCAAACAGTTTTTTAAATTGCCAATTTCGTACCAAAATGTTTCAGGCTTAGATATTTTAAAAATTGCTTCATAGCTTTTATCGTTTGATCTGGTTTCTAAAAGTTTGAACTCTTTTACAAAATCATCTGGGTTAGTAATTATATCAATAAAAACGGTAACAATTTAAAAGTAATTTATGTCTTCAGCTGACTTAATAAATACTGGATCTAAAACCTTTAATGAACTCAGCCTCTTATCGCTAATATTAATTCTTGATAAAATTTCTTTGCACAGCTTTTGGTAAAAAAGTAAAATGTTGTCTTTAATTGCTACAATATACTTAAGATGTTGTAAGTACATATTTCTAGCTCGGCTTCGTGGCCGATATATATATTAAGAGTTTCTTTTATATGCAGAACATCAACAAAATCAATTTGTTCTATATTTGTTTGCATAAAATACTCTTTTTTTAAAAAATTTTTAAAAATTTCTAATACAATTTCTTTCGTGGATGAAACTAAATATATAAATTGTGATGATTCGTTTTGAAAATTAAGGTTTAATTTATTCATAATATTTAATACATATACTATAAATTTGAGGTAAATTTTATTGTTAATAGATACCTAGCTCTTCCTGAATTATTTTAATTTTTTCCAAATTAGATGCTATTTTCTCTTCAAATTGAGCTCGGATTCATTGATTGACAGTATAAAAAAAATTTGGTTCAAAAAGGGGCAAAAGGCGCACAAAAAACTACAAAATGATACAAAAGGGGATTTAAAACAAAGGGGTCAAAAAAGTGGCACGGCAGTCAAAAAGGGGAAAAAATGCGACTTTAGTCGCATAACGGTAACACTGTTAAGTACGTGTAAATAAGAGAATAACAAAGCGCCCATGGGCGGCATTTTGCCTATCTCTGCTTTATACATAAATAACTTTTGCTCATTCATATATACTCATGTGCAATAGCTAGATTAACCTACTAGTTAGTATGGATTTAATTAAATTACATACAACTTTTTATGTACATATGTATGTAGGTATATGCATGCCGAAATAAAATAAAACACTGTGTCATTGCCAATAAAATGAAAATATCGAAAAGCTTTATAGGTAATTTTAAAATCGTTTTTAGGACATAAACAAATTAAATAAAAAACAAATATGTAGGTAGGTATAGAATATGATTTTTGTTTTACATGTAAGTTAAGCGAACAATTAATTAATATTTACATTGTCAAAAAAATCAAAAATTGCTGAATTATTTTAAAATCGTTTATAGAATATAAAACAAGTTAAAAAAAATTTTTTTTGAAAAGATGGATGCCGAGATTTGAACCCCGGCAACTACTAACAACGCTGCGTTGACCAACCGCCCAGACAACTCAGCCATTAACGCTTATGCAAATAAAGAATTAAAGTAGAATATATTCCGTCACTTTGTTTGTTTAATATGTAGGTACGTATTTTTCAATTTAAGCGACCAATCATGCACAAACATGTGTGTGTTTGATATGCCTAACATTCAACACGTTCGAATGTTCGAATAAAAGCACAAACACAAGGGATTTTTTGGAAAAATTAGAGGCAGTCGTGGTTATTTGGTCATATCTCAGCCATTTGTGGACCGATCTTGCTGAATTTCAATAGCAAGAAATGGTGGACTATATGCAACATAAATGTTAAAGAACTTAGCCGCTATCATGTCTGGAGTCTCCGGAAAACACATATCAAACGTAAGACGGACAGACGGACGGATTTCGTTAAATCAACTTCTCTCCTCATAAGGACCCAGAATATATATACTTTATAGGGTCTAAGATTAATATTGTAGAAATTACAAACGGAATGACAAACTTATATATACTCTTTTCCACCTGATGTGAAGGGTATAAAAATAACAAAGTTAATTATAACAAGTAAGAGTGCTATATTCGGCTGTGCCGAATCTTATATACCCTTCACCATTGTGCGAGCAGAATACATAGCAATTAGACAAAAACTAAATAAAACTGGTAAATATTTTTTTTAAAATAAGAGACAACCGGTTTTGAACTTCGCTTTTCGTAAGGGCCCAGAATATATATACTTTATAGGGTGTAGGATCAATATTGTAGAAATTACAGTTATATATACCTTTTTTACCTTCGGTGTCAGGGGTCTTATCACCGCATTCGATACTATCGTATCGAATAAACTGTTGAATTTTTTTGCATACGATAGACACTGGCGTATCGAATGAAAACTCGATAAATGTAATATCGAGTTACTCGATGTCGAATGCTATTACATATTTCAAATTCAATACATTTCATTCGATATCGAGTTTCAAGATACCAAAATAAATAATTTCGATGAATTTTTCTCGATATCGTATGCGGTGATTAGACCCCAGTATTTTGGTTATAACTCATACAAATTTCCGACATTTTGGTATATAAGTTATATACATAGGACATATGGCAGCCCTAAAATTTAGGTTTTTATAAAAATTTTTATGTTTTTTAGCCCATTTTGGAGTATTTTGCTCATAAATTACCCATTGTCTAAACGATTTGATATTTCTATATACCGACGTGTTAAGGAAGAATTTTACCATTTACTTAAGTTATATTTATATATAAACATTTATATATACTTGTATACATATATTTTAACAAAGTTAATTATAAAAAAAAGAGTAATTTTTGGGGATTCAGTATTTCGACGTGTTTAAGAAGGAATTTACCATTTACTTGAGTTATAAAGCTTGGACTCGGGGAGATCTATGGTTCCCGAAAGTGGGTATTCAAAAAAAAATTAATTTTGGTCATAACTTTTTTGTATCTGAACCGATTTTTCTGAATTTTTTATAAAATATGTTCTACTAAAAATTTTCGATATTTTGGTATATAAGTCATATCCATAGGACAATTTTAAATTTTTTTTTGTACGGGAGGTAGCACGCCCACTTCTCCAATCCCGCCCACATTTTGTAGGATGGTGTGTATTGGCTACCTAAATGTGTGTACCTAATTTGGAAACTTTGGCTTTTGCCGTTCCCCAGATATACAGCAAAAAGTAATAAAATTACAACAACCACAAGGGATTTTTGGAAAATATTAGAGGTAGTCGTGGTTTTTTGCTCATATCTCAGCCATTTGTGGATCGATCTTGCTGAATTTCAATAGCAACCGATGGTAGACTATATGTGGCATAAATGTAAAACAACCTAGCTGCTATCATGTCTAGAGTCTCCGGAAAACACATATCAAACGTAAGACGGACAGACGGACGGATATCGTTAAATCAACTTCTCTCCGCATAAGGACCCAGAATATATATACTTTATAGGGTCTAAGATCAATATTGTAGAAATAACAAACAGAATGACAAACTTATATATACCCTTTTCCACCTGAGGTGAAGGGTATAAATATCAACATTTTTGAGAAAACGGCAAAAAGTGGAAAAGACAAGGAATATTGATAAAATAAATGAAGTTGATTATTATTGAAAGGTAATGCACATTTTTAATGCCTATTTCTGTATATGTAAGTATGTGCCAAACCAAAAACTTTTAGTCAACTGTATTTGTTATACAATCAAAATCTGGTTAATGTCAAAAAAGTCCAATATAATCGCAATAGATATTGAGGAAGATTTTAAATCAAATCTGCTAGATTTTGTTGTAATATAACGGCCGATTAGTTTTAATTCTTATTGGATTAGTTATGCGCAGGGAAACCAGAAGTATGCTCTAAAACGCGTTTTATGCGCATTAAATATGCAGTAAAAACTTGGAAATATGGCCTGAAAATTTTAATAAATATGCCCCAAAAATTTCAAAAATTGCTGATTTGAAAACAAAATATTCAACAATTTAATAAAAGTTCGATATAATAAAAACCATGATACAAATACACAAGGTAGTTCCACTTCTCTCTCAGAAATTATTTTTTGAAGTTTATCGGAATTATTTGAAGCTTGATACAAATAAAAACTTCAAATAATTCCAATAAACTTCAAAAAATTAATTTCTGAGAGAGAAGTGGAACTACCTTGTGTATTTGTATCATGATAAAAACATTATTCAGAAATGTAAGTGTTAGTGAATTTATGTCGCCTTTTTGTTTTGCAGCATTCGTTTACCCTCAATAAATTCATAAATTGTTGCAGTTCGCAAAGTCGGAGCCGGTCGCTGTACAATTGGGTATAGAAATGTAAGTTAGAGTCCGGAATACAAGCTAGTATAGATTTGTTTGACTCATCTTGACACTCGGGACTAATGCTCTATAAAGTAAGAGGTTTCAAGGAAATTTTGACATTTGAACTAAAAAAATAAATAGCTCTACAAGTCGCAGAGAGAAGATAAACTAATACACAAAACTTATTCTGTCAAAAAATCTTAAAAAACAAAAAATTTGTGAGCAATTTACTTTAAAAATTTACTAAGAATTTTATAACTTGTATATCGTCATCTTAAAATTCAAAATTGCAAAAATTTCAAAATTGAGTTTTTTATGGATTTGTATTCCCTATATCATAACGCTTACATATGTGTGCAAAATTTTGAACATGTAATATTACAAATGACAAAGTTTTTGTACCTAGAGGACCGTTACGCACAAAAAGAATGAAAAATAAATCATCAAAAATCGCGATAAAAGTTTAATTTTGTTGCATAGTGTAATTTAAACAAACATTAAGTACTTGTTTTTGCTTAAATCAGTAAAAGAAACTACTACTGTAATTATTAAATGTATATAACATTCATGTGTATAAAGAAATTTTTATTTATTCATGCTCATTAGTACTGCAGATAGGTTATTTGGTTTCAGATTTTTACAATTCCAAAAAACCTAAGTGTCAATAACGTTAAAATCTCTGTTTAATTGAGTCCAATTAATAACTTTATGTCCACTTAAACTGAGAAAATCTATTTTTGTTTTTTTGTATTTCCCATATTAACTTAAAAACAAAAGAACTCCCTCTAACAATTTTTTTACAAATTTAAGCAAACGTTTTAAAAATACCTGGATTGATGGTTGCACAGTTAGATTTATTACTTTTTCCGTATTACTTGTAGTTAAAAGGATTTCACATACACAAAGTTTTAAATTGTTTTTCTTATTTTTCCAATTTTCTCTCACAATGTTTAATTCCAACGCGTTACTACAAAAGCCCCGTTACATATTTGACATTTATTTTTATTTCCTTACCCTAGGTCTACACCAAAGATAAATATCTCAGCCATTTGGCAATAACGTCGGCAGAATAACAGAAAAATATTTCTTATTGCTCAGCTCAAGGCGAATTTACTAACCTTGTGTCAAAATGTATTTGCAATACACAATTGGCAATTAACAAAAAAAAATATTAAGTTAATACGTAATAAGGAATTTAGACGATGCTTTTTTATCTGTAATTTTTAAAGTTGATAGTGGAACAGGGTATTTTTTATATTCCTCTAACTCCCACTGGAGCTTAGGGCGCGAAAGTAGAACATGGTATAAATACTTTTTAACCCAGTAATAAGCCCAAAAGATTCTGTCTAAGGGCCCTTATGCGGCCCACGTTGTAACTGGTCGTACAATTGAGTTGAATAGACCAGGCGCATAATTCTGGCAGTTGTGATCCAGTGCTTTCTCGATTCGAAAGAAATTTTATTTCAGTAGATACTGAACGAATCGAAATTATTTTTTTAGTATTCTGAAACTCAAATTAATTCTTTATAACACTGAAAAAATAATTCCGATTCGTTCAGTATTGACTGAAATAATTAGATATTAAATTGCTTTCGAATCGAGAAAATACTCGATCACGACTGCCAGAATCAGGCCCCAGGTGATCGTTCGCAGCACATGCAACAATTTTTTAACCACCTTTTAATTAAGCTTTATTATGAAATTATTTTTTAAGAGTCAACATGAGTACCGATTTGTTAGCACTAGTGGTGATAAATGAAGTGTAGTAAGCAGAGGAGCAAGAAAGAAAATAAATAATAGTTCCGGTAGTTTTTATATTCTTTACTAAAATTGTGCATTGGAATTTCGTTTTAGTTTTTTTAAATATTGTTTACTTCGCAATGTTGCTTCAAAACGTCAGAATGAAAATTAAAAACGAAAAACAAATCGCCACCACACGTGCCAATCTGAAAGCTCAAATCAAATTGATTTTTTATTCAACCGATGACCAACCACACCTCTAACGTAACAAATGGATGTACAACTTGATCGAATTGTGCAACAAGTCGCAACTTGTAGCGCCGCACTATACCCCGTTTCCTAATACTTTAAGAAATCAAGCTTAAAAGTTTTCGTTTATTTAGTCTGAGTTTAGACGGTTCATTCTTTACTGAAAAGATTCTTCCTTTTTCTTCTTTGAACAAGAATTGGCGTTCAAATGATTCATGTCATGTTGAAGACGTTTTTTATTTTGTATAGTCGTGCGTATGAATGTGTGCTTTTTGATATTGAAAACAAAAACAAAATTAAGCAACGAATGAAAAAGCAAAGCGTACTGACAGTACAGACATGTGTGTACTCGTTTCTTTTCCCCTCTCCCCTCTCGCCAATAAAGTAGCAATCTTTTCAGTAAAGAATGAACCGTATAAACACAGACTTAAAGCAACAAGATTCATTATGCGCACCATACACTTTTCAATTCAATTGTAAACTGAGTCTTTCAACTGAATTGATGATTGGCCACACACTTCATCAACTGAATTGAAAGATTTTAAATTAATTTTAAAATTCAATTAAATAAAAGTCAATTTTTAAAATACCTTACTTTTTTGCAAAAGAAAACTACAAACATTAATTTTGGCAGCTGATCAAGAGACTCGAGCACACACAGTACAATCGAATTGAAAGACTTGGTAGTCAACTTAAAAAAATCAAAATCTTTTGATTTTTCTTCAACGAACTCGACAACCGTCAAACTAATCAATTGACAAAGCCATACACGCTTTGATTTGGACAACAACCGACTCAGTTGACAATTGAATTGAATTGTGTATGGGCTGCTTTAGACTGTACTAAATCTTTTGTCTGAATTAAATTCGATGCAATATTCACAAAAAGGTGGTTTCTACGCTTTGTTTTAACAATTACCCCAATCGTGAATAAAAATTCTTTGGGAGTTTTTTCCCTTTTCCTATTTTTACAATTGAATTAACACAGGAAAAATGGAAAAAACTCCAAAGGCATTTTTATTCACGATAGGGGTGAATATTTTGCTACGAAAAAATCCTTTCCATATTCGCCGACGAATGTTGTGTAGACAATATGCCATTTACAATTCTTCTGATATTTGGAAATTTTTAAATCGTACTTAATATGTCATTGGAGTACTTCAGTACTTTTGCAATGCAAATAGTACTGAAAAAAGTACACTTCTACTGACTTTATCATCCCTGAATTGATAGAATTTGTGATTGAGCTCTATGGGTAGATCACAGAATACACAGAACTGTAAAAAGTGACGTGTGAAAAAGGCCCAAATCAGTTGCGAGGGCAGCTTTCGAAGAAAGAGAAAGAAAATGTTTTTTGGTAGTAAAGTGGCAATGTGTAAAAACAGGCCGCTACTATCAACACGAATTGCGTAATCAAAACAAAAAATGCAAAAGGGCAGCTTTCTTAGAAAGAGACAAAAAAAAAAGGCAAAATCTTCCGTCTCGTGTCAGTTCTGTATATTCTGTGGGGTAGATGTTGCTCTGTGGATTAAATACTTCCGTGAAATGAGTTGTTTAGATAAAAATCATTTTAAATTAAGAGAAATTATATTAAATACAAGAAAACCTATAGTGTTTAAACAATTTCCTCTTAATTGGCCATGTTTTAAAAATGGACTGGAAGAGTGGTGTTCTACGTTTGATCAATTAAATAATAGTGCTACAGACTTTGAAAAAATTTCGAAAAATGATTGCCATGAACCACAATGGGAACGAAAGCGCCAAGTTGTACAAATGACAGCAATGGAGTTTTTGAAAGAACATACAAAAAAAAATTGCAGCTATTGGTCGGGTTTAAACTATAAACGTAGACATGAATTGCCTGACATATGTACCAGTGGAATAGACTTTTCATCATTTGGTTTTCCACAAGTTGCCGAAGATTCCACTTTGTGGCTGTGTTCAAGCGGTGCCAACACACCATGTCATTATGATAGTTATGGTTGTAATATTGTCGTACAAGTTTTCGGAAAGTAAGTGGAATGGGATACTTGCATATTATGAATGTTTTAGATAAATTACACAAAAACCGTATCCCTATTAAATCGTTGATAATTTTTTCAATTAAACTGTCCATATATTTCCGAACAAAGACTTCGTTCGCTCAACTTGAAATCTCAATTTAGATACGGGACTAAGTTTATTTTTCTAGCCATTATTAATTTTATGTATTTTAAAACTATGTACACAGAAATGTATGTATGACAAATTGTACGTATGTAGATAATTTATATATCCTTTGCATATAGAATCTAAATTATAGATATACCCCTTTCACACTCGGCAAGTTACTTGCGCCAGTCTCTTGCGCAAATCTTGGTTTGTTGACGTCAGTGGTAAGGTCGAGGTAAGGGAAAACAATTTAGTACAGACTTTGTTGTACTCGCCAAGTAACTTGCCGTGTCTGAAAGGGGTCATACATATGTATATACGGAAATTGGAGTGAGTTCTAAAACTTTTTCGTTGCATTGTCTTGTGGAAAACAAAACTGCTTCCTTGCATGGAACAAAACAAAATTCGTCACTTGCAGCCATAATCGGCCTATATTGTACTTTTTTTAAATAATGAATTTGTTTTTTTGTACACATGGTGTGAGCATCAGCGTTTAATAGGTTCTAATTCTCTTCCACTACCCCCAGAAAAGTGTGTTGACCAATGTGCAGGAGATTAAGCTGTTCTGCGCCGGTTGTCATGGACAAAATTAAAATTTGACTGTAGTTGGAATGAAAAAGATAATGGTGTTTCCTGTTGTCTGACACTCTTTCGTACCGTACCGGCAGATAGGGTTTTTGGGCGTATCAAAAAGAAAATTAAAAAATGTCGATACTATGATTAATCCACAAGAGTATCTGGGGGGTTACTGCTTATTTCGATTCGAAAGAAATTATTTACGAGTTCGAAGAATTTGTACTGTGTATCAGGGTTGTCAGATAGATTTTGACCTTTTTCGCCAAATTCAAAGTCCACAATCGCCAAAGCCTTAATTTGTAGTTTTTGACAATAAAATACATATTTTTTAAATTTTCAAAAGATTTTGTTATTCGTGCTTAGTTCCCAGTTTTTATTATTGATAAAAACACTTGAAATTTATTGTTGATGGGATAAGCTATTCCTATGCGCATTTCACTGGTTGCTTCGGCCAGATCATCAGGAAACTTCATCCATAAAGATTTTTAGAAAAACTAAAGATATTAAACCAAATAAAACTGTTAAACGTATAAGAATTAAAGCAACAGTTCTACTTGTAATAATATCAAAGTTTAAACAAATCAACATCAACAATAAACAGTGGCTTCATCTCATCTTACATTCCCCACTTATTATTTAAAATAATTTTTTAAGGCCTAAAAAAATGAATTTCTTCCGTATTGCTAAAATACGCCATGATATACATATATTTTGTTCGATTTTTATTTAGAAACAAAAATGGTACACTGTTTACTATAAAAGTTTACAGAAGTCTACTTAAAGTAAAAAAAAAAAAAAATCTGTTAGTATTAACCCAGCGGGAAAATAAGGAATTGATTACATAAATAACTAAAAAATAATGTATTATTTCCGAAATATTAATAAGGCATTCATTGAAAGAGCGAAAGTGATTTTATTGACACAAAAATTATGCATTGATTACCACGTATATTCCCACATTTGTAGAACAAGGAATGAATTGTTTCTGTTCGCAACAATTATTCGTATTTTTTAGAATTTTACTTTTTTGTCTTTCCTTTTGAATACATTGTGAGGGTATTGCGATTCAAGAAGTTCTAATTGCATTCTACTTCGAATGCGAGTTTTAGTGGAGTCCTTTGTTTCAACATAGGCATTACTTGTTGTAATTACCAGCATATAAACAACAGCCAAAACAAGTACCTTAAAATGGGTACATATCTGACGTATCCTTGTAGCTTTAGAATTTGGACCAAAACTGATTAAAATTAAATGGAATATCATCATTAAATACTCCAATTAACAAACTGTAATTTTTTCCATTGTGTTTCATAAACATCCAAAGGTACGTTAGGATTCATAAAAATCTTTAAAATATCTTTAACAACATATGTATGTGATAACAAATTGCCACATTTTATAATGGAAAAATGTTCATAAACTTCAAATACATTCATGTTTCAAGGAATTTTATCTATTGATTCTTTCAAGAGCATTTTTAAATATGAAAAACAATTTTCTCGAAGATTTTCATTATCTTCATCAGCCATTTTCACCATAATTAAGTTTCAAATTCTGACCATACATATGAATGCCTCACATTTAATTCATGAAAATAATTTTAAAATAAATTCATGGCTCATCAGAAATAGCCGACAAAATCGCCAATTTTTTTTATAAATCGCCATGTCGCCAAATCGAAAATTAGGTCGCCAAACAAGTTTGAAAATCGCCACGTTTGGCGAGAAATCGCCACATCTGACAACCCTGCTGTGTATTACGATTTTCGCAATAGTTTGAAAAGATGACAGCTTGTATTTTTTTAAAAAATGGGGAATTTGATACAAACTTTTTGTTCGTAATAGAGAGTGGCTGTTAAGAAATGGATTTTTTGTTTTCAATAAAGTATAAAAACTTCCGTTTATTCGAAACAAATATTAAGAAAATAAAAATTTAGTACAAATTGTTCGAATCCTATATGATTTCTTTCGAATCGATATACGCGGTAACCCCCCGGACATATTTTCAGAATTCGGAAGAGTCTATAAGTGCCGGTTCTCATACGTCAAGTTTGACTCGTCAAGTCTTGAGTTTTTAGGAGAGACGTGTAAAGAAATGGCCTTCTCTTTCCCTTCTCCCCTAAAAGTTCAAGACTTGACGAGTCAAACTTGACGAGTCAAACTTGACGTGTGTGAACCGGCACTAAAACTAGTTGCTGTTGAGGATTTGACTGAGGTTTCATCTGTCTTCAAAGTAACAGGTGTGCTGCATTAAAAGTTTCCCCAAGCAAACGAATTATTATCGAGAAAAAAACAAAAAAAGGATAATTTTTGTTCAGAGGGAGGAGCATTTTAAAAAAAAGGAAGACAATAACAATGATAAAGCCCCGACGATTACCTTATACTGCTAACACAAAACCTGAAAAGCTGGTTGACGTGGACAAACTTCTTCAAAATCATTTTGGTGAACATTGGCGAGGAATAGAATGTTAAAAGTTTAGCCGTGTTATTTTGGATAGCATAGGTGATTCTTTGAAAGATAAAACCGAGAACGTTGAAGAAAGTGATGACTTAAGAATTTGATTTTTTTTTTATTTAATGCTGAATCCAATTTGAAGTTACATTTTAGTTTTGTTACATTATATTCATTTAAATAATTTTTTTGTTTAATATTGATCAATTATCCTGTTTTACACCCTAAAACCGGGAAGTGGTTGCAATTTAAAGTAAGATGCTATATTTTTCAAGGAAAATAGTTTTCCTTTTGCAAAAATGGAATATATGCCATTTCAATAAAACAGCAGAAAAGAATTAACTGAAAAAGTCACATTTAGCTTATTAAATGTTTTTTGAGATTTGTGAAAAATGACTTATCGTGCAAGTAGCGAGTTTTGGAATCTCCTCAATTAAACAAAAATTTATTTGCATATGAATTTTAAATATGTTAATGTAATTCACGCCACAAGTTGCACCCTTGCGATTTCAATATCTCTCAAATTCAGGTTTCAAAACATGACTGTATATTAGATAATAAAATCATTCACAATTTTTTCTAGAAAATCTTGGCTCCTGTTCCCTCCCAATACCCCACTAACTACAACCCGTATTCCATATGAAGAATCTAGCATATATTGCAAAGAAAATTTCTATGCTCCCTCCGAAGATGTAAAAATATATCTTGAAAAATATAAAGATCTAGTTTATCACGTAATATTGGAACCAAATGATGTCTTAATTGTCCCTAAACATTGGTGGCATTACGTAGAAGCTTTAAATGTTTCCTTAAGTGTTAACGTCTGGATACCATTAGAATGTGATATGCAACAACAGGTAGGGGAATGTATCGCCAAATATTTAATTGAAAACTTTGTTAGGAACTCTTCATTAACGACAAAGTCTTATATAATGAATCCAAATCAGGTACGTTCCGAGATTCTCATTTCAAATCTATTAATATAAACATAAGTTTAATATAACAGATAACGGCCATTGTAACAAATGATGAATTACTTAAAATTTTAAAACATCTCGTTGACAAATTGATGAAAAGTGACTCAAACGTTAAAAGTGAAAAGGCTGTGTTTAAATATCAATATATAGATGAAAATAATGTTGAGGAATTGATAAATGATGTAAAAAGTTGTAGAAAGATTTTACCAATGGCCAGCCTAGAGTTTAAAGATTTCTTAAAATCAAAAAAGTTACGTTGTACTGCTGATGTTGAAAGCGATAATGGGAAAAGTCCGTTGAGTTTTTTAGAAGAAATTCTTATCGATTGCATTTGTAGCCCATATATAATAGATACTATTCAAAAAGAATTTTTTACGCGTTATAATAAAGAAGGATAAAAGTTCTAGAATGTATAAAAAACAAGGGGTTTCATTAAATCGCTTTAAATTGCCGTTTGTGCAAATGTAAAATCTTTTGAGACAATTAAAAAAAAAATACAACAAAATTAAAGCTAAAATTTGTCTTAAAAGTGAAATTTCTGTTAAAAAATGCATTAAGAAATCCATAAGACTAATTTTCTCAGATTAATGCAAGAATTTGTTTTTAATACATACTTATGGCGTGTTCATCGATTTCGAACGAAGACTACGTTCGCTTAACTTACATGTAAAACAAAAACAATATTTTATTCTTTATTTTTGTTTTAAATGTAAGTTAAGCGATCGAACTCTTCGTTCGGAAATAGATGAACAGGCAATTAAATTTTTCATTGAAAACGACGGTAAGCATATAAAACTGTTGTAAGCGGTATCATGAAAACCCTTAATCTAAAAGCTTAAAGTCGATTAATTTTATTATATATAAGTATTTGTTTCTATTGTATTATTAAATAAAATAAATGATTTAAACCACATTTAATATTTATTAGTGTATTTTATTTATTGTTTTATAAAATCCTCAATATGTACTTGAAAACTCACTAAACTAGTTCAGAAATGTTCATTTGCTTGTTTTTTAAACAACTAAATATGTTTCAGCAATAATAAAAATCTAATAATAAGACACCAAAAACATAATAATAAATACATATTTAATTAGTTTTAAATAAATGTTGTTTTTAACTTTGAGAAGTATAATTCATTAATTGAATTATGCAAAATAATGTAAATAAAAAAATTAAATATTCAAATGGTAATATGTATTAGCGTTATTTAGTTACTTTATAATGTATTTAAAATGCCTTTCCACGTTTACCATCCTGGAGGTTTTTGATTGGGATAACCTCCCTGTTGATGAGCAAAACTTCCGGGATATGTACCATAATGACCAGGTGGTGGACCTTGTGGAAATCCAGCATACTGATAGGCATCTGTGACAAAAAATATTTTATATTTGTTTTGTAAAGTTAGAGAAATAATAAATACGTACTTCCTGGATATGGCAATGTAGCATAAGGATTAAAACTTTGTGGCATTGGAGGAGGTACATATGACGGATAGGGTACGTTAGCTCCTGCACCATATGGCATTGGCATTCCCTGAACAGCATGTGGATACGGTATGCTACCAGTTGCGATGGCAGCTGGTACAGAAGGTACTGATGATGTGTCTAGGGTTTTAAAATATATTAAATAGAGTACAAGAGTTAATTCTATGTAAGATTAAAAGAGAATTCAAGAAATGTCCCTAGAAGCAGATTGACAGGAGAGCACATAAAACAGAGAATGCTCCTGATGCTCATATCTGATGATTACTGGTTTGACTAAAACAATCAAAAACATTTCTAGTTAAATTTGCTACTTTTGGGGTGCAATTCAAATGTTAAGGTTAGTTGGTACTACCATGACTTATTTACTTTCATTTAAATTTTTGGTAATTTACTTTTTTTTGGATTTCAAATGGTTTTTTTGTATTCTTCCCTTTTGTTTTTGTTATAATTGAATTTTTTGTTTTGATTGGATTTTTTGTTTTTATTAATTTTTTGAAATAAAATGAAACCATAAAAAGTAACAATGTAATTACCAGGGCCCAGATTTTTATGCAAATGCATATTTGTTATCGCCAGTCTGAGGTTATTGTACACTAAATATCTTTGCGAATCAAGAAATTTGGAGTAAAATGGCATCGATTTGTTAGTGCATATTTTACTTTAAATGCATATATTGCTGATATTGCATATTATTCTTGCATTTTTTAAATAAAACTTGTTTCAATTGCTTTATTTTGCCTTGCACCCTGTTGCAAAAGAGATAAGAGACAACTTCGATATTTTTTATTGATTTCTTATGGGAAAAAATATTTTGTAGGTGCT
Organism: Pollenia labialis; assembly: GCA_949318255.1. NCBI lineage: Eukaryota > Metazoa > Arthropoda > Insecta > Diptera > Polleniidae > Pollenia > Pollenia labialis. The sequence continues at coordinate 146,695,881 of OX439139.1, forward strand.
TTACAAAATATTTTTTCGCGTGTTGCCGCATATCCCGATTAATGTCTTCCTCCACAGTCTATAACAACCAGGTGGGGACCGTGGTTGAAAGCAATTGTGTATTATTCTGAAAACGTTAACCAATTTATAGATGTGGTGAATGGATTCAACAGTGGTGATGCAGAATCAACAAAAAAAATTATAAATTTAAGTATGCTGTGGACGGTTACTTTAGTAAACAAATTCGATAAAGCTTAAACAAAAATGAAGGTTTTAAAACAATAAAATAAAAATGCTTAAACATTACACTCCCATTTTATTTTCTTTTGAAAACAGACAGTAAACTTTAATTTTAACTTCTACTTTTGTGGCTACAGTAGACGCTCACAAATTAGAGCTTTCAGTACTTCGAACGTCCAAAAATAAGAATCCGTGTTTGCAATACATTAAACACTCTAAAATTCAAATTTAAAATTCTAATTTCAGAGCGTTTTTTTTGTTATTTGAACACAAGAAATACCCAATTTATTTTTATTCTGTTTAACCCTTATGTGAATGACAAAGTACCCGTGTACCTTTATTTTACACCCTTAACGGTAATGGCAAGGTAGCCGGGCACCTTCATACATTAAATGTTACCTTCACTCGGTCAAAATCTAAGATAGACTAAAGCTGTGGTCACATTATGATATTTGTCATGTGGATTGTCACTTTTTCACATGTTAAATGTGTACATATCGTCTGAACCCCTTCAAACACTATCATGTGTTATTTCTCTGTGTACACATGACAATTTTGATTTAGAACGTGTTCTATTTTCAAGTGACAAAGCATCTGACATCAGCTGTTTTTTATTAACAAAATTGTTTGTGGCGGCAAAAATTAATTGAAATTGTAATACATAAATATTAAAATAGTAAATAAATAATAAAACAGATAAAAAATGCACAAATTAATTATTAAAAATGTTTTTATTATTTTTGATAGGTTATGTCAAATGTACGTTACATACCATTATGTGAACATGTAAATTACAAACCTTATGTAAAACTTAAATTTTGACATACACATGAAAACACATGTGGGTAGAAAAGTGACATTCCATATGACAAATACACATAATGTGAACACAGCTTAAAACAATGCACATAAAAAATTCAACTACTGCATCTTTGCAAAAAGGGAAATCTCCGGAGTAATATTTATTAGTTGTTTGCTTCACATTTGCTAACTTTCGGCATAAGAAATTTAAAAAAAATTTTCCAAAATAAAAATTATTCGAAATTGACGATGCAATATTTCAAATATCGATTTGAAATTTTTAAGAATAATTTGTATGCTATATTTAGCAATTTAAAAGCTAATGCAATAAAAAAGTTAGAGTGCTATATTCCGATGCACCGAATCTTTGACACCCTTCACCGACAGTTAGAATATATGAGAGCTATAAATTATTAAATAATCTTTATAAAACGGACGTCAGTATAAAAATTGGTTCCGGTTAAAACCAATTGTACGACAATCAGAGTGTTATGCTTTTATTTCTAGCAATTTGAACTAACTTGAATAATATATCATGATTCGTAACAGTTTATGCTGAACTAAAGTGATTTTCAGGAGGGACATTTATATTATCCCATGGCAGCCTTGCCATTTATCAAGTTTTCCCTTTCTTTTCTTTTCAAAAAATAAAAGTTAACATCAAGATTATAGTAGGAGTAATCAGCCATGTTTAGACAATCGCACGATTAGAAATCGCAAAATGCCAGATTTACTGTATGCTGTTTTGAAACTCGTGCGTTTGGCTTGCGATCTGACAGTTTCTTTAAAATATTGTGGTTCCCTTGAACATTCTTTTGCAATTTGAAGTCGTCAATCTTTTTGCGATTGCGATTTACATAACACCTTTTATAAGATTTCAAGTCAGAATCGCAAATGGTAAGCGTTTTTGGATTGTCAGAACATGCCCGAATGTTAGATTTGGTATAAAATAAATTATTTACTTATCTTATTATTGAAAATGTTTTAATATTTATGGTCTTGAAATTTTCAAAAATACTCAAATAAATAGCAGTTTAAAGAAATGGTTGAAATACAATCCGTTTTTATAAAAAATGATAACCAATATGCATGTGGCAGAGTAAATAAACTGAACTGGCAAAATAAAATAAAGTAGTTTGTTTTATTTTTGTATTTTCTTTACCCACTTACAACTACATTTAGAGTTGACAAAAAATCAACCAATTGTAGTCGGGACTGTAAGAAAAAATAAATTCACTGTTTATTGTTGTTGTTTTTGTTTAAGCCTTGATATTGTTACAAGTAAAACTGAGGTTTATAATTCTTATTCGCTTAACGGTTTTATTTGTATAATATCTGTAGCTTTTCTAAAATCTTTCGATCAAGTTTCCTGACGATCTGGCCTAAGCAACCAGTGAAATGCGCATGGGAATAGCTTACCCCGTTTCTCAATAGTATAAAATGGGAATTTAGTACATTTGAAAGAAACCTTGTTAATTCATTTTTGAATCCCAAGAAAAACTTTGATAAAAAAACACAATTATAATATTTTTCACACATTGAATAATATTTAACCCTGCGCCAAGTCACGGTCAAGTTTTTCCTGATATTCTTTTGCATATACTGTTTGTCAAAATTTACATAAATTGAAAGCTGTGACGTAGGCTGCACTCAATTTGAAAGCAATTTACTTTCAAGATATCATCAAGAAAACAATTTATAAAGACAAACTTGTGATCAGCTGTTAAATTAAAGGTAAAATTGTCAAAAAAAATGGAAAGCTGAAATTGAAAGCAATCTCGTGGTCAATTTAAAAAGTGTGAGTGTGTTAGTGAAAGGGTGAGAGTGTATTGGAAATTTAATGGAATTGAATTCGTATTTAAATATAGTGCCGGTTCACACCGTCAAGTTTGTCTCGTCAAGTCTTGAGTTTTAAGGTGAGAGAGGAAGAGAGAATGACATTTCTTTCCCCCTCTCTCCTAAAAACTCAAGACTTGACAAGTCAAACTTGACGTGTGTGAACCGGCACATATAGAAGAACTTGGAAATTATTTAATTTAGTTTTTACAAAATGCTCTGTTCACAAATAGAAATACAAGACATTGTAAAAACCTCTCTGTAACTAGATGACCGTTTCTTTAAAAAATATTTTGCATTTTTATTAAACAATCTAGAAACACTTCTTACGCAAAATTAAAGTTTTTATAAATAAAAAAGTAAAATTTTCAATGTGTAAATATGTTATGTAAACATAACTAGTTGTGTTCTTCTGCCTCTTTAATGACAATTTTGGTGCTGAAATGCTTACTTAATATGTATGACTACTATTTCCAAAATAAAAATTCTTATCATTTTGTTTAAGCACGACATAATTACCAATTTTTATTCTTGATAAAAACACTGAAATTTATTGTTGATGGGATAAGCTATTCCTATTTGCATTTCACTGGTGTTATAGGCCAGATCGTCAGGAAACTTCATCCAAAGATTTTAGATAAATTAAAGATATTAAACCAAATAAAACTCTTAAGCGTATAAGAATTATAAGCAACAGTTCTACCTACTTGTAACAATGGGTCGAGTGAATAAAAAGGTAGTGTATACTACATAGTACTAAGTATTACCACTAGCTTTTACTTTTCAGTACTAGCCATGCTGAAAAGTTTAAACCACAAAAAGTGTGAATAATTCTTTGCTAGTGCTAGATAGCTAAGGCTTACACGAGGAAGCAAACGCTGGAAAATGCAACTATTAAATTAAATTAGTTACAAAGTGCAAAAATGTCAAAAATTAAAATTTTTTAAACTTATTTTAAAAATATAAATGTATAAAACAGAATATAATAAAAAAAATGTTATCTTTTTTATGTCTTGAAATGTTGCGGATACGTAAACGTTGGGGTCGACTTGAAATGTTGGAAGTAAGTCTGAATTTACTCGTTTCGTCTTTTGATGCTCAACTTCTTTTCAATTCCCTTTTAAAGATGCCAATATAATCACACGCAGCAATCGGTTTCAACTTTTTTCGGTTCAAAACAACAACAATTATATTAACAGCGAATCAAAGAGAAAAATAAAAGAAAAAAAAATACATGCAGCCATCGTTGTGAATATACCAACGAATAAAAACACAAAGCGTACTAACCGAGTACAGGCATCTCCGTACTAACCCCCTTTCTTTTTTCCTCTATCACCTAAAAACATAAGAGTTGAGCATCAAAAGATGAAACGTGTGAAAGCAGACTTACTACCATACAAACAATTTTAAAATTTTTTGGCGATTGATTGTTTGGCGATGATTACGCGATCCTTCTCAGGTAGGGTTGCCATTTTTGAAATTAGAAAAATCAGTACATTTTAAGAAAAATACCAGTACATTCGGAAAAAAACCAGTACACAAATTTTGACCCAAAATTTTATTGAATTCATAAGTTTTAAACGATTATTAAAACAAAAAGAAAATTATATTAAAAATATTAAATATTATTAAAATATTCAGCCTTATTCCGGTTGTCGTTGTCGTAATCGATCAAGCCGTTTTTTGTAAGAGATTAAAGAACACTGGTTGTGTGTTACTTTAATCTCTTACAAAAAACGGCTTGAGCGATTACGACAACGACAACCGGAATAAAGCTGATTAAAATATTAAAAATTGATCGGCACATTTGTTGTAAATGCACAAATAATTCTAAGTTCATACAAATTATTGTCAATATAATGAGGGTATTCACGAGGTCTCCAATCTAGCCATATTGTCATAGGCTATAAAATTAAAACCCCTTAAAATTTTTTGTTTTTGAATTACAAACGAAAAAAATGCCTTAAAATAAAATAGTTAGCAGAAAAAATTTATTATTTTAAGAAATTTTTTTAACATCAATACCAATAGTTTGGAGCAATTTTTAAATTATGACTTATGCAAATGTGACTGGATAGGAGACCCTGTAAATACCCTAAATACTTTGCCAATAATTTGGATGCAACTTAAGAACACTTTGTTCTTCCGCAACTAAAATTAGAAGTAACTTTGGAATCAGGGAAGATTTCTTTGAAAAGTTTGCGGCTGCAATCAGCTGAAGCATAGCTGTGGCCATGAATGAAATGAAGATACTGTTTTTTGATGACTCCCTGATATATTTCGCTTACCTAGCATTTACACATGAAAGTAATTTCTTGAAAGTTGCAATACACTTACACTTTTTCACTAAAATTCACACAATTTTTGTACTTTCAGCCAATCGGCTGTTTTTACGATTTTTCGTTGCCCTGCAAATAATATTGATTAAATTGACTACTCAAGGACTGGTCCGATGTAATGCAAGCATGGACCATGTCATTGTCAAAAATTGTTTATAGTGAGACAATATGTCTCGTTTTTTAACGACATGTTTTCGCTTCTAAACGAAGTTAAAACTAATCCTCTTGTGTATACAATGAAGTAGTTTGAAGACCACTCCTTTGTAATCCAAAGCTGGGTTATATGGCCATGCCCTATGACGTTGGAAAACAAAACAAACATTTTACGTTCTTTTTCGTTTTATTTGAATCACAGAATACAACCAAGAAGTGTTAACGTTGACAGTTGTTCAAAACGAAGACAGGCGAAGCAAACAATCTTTCGAGTGTTTTTATACTTTTCTCTTCTTCGCAAAATCAGCATTTTCTTTTGAAAAGCACTAATGGCACTTCTATTTATTTAAATACAAAGCATTTGGTAAGTTAAGAGTAAAGACTGAATTTTAACTGGGTGATTCTTAACAAATCAAAAGTAATAAGGGAAGTAAACCAATTTTAAACAAGTAGAATTATTTGGAGGCAAAATTTTAAAAAAAAGTACTTTTGCGTACTGATTTGGGTGTTATGCACAAACCAGTGCATTGAATAAAAACCAGTACGTGTACTGGTAAAATCAGTACGAATGGCAACCCTATTCTCAGGGAATGCGAATCGTAAACCATCGCCTACGCCTTACAACTAGGTGATTAATATGCGACGGCACAGAGCACACAGAGGCGTCACAAGACAGAAAATATTGTATTTGTTTCTGTATTTTTCTTCGAAAGCTGCCCTTTTTGAATATTTTATTTAGATTACGCAATTCGTGTTGATAGTAGCGGCCTGTTTTTACACTCCCGGGGAGTTTTTACCTTCTCCCATTTCTCCTACGTAAATTTAATTGAAAAAATGGGAAAAGGGAAAAAACTCCCGGGGAATTTGTATTCATAATTGGAATGTTTGTGTTTTTCCCTTCACATATAAAAATTTGTAAAAGTTTTAAAATAAAACAAGTAAGTATATTTGGTCAAGCCCGACCATATGATACCCTACAGTACAGTATTTAACACATCATGCTTATGTGTCCATATAAATATGGACATTTCTATGTTTATAAACTTCATGAAAATGGGTTTGAAAGTTTGTGAGAGGCAGAAATTGCCCCCTACCTCCCCTTGTGGTCCTATTTTTGAAAAACTGTATAGCTAATGTGTCCATATAGATATGAATTTATGTATATATGTTTTAAATTTCATTTAAACCGATTTTAGAGGCAGAAATTGCCCCTATCTCCCCTCGTGGTCCTATTTTTTTAAAAATCCATACATTTTGTGTCCATATGGATATGGTTCTATCTATGTTTTAAATTTCATTAAAATCGGTTTGATAGTTTCTGAGAGGAAGAAATTTCCCCGTACCTTCCCTCGTCGTCCTACGATTCGGCCCATTTTTAATAGGCTTGGTCTTTGTGCCAATAAGAACCTGTGGCACACAAGGTTACATGGACAGCCTGCCAGCCGGACGGACATCGTTAGTTCGACTCAGAAAGAGATTCTGAGTAGATCGGTATACTTTAAGGTGGGTCTAGGACCACTATTTTAAGGCGTTACACACATCAGCACAAAAGCATAATACCCTCTCCACTATTGTGGTGTGTGTATAAAAATAAAAGATAGTGAATTAAAAAAAAAACAAAATTGTTTAACGGCTGTTTTTCAAAAGTTGGCATACGTTTGGCAGCTCGTTAACAAGAGCTTAGCAAATCGTTAGGCAGAGTTCGGTAAGTGCATTATGAATAAACTTTGTGCTAACTTCATGCCAAATTTTTATATACATTTGATAGTGCACAATTGACTTGGAGCCCAAACGGTTCTGTTACGAATAAAAGGGCTTAGCAAAATTTTTTTTTAACTTTATAAGGAGATGTTATTTAGTCTAGTGCAAGGCGAATTCGCTAGAAGGTGGGGTCAAGTCAACATGGTGTTTCTTTTCGGTGGTCGACTTGTCAAAGAAGCAGTGCTGTTGTAGAGTTGACCTCACCTTCTAGTCAGTTCGCCTTGAGTCCAGTAATCATAATCAATCCAAAACTCGATTTTGAATTTTTCTTGTTGCTAAACCCTTTTGCATTTTAGGTGACAATATGTATGTTTGGGATTTAAATTATCGTAAAAGATTCTACTTACCACTTCCGGAAGTTGAAGAGTAATGTGATGGTAATGTAGGTGTTGGACCAGGAGTCTGTCGACTTGATTCCGTTGTCAAATCTTTGAGTAATTCCTCTTTTTCAGTTTTACGTGCGAAACAAAAATCTGTTATTTTATTTTGGAACACTACCAATAGTTCAGTTAAATCATTATAGAATTTAGTGCCTTCTTTGAGATTTCCCAGTAGTTCTATGAAACTATCATAAGCAATAGCCAGTTCTTGACACAAAGTATCACGCGAATTTCCACTTGAGCCCGTTTCTGCAACAAATTGACTATGAGCTACTTGTATGTCGGTAACCAAAGTCTGTTGACGTTCAACACTCTCTTTGACTTGTATCTGTAACGGATTCAAGGTTTCACCAATACGTTTAAGCGACAGGGCAGCTTCATCAATAGCACCATCTTTGCGTAAAGCTTCCAAAAATTCACCTTTCATATTAAAAGTGGCTGACTTTAGTTCCGATTCTATAGCATCACGTTCGGCTTTAATGGTTTCTACAGCTTCCATATAATTTTTCAACTTTTGTACACTAGCACAATTGGGATCTATTGAACCGCCAGCTGCCGGCATGGATTGTTGTAGTTGTTCGATGGGCAATGACAAAAGTTCAATACCTTTGTGATTTTTTTCAAATTTTTCACGAACAATTTTATCAGCAGCTATAGCATTATTAATAACTTCACGATATTTCTTAGCATTCGTGCGAAACATTTCGGTAAGTTTTTCAGATGATATACGTGTCCATTTTTCCTTAAATTGATTGCGTAATTGATTATCGGAATCTCGTTCTTCGTCTAACAATCTTTCGGTTTCATCCAAAATTTCACGATTGCGATTTAACAATTCAGGTAGTTCTTTCAAATGAGTTTGGATGCTCTCAATACCACCCTTTTGACGAACCTCATTAGCTTTCTCAATCAACGAGGGAGGTAAAGAAGACCCACCGTCTGTGGTCTCTACAGCAGCTGGCAAATTAAGACTGGCCAATACACCATTTAAAGTTTGGGTAGCTTCTCTTAATTTCATTATTTCCCCATTAACAATTTCATTTCTACGCATATCAGAAGCTTGCAAAGCACGATGCAATTCAACAGGTACCAGATCCTTAAACAAGTCATCAAAATCTTTAGACATTGGTGTTGTTATAGGTAAAGATTTAGCCAACTGGGCTTTGCCTGGCGAAGCCACTGTACCAATATCCGGTATCATTTCGTTATAAATTAAATCATTGTCCTTTGTTGATTCTACTAAATTACGTTTAGCTTTATTGAAGTATTCATCCAAATAGGTGGGATTTCCGGACCTAGTTTGGGCAGCTTTAAAGAGATCTACAGCATTTCGTAGACGGGCAATTTCCTCGCCAATTTTTTTAGCAGCGCGACAAGCTAAGCTCTGATAGAGTTGGGTCAAAGCATGGAATCCAGCTTGTTTGCCAGCAATTGTGGGTATCCATTCTTTTTCCCATAATGAACGTACCGAATCCTTTTGCATGGCTCTCAAAACATCAGCATAGAATTCTTCACACTGGCAGCAAAGTTTTGCTACGATATTTTCTTTCATGTTGTCTAAAAATAAATATGTAATTGTAAAAAAATTATGAATAAAAATTCCCCGGAAGCTTTCTCCCTTCTCCCATTTTTCCTATGTAAATTGAAGTGTAAAAATGGGAAGAGGGAAAAACTCTGTTCAATAAAAATTTCCCATAAACTAATCCAATGAGGTTTATTAAAATGTATACGTTATGCGCCCCATACACGTTTCAATTCAACAACTTGAAAAAATCTAGCTGCCTGGCCCACAATGTCGACAAGAACATTTCATTCGCATATTTATATTGAAAACAATAATAAAAAACTTAATTTATCTTTGTTTTTAATATAGATATGCGAAAGAAATGTTGGTGTCGACACTGTGGGCCAGGCAGTAAATCTTTTGGGTTTTCTTCAACCAACTCGACAACCGTCAAACTAATCAATTGACAAAGCCATACACGCTTTGATTTGGACAACAACCGACTCAGTTGACAATTGAATTGAATCGTGTATGGGCTGCTTTACACTTACCCTTAATTGCTTTCATTATAAAAACCTCCTGAGCTTGAGAAATCATCAATGCCTGCAAACAAGTTAAAGTATCCTGATTGAGATCAGGTGTAGGTTCCGATGGAACAGCTGCTGGCACAGCTCCTTTCAAGTATTGAAATATACCAGCACTTTGTTGCAAAAGTTTAATAGCCAATTTAAGACCTTCATCACTTTCCATAGATTGGGTTGAAGCTACTTGACTTTGAAGAGCAGCAATATTGAAAAGTACGCAGACTTTCTCATACATTAAAGAAGTGTGGGCTAAATAAGAAAAATCAATAAAATAAAAAATTAAAACACCATAAATCTAGGAATACTTACTTAAACTTATTCTACCACCAAATATTGAGCCTTTATCAAAAGCATCTTTCCATTTAAAAGCTATTTGTAGTTCATTAACTGGTATTTTCGTTTCCAACATACAAATCTGATCATAGTAGCTGTGAAAATTTTGTACACATATTATTAAAATAACGTTAAGTACCTACATGATGTTTAAGTATTTATGTACATAGAGTAAATAAAATAAACGATTTATTTATTGTTATTAAATAACTTCGTAACTTTTTTATATACATACATATGTAAGACGTCATATTACAATCTAATTAATTGTATGAGTCACGGTAGTACGTTTTTTTGGTTAAGTACCTAATTCCACTCTGTTGAGTGAAAATCTCTAACTTACGCATAAACTATCTCCAATGAAGATTCATATTTCTCAAAAAATTTCCATATTGATGAATTGCGTTGTCGGCCAAATTGTTGCACTGCAGTTTTATAGGTTTCTTTTGCCTCGGCAGTAGCTCCGCTATATGTACTTTGAATAAGATTGTTTAATGGCTTCTCTACATCAACCTCCGACGGTTTTTTTAATGGAACACCCAATAATTTAGACATGATTTTTAAGTATATTCCAGTAATTTCACGCAATATTTTGTAATTTTATTTACAATTAACTAATTTTTAAATTTTTCTTCTACTTGTGTACTTCTATGTACATATGTGGAAAGAAAATAATCCAGTTCTTATTATTATATTTTATTTCTACAATGATGACGAGTTTTTCGGCAAATGTTTACGAATATCGTCCAAAGCAAGGCGAATTTAAAAAGGTAAGTGGCAACTCTACAACTACAAAAAGCCTAATGTACAAGGTATATTTACACAAGGTAAACTCGTTGGCCCATATGTTTGTCAGCTGTTTACCTAAGTTGGAACACCAATGTCAAATTTCCGTGTATATGAGCCAAAATTTGTACATGTGTGCGTTAAATTTATATGAAGACAATTTTGACAATTCCGTTCCACTCGGTTATTTTTATAGAGCAGCATGTCTACACTCCCAAATGAGTCTACCTTGTGTAAATATACCTTGCTAATGTATTTTGTTTTTGTAATATAATTGATAGCTGTCAAAATTTTTTATGGCAAATTAAAATTATCACTTTTTTATAAAAGAAATTATTAAATTCACTTTAATCATTCGCAATTTTGAAATTTTTTTATTATAAAAATAATATTTTTAGCACTTTTCAATCAACTTCTTTTACAGCTATCAATTAAATTGCAAAAACAAAATACATGGGGCTCAAGGCGAATTCAAACCTTTACAAATGAATGAAAAACTACATTTAAAAACTAAATTGAGCGTAATTAAATCAAGCAAAATAATATTAATCTAAATGTAACCGATTTCGAAATATGAATCCAAAAAAATCTTAATAATATTTGGGGACTTTACAAACTAAACTTAGCGAAATTAAATTAAGCGTAATAAAATTAACCTTAATATTTAAACCCGATTTTGAAATCTTAAAGACAAATATTAATACAATGTTTTAATTACCCATTTAAAAGATATCAGATTGTAAATCCTCTATAGAGAAGATAGTAAAAATATTTACCAATATTCTCACGATGCGTCCGCAAAAAAGGTGTTTAAAGTGTGAATGTGTTGTTAAGGATATGTTGTCATTTATCTCAATGTTTTACTTACTTGTTGTCACACCCATTTCTCTCCACAACTTACAGTTAGCTGGACCCATATCACATACGACCGCATCTACAGGAAATCCAGAACAGTTCAGTCTTTCTATTAGTGAATCTAATATTTGCTGTGTAATTCTGCAGTCGAAATCGTAAAACACAGGATGCTTCCACGATTTCTTCAAGCCACGCGCCATTACAACTTGTACATAGTTTGCTGGTTTCCTGACGATATCATTTAGCGGTTCATATTCAAAGGTTCCCTCTACCTTCATTTCGTCGATTGCCAATACACAAAGCTTTTCATCCAAAGACAAATCTATGTCTTTTCCCATAAAATCTATGGTCTTATTCAATATGCCTTGTGATATATCAACATTACGGCACCAACGCTGCAATGTTGTGACATGAGGCAGAGGAAACCCTTTCTTATATACATAGGTGATTATATGACCTCGCCCCAGATGCATGTAAACAAACGGCACTAGCAATATCGTTCCACTTCCATTTTATATTTCCTGGGGTCATTAAAGACCGGATTTGACCATCGGTAAAAATTTTTTTCATGCCATTAATTGCATAGTTTGCTTGAAGAAGCTGGCACCTCAAATCCTTATTTTCAGATTCCAATTGTCGGATTTTTTCTTTGTACTCCATTAACACGGTATTAAAAATTGAGGGACTAAAGACGGAAGAATACAGACACAAATTATGAAACCAAATAAAATTGTACATAAACATACATAAAGTAATACTTAATATTATTATTTGGTGGCACTTACTCAGTTTGGGACTCTTTTTCTTTAAACTGTGGATCTGGACATTTTGAAACTGCAGTGGTCGCCAGTTCCACTTTTGGCAATAACATATACCGACTTTCTGTTGTTATTATATCGTCCTTAGAAAAGTGATCAATACAAACCCGGGCGCTGGTATTAAATTCCTTTTTACATAATTAAGGCCATTCCGCTCTTTTGTTTTTGTTCCGAGACGCATTAAAATATATACCATTACCAGGTACTGCATGCTTACGACATAAAACACAATAACGCATTTTCACTGTTTTTAAAACTTTTTTATTTAAATTAAATCACACTTTATTTAAATTTTATCACTCAAATAATGTTTGGTTTTTTTAAAATCACAATTTCACTTTTTGTAAACATAAACAAACGAAACTTTGACATAAGATCAGACCAAGGCGAATTCAAACAGGTAAACTCATCTCTACAACTACAAAAAGCCCCATGTATTTTGTTTATACAATTTTCTGGTTGGTTGTCAAAATTTTTTTATTGCAAATTAAAATTATCACTTTTTTATAAAAGAAATTAATAAATTCACTTCAATCATTCGCAGTTTTGAAATTTTTTTATTATAAAAATAATATTTTTAACACTTTTCATTCAACTTCTTCTTAAAACAAAATCATATTTTGACGTTTGACCATATTTTTTAATTCGCCGTGGAAACAGCTGATGAACGGCTGACGAGATGAGTTTACCTGTTTGAATTCGCCTTGGATCAGACAAACAATAATCGAGCAAAAAATCGTCATCTGGCGTAACGATGCCACCTGTTTATTCCACCAAGCCTGTTATGAATTCGCCTTATGCATGTACAATGCGAATGTATTAATTTGCCTTGAGCCAAGGCCCATCTATCAGGTCTGCTTACTTGTACAAAAACAAAAAACGATTCTTTTTAGTTGTCAAAAATTTACTACCTCATATACAAAGCAAAAGGAAAAAACGTGTATGTGTGGCATACCATAAACGTATACATGCACATGTAAACAACTTTTGACAACTAAAAAGAACATAAACAATGATCATCAGGCTTCTTGCGCAGACCTTTTCAATGGGCCTTGCCTTGAGCTGTTTTTGTATTTTCCAAATGTAAATTAAATTTAATAAAAACAACAATGCAAGGTGAATTCAAACAGGTAAACTCATCTCGTCAGCCAAGGCGAATTCAAACAGGTAAACTCATCTCTACAACTACAAAAAGCACCATGTATTTTGTTTATACAATTTTCTGGTTGGTTGTCAAAATTTTTTTATTGCAAATTAAAATTATCACTTTTTTATTAAAGAAATTAATAAATTCACTTCAATCATTCGCGGTTTTGAAATTTTTTTATTATAAAAATAATATTTTTAACACTTTTCATTCAACTTCTTCTCAAAACAAAATCATATTTTGACGTTTGACCATATTTTTTAATTCGCCGTGGAAACAGCTGATGAACGGCTGGCGAGATGAGTTTACCTGTTTGAATTCGCCTTGAACTAATGCATTTCTTTAACGTGGTTTGTGTTTTGTTATTTTTGTTTTGATCACACCATTTGTGTTGATTGTTGCGGCCTGTTTTTACACATTTCCACTTCACTACCAAAAAAATCTTTCTGTCTTTTCCTTCGAAAACTGCCTTCGCGACTGATTTGGGCCCTTTTCACAATTATACTAGGCGAATTATACAAACTCTTCCTATATTGATGAAGGCTTACTGATTCAAGCTCACCAAGAATAAATCAGTGTGAAAAGTGTCATCTTAGACAACTTCAAGTTAAATGCAGTTCTCTTCAATACGAACTAAGAACATAAAACATGCATTTATTATTATTATTTTATATATATATTATATTTGTTTAATAAATAAATATTGTGTGTATCTTACCCTGGTAGTTACTTGCAAGTAGTGCATACGTATTATCAACGAAAATGTCGAAGATAAAGCCGAAAGTCTTGCAAGTAGCTTGAGTGTTTACACAGTCAGTTGTAAGTTCATTTTTCAAAAGTTCTCGAAGCGAAAACATCTTTTTAAAATGGTTTGTTTTTCGGTTTAAAAACATTACCATGTTAAAAACATTACCATGCTATAGCAAAATATATTTAATAATTTCTTCTTTATTTAATTTTCGGTCCATATTGATGAAACATTTATGTTTATTTTATAAATTATGTGACTCCAGTATTGCCGTAGTGGCGACGCCATAATATTACTGAAAAAATATTTTGATTAACAATTTTTTTTTTCAAAATGCTTAAGATTTATGATTAATATTGACATTAAGATGCGATGTTGTATAGTTGTGCTTTTTTTATTTGTTATTTTTTATAAATACACTTAAAATCCGCTATAAACATTACTTTTATATTACTTAGTACTAGTAAATTGATACAAAATTCATCCACGGTAACACTGTTTTTTAATTTGTCATTTTACTTGCTGCAAGTGTCAAATATTTACTTGCAAGTTGGGCTGCAAGTACGAAAAATGAGATGTTGTTAGTGAAAAAGTGTGAGTGTATTGAGTTGTTCGAACTTGCACTTGCAAGTGTAAACCCTAGGTTATTCTTACCCGGCGTTTCCACATGCAAGTAATTACTTGCAAGTAGTGTATACGTATTATCAACGAAAAATCAAGGAAACAGCCGATTGGCTGAAAGTAAAAAAATTGTGTGAATGTTAGTGAAAAAGTGTGAGTGTATTGAGTTTTTCGAACTTGCACTTGCAAGTGTAAACCCTAGGTTAAGTAAAAATTATCATTAGCTTACATGGGGTCTTCCCAACAAACACGAAGTCAAACCTTTGATATGAAATGACTTTATCATTTGACATCAAACGCAATTCTCAAACGTTTTTCAATTGTTTGATTTAACATTTAAATTCAAATTGATAATGATTTGAAAATAAACATTTGATATCAAATGTTCTTTCAATTTGATGTCAAATGTTTGTCAAAGTTAAAATCAAATCAAAAATAAACTTGGCAGTACTAAAGCGAAAAATAAATGTAAGCATTAAAAATGGCGATTAAAGTTAAATTATTTTTCCTTGTGGTTACATGTGTTTTACTATTAAAAATAAATTTTAATATAAAGTGAACAGTTTATTTCTAGTGAAAAATAAAAATTATTTGTGAGAAATTACAATGTTTAAAAATACGAAAAAAAAAGAAAAATAAAACAGGAAAGTGAAGAAAGATTGTTGAACGATCGCGGTGCTACAATCCTCAAAATAAAAGGGAGCCAAGTATTTTGTCTTTCCAAGAATTAGAAGACGGAAAGAACACTATTTCATCTTTTTGCTATGGAACCGAATGTTTATCTCAAAGTTTATTTAAATAAATAATAAATTTAAATTAAAAAAATTAAATAGTTTTATTTATATTCCACATTCTATTATAATCCACATTTGAAAAACATTTGAGAATTACGTTTGAAAGCAAGTTGAAAATAAAGGCATTTTTCAATTTGAAAATAATTTCCCCTTTTTGTTGAGAACGCTATGATTTACAAATGATTCTCAAATCATTATCAAACGTTTGTCGTTTGAGAAAACGTTTGATTTCAAATCACTTTCAATTTGAAATCAAACCTCCGTGTTTGTTGGGTTCACCTGAGATAATATCTGATATAATATGTGAGAAAACGTCGGCAGAATGAGAGAACAAATTTCTTCATGTTAATCTTAATCTTAAACAAGGGGAACACGTATGTTATAAGATTTCATAATCGAATGATTCTCGTACAGTAAACTTGTGTCGTTTTTATTATTTTTTTTAGTTTTTTCTATTTTTTTAGTTAAAAATATTGTTTTTTTAAACATTTATTACAAGATTTTCACTATTTGCACTAAAAAATTAAACAATTTAATGAATGCGTTGTTTTTTGTTTTATATGTATGTATGTATGTGTATTTTTGACAGCTCATCTTATAAGATGGTTGTTATAAGATTTCTCATAACAACTGTCTCATAATATTTATTATAATATTAATATTAACACTATTTGAGAGTCTACACGTAAGATAATACTCTCTGCGATTGAATTTGACGTTTGCTGATATAACAAGTAAGAGTGCTATATTCGGCTATGCCAAATCTTAAATACCCTTCACCATGGTGAGATAAGAACAAAAAGTTTTTAAAAAGAATACCTATGACAAAATCAAAAAATGTATGTATATAACTAAGTCCGTTTCCTCTTTTGACAAAGTTGATGTTTGAAATTCGTTATATAAGTTTTAATTATATTTAATCTTAAAATCGTGTATAAAAAAATTTAATAAAAATAAAAAATAAATTTATTTTGGAGACTTGAACTCGCAATCTTACGAGCCTTAAGCGGGAACTTAGACAACTCAGCTACGAACGGTTTTATTGAAGAAGCGTTAAATTAAAATATATTGAGAGAATTTTATGAACATACATACATGTGTATGCGTAAAAAACACATTAAAATCCACCACTTGTGGTGAAGATTATAAAAAAAACAACAAAAAAACCGCAACCAAGAGAAATGCAAGAAGAGATCAACGTAGCAACAGATTATTAGACGAAACACAATAACAACAATTACTACAGCTATGCCTAAAGGCATTGCAATAAGAGATAAAAATAAAATGCAACAACAACAATTACGAAAGCAATGCCTTTATACATAAATAACTTTTGCTCATTCATACATACTCATGTGCATACATACAAGATATCACATACCATATTACATAATAATCTGGCTTGAATTGTTCATTAAACCTTTTTGTAAATATTGCACTTCTGCAATATTCTCATAAACAACGTTTTATATTTTTTATTTTTATTTTACAAATATTGCACTTCTGCAATATTCTCATAAACAACGTTTTATATTTTTTATTTTTATTTTGCAAATATTGCACTTCTGCAATATTCTCATAAACAACGGAAGTGAGCCAGACACCTATAAGCTGTTTTGTTAAAATAGAACATTAAACCTTTATTTCTGTCAAAAGTAATTTTTATTAAAATTAAACATTAAACCTTTATTGTAAAAACCTGCTAATAAGCAAAATTTCTGTCAAAAGTTATTTTTATTAAAATTAACAATAAAACTTTTATTTACTACTAATAAGCAAATTTACCTGTTCAATTAAAAATGTAATATTGTATAAAAGACAAAACATTTGATTAATAAAAACAGTGTAAATCGTAACCAGGAAAGGTAAACTTGTGTTTCATTTGTTACTTCATAAAAGAACCACGATAACTGGCGCCCGAGCTAAAAAAGCATTTAAAGAAATCCTTGAAACTATAGGACGACCTAAAAACCTCGAAAATAAAAGGAGAATTTGAAAATCCTTGAAATTATAGGAACACTCAGAATCCTTTCAGTAAAACCCTTAAAGTAGATTAAGGGAATATTTTTAAGGAACATTTAAAAAAAAAAAAAACCTTAAAGTGGAAAAAGGGAAATCTTATCCTTAATACAAGGAAAAGACCATTTAAAAACCCTTGCAAACACAACAGTGGTCATAAGCAACCCTTAAAAAAGGAAGCTGCAGTGAAGTAACCAAATTGACAAATATACTCCTGGCGAACGTGTTGGATCTTGCCCCTGAGTACTAGCCGAAAAGGACCTTAGCAAACCATCCAAAAACCAGCAATATTGTCAAGTTACCAAGTAGACGAACACACTCCTGGCGAACGTGTTGGACCTTGCCCCTGAGTACTAGCCGAAAAGGACCGTAGCAAACCATCCAGATGCCAGCAATGCTTGTAATCCTGTAAGTAAAATAATTACCAACAGTACGCTGAAAACTTTACCGCAATTCACATAAGAACATTGTGGTAATACATCTTACTAACCTAAGATAAGAGAAAGTGTTACCTCAATCAACATAAGAACATTGTGGTAATACAACTTACTAACATAAAACCGTAATCCAGAATTAACTTGTCATAATAAACTTTAAAGGAAATAGGAAATTAATAAATAGAAGGGAAAAAATAATAGACAAATTCTTTTGTTTTTCGCAAAAAATAAAATTTTTTTTTTTAAGAAGTAAGCTTTGCAAAATTTGTAAGTGTCTGAAACAAATCCTTTGTTTTGTAATATGGAACAATTACAACAAAATTTAATTCACCTAACGGGTGCGGTCAATGCTCAAATTGAGCAATTCCGCGTTTTTAAGAGTCGCTTAGCGCAATTAGAAAGAAATGAACAACCAACAGTAAATTCAAATAATATGGTAGCCCCCAGAACGGAGACAGAACTAGAGTCTATTAGAAGATTGCCAGACTGTGTTAGGGACTTACAAAGTTTTGAGGGAAACCCAACACAATATATTTCATGGATCCATAACGTGGAGTCCATTTTGCAAGATTATAGAATAATTCAGGACAAACCGCTTTACAGAGCCATTGTAAAACATATTAGGCAGAAAATTAGAGGTCCTGCAGATAATGCTCTAATTGCCTATAATATCTTTGACGATGAGTGGAGTAACATAAAGAATTGCTTATCGCTTCACTACGCAGATAAACGGGACATCCAAAGTTTGGAAAACCAACTTATCCAAATGCGCCAAGGTAATGAGTCTATAGAAAAATTCTTTGGAAAAATTAACCACCAACTTAGTTTGATAATAAACAAAATTAAAAGCGATGAATATTCACAAGACGGAGCAACAGTTCTTATCGAAAACTATAGGGACCGCGCTTTAGATGCATTCATTAGAGGATTGCATGGCAATCTTTCCCATTTGATCAAGGTTCAAAAGCCTAAGAACTTGCCTGAAGCATACACTGCATGTTTGGAAATGGAAAATATGGATTTTAGAAGAAACATGTCATACAGTAATGTCGCAGTTACTCAGAAACAATATTCGTTACCAAAGCAGCGTTACAATGCTCAAGTAAATAATGCAAGCAATATTCAACAACAGAATACACCCAATGGAATACCACCCCCAAGACCTATTCAACCTAAACCTCCTGTACCTATGGAGATTGATTCCTCTATTCAAACTGCAAAAGCCAATTATATAAACAGACCTCATCCAGTGGTAAGACAATCCAATGAATCATCAAATATACCAAGAAAATATCAACGTGTGTTTAACGTCGAAACCCTGGATAACGACATTGAGGATGAGGAAGATGAACTGGAAGAGCAGAACCTAAATTTTTACGAGAATGAAATATATTTTATGACAGAAGCCTCTCTGGAACCCCCTATATAGATTACTACATTTTTGGTGGTACTGCACTAAAATTTTTAGTTGATACCGGTGCAAACAAAAACTTTATAAATGAGAAAATAGCATTTAATTCCAAACCAGTAGATAAACCATTTTTAATTCATTCAGCAGGCGGCGATATCCAAATAACACACAAAGTAAGTGGGAAATTTTTTGCAAGTATGGGCAATAGCACTACTATAGATTTTTTCGTTTTACCTGGCCTCAAAACCTTTGACGGCATCATTGGCGATGATACTCTTCGCGAATTGGAGGCTGTTATTGACAGGAAAAACAATACACTACATATTTCACCAAATATAGAAATCCAGCTTCAAACAAAAAAATCGAAGCAAGTGCAACATCTTGACACCCAGGATAATTTTGGCCTAGAGAAATTGTTGGACAAGTATTCATCATTGTTTGAACCAGTTAATGAAAAAACCGCAATAGAAACGGCTGTTAAAGCTGAAATTAGAACCACCACGGAAGACGCTGTTTATTCCAAATCTTTTCCGTACCCCCACATCTAAGAAGCGAGGTCAATGGGCAAATAAGTAAATTGCTGGAGGATGGCATCATCAGGCCATCAAGAAGTCCATATAATTCACCCCTGTGGATTGTACCCAAAAAGGAGAATAGCTTAGGTGAAAAACAATACAGACTCGTGATTGATTTAAAAGGCTAAATGCCATCACAATCCCGGATGCCTACCCGATTCCAGACATAAACCACACACTTGCTTGCCTTCACGGCAATAATTACTTCTCGACAGTCGATTTAACGTCAGGTTTCCACCAGATCAGAATGCTTGAAAAAGATATTAAGAAAACCGCGTTCTCAACACCGAATGGTAAATATGAGTTTCTCAGACTGCCCTTCGGACTAAAAAATGCACCCGCTATCTTTCAGCGGATGATCAACGATGTTCTTAGACCACTAATTGGCATCTGCTGCTACGTTTATATTGATGATATTATCATCTTTGGCAAAGACATCAGGGAACATATTGAAAACGTTGAAAAAGTCTTCAGACTTTTGCAAAAGGCAAACTTGAAGGTTAACCTTGAAAAATCTAAATTCTTCCAGAGGGAAGTTGAATTTCTTGGCTACATCGTATCTGAACATGGCGTTCGGGCAGACCAAAAGAAAACGGCCGCTATTACTAATATACCACCACCCACTAACTTAAAAGATCTCAAAAGTTTTTTAGGAATTATATCGTACTACAGAAAATTTATTATCAACTGCGCTGCTATAATCAAACCACCAATATAACTAGAGGAGAAAACGCGCAGGTAAGCGCAAACAAATCCAAAAACATAAAAATAAATTTGGATGAACACGCACTTAAGGCCTTCAATGACGCAAAATTATTATTGACCTCTTCCGAAATATAAGCCTACCCAAATTTCTCAAAACCTTTCCTTCTGACTACCGACGCGTCTAATTCCGCTATTGGCGCCGTACTTTCTCAAGAGGAATTGGGCAGAGACAGACCTATCACTTACCTTTCTCGGTCGTTGAATAAGACAGAAGAGAACTACTCTACTATAGAAAAAGAGATGCTTGCGATTATATGGGCACTTGACAAGCTGCGGAACTACCTATATGGGGCAAAAGAAATTAAGATTATCACAGACCACCAACCTCTTACCTTCGCCTTGAGTAATAGTAACAACAACGCTAAGCTTAAGAGATGGAAATCGAGGATTGAAGAATATAACTACACTCTAGTATACAAACCAGGTAAAACAAATTTAGTTGCAGACGCACTCTCGCGCCTACCTTCCACAACCACAACAAAAGTCATCAATAATCAGGTAATTAATGCTATGACATCCTCAACTACCCAAACAGCTCATTCTGCCGAAGTAGACAGCACTGACCTGATTCCCTTTTTTGAGGTTCCTATAAACGTCTTCAAAAATCAATTAATATTCTCAGAAGGTTCGGTGGATAGATACTGCTACGAAGAACCCCATTTGGGATACCATAGACATTACATCAGATTATCTAAATACACAAAAGAAAACCTGATAACAACGTTGAAGGAATATTTGAATCCTAATGGGATAAATGGTATTGCAATACCAGAAAAATATCTTATGATGTTGCAAGAAGTTTATAAAGATAATTTTGTAAAATATAAACTTAGAATAACCCAACGCTTAGTATCCGATGTCTGTAACGACGAAAGGAAATTCTTAATTATTGAGGAAGAGCATAAAAGAGCTCATAGGGGTCCCGAGGAAAATAAAAAACAAATACTCGAGAAATATTATTTCCCACAAATATCAAAACTCATAAAAAAATATACAAAATCCTGTCCAGTCTGTGCGGAAAATAAGTATGACAGACATCCCCCGAAGGTAGAATTACAACCAACTCCCATACCGACATATCCCGCGCAAATATTGCATTTGGACATACTTGAAATTAAGAATGAAAAATTCATAACATGCGTCGATAAATTTACTAAATTTACAAAATTTTTTCATATTAAGAACAAATCTGTACTTCATGTAAGAGATAAGCTTATAAAACTCCTACACTATTTCTCAGCTCCAGAGATTATGGTTATGGACAATGAGGATAGTTTTATAAGTCCGATTGTTCAGAATTATATCGAAGGATTGGGCATTACAATATACACAGTTCCAGCCCAAAAAAGTGAGGCAAACGGTGCTATTGAACGTGTGCACTCAACAATCATTGAAATTTTTAGATGCTTAAAGGTAGAATTCCCTGATTACTCCGTTAAGGAATTAATCAATATCGCAGTTGACAGATACAATAACACTGTCCACACCGTAACAAAAAAGAAACCTGTTGATGTATTTTTTAACCGAACTTCTAGAATAAATTATCAGAATTTAATTACTTTAAAGAAAAAGTTAACCAAGACTTACAACACGAAATTGCTAGGAACCAGAGAAATAATCTAAACAGACAAAATCGAAAAAGAATTAAACCCCCTTCTTACAAGGAAGGCGAAGTCATCTACAAAAAGAACAAACAAATTAAATCAAAAGAGAAACCTCTTTACCATCCAGAAGTGGTCTCGGAAGATAACAAAGTAACTGTTTTGACTAAAACTAATAAAAAAATTCACAAATCTCATATAAAAAATCAATAATTACAGATTGTTGCCGTGTCTTGTCAACGCTGCCGTTGACATTTACTCTTACAACACTACCTTGGTAATGATCAAAGAGGGTTTTGGACAAATCATCAACGGCCACTATAAGATCATCCATTTAATAGACCTGAACGAATATGAAGAAACCATCGATGAATTAAGTCAGACTATTAATAGGGATTTATACAAAGGATCCTTGGTTCCCCAGTTAAGATACCAAGTCGATAAAATCCATGGCATGCTAGAACAAATACGCAAAAAGCCGAGACAAAAATCTAAAAGAGCTATAAACTGGTTAGGCACAGCATGGAAATGGTTGGCGGGCAGCCCCGATGCCACAGATTGGGATCAAATGCTTAAAACATCTACAAACCTTAAAGATAATGACAATAAACAATATTTTATTAACAAGGATCTGATAAACGTATCTAACAGAATAATAGGCAAATACAACGATATTCTGAAAGATGTTAATATGGCAGACAAAGAAAGATTACAACAAATAATGTTTAACAAACTATCATTACTAAAGGATGAAGTGGAAGCTATTGTAATGGCATATCAACTTGCAAAGAATGGAATTGTGCATACAGCCTTATTAAATAAAGTTGAAATTAAGAACATAATTTCACAAACAGAAACCCTTCCCTTTTTAAATGAAATAGAAGCCATTGAAAACGCAACACCCCAAATGCTTCTCAAAAACTCTACACTAATTTATGTTATACTCTTGCCTCAAACAAAAAAAAACAGCACAAAAAAAAACAGCAACCACAAGGGATTTTTTGGAAATATTAGAGGTAGTCGTGGTTTTTTGCTCATAACTCAGCCATTTTTTAACCGATTTGACAGATTTATATACCGACGTGTTTAAGAAGGAATTTACCATTTACTTGTGTTATAAAGCTTGGACTCGGGGAGATCCATGGTTCCCGAAAGTGGGTATTTAAAAAAAAAAAAATTAATTTTGGTCATAACTTTTTTGTATCTGAACCGATTTTTCTGAATTTTTTATAAAATATGTTCTACTAAAAATTTTCGATATTTTGGTATATAAGTCATATCCATAGGGCATACGGCAGCCCTAAAATTTAGGTTTTTATACAATTTTTAATTTTAATTTTCCCGCCCACATTTTGTAGGATCGTGTGTATGGGCTACCTAAATGTGTGTACCTAATTTGGAAGCTTTGGCTTTTGCCGTTCCCCAGATATACAGCAAAAAGTAATAAAATTACAACAACCACAAGGGATTTTTGGAAAATATTAGAGGTAGTCGTGGTTTTTTGCTCATAACTCAGCCATTTGTGGATCGATCTTGCTGAATTTCAATAGCAACCGATGGTAGACTTTATGTACCACAAATGTAAAACAACCTAGCCGCTATCATGTCTGGAGTCTCCGGAAAACACATATCAAACGTAAGACGGACAGACTGACAGACGGACGGATATCGTTAAATCAACTTCTCTCCCCATAAGGACCCAGAATATATATACTTTATAGGGTCTAAGATCAATATTGTAGAAATTACAAACGGAATGACAAACTTATATATACCCTTTTCCACCTGAGGTGAAGGGTATAAAGAATGACAAACTTATATATACCCTTTTCCACCTGAGGTGAAGGGTATAAAAACAAATAGGTATAGAATATGATTTTTGTTTTACATGTAAGTTAAGCGAACGATTAATATTCACATTGTCAAAAAAATCAAAAATTGCTGAATTATTTTAAAAGCGTTTATAGAATATAAAAAAAGTTAAAAAAAAATTTTTTTGAAAAGGTGGATGCCGAGATTTGAACCCCGGCAACTACTAACAACGCTCCTTTAACCAACCGCCCAGACAACTCAGCCATTAACGCTTATGCAAATAAAGAATTAAAGTAGAATATATTCCGTCACTTTGTTTGTTTAATATGTAGGTATGAACGTATTTTTCTATTTAAGCGAGCAGTCATGTACAAACATGTGTGTGTTTGATATGCCTAACATTCAACACGTTCGAATAAAAGCACAAACAAAAAAAAAACAGCAACCACAAGGGATTTTTTGGAAATATTAGAGGTAGTCGTGGTTTTTTGCTTATAACTCAGCCATTTTTTAACCGATTTGACAGATTTATATACCGACGTGTTTAAGAAGGAATTTACCATTTACTTGTGTTATAAAGCTTGGACTCGGGGAGATCTATGGTTCCCGAAAGTGGGTATTTAAAAAAAAAAAAATTAATTTTGGTCATAACTTTTTTGTATCTGAACCGATTTTTCTGAATTTTTTATAAAATATGTTCTACTAAAAATTTTCGATAGTTTGGTATATAAGTCATATCCATAGGACATATGGCAGCCCTAAAATTTAGGTTTTTATACAATTTTTAATTTTTTTTGTACGGGAGGTACCACGCCCACTTCTCCAATCCCGCCCACATTTTGTTGGATCGTGTGTATGGGCTACCTTAATGTGTGTACCTAATTTGGAAGCTTTGGCTTTTGCCGTTCCCCAGATATACAGCAAAAAGTAATAAAATTACAACAACCACAAGGGATTTTTGGAAAATATTAGAGGTAGTCGTGGTTTTTGCTCATAACTCAGCCATTTGTGGATCGATCTTGCTGAATTTCAATAGCAACCGATGGTAGACTATATGTGACACAAATGTAAAACAACCTAGCCGCTATCATGTCTGGAGTCTCCGGAAAACACATTTCAAACGTAAGACGGACAGACGGACGGATATCGTTAAATCAACTTCTGTCCCCATAAGGACCCAGAATATATATACTTTATAGGGTCTAAGATCAATATTGTAGAAATTACAAACGGAATGACAAACTTATATATACCCTTTTCCACCTGAGGTGAAGGGTATAAAAATCTTATATCTTATCTCACGTGGAGACCCTGTGTTACATAAATATGTACATAATTATTATTATTTCGGCGCAGCCGAAAAATATTGCGAGCCGAAACGCCACCGCCGCCGGTAAATTTTACCCTTTCAGCCGCCGCCGAAAAAAATTGATCGGCTTGCTTCTCTGATTGGCACTTCCGGCACATTATTGAGGCGAAAAACTGTTAAAAATTACACTTGAATTGTAGCAAAATAAAATACCTTTTATAAATTAACGTATTTTTTGCACAAAACATTTCAAGGCGAACTCAACTATAGGTCGTCGTTCGTAAATTATTCGTCCATTTTCTGGAAAACGCAGCGTTTTCAAATCGCTAACGATTTGAAAAACGCATTTTAGCATGTTCTGAAAACCGATGGCGATTTGCTAGCGTTTTGCTTTTTTTCGTTGTTGTGTTTGAGCAAAGAAAACATGTTTTATCATAACAAAACGTAAACAAACAAATTAGTTCTTTGAAATAAATTTAAAATTAAAATGCCTACAGCGTTATTACATGTTCATAAGTAAACTCAAACAAACCCAAAGCTAATTTTTAAATTGCATTTTTTTAATTAAAATCTTGAAAAAATGTAACAAGTTTTTCCTTAAATAAATAGAAAACATATTAAATTTAAATTGTAGGCCATTTCCTTTTCTCTTTAAATTGCAGTTTTAATAAAATAGACCAGATCGCATAAGTATACACTAGCGGTTTGAAAACGCCAAATTTCTAGCGTTTTCGTTTTTCAGAACACCTGTTTGGCGTTTTCAAATTGAAAATGCAAATTTTAAGCGTTTTGCGCATTTCAGAACTTGTGCGATTGTGTTCTATATGGTCATATTTTACATATATTATAAAACACAATAATTTTAGAACGAAAGGTGGTTTTGGAACTATGTACAACAAGCCAAATTTTTTAACTTACATATTTATGGCATATTGGGCTGAGTTATGAACTGCGGAATATATAATAAATAAATAAATAATTTAAATGAAATAAAATAAAATCTCATTAAAATAAATTTTTTTATTTCATTAAAAAAAATTAATCTTAAAGCAAAGTTTGATAAAATAGATTAGAATTCTAATCAGAATCGGAATCTGAAATTTCATAAATTGTCTGCTTTGACCTGGAATTACCAACCATATTAAACAATGTTGCCGGTTTGCGGGGAGAAGAACGCTAAAATAAATAGTTAAAAATAATTCAAGTTTTACTTTTTATTAATTTTTAAATTTGTACTTACTGTTGCCCTGGCCGTTTCTAATGCCGGCATAGTATGTTTATTAGTTCTCCCAGCTGGAGAACGAGTAGTGTTGGCATTATTTGAAGCTGAAGTTTTTGTAGTTCCAGCTTTTCCTCCTCTTCCGCGTGCACGACCTCCTTTTGGTGCGACAGATGCGGAAGAACGTGTTTGTTTAACAGGAATATCGTCCTCGTCTTCATCCATATTTTCATCATAATCATTGTTATAATTGGAATTACCTAAACTGCTTGTGGACGTTTTAGTAACAACATGTGTAGTAGCTAGCATTTCTAAAATGTCATCGGAAGTAACATTTAACTTGAATTGTTGCAGCTGTATATCCATTTCATCTTCTGCTGGCATTTTTTCCATTAAATATTCAACAGCTTTTGCTTTATACGATCTATATAGAAAAACTAAATTAAAAACAAGTTGCATCAAATAAAAATATAAAAAAAAACCTGATTAAATTATCAGCAGCATTGTTGTCTTTACGATCAACTAATTGATGACAAATTTCTGTTAACGCCTTGGTTGATAACACTTTAAGGGACTTGCTATCATCTACCTCATTGAAATAGCGTTCCACTAAATCTTCAACGCGAGCCGCAGATTCACCTTCCTAAGATATTAAGATTTAAAATGATAATTAAACTCGTTTTAGTTTTCCATCTACCACAACAAACCATTTTCTTAAATTGATTTTTCATTTCTTCTTTATCGAAATTCGATTTTTCCTTCTTCTCTTTCTTAACTAATTTTTTAAAATGTATCATATCGGCAGGATTCGCCACCCGGTCATTAAACATTTGCCCCAAACGTATTCCATTAAACATTTGATCTTCATCATTAAATACTAAACGCAAACGTATTGACGGCAGTGTGGGTTGTTTGGAATGTCCTGTAATTAAATCCTTAGCTCTTTCCAACATGGCCTCCACTTTTTCTTGGGCCATAGCTTTTACTTTATTAGATGCATCACCCTCATCTAAACCCAATTCTTCTGCCAAATCCATGATGTTGACAGATTCAAATACAAAAGGACGTACAGTTTTTAGGGGTATAGGTTTCATTTGAAACTTGTCCTTATATATCTCCAAAACAGCCACGTGTTTGCGTAATGATTCACCTTCAGCCAGAGAAGTAGGTACAGTTGAACCAGGCTGACAAACATAGAAATCTCGTTTAACATTATGCTCTGGTTCTATGCGACAGTCGTGTTCATGACCCCAAATTACTAGATTAAGAAAATCTGGCAAAGCTTCTTCAGGCAAATAGTTTTTGGGACCACGATCTGCACGATTTTGATGTAAAACCATTAAATGAAACCATTCACATTCACCGCCTTCTGGTACTTGCATATGAACCTTTCGACTTTCAAAAAGACGTGCCAAACGCATATCCTGTATATGACTCAGTCCATAAAGTGCCAATTTTGTTTCTCCTTTTTTCAACAAAACGGGTGAAATATCTATCTTAGTTAAATCCGTCCAGCGGCCGAAATAATTTACCAAACCCGTAGTCGATAACAAATCCAAAGTACTAAGACCGCCAAAAACACTGGGATCATCATGATTGCCATGTATGGAATATACCGGTATAGAAATGTTCAAATTTGGATCTTCATAATTGACCGTCTCGTTAATGGCATTATGAAAATTTTGACTGCCGTCACTTAAGAATTCCACCTTTATTGGTCTGTCCCCGAAAGTATACATTCTTAAAAGTTTCATGCATCTACATATAAACGTAAATTACTATAGCATCTAATTCTGCAATTTGATAAAACTATGAACTCACTTGTGCAAGGCATTTTGGCTGGGTACTGCATCATGAAATAAATCTCCACCCAATAAAATAAAATCCACATCCTCCTGTACTGCTAATTCCAACATTTCCTCAAAAGCGAGAAAACTGTCTTCACCTGCAAAATTATTACATTTTTAAAATCAACTTACATATGTACATATTTTATTATGTGCAAAAAAAAACACGAGTTTCACTGTTCTGGCAAATAAAATGACGCCAGATTGATTTCCTCCGTCACTTACCTCTTACAGCATCTTTTTCACCATAACCCAAATGATTATCAGTCGACACCATAATACGCAATATATTATTTGCATCAATATTTGCTTCGCTAGTCATCTTTGCAAAAAAAATTAATTTTTTAATAAATTTTAGAGATTTCGCCAATAACCCGCGATAATGTAAAAAACACCGCTTCTGTGTATATATACAAATTTTTTGTTTGTTGTCTGGCAATCACACTGATCTGATAACATCAGGGTTAGGAAAATTATTATAAAATTTATACTTTACTGTGCAGCCACACGATCAAGATTTTCTTGATAGCCTTTTACATATACTGTTTGTCAAAATTTCCAAAAATTTTAAGTTGTGACGTAGGCTGCATTCAATTTTTGAGCAATTTACCTTCAAGATGTCATCAAGAAAACAATTTATAAAGGCAAACTAAAATTTTGCTCACTAACCTTCAAAGCTGCTGTTTTCTTGAACGTAAATTGAATCACTCACTGGAAAGAGAATTTTAAAGGTAAGTTCGTATTAATTTTTAAAGGTATGAGTAAAAAAGTGTGAGTGTATTAAAACTTGATAGGCAAAACTTGATCGTGTAACCCTCAAGTTAGCAAATAGAATCTGGGAATTTATTTCTCATGGTGAGTAACATTTATTTATATAAATTTTCAATAATATAGTATACACACGAAAATTCTGATAGTGCATAGAAAATATTCCTGGAAAAATTTAAAGGAATAAAGCCAATAGTACACGGAATGTAAAAAGCTACATGCGTATGTGGTTCTGACGTAATTTTTATCGTCATCACACAAGACGAACTTGCTATTGTGGCTTTGTAGTGTCGTCAAAATTACGTCAGAACCGCATGAGCATGTGACTTTTTACATTCCGTGTA
Organism: Pollenia labialis; assembly: GCA_949318255.1. Taxonomy (NCBI): domain Eukaryota; kingdom Metazoa; phylum Arthropoda; class Insecta; order Diptera; family Polleniidae; genus Pollenia; species Pollenia labialis. The sequence goes on from OX439139.1 coordinate 146,725,667, forward strand.
CTATAGGCTTAAGACTATTAAAGTATAAAAGCTTTTGAGGACTGTAATTTGACTTTGAATACACATTCGAATATGAAAATTTATATAGCTTGAGGGTTACACGATCAAGTTTTGCCTATCAAGTTTTAATACACTCACACTTGTTTACCAACACTATCATACTCCCAACAAACGTTTGATAATGATTTGAAAATCATTTGAAAATCATAGCGTTCTCAACAAAAAGGGGAAATTATTTTCAACTTGAAAAATGTCTTTTTTTTCAACTTGCTTTCAAACGTAATTCTCAAAGGTTTTTCAAATGTGGATTATAATACAATGTCGAATATAAATAAAACTATTTAATTTTTTTAATTTAAATTTAATATTTATTTAAATAAACTTTGAGATAAACATTCGGTACCATAGCTAAAGCCCTAATGACACCTACTTTTATCGACTTTTTAAGATTTTGAAGAACAGAGCAAATATACTGTAATATAAAATGTTATCAAGAGCAAATAGATCAACTATACACATACAAATCCAAAAATGTCAAAATGTTTATACATGTTATCGATAAAAAAGTGCAATCTGTCAAAAATAAATAAAAAAATTTGTGTCTTAAAATTGACATTTCAAGCTTAAAATGACTCTGTGGTGCTAATATATTACTTTTATACTCGAATATAGCTATTTTAGTTAATGTTTAAGCTTGACAAATAGACAGAATTGAAAAAAACACTAATAGTAAACAAACCTACAAAAATCATAAATAATTAACAATATACATATAAAAAAATTAATTTTGGCTGTGAAAATTAAAAAAAAAATTTGTTTATTTTTTTTATATGTGTCTCTCTCTAACCATGCATTTCACTCTTTCAATCTCAGATTAAAAAAAAGACGAAAAAAAAGTAGGTGTCATTAGGGCTTAAAAGATGAAATAGTGTTCTTTCCGTCCTCTAATTCATGGAAAGACAAAATACTTGGCTCCCTTTTATTTTGAGGATTGTAGCACCGCGATCGTTCAACGAACTTTCTTCACTTTCCCGTTTTATTAGTTTTCTTTTTTTTCGTATTTTTAATCATTGTAATTTCACACAAATAATTTTTATTTTTCACAAGAAATAAACTGTTCACTTTATATTAAAATTTATTTTTAATAGTAAAACACTTGTAACCACAACGCAAAAAAATTTAAGTTTAATCGCCATTTTTAATGATTACATTTATTTTTCGCTTTAGTATTGCCAAGTTTATTTTTGATTTGATTTTAACATTTGACATCAAATTGATAAAACATTTGATATCAAATGTTTATTTTAAAATCATTATCAATTTGAATTTAAATGTTAAATCAAACAATTGAAAAACGTTGGAGAATTGCGTTTGATGTCAAATGATAAAGTCATTTCATATCAAAGGTTTGACTTCGTGTTTGTTGGGCTTTTACAAATTGATACAAACTTGCCTTTAAAATTCTCTTTCCAGTGAGTGTTTCAATTTATGTTCAAGAAAACAAGGTAAGTGAACAAATTTTTCGATTGTCTTTTTAAATAGTTTTCTTGATGACATCTTGAAAGGAAATTGCTCAAAAATTGAATGCAGCCTACGTCACAACTTTAAATTTTTGAAAATTTTGACAAACAGTATATGTCAAAGACTATCAAGAAAATCTTGCTACAAATTAATATTAATTTTAATAATAAAGATTGAATAATCCCCTTTTTGTGCCCCTTTTTGAAAATTTTCAACGGTAACGCTGTTCACAGGTAGACTCATTTGGGAGTGTAGACATGCTGCTCTATAAAAATAACCGAGTGGAACCGAATTGTCAAAATTGTCTTCATATAAATTTAACGCACACATGTACAAATTTTGTCTCATATACACGAAATTTGACATTGGTGTTCCAACTTAGGTAAACAGTTGACAAACATATGGGCCAACGAGTTTACCTTGTGTAAATATACCTTGTCTACAACTACAAAAAGCCCCATGTATTTTGTTTATACAATTTTATGGTTAGTTGTCAAAATTTTTTTATTGCAAATTAAAATTATCACTTTTTTATAAAAGATATTAAAAAATTCACTTCAATCATTCGCAGTCTTGAATTTTTTTTATTATAATAATAATATTTTTAACACTTTTCATTCAACTTCTTCTCAAAACAAAATCATATTTGTGTTTTGTGTTGTTGACTTGTTGTAGTCTCGCCGCCACCTGTAGTAAATTCGCCTTGAATTTAACAAAAAAACTTGATTTTCACAATTAACCAAAATTTATAATTAATTTTAGAAAACTTACGTTATCAATATGGCAACAGCTAAAATTGTCAATTGTTTCGAGCTTCCTCAAACAATATGCGTTGAAACTCGGGTAATAGCTCACTCATTGCTCAATTCCGACTTATCTCGACCTGATCAAGTAGCATCAGCAAAAAACTCCCGATCTGTTTTAAAACAAACAGTTACACCTGGTATTCAACAAAATCAGGCAGCATCTCCAGTGGTTAGTGCTCAACAATGTTGTTCATCTTCGTTGGCACAGTCTGCATACCAAATTGTACCACTTGCAACGACTCTAACAAATTTCGGTAATAAAGAGGTGATCCCATTAAAAAATTCTGTCCCCTTACTTTCAAATAATCAAAACCAACAGCAACCAATTAATACCTCCTTCCAGCCTGTGACACCATTGGGAATAATAAATAATTTAAATGTACGTTCTAATGATCAAATGCAACAAACTGACTTTTCGACTTTTAATATGAAATCTGTGGCTATACAATGCAAATTGGATGATGAATATGATGTAGAACTTGAACTGCCCGTCATAAATGAAGAATGTCATGAAAGTGAAGAAAATTCTGATGCTGAAAAGGATAGTTTGATTGATTTTATCGAACAAAATTCAGCACAACACAATAGTTATGTAGAATGTTTATTATGTGGGGAAATATCCAAGTCAAAGAAATATTTCTATGGCCATATGGCTGTTCATCGAGGCCACAAAATGTTATGCTCCAAATGCGGACATTACTTGGACGACAATAATATGCTACGCCAACATAAATGTCGAACAGCCAAGCAATTAGAAAAAGCTTTTCTTATATGTCCCCATTACAGCTGCAGTGTTGTAGGGATTTCTCGTTTAGAACTATACGATCACATAAACGAACATAACAATAATCACATGTACAAGTGTTCTGGTTGCCGTAAGGGCTTTTGTACTGGACAAGAATTTTTGCGTCATCTGTTTTTTAATGCTAAATGTTATACAAGTGCCAAAAGAAAACGATTTCGTGTTTATGGTTTGGATTCCTTTAAGGATCGTTTATGTCGAGTGCGGGTGTTTACTTTACACACATTCAAGAGACGTACTACATTAGTTAAGGCATTTCTATCACAGCGTGCGCCAAAACAAGGAATCTGCAGAATTTGCTTGAAAACATTCGCTCACAAATCTGTTTACAAACGTCATCGTGTAAGATGTGTAGATAAATTTAAGAAGAGATTAATAAGAAAAAGAAACTAAACGAATCTGTAGCTTGATGTTAAAAGAACTATGCGAAAATATTCACTTTTTAAAAAATTTGAATTAAATTATTTTTAGCAAAACCCTTATAAAGCTACTCTGGTTTAAATTAGACATTGTCTGTTTTAGCAAAATAAAAAAGAGTAAACAAAAACACCTCAAAACAGCGAAATAATGAATTAAGACTTTAAGCACCAAGCCACAGAATTAAAAGTATGTAAATACATACTGTTATTTATAATTTGTATCAATTTTAATATTTAATATCAAGGCGAATTCATAAATGTAAATTCGCCTTGTTTAATATAATAAACAAAATTTACGAAAAAAAATAATTCCCTCATTTTATTTTTTTTTTATCAAAAGTGTTGTTGTTTTTAAATTTATTTGAAGAAATTAAATTCAACTTTGGCTGACAGTACTGAAATGTAAAAACCTTCAAATTGGAACGGAATATTCTAAAGTGATTAATTTATTTTAAAAGTGTATTAATGTAGGTCTCTATCTAGTTTACTGGTTTTTGTTTAATTGGCTTAAGTACCGGTCGCGAACGTACGATTTTTCCATAGGTTTTTTTAATCTTATTATCATGCATTTTCCCATAAATATATTCAAATATCCTTAACAAAAAACATAAAAATCAATTTACCATTGATTATGAAAAAAGAGTGCAAACATAACATATTTTTAGCATGTAAAATAATTATATAAAAATGTCTTTAGAAGTAGCTTAAAAAGAAAATATAAAATTTCCAGTTTCCAATCAATTTCCTCAAGTAAAATAAGTATGAACAGGTATGCTATGAATCCATTCTATTATAAAAACATATACTTTTTTTTATAATAATAAACAATAAAAGACGACAATTATCAACAGTTTATTTTTGCATCCTGGTGGAACATTCTGAGGAAATGCCCATACACATATCGATCATTTTCTGCAAGACCGGCATAAGTCAAAAAAACCCATTTCGAGATAAACGATTTTAAAGTTTTTGATTTGCTAGTCACTTAGAAAAAATAACGATACATTCTCTTCAAATGGGGAAGGTATAAGAGATATAAAGATGCATTTTATACACAATATAAAAAACATAGCGAACAAATCTGCATCACTAACTCCAAAACTGTATTTTTTTGATGTATGCCGGTCTTGCAGCAAATGAGCGATATGTATAACACAAGTAAACAAAATTGAACTTGTTTTGTGCGGCCTGGAACTTTGATGCAAAGTTTTACTAATTTGAAGTCGCTGATTTCAAATCTATGACAATGGCATTCTTGCTCGACATGCCATGTACATATATGTACCTATTTTGAAAAAATTAAACGTACTCGTTTTTTTTACATTATTTGAATTTTCTTATTATCAACATTTTTTGACTATTTTGTAGTTAATAACATAAACCGTTAAATTAACCTAATCAGATTTAAAATTAATTTGATTGCTGCACTCCATGTGCCTTACTCAACCCTTCATAAAGCTGTTTCTTTTCGGTATTGATTTCTTTCAATGTCTGTAAGGCCAGCTCCAATTGTACTTTCTTAAGAGCATGTGTGGCAACATAGTTGTCGATAAATTTCAAACATAAATCATCAACCTCAAAATCAATAGCTGTCTTGCCAATGGCTGTCTCAATTTCCAAATGGATATCATCGTTAGTAGAAGGTTTTAGGGTTCTTTTCAACTCTTTTAAGGCGGATTCTTCTATAGAATTGAATTTTTCCAGTTTAGCTAAAAGTTCAGAGTAATTTTCTGGAACATTATGGATTTTATAATATAAAGCAATAAGTTCAGCACCATTTCGCAAATAATCACGTCTTATCATGTCATAGAGCAAATCATCGATAGATTTATGCCAGGCATAGAAGAAGGCCATTGGACCAAAGTGGCGTGTTGAACGTAATTGATCAAATTCTTTAGATTCATTTATATTCTGATAAACCTTAGCGCTAATTTTATGGAATTCGGTTTCATAGGGATCATATTGGACCAAAAGACGATCTAAAATGTATTCGTATTTATGTTCTTCCAAACATCTTTGCAAATGCTCATCATCAAACATTTTAGGTGTTTGTATGCTACGTCCTTCCAGGGGCACATACAATTGTTTCATGCGCTTCGCCACATCAATGGAAGCGTAACGTAAAGTGCCATCCGTTTCACGTACTACAACTTTGCGATTCGTATGACGTACACCAAAAGTAATATCTGTAATAACAAATTTTGTATTAGAAAAACCTTTTAAAGCTTTATCCTCGGAAATAATTTTTTGTTCATCTTCTTTGATCTTAACCACTGGTGGCATTTGCAGTTTCGTTTTGGCTTTTTCAACAGTTTTAAGAAACTCTTCCTCTAAAGCCTCAGTGGTCATGAATTTGTATTCCACTGAATTATCTTTCATGGTTATTTTGCGAAAAACTTTTTTAAGCTGCAACTGTGTAATAGACTTTAATAACTTTTGTGTTTCTGGGTCAGTAAATAAAGGTTGAGGGTCTTTATCATATGACAATGTTTCACCCTTGGTTGAGGTCGCCCTCAACGAGTTTTTAATTGCGGCACCGCGTATGTTTGTTAACAAATTGATTTGTTTTACTAAAGACATTTTCACTTTTTGTTTTGTAATAACAATTTTCCAAAAAATAATTGCCGCATGCAGTTTGCAAGGCAGTTTGTCACTAACCACGACAAAAACGGAGTAAAACAGCTGTACATTTGACAGTGATGGGATTTGAAAACTTTAACTTTGTACCAAATTTTTAAGAAAACACGGGCAAATTGACTAAAAAGGGGTCAAATTCCTTTACTCTGCGGCCACACGATCAAGTTTTTTTTGATAGTCTCATGGTACAACTACATAAGGTAGACTCGTTGGCCCATATGTTTGTCTGCTGTTTCTGGCCGTCTACAACTGACATGACTTGCTGTTATAACTTGAAGTTATAAAAGCGTTGTTAAAACATTTGCATTAACAACCGTGTTATAACATAAGGAAATTTCTAACATGATGGGTCTATACTGCCCGTCTACAACTGACATGACTTGCTGTTATAACTTGAAGTTCTAAAAGCGTTGTTAAAACATTTGCATTAACAACCGTATTATAACATGAGAAAACTTCTAACATGATGAGTCTATACTTAACACTAACATCATATTAGTGTTAAAGTTAAGCATTTTATGTCAGTTGTAGATGTTAACCTCAGTTAAAACCCAATTGTCAAATTTCGTGTATATGAGCCAAAATGTGAACATGTGTGTTTGTTTTATATGAAGACAATTTTGACAAGTCGGTTATTTTTATAGAGCATCATGTCTACACACCCAAATGAGTCTACCTTGTGTTAATGTACCTTGGAAAGTCTTTTACATATACTGTTTGTCAAAATTAACATAAATTGAAAGTTGTGACGTAGGCTGCACTTAATTTGTAAGCACTTTACTTTCAAGATGCCATCAAGAAAACAACTTATAAACCAAGCTTGTAATCAGCTGTTAATTTGGAAGTTAAATTGCCAAACAATTGGAAAGGTAAAATTTCCGGAGACTCCAGACATGATAGCTTGTTTTACATTTATGTCACATATAGTCCACCATTTCTTGCTATTTAAAGAACGGTCCACAAATGGTTACAATATGAGCAAAAAACCACGACTGCCTCTAATTTTTTCAAAAAAATCCCTTGTGGTTGTTGTTTTTTTGTTTTTGTTTTTTTTATTTGAACGAGTTGAATGTTAGTCCCCTTTTACAATGTGGCAAGTGGAAGGCAGACAGACGAAGTTTGTTGGTGAGGGGTTGTAGAGGTAAAGTGTGTAGTACATGACTATCTGTACTGGACATTTTTTGTTTCTCTTTTCCACTTTTTGCAGTTTTCTTCTTGTTGCTTCATATCATTTTTCTCACATCAATGTCGGTTTAGTATCATTGCCTGTTAAATGTTCATCTTCGTCGACAGCGAAAGAGAACGAAGTAAGAAAATGAATACTCTCTGTCTGTCTATTAATTTCGCGATTGTGAAAGGTTTAGGCAAGCTCAAAAGAGAATAAGAAAAATGTCTGCCTTTCAATTTCAACGTTGTAAATTGGGACTTAAGCATAACAAACACATACACATGATTGTACATGATTGGTCGCTTGAATTGAAAAATTCATCCCTACATATTAAACAAACATTGTTACGGAATATACATACATATGTATTATAACTTTGTCATTCCGTCTGTAATTTCTACAATATTGATCTTAGGCCCTATAAAGTATATATATTCTGGATTCTGAGAAAGGAAGTTCAAATCCGGTTGTCCGTCTGTCTGTTGAAATTGGGTTTCCGAAGCCCCCAGATACGGTGGTTTCTTTCAGGTATTCTTATTATCATTTTGCTATTGACAACTACCTCAAATTTTCCCAAAAAATCGCTTGTTGTTGCATTTAGGTTATGTTCTCACAAAATGTGGGCGGGATTGGTAAAGTGGGCGAACCAAAAAATATCAAAAATTATATGAAAACCTGAATTTTTGGACTGTCTTATGACCTATGTTTATTCCATATATATCATAAGATCAGAACCCGTTAGTATAAACTATTTTCTGAAAAACTCGGAAAAAGCTGTTCAGATTCAAAAAAGTTATGCCCTAAATATAATTTTTTTTGAAAAAATACCCAATTTCGGGAACCATAGATCTTCCCGAGTCCAAGTTTTGTAACCAAGGTAACTGGCAAATTTCTTCTTAAACACATCGTAAATTAATCTGTCAAATCTGTTAAAAAATGGCTGAGTATTAATATAACTTTTATTATTATAGTTAAGTTTGTCTCTTAAAAATGTAATAGCACGCAAACATGTGCAAATAGTTAAATACAATTAAAGATCGTGATACACTATCCTACACAATCGTACGATTCAATCACTGGAAAATCTGACAAATTTCTATCACACTCAAAAAAAATCGCAACAAAAGTCTGTTACAGGTGCCACACTATTACAGAAAAAAGATGCTTTAAATCAATGAAGCCGACATTGTTGTTTTCTTATCAGCTGTATTAGAAAATACAACTCTGATCGCATAGAAACTATCATTTTATGAACATTTTTAAAAACTTTTGCAAGTCGGTCAGACTTGTCAAAAAAATCTGTCATTTAGTTAAATTTTTAGGCCACACTATATTACTTTATGAACACACACGATTGTTTTGACATATCGTACGACTAAATAGGATAGTGTGTAGTGACCTTAAGCGATTAGTACCACACATATATGGGTGTTTCTCTGGTTATGCACGCGACATTTGTACGCGCTTTATTGTGTTTGAATATTAAAAAAATAGAAGTGGATTGGAATTTTAGAATGAATTCTAGAATCGTTACATTGTCTGTGATGAGTTCTTTCTAAAAAGTATATATAATGGTAAATTGAGCACTGGGTACCCAAATGCCATGCAATCAAAGTTGACTTACTCACGTGGCAAAAATAGAAGTGCGAAAGTAAGTGAATTGTAGGAGGTTTTTATTTCGGAAAAAAGGTTTTTATTGTAGTGTACCTCACAAGTGTCTACTGCGCACACATTGCCCACTCTGAAATTCATACATACAATCCAAATCAGAGTAGGGTATGCAATAGATCAAATAACTGCATTTATCAATTGACTCACATTCACTAAAAAGTAGAACAAGTGGTATAGGAATGCATGGAAGAGAATTCAAGTTACTCAATATCAGAATGCAAACAAACCAAATTGAGTGTTTTGATGTAAATAAGTACATTTACAAATACCAACATTCTGATTGGCTAGAACAATTACAGACAGAGTAAATATTGATATATTCATGGTACAAATAGAGACAAATAGAACTTTGTCAATAAGTAAAATAAGTAAGAAGGGTTAAGAATTAAATTCAAACTTAGTATATAAGAACAAGTAAAACCTAATAAAGTTAGATTTGGAATTACTAAGCTAAATCGGCAATAACTTGCATTAGTTTTATTTTCTAAGTCTCAACAAAATAATTCGGCAGTTCTTTTGAACGCCTTAATTACCAGCTGAAACCCTGACAGCTATTTAAAATAACCAAGGGCTATAGGGACCAAACCATAACATCCTGTCACATTACATTTACATTACATTACATGGCGATCCTGCCAACTCGTTACATTACATTAAGGTAAGTAATGGGCCTTTATAATCATGTTTTGTTCAAAAGAAACTATGCATGGGTTGGCGAAGAAAAAAATAAATTGTAAATTACGCACGTGACACTTTTTACCTTCATACATACATATTTTAGTAATTTTACATATATTTTCAGAAGTTTTTAACAAAAAAATTAAACTTTTATTCAAAAATGAAAAATAAAAAATAAACATATACTGCAAAATTAATCCAACTTAATTTTTGTGCTTAAAAAAATTATGCGAGTGCTTTGATTTTTTAAGTCACGGTGGACCATTTCAGAGAAATATATATATATATATATATTGGTTCCTTTAGTTCCTATAAGGAGCATAGGGCCTCAACAAAGTTTCGCCATTAATTTCTACTTGGTGCAAGGTTCTTTATTTCGTTCCAGGTTTTGCCTGCTCTCAAAGCTTCTAAGTCTAGCTGTCTTCGCCAAGTGTGTGCTGGTCGTCCTCTTCTTCTACTACCCTGTGGGTTCCAGTCTATAGCATTACGGGTTACGTCATCTGGAGATCTTCGCAGTGCATGGCCAATCCAGAGCCATTTCCTTCTTAACACTTCGATTTGTATTTGATTCTGATGAGTGCGTTCCCAGAGTTGTACATTGGATATCCTGTTGGGCCAAAAAATTTTTAATATTCTTCTCAGGCATTTGTTGACGAAGACTTGCAGGGTGTTCACATCTTTGGTAGCCATATTCCACGTTTCGCACCCATAGAGAAGAACAGATTTCACACATGAATTGAAGATGTTGATTTTTGTGCGGGTGGAGATGACTGGTGATTTCCACACTGTGCTGAGTTGGCCGAACGCTTGTCGGGCTTTCATAGTTCGATTCAGTACATCATCAGAAGATCCTCCGGTCGTTGTTATGATGCTACCCAAGTAGCAAAAAGTGTTAACATCCTGGATTTGAATGTTTTGGATGGAAAATGGCCTGTTACATGTGGAATTTATTCTCATGGCTTTTGTCTTAGGAATATTTATTTTGAGGCCTGCCTTTGCAGCTTCTGACTCTACCATTTTTAGGCTTTCTAACATGTCGGAGTGACTATGTGTTAGAAGGCATATGTCGTCGGCATATTCAAGATTGGCCAAACGCTCGCCAAGTCCCCACATTATGCCTCTGTTGTTGGCCGTTGCATTTTTCATAACGATGTCCAGCACAACGTTAAAAAGTAACGGTGACAATATGCAGCCTTGACGCACACCCGCTTTAACAGAAACTTTGTCGCTTATTGAGTTTTGGTGTAGTATACGACAATTTGCGTTTCTGTACAACTCCTGAATGATTTCAATTATTTTTCTAGGAACGCCTTTACAGGTCAGTGCTTTCCAAATGGCATCGTGTGAAAGTGTGTCAAAAGCTTTTTCGAAATCTATAAAGACTAGGTAAAGGGGCGATCTCCATTCGACTGACTGCTCAATTATAATACGGAGGCTGTTTATATGATCTAAGCAAGACTTTTGTGCTCTAAAACCCGCCTGTTCACAACGAAACTCTTTGTCAAGGGAGTCAGAAAGTCTTCTATTGATAATATTGGCGATTATCTTGTTTATCATGCTTAGAAGTGTTATTCCTCTCCAGTTTCTACACTCTGCAAGATCACCTTTCTTCGGTATGTTGATGATCAGGCCCTCTTTCAATTCGTTGGAAAGCTCATTGTTGTCCCACAATCTTTTTACCACATTCTGGAGCAGGAAGGCACTTGTTTGGGGGTCTACTTTTAACAGCTCAGAATTGATGTTGTCAGGTCCTGGAGCCTTGTGGCTTTTAAGGGCGTGTATAGCGTCAACTATTTCTTCTACTGTAGGGGTGGATACGGGTATGTCGGCCCTCACGGTATGGGTAGTGCAATTGCATATTGGATGTGGTATGTGCATGTCCGATGACAGCATGTTGGCATAATGATGTGTCCAAATTTGAAGCTGAGTATTTTTTGAGGTGATAAGATCGCCGTTGCTGTTTTGTAGCGGTTTTGACGAGTTGAATTTTTTATTAGTAAGTTTTTTTATTGTTTTGTATAAGTCTCGTGTTCTACCTGACTCGGCTGCAGTTTGTGCTTCTGTGGCAAGGTTGTCCACCCATTTACGTTTGTCTCTACGCGAGCTACGCTTAACTTCTTTGTCAATAAAACTGTAGTTGGCCTGGAGTCTGGATTTTTCCAAGCTTGTTCTGGCATTATTCTTTTCTCGTTATTATGAAATTCCACGTTGTATCGGATATCCACGGCTTTCTTTCGGGGATTTTGTATCCAATATGTTTTGCTGCAGCATCACATATAATGTCCCTCACATTTTCAAATTCGTCAGTAAGATTTTGGTTGGTTTCTGCTGAGTTTCTCAAGGCCTGGGTGTAGGTAGTTTTGACGTTGGGGTCATTTAGCTTCTGGACATCAAATTTTCTGTGGGTTTGAATAGCCATCTTCACCGCCGCAACTCTTAATCTGATGGTACCCACAAGGAGATGGTGGTCACTGGAACAGTCAGCACCACGTTTATTTCGCACATCTAATAGGGAGCCACGCCATGTCATGCTAATAGCGATGTGGTCGATCTGGTTTTCTGTTCGATGGTCAGGTGATACCCACGTGGCTTTGTGGACTTTTCTGTGTGGAAAAATTGTACCACCTATAACCAGTTTGTTGCCCAAACACATTTCTGTAAACAACTCTCCATTTTCGGTCATTCTTCCAATGCCATGGACGCCCATAGCTGGTTCTCGATTTGAGTTATCGTTGCCCACTTGAGCGTTAAAATCACCCATCACCAATAATATATCACCCCTATGTGCAGTTGAGGTTACTCTGGCTAGCTGGCTATAGAAGTCTTCTTTAGACTGTGTGTCAGAAGTTTCTGTGGGTGCATAACATTGTATACATGTGATGTTTCGAGCGCATGTTCGGAGTCGTGCTGTAATTATTTTATCAGAATATGGGTGCCAGTCTATCAGCGCATTTCGCGCATCCCTGCTTAGTAGTATCCCCACTCCACTAGACCGTTGTTGATCGGCTGGTTTGCCAGAGTAGATCATGGTAAAATTATCAGATGTTGAGAACTCTCCTGAATCCGGCCATCTGGTTTCACAAAGTCCTAGGAAGGCAAGGTTGTAAGTTTTTGCTTCCCTGCAGACCTGCGCAAGCTTCGAAGAATCTAAAAGCGTCCTCACGTTCCAAGTTCCAAATCGTGTCCGTTGTTTAAAGCTGAAGGTCGTCTTCAGAGGGATCAATTGTTTTTCATTTACATTGTTTGAGATTTCGGTAATCATTTGTTTTAAGATGAGTAGCTGATTGGGCTCCTGCATCCGATCCTGGAACTGGGGCTGCCAGCATGGCCTCCAGGCGGGCTGTTGGTGGCAGTTGGTTATTTGAAGGCGCCAATCTCTCGCCTTGACGTTCCGAGTATCATTGGCACTCAAAACTTGTTAGGAGTCCGGCGCCACCCGGAAACCCTCTGAGACTCTCCTCCCGGAACCGCTGATTGTCCGCGACTGCATTTGCAGCTGTTCCGTATATCTACGGAACTTTCCACTATCCGCAACCTGTGGACGCGGCCGATAGCACTCAGCTGTGCTTCCATCAGAGATGGAAGAAGAAATACCCATATATAAATATCTTCTATATATGTATATAAAATAGGATGTGTGTATGTATGTAACGTATGGACTCCAAAACGGCTGGGCCGATGTTGATGAAATTTTCAGGGAATCTTCAGAATATTTAGGCGGGTGACACTGTGAAGTCTGATTTTTGATTTTCGGTCTGGGGGCGGAGGGGCGTGGCAAAATCCATAACTTGAGAACGGCTTGACCGATTTGAACGATTTTTTCTTTCAAATGATCGCCATGGTCCAAATTAGGTTTTTACGGAAAGAAAATTTTGCCCCGCCCACTTTTATCGATTTACCTAAAATCAGAAAACGGCTCCATAGAGTTGACTAATTTTTCTTTCAAATGTTCGTATTAATCAACTTTAAGTTTTCATCGAAAGAAAAATTTACCACGCCTACTTTTACGCCCACTTTTTCTATTAAGCGCATAATTTGAGAACGGCTTGGCCGATTTGGACGATTTTTTCTTTAAAATGATCGCCATGGTCTAACTTCGGTTTTGCGGAAAGAAAATGTTGCCCCGCCCACTTTCACGCCCACTTTTTTCGAATTACAAAAAACCAGAAAACGGCTCCAACGATTTGGCAAATTTTTCTTTTAAATGTTCGTATTAATCCATTTTAAGTTTTCATCGAAAGAAAAACTTACCACGCCTACTTTTACGCCCACTTTTTCTATAAAGCGCATAAATTGAGAACGGCTTGACCGATTTGGACGATTTTTTCTTTAAAATTGTCGCCATGGTCCAACTTAGGTTTTTACGGAAAGAAAATTTTAGCCCGCCCACTTTTACGCCCACTTTTTTCGAATTACAAAAAACCAGAAAACGGCTCCATCGATTTGACAAATTTTTCTTTCAAATGTTCGTATTAATCCATTTTACGTTTTCATCGATCAAACACTCTTTATGAGAATCATAATAGATTAATAGACGATTGAAAATGCTAGCTGTGTTTATACGTACAAAGTATGTAGGTATAAATTTCTGACACAGCTGATGTCAGATGGTTTGTCAGAAGAAAATATAGCATGCTCTAATTGAAATTTTGTCAGATGACTGCATCTGAATTTTAAAAAAACTATTTTTTAAAGGTAATACACGACATGTATGTATGTATGTATTTTGCAGTGAGAATTTCACAATTCAGATGTAAAAAACATGTCGTGTACATGCAACTTCACAAAACCTTAAAACGGCAAAAAAGTGAAATGGCCAAGCAACATTCATTAATGCCAAAAATGGCCCAACTGTGCCATAAATCCCAACACTGGTATTTATATAAACACAGAGTTGAATAACATATTACTTATTTAATACGCTTGTTATACTACCATGCTTAATCATTAACTGAACACACTGCGTTGCATCCAATAAGAGAAGAAAACGCAAAATACATAAAATTACGCTGAAAATTAATTTTATAAAAATTGTACTATAATATTTAAGTAGCCATAGTTGTATTGATAATTTTAAGATGGAAAAACTGCAAGATGATAGTGGTTACTGGCCTGAAGTGGGAAATAAACGTAAACGACGCTGTTCTTCAACACAATCAGATGAGTCACCAAAAAAGAAAACGGCAATTGATACGACAGTGGAGTCGGAAGAAATCCATGCAGGTGCTTCAGAAGACGTCCGAATGCACAATAAAGCAGTTGCAACAATCAACTTTGATAATGAGGAGGAAATTATGTATCAAATATTACTGGAAGAATTGTGTGATGAGGTCTTATATGAGATATTCAAATTTTTAGATACCTGGTCTTTGATGGCATTAATGAAGTATGTACTTACATATAAGCAATTCTTTATCTTATGCGTTTCTACTGTTTCTGTTTTTTAACTCAAATATGTTTTTCATTAGTGTTTGCAAACGTTTCCAAAAATTTGTATTGGACAAACGTTTGTGGGAAAATGTTGATCTTAGTCAAGAACCTTTGCCTCTGGGAATTTTGGAAGATATGCTAGAAAGATCTCATGATAAGACTAAAAGTATTAAACTGAGAGGACCATCTCCCTCACAGCACATAGAGGGAGAAATACAACACTTTAATCAAACTATACGCAATTCACTTACCACAAGATGCACAAAATTGATAACACTAGAATTGTATGGGGTGACGTTAGATTTTAATCAGGTAAAAAAGCTTTGTTTTTATAATTTTCTTATTAAAGAAAATGTTTTAAAATCTATATATCGTCCCCTCAATATAAAAACAGCGTATAATTTTTTTGGGGTTTTGAGAAAATCGTGTTTAAAGTGTTTGTCAAATCGGATGTCTATTAAAACCTCAATATCGCGGTAAATAAAAATTCTTCATATTAGATTTTAAAAATATGGCCGAATTTCGACAATTTGGAAAACACTTGTATTCATTACTTTTCAATTTGGGTTATTAAAAACAACAAATTGTGACAAATTAAAGTATACATTGCGTAAATCAAAAATAACTTTCTTTCACTTCCTCTGCTTCATCTGGCTCATCTAAACAATTTCGCTTCTTTCCACCTTGTAAGTTATAAAAAAAAATTACTGCGAGCCAGGACGAATTACATTTTTCTTGAACAAATTTTGGGGATCATGCAGCTTTCGATGGTCGGAATGAAACTATTTCTCAAACAATAGTGTATATTATTATAAGCTATTTTATGAGTTAAAGTTTTCATAAATTGTATTTTTTTCTACAGACTAAAATGAAGTATAATGCGTATACACTATTATTCTTTTAGCAATTTTGGAGTGGCAATTTCAAGTAAAATAGCGCATAAGAGCTTACACACTTATTGAAGGAAAGTTTTAAACAAGAAATTGTACACTATTTTTTCCAACGACATTTTGACCCACTTTTTGAATGTAGAACTTGACAAAATTATGACCAGACATAAAATCAATGATGGAGATTCTAAATATGCAATAAAAAAATAATAGCGTATGAGCACATACGCTATTGTTATATTAAGGGGACGATATGTACATATGTATATGTATAAAAATAAGTTGTCCTATGTTCGTGATTTTATAACTCGAGAACCACTCAACCGATTTTCAAACGATACATGCGTTGGAAAGGTCTACTTTCACTGATGGTTTATATAAAAAACTCCCGATAGGTGGCGCTGTTGTCGTGATATTGAAATTTTTTTTATTGATGGTAGATAGCACTCGGGTCAAGTTATTAACAAAATTCTCCAGTATTAATTTTTTTATTTTTTAGAAAATCATGAGCAGCGCCGGAACTAAACAGCTAGTAAAATATAAATGTTTTGGGTAGGTAAAAAATTACGTGCAGTAGGTAGGAAGGAGGTATACAAATATTTTTCATTATATGAATATAAAAATGGTAAACAAATTCTGTGTAAAATCTAACCCTAAATGTCCCCGCGTATTAAGACTTAATTATTCATAAACCTTACCTTAACATAAAAAGATCAAACAATCACAACGTTCCACATTTGGTTAGCAGATTGATTTAAAAGTTTTTATAAAAAACTTTAATACACTCATAACAATTCGCATAACATTTAAATATGACGAAGAAAATTAAATAAAAATAACTGCAGAGGTCGTTAGTAATTCACATATCTCTCATTTGCTACAACAACGTCATAATTCAAAAATCGAATTTTGACTTATTGACAGTAATGCATAAAAAATCATTCTTATAAAGATATTCAGCCTTATTGTGGTTGTCGTTTTCGGAAACAAACGTGTCGTTTTTTGTAGTAGATTAAAGAACACATGTTGTGTATTACTTTAATCTATTACATAGTCGTATTCGACAACGACAACCAAAATAAGGCCGATTGTAAATATTTCTTATGAATTTCACGGTTTTCTTAGGCCAGATCATCAGGAAACTTCATCCAAACATTTTAGAAAAACTAAAGATATGCAAATAAAACTGATGAGCGAATACGAATTATAAGCACCTGTTTTACTTGTAACAATATCAAAGCTTAAACAAAAACAACTACAATAAACAGTGAGTTAATCTTTTCTTACATTCCCCACTAGAATTGGTTGGAATTCTCCTAACATTAATTGCAGTTGTAAGTAGGTCAAGAAAAAACAAAATAAAAACAAACAATTTGATTTATTATTTTCACAAGAAACTCAAAAAATAAAGCAAGTTGCCAGTTCAGTTTTTTAGGCCGTTCACTTGCCAGTTTATTATCAATGTAATTTTCTAATGATGATGTTGTAAACTCAACTCTTGAGAAATTACAATTTTCTTTTTTCATTATGTTGTGTGTAAATTTAAAACTTTGAAGTCGTTTTATGTAAAAGCAATATTTTTGAGTTGTTGCGATGTTGCAGCATATAAGCACGGAAAAATATTTGTTTGCATGTGTCACATAACGTTTACTAGATCAATTAGGTTATTTATTACAATTTAATATCATTTTTTTTTAATAAATAAAGATTGGCCAATCTAAAAAAAGACAATTAAAAACAAAGTATGTAAATGGTGGATGAAATGAGTGGTCACACTCTTACCTTTATTGGAATAGTTTTTAAAAACGTACAAAATTGTCCATTTAGTTTTGTTATTTTATTTTCTAAATTTATTAAAAAATTTTCAGTTTTTTTTATTTTGAATTTTCTATTTGGTATTTTTTTTAATTTCAACTACTCCTTTTCAGATAACTCTTAAAGATTTCCCACAAACACTTAAACGTTTAGTTCTAAACACTTGTAATGTTCGTGTGGTTAGCAATAAATCACTATTCACAGGAATCGATACGATTTTAGTCAATTTAAAAGAATTGGCCATCGAAAATAATTCATGGTTTGATCCCTACTATGTTATGCCGTTATCGAAATTGCCATTATTACGGTATTTAAGTCTCAAGGGGTGTTGGCAAATGCAAGAATTCATACCATACGGCAGTATAGCAGCTCGTCACGGTTTCAAACAGCTAGAAGTAAGTATAAATATAGAAAATAATTTTGTTAGAAAAAAAACTAAGGATATTAAATTTTTCAAGGTTTTAGATTTACGTGATACACCCTTAAACGATTCAGATTTACAGTGCTTTAATGCTGTTGATACATTAAAAGAAATCTACTTACAATGCCCTGAAGATCAGAGCAATACTAAAGTTTTATCGTCTTCAAACCCTCGTAGCAACATCACAAATAACCAAGATTTTAATTCTGAAACAGATTCTGAAATTGTCAAACACACAGAGGAAAAACCGAACACATCAAATGAACCTGCATTAAATATAAACATTTCGGCAAATAGTGAAACACCTTCCACCTCTAGTTCGTCTATCAGTACAGATAGAAACGAGTGCAAACAAGATAAGACAAATGGTTCATTAAATACAGATACATTGTTAACTATTAATAATAATGAATCCGCTTCCTCCTCCTCTTCGTCCTCATCCTCAACTTCGCTCATGGCAAGCTCAACACCAACTACTTCAACCTCAGGTTTAGGTTGTTCACCAAATATTGTACCTTTAGTTGGCACAAATGCACCGCCACGTAGCCGTTTTCTACCGCGCCCAGATCACATTTTCTACTTGGACGTACGCAATCGAACTTCTCCTAATGCTGTGCATTTTAATATTCGGGATCACAATAATTTAAGACATTTACGTTTACCCGGGCAAGCCCAGCAACAGAACCAACAGGAATCACCACCACCTGTTATAGAACAAATGATGCGTCACAATCTTTTTTGGGATATTGTTAATCCTTTAGGTCGTGTTGTGGGAGTTGGTGGTCCAGATCGTTTATTTGGCGAAGAAAACGGTGCTGAATATCACCTAAATCTATTTTCTTTATCATCCTCAAGCCGCCTGCAATCACGTGGTAGCATTTCAGATCGTGGTGTTTGTTGTTTTGGTCGCACTCGTCAACCCGTACAACAGGGTGTTATTTGGATACGCTTCAATAATCGTCCTAGCGAAAATCGTTTTGAACGCTTTTCTGTGCGTGATTACAAATATGTCACCGATGTTTCGCTGCAACATTTAGTACAATGCTCACCGCATTTAATATTTTTGGACGTGAGTGGCACAAGTGTTACGCTGGAAGGACTGCAACGTTTTAAGGAATTGAAACCAGAGTGCAAAATTGTTGCTGAGCATTTATTAGGTGCTGCAAAAAATGAAACGACAGTTTCTTGAAACAGTATTTAGAAAAACATAAATATTATTAATAATTACGAAATTTAATTTTTTAATGCAAATGGATTAGGCGCAATCTTAAGGCATTTAAACATTTAAAACTGTCTGTGGATTTCTGTAGTGTGTATGAGCACACAAAACATGTAAGGTAAGGAAGATTAAATTAAAAGATGATCTGCATTATATTATGCTCACGAATTTCGTAAACGACTTATGGTGTTTTCTTTTCTACAAAATATGTCAATATCCAGGGGTGTGCTGGAATTCGGAAACGTAAAACGCAAGATTTTTAAAAGTCGTTTTTTAATAAGATTTCTGTATTAAACGAATTTTATGACAAGTATTATACAAATTTATCTCCATTAAACAGAATTTCATTAAAAAAATTATAAAAATTAGATTAAAAGTGTATTAAAGCAACTTCCAAATTTTGGCGTTTTACGATTTTTTTATTTAAAAAAATGCTGTTTGGTGTTCGTTTCTTAAAAATGCCTTGCTCTCTAAAAAGGCAGCATGTTTTATTCTAAAAAAAAATCACCCTTAAATGTCATAAGCAGTGTTGCCAGCGAAATTTCGAGAAAGATACATTTTAGTTAACAAAAAGATACATTTTTCCCAAAAAGATACATTTTGAAAAAAATCCATTTTTAACGTTAACATTTAATAACATATCATTTTTATTTCATATTTAATGAATATTGTAAAGAAAATTATATTAAATAAATTCATTTTTATACCCACACCACAATAGTGGAGAGGGTATTATGCATTTGTGCTGATGTGTGTAACGCCTTAAAATAGTGGTCTAGAGCCACCTTAAAGTATACCGATCTACTCAGAATCACTTTCTGAGTCGAACTAACGATGTCCGTCCGGCTGGCTGGCAGGCTGGCAGTCCATGTAACTTCGTGCGCAAAGTACAGGTCGCAATTTTGGATATACAGTCGAACTTCCCTATAATGAATCTCCACGGGGACAGACAATTATATCACTATATAGAAACTTCATTATAAAGAATTTTTTTTTTTTTGTTTTTTATTTATTCAAAATAATCAGGTATTTTTGTTTGAAATGTTTGATAAAGTACTGGGAAGAATTCCAAACTCTTTAGCTATATCTTTTTTTTGAATGTCCCTTCTTCAAATTTATTAATTTTTAATAACTTTTTTCAAGAGAAATGCTACTCCGGTGCGTCATTTTCGTTCACTGAACTCGGGCAACTGGTGTTAAAAGTCAAATCATTGACTTTTTTGTTTTCATTTACGGTACATTTCTTATTTTCTTAATAAATAGTGTTGCTTACAAGTGTAAAGTAAAGCTGCAAAAAATAGTTCACTATATGGAGACAAAAACACACGTAAAATGTATTTTTGTTTCCAAAATTTTGTTCATTGTAAAGAAAAATTCACTGTTTGGAAATTCATTATACGGAGACCAAAAAACATTGAAAGTGGAACGAAAAAGTTGTGTTCTTGATTTAAGTTCATAATAAGGAGAACTTCATTGTATAGAAGTTCACTATAAGGAAGTTCGACTGTAATTTGATAAAATTTGGGTCATAGGTTCTTGGCACAAGGACCAAGCCTATTGAAAATGGGCCGAATCGTAGGACCACGAGGGAAGATAGGGGGAAATTTCCTCTCAGAAACTATCAAACCGATTTTAATGAAATTTAAAACATAGATAGAACCATAGGACCACGACCAACTACTTTTTTCAAATTTTTAAACATCGGCTCTTTAACAACATTTTTTAAATTAAAATTTAATATTTTATTTCTGCACATTTTACGAACAGATTCAAAAGATACGAAAAATGGCAGGATTATACATGGTACATGAAGTCAATATAAAGATACGAAAAATGTATATTTCGTATCCTAACGGCAACACTGGTCATAAGGCATTGCACTTTACGCCCCGTATAAATCGATAGTGTTGTAAAAAGATGTCTTCTGTTTGTATATGGGGCTACCAGACGGAGTTGGTAAAAAATCGCCTCTAATCAGGACAGTAAAAATTTTAAGTTTTAATAGTTATTTTTTCTATTATTTTATAGTAAAAGCAAAATTAAGCATTACATTGTTGATTGTAGGTTGTCAGTGGTATAAAATTTAAATGAATTCGGTGTTGTAAAATTATTTAAAAAAAAAAACGTCAAATCAAGAAATCGTCAAAACTTGGTGTTACTAAATCGGCAATCTGGCAAGGGTATTTTCTTGTTTTCATCAAGGTATATTTAGAGCTGGTTCACACTCTTCAAGTTCTAGCCGTCAAGTCTTGCGCTTTTTGGAGAGAAGGGAAAAGAGAATGCCATTTCTTTTCCTCTCTCTCCTAAAATCTCAAGACTTGATGGCTAAAACCAAGGCGAATTCAACTACAGGTGGTGTCGGAACTACAACAATCCAAAAACAACAGAAACAACATAGGGGGTATTGTATTGCATTGTTAGTGTATACGGCTCGAAATGTTAACCATTCTTAGCAAAACACTGACAAATCAAAGCAAATAGGCTCGAACTGTCAAAATCAGATGCCTTTTCGACACCACCTGTAGTTAATTCGCCTTGGCTAAAACTTGAAAAGTGTGAACCAACACTTATTGCAGGTAGCCGCGAGATTACAACAATTGTACAATAAAACAAACAACAGGGCTTTTTATTGTTGTTATGTGATACGAACTGTCAAAAAGCAAAGGGGTTGCTAAGAGACAAAAACGACAAAAGATAAAGACAAAAAACTTGTTTACTATACAACATTTGACAATTCGTATCACATAACAAGCAAATAAAAAATAAACAGCTGGCTTTACGAGTCTACCTGCTATAAATATACCTTGGTTTACATATTTTATGTGAAACAAACTAAAGAAATTGGAATTTCGTCATTCATTTTGTTCATTTATTTATTTATTTAACATCAATCTATTAACAAATTTGGGTTTATGTGCACTTTTTTTTATATGTTGAAGAACACACTTTGATTTATGTACATATTTTTTTATGTATTAAAGAAAAAACTTTTTGTCAGCTGTTAAAAACAGGGCGATCCAATTTTGTGTTTTGTTCTCGTCAAATAAAAAATTGCAGTATTACATGTTCGGCAAGACTTTATATACATGCACCTTTTAAAATGTGGTATTTTTTTGTAGAAAAGAAAACACCATTAGTATCGCGAGTTAAATGTCCGATATATTGAGTCCTAAGGGACTATACCTTTAAGATAAAGCTTTATTTCATTGAGACAGAGCTTCCTTAAACCAAATATCTTAAATCAGTTTCGAAATTTATCAGTGCCTGTTCCTGCATTAATTGTTTGTTTGATTTATATTCGGCTGCTATAAAATCTGAAACTAGATTTAAAATACATTGGGTCGAGTGAATAAAAATGTAGTTGTAGTACAAAGTACTAGCACTAGGCTTTTACTTTTCAGTACTAGCTATTATGTCTTGAAACGTTGAACAAGTACTGTGTATTGATATTAAAAAAAAAAAAAATCCCTGTAAATGTTTAAGTTTGTATGCGAACGAAAATCTTAATACACAGTACAAATTGTTCGAATCCGTAAGTGATTTCTTTCGAATCGAAATACGCGGTAACCCCCTGTTTTTTTATAAATTTTTTCTTTCTAAAATTTTTTTTATATTTTATTTAAAAAATGCAACACAGACTTTCAATGGCAAAAGTCTGTACCTACCTTTATGGGGTATATCATAAAAAAAACTTAGTGGCAACGTTAATGATTGTTATTTATTATTGTTTAACTTGTTATACAAACTTTATAAAATATTTAAAAAATTAAGGCTCTAGTTATATAACGCAACGCAACGCCAAAGAATTACATTGAAAGCAAAAACAAAGACATAAATATTTTGTAATTTTGTTGTTGCTTCCTACTGAAATTTATGTACCGTTTTAAAATTTTCAACGCCACTAGTTGTGATGCGTTTAAAATTTTAAAAGACTATCAGGGGTGTGCTGGAAATCGCAAACACAAAACGCAAGAATTTGGAAGTTGTTTTAATAAACTATAAACCTAATTATTATCATTTTTGGTTAAAAATCCTATTTAATAGGGAAATATTTGTTTAATATTTGTCATAAAATTCTCTTACTACAGAAATCTTATTTTAAAACTACTTTTAAAATTCTTGCGTTTTGCGTTTGCGATTTCCAGCACACCCCTGTATGTGAATTTCTGACGAAAGCAACAACAAAATTACAAAATATTTATGACTTTGTTTTTGCTTTCAAGTAATAAAGGCGTTGCGTTGCGTTAAACATAATTAGGGCCTAAGTAAAATTACTTTGGTAAACTGTAACATACCTGCAGTCGGCGTAGCTAGCGAATATCTAGCTATTTCCTTAACTACCAATCATTACCATTAACAACCAGCCTAACTACTAGCAATGCACACGACTGACAATTTTAACTTGGGGGGACATTAACGTTAGCCAATTGCCTCCATATGCACAACCCTTTACTAATGTTTTCAATAATCATAATACAGGTCTGTTCTGAAAATCACGTGATTTCAAATCACATGTGCTTTTAAGATCACACGTGTGATTTTGTGGTGTTCTGAAAAGCACACCGTCAGGTATGTTCTAGGTTTAGACTCGAATTGAAAACGAACAATTTTTTTAATCCGCATAAGTCATAAATTGGTGTTCTCAAATCCGCATGTTTTTGTGTATTCGAAGTTTTTGTTCGAAAAAACTTTTGTTGAACTAAAGATCGCTAATTTGCTAACCGAAGCATGATAGCAATGTCTAATATTTTCTAAAAATCGTGAAAGCTGTAAAGAATCACAAAAAAAATCGCTCACATGGATAAAATTCTCGAAAAATTGCAATCTTTTAAACAAACACTAAAATTTATTTGAAATCTCTAAATGGGTTAAAAAAACAAAATGTCGGATAATAAAAAAAAAATTGCAAAAACAGCGAAAATTCGCGAAAATTTTTAATATTTCAAACCAGCCATAAAATTGATTTAAAGTCCCTTAAACTATAAGGAATGGCAAAAAATCGGTAAAAATTGCTAAATTCAAGGAAATTCGCAAAAATTTGCTAACAGCGGCATGATAGCAAAGTCAACTATTTATTATAAATCGTTAAAGCTGTAAAGAATCAGAAAACTTACACGACCAAATCGCTTATATCGCGAACATGGCTAAAATTCGCGAAAAATTGCAAAATTTTAAACAAACCCAAAAACTAAGAGATCGCTAAATCGATTAAATAAACAAACTGTCTGAAAATAACATAAAAATCGTTAAAAAAAAATTTAGTATAATTACATCAAAATCAAAGGAAAAGTAAGGCCCTTTTGCGTTTTAGATAACGATATATTTTTGTTAAAAAGGTTATCACATATTACAATAAAAGTCGATTCGGTTTACTTTCACCAACCCATATCTACTCTAATTGAAAACGAATAAAAACATGTGGATGTGAAATGCAGAACACCAATAATGCTAAAGAAATCCACTTTCGAGTGGATTCGGATTCTAGAACACACCCGCGTTTTTGTGTTTTTCGGTGTGATTTTCAATTGTCGAAAGCACATGTAAATACAAAGGGTTTGTTTTTCAAAATTATAGCTAATTTTTAACGCTTTTTATGTTATTTTTCGACAATTTTTTTAACCGATTTAGCGATGTTAAATTAGTTTTAGGGTTGTTTAAAATCTTGTATTTTTTGCGAATTTTAGCCATGTTCGCGATAGAACCGATTTGTTCCTGGAAGTTTTCGGATTCTTTTCAGCTTTAACGATTTATATTAAAAAGTAGACTCTGCTATCATGCCGCTGTTAGCAAATTTTTGCGAATTTCCGCTAATTTAGCAATTTTTACCGAATTTTTGCCATTCCTTACAGTTTTAGGGAGTTTTAATCAATTTTATGGCTTGTTTGAAATATAAAATTTTTTCGCAACTGTGCAAATTTTTTTTGTTTTATTTTTCGACATTTTGTTTTTTTAATCCATTTAGAGATTTCAAATATATTTAAGGGTTAGTTTCCAAGTTTGCAATTTTTTGCGAATTTTAGCCATATTAGAGATAGAAGCGATTTTTTCCTGTGATTCTTTACAGCTTTTACGTTTTTAATAAATATTAGACTTTGCTTTCATGCCGCTGTTAGCAAAAAAGCGAACTTTAATTTAACTAAAAAAAACAAACCTGAAATCACAACAGAAGTCACAAAAGCAAATATCATTTTGTAGTATCATCAAATTTTCTTAATTTTAAACGATTTGTTGTAAATAAAATAGCTTATTGCATAAAAAATTTATAAACAACACATGGAATATTTTATTTAAGAAATTTATTATAACGGTCAACTTACAATTGTCGCAAAAATAACAAGGTGATTTCAAAAAGTTGTTTACGTAGCTGAACGTTTTGAAATCACAAAATAATATGCCCAGAACACCTTTCTTGTGATTTGAAATCACTTTCAAAAAATGTGATTTTCAGAACAGGCCTGATATTGGCACTAACTATTTGTATAGTACGATCAGACCGATGAGATCAATGGTCAGCAAAACCCAACTACCAGTTATATCATTATTTGATTTTTGTTTATCTAAAAAAAATTAAAATAAAAATTTAGAAATTTAATTTAAAACAAAATAAATTCCAGAAACAAATTTCTTTTTCAATATTAATACATTTTTAAATTATTTGTTCATTTTCCTTTTTTATGCGACGTTTTAATTGACTTCTGCTGCTCATTTTACCTTTATAAAAAACGGACTTTTTTCACTAAAATTTAAACGTTCACTGGCCACAAACTTCCAAATGTAACTGACGCCAACACAAAATAAAAAAACCTACATATTAACCAACTTCAAATAATGTATTTCTTTTAGATTTTCTTTGAATAACGGCAAAGTTTTTCGACTCGCAAAAAAAAATTATATAGTGAGAGAGTCAAAAGGCATTACTTGTGGCGGCTGTAGTAGGTAGTAGAGGTCTGCAAGAATAAATACAAAGTAATTTCAACACACTCATTTGTTTTTTAACTGTAATGTGTCGAGCACCCAATAATCACGGAACAAATGAAAGAATAACCAAAGACAAAACAAACAAAAACTCATTCAATTCAGTCAGTCGATTTTTCCTTAGGGAAATACCTAACGATCTTGAGTCAATTTCTACTTTTAAAAACTGCAGGGATATGTACATATGTACATATTTAAATGTATTTCTGACATTTACAGAGATTTTACCATTTTAGATATTTTTCCGAAAAATATTCAACTTGAAATAATCTTCAGAATGAAAATCTGTCCTTAGGAGATATTCTTTTCTGAGACCAATGTTCATAAAATAAAACATACATACTAATTTTTAATAATTAGTATTGTGGTAACTTTGTTGAACTATTTATGGTTTTTAATCCAAGCTTTCAATATTTTTAATCAGGCTTTAGTTCCTAAAATTTAATTTTCATTAAATTATTTTTATGAAGAAAGGAATTTTTACAACATGAAAATTAATTAAAGTTGTTATTGATAATCCTTCATTCTTGACTGTTTCTATTAAAAATGTTATTTATTTTTATTTTCAGATCAGAGTTTGATCAGTCAACTGATTTGCTTTGTAAATCTCGGAATGTTGAACACACATAATATAAATGTACATTTATAAAATACATTAAAACAATGTAAACACGTTTGATTTTAGAACCATTTAACTATTAGTTTAGTATTGTTTTTTTTTCTTATTTTTTAACTATAAAATTCAGTCTTATATTTTACTCAACACTATTACTTTAATGGGTTTTTATAAAACCCAAAATTATATCGTCAGCTAAAACGCAAAAGGCCCTATCTAACATTTTGAAAATTTTACAGGAGAAGCAAAAACTAGTAAAAATAATAAATTGACAAATAACCTTAAACTGTTTATTATTTATTTTTCTTCTATTTTTCTTGTAAAAACTAATAGTTGTTTTGACAATTAACAATGTTGCATATTATGCAAGCTGCCTTTAAGCGTTTACCATATAATCTTTTGTAGATAGGACCTTTTGTTTTTTGCTAACAAAATTGAAAATTTTGATCGAACGATTCCCAAATTTTTTTGTGGGCATTTAGGAAGATGCAATACATCAGAATCAATGAAAAAGTCGATTTTTAATTTTTTGTTTGTTAGGGCCTCTTGCGTTTCAGGCAACAATATGTTTTTTTTTACTGAGCTACCTAAACAAAAGCGGCAAGCGTTTTTTTAAGCATGAAAATTCTATTGCCAATACATTATCAATAAAATAAAACGACCAAGCGATTTATCAAATAAGATTTCCCAGCCGGGTGGTGTTAAATTTGTGATCTAATGGTATGTTTCGTATAAACTGTGTAAAAACTAAAAGTTTTGACATAAAACAGACGCTTGCCGCTCTTATTTAGGTAGCTCAGTTAAATACATCTTTACACCTCAACACTCTCAACCAAAACTTTTACACACACCTCATAATTTAAAATAATTTGCAACTGTTAAATGTATTTTAATTAAAAATTTATGTTATGTTATAATCTAAATTTTTTTTAAACTCAAGAAAAAATCAACCACAAAAAATATTTTAAAAGCAACTAGAAGATGTCTGTAAATCAAATAAATTTCAGATTAACAATAATAATTTAAATAAAATTTATATCAATAATTTAAACAATTTGTTTTATTTTATCAAGTGTCAGAGGCTTAGGAATTGCATTATCATCAGTTTCATCATCATCACTGTCAGTTTCGGAATCGGAACTAAGACAGTCAGCAATTTCGCCAGTAAAAAACATTATAGCTTTTGGAATAACACGTTCTTTCAGATAAAAACCCAATTCGAAATCATTTTGCAGGATAATCTTTTAATAACAACAATTGAATTTGTAATAATTTTCTTAACTTAACAAAAACTTACATTAATATCTGCATAAGTAGGATCCTCAGGATTATCCGGTAGTGTGGGTGGATCAAAGAAATCAAAAAATGAAGCAAAGGCTAGAAAAGGTACATAAATTGTGTTTTGTTTTTAAAGTATCAAAAGCTGTTTACTATTTTGTAAAATTTACCTTTTTTGTCATGATCTGTTTCTTCCTGCTTCCAATCAATCTTACAACCTTCACACTTAAAAATTTCAGCACCATCATAACTCAATGGATCATCCGTATCAGGTAGACAATTTAAAAAATAGGTCTTAGTTAAAATGCGATTAGTAAAATATTCATTTGGTTCGAATATAAATTCTATGACGAATTTAACATCCGGCTCATTATAAAGTTTTGAACGTATATCACTTAAGTACTATATAGGATGATATAAAATTATTAAACTATGACTTTCTCTTAAAATTTTTATTTTTAAACATACCAACAACACTTTTTCATCTCTTTTACTTATGAATTCCGTATAAGATGATTTCAAGACTTTTAACCAGAAATTATTAACTTGAACTTCATCTTTAGTATCTCCACCTTTTGCTACATTTTTGAAATTCCTATTAACAAGACATTATAAAACTATTTTAAATTTACTCGATTATTTTGTAGGGGTCACGTTTAATTCGATTTAAAAGAAAACATTTTAAAATCTAACACAAAGTTTTGTTTTCTATAGCATATCGTCGACTTAATATGCAAACCTGCTAAATCCAGCTTTTAAGTAAATTGAGATTTTGATGCCGTGTGGTAGAGAAAGATACGCCTCGTCGACCAGTATGTAGTTTTACTTCAATTTGTGTCTTGAAGTGTGCTAAACCAACTTTATTTTTGGTTTTTCTCTCAAGCTGCACAGGGTGTATCCACGAAATTATAATTTTGAATTTTTTCCCGCTAATATTATACAATTTAAATGCATCTGTAATTTTCCGAAAGATTAACTTTAATTTTCTTTATACTAACAAAAATATGCTACCTTGAGTTACCCATAATAAATGAATTGAAACCAAAAAAACTGTTAACTTTTTAAAATGTAACGACCGTTACTTAAAAAAAATTTTTTTTTGGTAATTAATTGCTTTGGTTTGAAAATAAATCCATTCTTTAAATAAAACATTTCAAAGAATTAAATCAGATATTTTACTTGACATATCTTGCGCAAAATTTTGCAATACATTATGTTTGTTTCCGACATTTCAAAACAGCACATTTATAAAGAAACGACCGTTACTTTTTTAATGGTCAACAAATTATTGAAATTACATTTTTTATAAATTCTTTCGGTTGCAGCCGTTGCTTGAGCATTCGTAAGTCCAAAATGTATCAATCCTCGTGGCATATTTGGGTTGGTTGGAATTTTATTTGAAAAATCTCCGAAAATCGGTAACGACCGTAACTTTGGAAACACCCACATATAAAATATAAAAAGTTTTTTGTCTTTCCTGCATAATTTTTTGAAAGCGAGTTAGCAGGTTTGTATATTAAGCCGACGATATATAAAGTTATCCCAAAAAATGCAATTAAATACATATATTTATATACATATATTTGTAGTTCCATTAAAGAATAAAAAATACATTGAATTTCGATAACGTTTTCTTTTAAGTTGAACTACAAAATGTAAACCCATATACTGAAAAAGGACTTACTCTAGTATCTTAATTCGTTTATCATAAATATCATTATGATTTTTCTCATAAGACTTTTCCAGATTGTAGATTTCCCGCTGCAAGTCCACATCTAGTTTAATTGTTTCTAAATATAATTTTTTCAAATCGCCAATACATTTCATTTCATCATCAGTGAATTTTTGTTCCTTAAAAAATAAATTATTAAATTTGTTGAAAAAATTGTATTTTAACGTTTGTTTAAAAACTTTTAACTAGAAATTGTATTTCCCACCCAAAACTTTACTCACAATTTTACTAACATCAGCTCTAGCGCAGTATGGTGGTGTGGGTAAAACGAGTTTTTATTTGTACTCCACTAGGTTAGGTTAAAAGAAAAGGTTAATGTCGAACACACCAGGTGACCTTGACTTACTACGTAAGCAACGGCTGATTACTAACTATATGCCAAAATTATATACCGTTACTTTTTTGACATTTCTTTTTAAATGTTTATCTGTTAGTGGAATTCGAATTAAATTAAATTAACAAAAAAAAAAAAAAAATAATACAAGAGAAGGAACATTGTTTTGTGTTCCCCACTGTTGCCAACTTTTTTTAAGTTTAATATAAAAATTAACAGTTCAACTAAAATCAAAATTGTTATTAAAAAAGAGCTATGGCACAGGCTCTAATGTTTACATTTGTACTTTAATTTGAACAAATAAAAAATGTCGCCGAAACTGGACAAAAAAACATAAAAAACGAATGTATTCAGGTTTTCAAGACAAAGTCTTGAGGGAGAGAATACGAAGAAACGGAGGAAAGGAGGCCACATGTAATTTGAAATTTAAATGATAATAACAGCAAATTTCGAACCACCAGTACTACTGGTTAAAATATTGATATTTGACTGTTGGCTGGCGGGCACCGCAGTGGTGCAGTGGTTAGAACTCAAAGATTTTCTGAAGATAAAATGTGCTGATACTCAGCCAAGAATAATTATTATAAAAATTCCAAGTTGTAAAAAAAAAAAATTCCTTCCTCATTGAAAATAATTTAATAGCGGTTTTCACCCTTGATAGTTAAGTCCCTTGTAGTCCTTGTGAATCTTGTTAATTTAGTTAAAGTACTAGGATTTACAACACTGCAACAACAAAATGTATTAGACTAAAATTTACTACGCTCTAGTTAAAAAATCCAACAAAAAGATGTAGTAAACACGTTTGTTAAATCACCCAGAATAAAATAGTTGAAGAAACTTTATCTGCCTCAGCAACTTCATTAATTTACAATACTAACGAAAAAGACACTCATGCTTTGTAGTATTAAATCGTATAAAGAATAGCAGAGTTGTACACTTAATACAAAAGGGTGAAAACCGCTAATGAAAATTAAATTTGTTTACCTTTATGAAAAGGTTCTTTATATAACCTTTTCTTCCCTGCAAATAATATTGTTTGTAGTGAGACGACATGTCTTCGTTTTTTAACGACATG
This sequence comes from Pollenia labialis, assembly GCA_949318255.1. Taxonomy (NCBI): domain Eukaryota; kingdom Metazoa; phylum Arthropoda; class Insecta; order Diptera; family Polleniidae; genus Pollenia; species Pollenia labialis. Next base: position 146,757,154 of record OX439139.1, read on the forward strand.
TTTTCGTTTTTAAACGACTTTCCTAATCCTCTTGAGTATACCATAGATTTGTTTTACTACTCCTTTGTAATCCAAAGCTGGGTTATATGGTCCTGCCCTAGGACATCGTAATGTTAAATAGACGTTTTTTCCATACATTTGGGTTACTTTTGGACTAGTCCTAGTCCCTTGTGGGCTACATTTTACACGCGTGTTTGTTTGTTTTAAAGATAACTATGACTAAAACAGTCGAATTCGTTTTGCGATTTTAAGATTTGTTAAAAATTCAAAGAAACAATTTTTTTCCGTACATATTAAATGTTTCATATGAATAAGAAAAAAAAGGAAAAATGTGTTCTAGAAATCGCCATAATATTCGACAACTTTTTAAAATATTGCCATGTCGCCAAAGACAAAATTTCATCGACAAAGAAATCGCCACATCTGACAGCCCTGACCATGATTGGACAATGGGCTTTCCCACTCAAAGCAGCGAATTGTAGTAGTTATGTTTACTTTTAAAAATCCACTTGACATTGCTGAATGTAAATAACGCAACTAGTAGTGCCAATCTGGGGGTTTGTCCTTACTAAGATAACTAACAGTAGTACAAATTCTTATTTTAACTCCTTTATATACATATATAATAAGCCCTATTACGTTTTTCGTTGTCGTAATAAGTTTTAACTTTTATTCCTGATCTTTCACCTTTTTATCTTGTACTAATTTCAGTTTTCCGTTGGTTATTTTTATAGATGGTGTTCTTTTCAATGCTTGACTATTCCACTTTTTGTATTTTTGCACAATTTAAAAAAATAGTTTTTTATGAATGCCATTTTGGAAGGTAATAATCTACCTTTTATTCTTTTTTTTCTGGTGTAATTATAGATTTTAGGACAAATTTTATTTCCGCTAAAAACAAAATCAGTTCTTTCGAAACTGGAATAGTCAAGTTTTGAAAAATATCTCCTCAGTTAACGCGCAAATGAATAATGAAATGCGGATCTTCTACTATATCGACACTTTTTTTTTAAGATTTTGAAAATTAAAAATTTTTCTATGACCAGCATCCTATAAAGTACGACAATCGTTCCAATATTCAAAAGAATACAGTCTGGTTCACAATATTAAACGTACACGTTTACACAGAAATGTTTTACAACAGTGGTTTTTCTGTGGCAAAGTTGACATTCGGAATTATTGGACCATTTTAAAGAAAAAGAAGGAAATTAATAAAAAATGTGTTTAAAAAGGCCATGTACATACTATAAATAGAAAGAGCAATTCAAATTAGAAAGTAAAAATTTCAAAGACACCCCTCTTAATTGAACTAAAACTTATTAAACTTTCGGCAGTCCCAAAATCTCACCTGCAGTTTTTTTTTCTCTGTTGATAGGGTGGTCTTTGCTCCTTTGCCGGCACTACGATTTTTTACCTCCATTTTATTTTTTAACACAAAGCGCGTACTCTAGATAACAATACAAATTATTAGAAATTTTTAAAATATTTTTTATATATGAAAATATGTATTTGAGCACAACCAAAAGAAAAGTCAACAAATTTATTGAATTTAAAAGCAAAAATTAGTAGATGTTCAAACAACTTTTTTCTCGAATTTTAAATAAAAATCAAAACAAGTGATTACGAAAAAAACCCAGGAAAATAATGAATCATTAAATTACAAAGTATTTTGTAGAAACGTGACTGAGTTTTTTGTATAAAGGGTTCATTGGTTCGAATTAAAGTTTAGCAATTGTAAAAAAGGTGTTGTTGTTACCAGTAAAAAAGGAGTTTTTGTGAGTTTCAGAACACAATGATAAAGAAAGGGTCACACAACTGGCATGTTGCGGTTGTTTTGTAAATTAAAAACAAGATTTTAAATTAAGCCTGGGGTGGGTGGACTCAGTTACAATTCAAAATATAAATTGCATTTATAATTTGGTTTGTTTACTGCCATTTAACTTAAGATGCAGGCAACGTGCCGCTGTAATTTTCCAGTTTTTCGCGCAAAACCAACCAAGTGTATAACATTACTTTGAACTAAGCAACAACGAGTTAAACATCCTTTTTTCCATCCCGTTCTTTACACAATTAGACACTGAACCATCGACTTTACCACCCTCCAATAATGAAAAATATTTTTGCATTTTTATACTTAGTCGTTCTCGTAAAATATGTACTATATGGATTTTTTTCAAGTTTTATGTATTAAATATTCTGTTTGGTTGTTGTAGTTTTATTTTTGTTTCCTTAAGGATGCTTTATAGTGTTTATTTAAACTGCAGTTAAGCATTTGTTGACCGTTATTTCGAAATATATATTAAATGTTTGTACATTCAACCATTTAGTTTTCTGCTTTGAATACCTAATAGATTTTTTTGTTTGCTTTCTTTTTAATCTTTGTATTTTAAGAAACTGTAATGCAAATTGTATATGCTCAAATTTATGGGCTTTGAGGTACCGTACCAAGTAGCGTTAAGTTAACTTTTACCTTGACTTAATTGAATGAAGTAGTATGGGCTGAATCTGTATTAAATAAATATCTACTAAGTATTATTATCGATTTTTATTAATGGGTGCGCCAATTTTATGCACGCCTGTTCTGTTAATGTTGTATATGAAGTGGATTGTATTTGGAATATGGACATTTAAATAACTACCGAGCACTAGAGTCAATATTATTAAGTTTAAAGCTCGCCTCGGAATCATTTTCTAAGACTGTCTATCCGTCTGGCTGGCTGTCTCACGCAGAGAGGAATTTAGTTGGAGGTAACCACATTTTAAGAGCAACATACTATGGTTGGATTTTTGCAATGCTTATGTTCCTAGGTAAATATATTATGGTTAAATATGTAATATAGCTAGAAATTTACCATAATAAGCTCAAAAGAAACTACATTATGGTTATATATTTCAGTAATTTTTTCAATGTGCTTTTCAGTTGTTGTTATTTTATTTCAGTTACATGATATGATGTTCCACTTTTTTAATTTACAGTGCAATACCATTCCATCCGTCCATTATAATTCTACTTTTTATCTCGTAACAGTTGTTCTTGATTCTGTCTTCACAATGTTTTTTGATGTGTCGGCTTGATCGAAGATAAGGCGCTGTTGAAAGAAATTCTGCTTTATTGAATATTCTATGTAGACAGAGAAATGGTTTGAATATATGTAGTACATTTTAATGCTAGGATTCTGCATGGTTTAAAATTGGATGACGTTAGATGCCCTTTTGAGAACTCAAGTATTGATTTTATTTGTGTTACTGAAACTTGGTTTCATAATAATGTGTCTAATGCTCATTATGCAATAGGGGGATATACTCTATATCATAACAATAGAGGTGACAGAAAAGTTAGTAGTGTGGCAATCAGAGATCAGCAATGAATCGTTTTTTCGCTACTCATACTGACTCATGCAATTGTAAGTAGTTTTAAGGCTACAACTTTGTAATCCAAAGCTGGGTTATATGGTCCTGCCGTAGGACTTCGTAATGTAAAAAAAACATGTTTTTTCCATGCGTTTGGGTTACTTTTGGACTAGTCCTAGTCCCTTGTCCTTGCAAATATTATTGGACCACCTGATCCATTTTGATTAAACGGACTAAGCATGGACCATGTCATTGTTAAAAAATGTTTGTAGTGAGACGACATGTCTTCGTTTTTTAATAACATGTTTTCGTTTTTAAACGAAGTTAAAACTAATCCTCTTGTGTATACAATGGAGTAGTTTTAAAACTACTCCTTTATAATCCAAACTGGGTTATATAAACCATGTTTTTTCCATACGTTTGGGCTAATTTTGGACTAGGCCTAGTCCCTTGTGGGTTACAGTTTACACGCGTGTTTGGACTAGTCCTATTATTTGCAGGGATACACATTGAGTTAAGTTGATTCTAAATCAGCCACTACAAATGTTAATAAGTATGAGTACGATGAATCAAATTTAACTTCTGAGTGGATATGAGCTTGAATAACATTGCAATAAGTATGAGTGCGTACAAGTACAAGAAATTATGAGTCATGATTTAGCTCTTCTCACTTTTTCACTATTCATTGCTGAACTCTAGTGGCAATATATTGCATTTCAAGTCTTAAAGTTGTCAGCAAATCTAGCAATTAAGAACCAGGAGTTGAATTTCTTAATTTGGAAATTTATGATAATGCTACTAGAGTTCTGTGTGTGTACACCCTAATACAAATATGTTCTTATGCCTTTTTTCACTGATTTTAATTTGAACATAATTGATTATGATTTTTATGTGACTTGTGGAGATTTTAACATTAATTTGTTATGTGATGATAGCCATTACGGTTGGTCAGTCGATAGTTAATCAGCAAATGCCTACACGTTTTTCAACAAATTGCTTCCCAAGCCTAATTGATTTGTTTATCTTATCAGATACTATTATTGCTATTCGATCAAATATCATTTGTTTTAGATCATGACCTTTTGTTTTGTTCGGTTAATATTAGTCTTAATAATAATGAGACATCAAGTTTGGTATCGTATAGGGATTTCAATTCAATTGATCATCCCTTATTATTTTCTGACCTTGTTAATAGTAACATAACTGACTGCTGGTACGAGTCTACAGAAATTCAATTCGTGAGCGCAATCGATGTTATAACAGATGGAAAAGAAATCCCTCTGTTTCAAACAGGTAGTTGTATAATAGAGCTAGGAATCTCGCTAATTTGGTTGTGAGAGAAGCGAAGAAACTTTTTTTTCTCGCGGAAGCTAAACACATCACTACCCTCAATATATCAAAAGTTCAGGTGTCCACACGCGTGAAAACTCAGATTGTCTATTGGATCCTTACACTATAAATGATTTTTATTCATTGAATAATCCAAATGATCCAGACTTGTCTAATATTCAGCCCTCTTATGTGGATAATAATGGATTTGAGTTTTCCACTATATCTGATGATGAAGTCTATAGTACTGTGATGAGCATTCGTTCTAATGCCATTGGTGAAGATATTGTGTGTATACGTTTTCTGAAAATAATATTACCGTTTGTTGTTGGATTTATAACACATATGTATCAATAATTATTGTATTACAACTTCCACTTTTCCAAAAGTATGGAAAATTGGCAGGATTATACCAGTTGCAAAAACAAACTTTCCAAATCTCGCTAGGGACTTTAGGCCTATTAGTATACTTCCTGTTCTTGGTAAAGTATTTGAAACAATAATGTCACGGCAAATGATTGACTTCATCAATAAAAATTGCCTGCTGTCCCCGTTGCAATCTGGGTTTCGCTCTAACCATAGTTGTACTCCTGCTGTACTAAAGGTACTTGAAGATATAAGGCCAGCATATGATGTGGGTGATCTGTCGCTAATCTGCTTATTGGACTTTTTAAAGGCCTTAGATAGAGTAGCTCATTCACTTCTTTGTAGGAAATCGGAATGCTTCTTTGGCTTTGGTCGTAGTGCAGTGTCCCTCATAAGTAGCTACTTATCTGATCGTGTACAAAAGGTTGTTGTCGGTTTAAGAGAGTCAGGTTTCACGGATATACATACATTCTGGAGTTCCACAGGGCTCAGTTCTTGGACCTTTGCTATTTAGTATTTTTATCAACGATATATTTAATGTTGTCAATTTTGTTAACATTCACGCATATGCTGATTATATCCAATTGTTGATGATATGTGTTACAAACTTAATGAGGACCTAAAAGCTGTTTATGAGGGGGCTATGAGTAGCTAACAACCTTATGCTGAATACGGTAAAATCAGTTTTATTACCCATCAGCAGGATGAAACTTGATTTAATCAGCTTCCAATTGTTAGCTTAGGCGACACTCCACTTGCATATGTAGAAAAAGTGAAAAGTACCTTGGTTTTCCCATCAACTCCACCCTGTCATGCAGTGATCATATTAATAATGTTGTACGCAGTGTGTATATGGCACTGCTCAATCTACACACCGACAGATATCAAGAAACGTCTTATTATACAGTTAATTCTGCCCCTTATTACTACTTCTGCGGTAGTGTATAGCAAATTAGACTCGTGCAGTCTACATAAATTACAAGTCTCGTTTAACAATGCAACTCGATATGTATACGGTATTCACAGATTAAGTAGCGTTTCATCCTGGAGAACCATGATTATTGGTTGTGACTTAGTGGAATAACTTCGCATGCGAAACATTTTATTTCTACACAAACTATTTAATGATATTAAATGATCGATCGATCACCGATATACCTGTTTGACAAAATTTCATTTGGTAGGTTGGCGAGAGGTGTGACGTTAATACCCCCTCGTTACAATTATTTAAATTCAAGCAGATTTTTCTTCTTCAATGCCAAAAAGCTTTGGAACTTGTTGCCTTCAAATATTAAACTTATTGTTGACAGACAGAGATTCAAGAAAACTCTTATGGATTACATATGTTTCACAAATGGCTAGCTTTTAACTTAATTTTTCTCTTTATTATTATTTTCTTTTTTTTTTATTATTATTTTTTCTTTGTTTTTTTAATAACTGTTTAGTTAAATACTATAATTGCCAATTTATTAGTATGTTTCACTTGTTTTTGCTCTAATTTTTATTTTCTTTTGGTTTTATTACTAATTGTTTTATTCAAAAAGTTAATTTATAATTACAATTTTATTATTATTGTTATTACTATTATTATCTGTTTCTTTAGTTTTTGGGTAAAGTTTGTGCAAATGAGAGCAAGCATAAATTTCTCACATAAAAAGACAACATTACACAAAAGTACGGGAACAGAAAAAACAAAATTTTAAGCACAAAATAAAAATTTAGTGTTTTGACAGTCTTTACAACACCAAAAAAATTTGCGCCACTTTTGAAACATTTTATATTGGCTCTAGAATTAAACTACTTTTACTAAAAATAAAACAAAACAAACACTTTCACAATAACTAACATTATGTTTCCCTTATACTTCAGTACAAAACTTTTTATTTAAGTACATTGTTTTATTCCACAACACTTTTTCCAGAATTTGGATCATTAACTTTTTTCCTTTTTTTTTGGTTTGGTTTATGTTTTACAGCTGTTTAACAATTTACACAATTTGCACGAAGAAAAAGTCTGGGCTGTTTCGTGCAAGAAGAAGAAGAATTTTATTCTCTCAAATCCGCTCTCATTTACACAAATTAAAAGTACGGGAACGCTTTTCGTGCAAATTGGGATCCCGAGGGATCCCAAAGTAGAGTAAAGAAACAGAGCTATTATTATAATTATTATTACATATTACTATTGGTGTTCAACAGATATGCAGAAATCCCTAATGTCTTTGTATGGGAAGTGGCGCGCATACTTTGCCGTTCCCGTCCACAGTAAGTTGGATGTTGTCAATTCGAGCTTATTTGTTTGGATTTGTTAGTGTTTTGCTAAGAATGGTTAACATTTCGACCTTTAAAAACTAACAATGCAATGCAACAAACCTTATGTTGTTTCTGTTGTTTTTGGATTGCTGTAGTTCCGACACCACCTGTAGTTGACTTCGCCTTGATCTTTCCTTACATACCCATAAATTTTTTGGTTTTTTTCTGACTCGAATTAAAGTTGTAAGTTGTAAATTAAAAAAAACAAATTGTTTCATTTTATTGATTTCGTAAGAAAACAAAAACAATTTGCCATATTAGTTTTTGCACGGTCACATGCAAGGCGAGTTTACACAGGTGACCTTATCTTGCTACATAAGCAACAGCTGATTACTAACCTTGTGTCAAAATGATATACAGCTCATGTGGTTCTGGGGAATATTATACATATGTATGTATTATGAAATTAAAAGTTTTTTAAATTATTAGATTTTCAAACAAACATTTTAAAATTAAAAAGAAAATGAAATATTTGCTTAAATTGTTAACTACAGTGATGTATTATTTTTGACACACCGTTAAAATACTTTACAGTGTTGTAAACGTTTTCAAAATAAGACCACCTTGTATGAATTCGCCTTGGACACATGAAAATTCATTTTCTTTGCTTTCAGGTATACAAAATTTATTATTAAGCAGGTTTGCATATTAGGCCGACGATATTTAAGTATGTATATCAAAACATATGGGCCAATTTTTTTAGTGGAAATAAAAGAGTCACAGGACAAGTTTTCGAAACAAGTTTAATTCAAGGTTTAAGTAAATAAGGTTTGGTAAAATAAGAGATTGCTTACATTTTCCCATTCTTTTTGCTTTTTTAATACATATATTTTCTGAGACAAATGTGTTTTTTTTTATTGGAGGTAAAAGTGTTAAATTTTTTCAACCTTACTAATAATATACACAGTAATGCGATAAAATGTAACATTTTTTATAAACAACTTAACATGCCAACTCAAATTCCCAATGTAAATACAAATTCTAAGAAAATAATAACACAACAAATTTTAATTCAAACCACGATTTAGTAATATTTTTTCTAATAGTAATTTTTTTCTCTGCTCTGGTCATTTGCTTCGACTTTAAGGAAAATGCGTTTTTAACAAATGATATCCTGTCGTGACGTCTCGCTTGTTTAAACAACTATTTGCATTTTTTTTTGTTTATATACATGATGAGTATTTAACTCAATATTTATTTTGCTTTAGATGACTAAATTGGAGATAGAAGCAGTAGAAAATATAACGCAACTAACAAAAATTTAGAAATAGAAAATTTTGCAAATTGAGTTAAAAATTTCATAAATAAAGCTAATTATTAAAGTGAAATGTTACCTTATTTAGCTTTTTTTGCGGAAATTAAACTTAAATGTTTACTATTAATTTGTTGTAATACACGGCATAAACTCTTAAACATTCTCATGCTATTTGCTTTATGAATACAAGTTTATCAAAAAAAAATGCTTTAATTTCGATTAATCAAATAATCGAGTTTTATTTGAAATGAATGCGCATAGGAATAGCTTATCCCATCAACAATAAATTTCAGTTTATAAAAATTTTTCTGGGATTCCGGGATTCCCGCCCATAATGAAATTCAATTTTCCATATTTAATAAAACATTTATTTACAGTTTTTTACATTTACCAGCAGTGTTGAAAAAAGAAATACTAAATTTTTCATTACATGTGAATCTTTTTTATATTCATCTTTTTTCTATGCACCCAAAAAATTGGTAAAACATTGGGAATAGTATCGAATAGTAATCGACCGGTCTTAACTGGTTATTTTTTATATTCATTTTTATGTAACATTTTAAGTTACAAAACGTGTGATTTGTCGTGTTTAAATCAGAATTATGAGTTTTTTTGAGACATTTTCTTAACTTTGCCTTGAATAATACTTTATTGAGGACAACGTGTTTTAACCACATTGACGACATAATACATGTAATGCTCGCTTACGTTGTCCTCTACTAAAAAAATTAAAACTGTAAATTTTTATTTAATTAAATTAAAATATATATTTGGCTTTTATTATCATTATTTTTGATAGTAAAAAACAAAATAGAAAATAAATAATGCAGCCTGTTAAAAAACGTTTCTTTACTCTCTTGCAGACATGGCCAACTGGGATATTTTAAGCTTTCATACGGAATGATAAACTTAGTATGTATATATTGGGCATGTTCTGACAATCGCAAAAAACGCTTAACATTTGCGAACTTGACTTGAAATTGCATAAAACGTGTAATGTAAATCGCAATCGCAAGAAGTTTGGTGACTTCAAATTGCAAAAGTATGCTCAAGGTAACTTTAAGAAACTCTGGCAGATCGCAAGCAAAATGCACGAGTTTCAGAACACCATTAAATCAATCTGGCGTTTTGCTATTTCAAATCGTGCGTTTGTCAGAACATGGCCGTATATCTTATTTACTACAAGTGGCGGAGGGTATACAAATGGATTTCTTTTTAAGAAAACAGAAATATAAGGTTTTTTTTCGTTTATGGATTTACTATAAAGAAAATCTATGTATATTTTTAAAAAACGTATAAAAAGATTGTTTGTTTTAGAAATACAATTTTTCGTGAAAAATAGATTTAATTCGTCAATTCAATCTCCTTTGCTATTTTAGGTTTAAACCAACCAAGTTAAGAAATTTTTTATATTAAACCGCAGAGCAAGTCCTTTTTTCCTCCTTCGCTATATGTATGTACTATGAAACAGGCGTGTGCATGAGTGGGAGAGTGTATGTAATAAAGTTTTTCTTTTCATGCAGATAGATACTAACACAAATAATCTTACGTTGCCTTAAAGCAATTTTTTGACTATAAAAACTTTGTTAACTAAACATTCTAAAGTAATTTCCGAGTTTATTGTAGCAAATAATTTCTTCTTCCACATACATACATACTTCATCTTCATTTGCATCTTTTCTAATATTTCTATTACTCATACTCGTCATATACGATGGACGGATACGTTTTGTTATAAATGTATGCATGTGTGTAGTGTATCTATTTCGAAACAAGCATATGCAATTAAAATTGTTATATAAACCTATTAGATTATAAAATATTTAAAATTGTATTATTTTTTATTGTTAAAATTTTAATATTTTTACGTGTGAGTGCTAGTTTTCGAATGTATGTGTATGTGTGCGAATTTCGAAATGAATGAAAGTATGACCACAAGAAAGTTATAAAATACAATATTTATTTAATCGAATGCACTACAAAGTACAAAAGAGAAAAACTAGAATTAGTTTTTCGTTTTATTATTTTTTATTTGGGTTAAAAAAAATATAAGCACATGTGTATCTTTATCTAAGTGTAAAAAGTATATATAGCATTAAATAAGGGTAAGGTCAAGTGCATTTTTGTTTTTCTAATATAGTGCATTTTTTATACATTTAAAATTTTATGTGTATCAACATGGAAAATGCAATTTTGGTATTGATGATAAAAAAAACTCTAATTAAAAAATAAAATGCAATACAATACATACAATTTATTGAAATAATAATACAAACTAAATTCACATTAGTTACGAAAATATTATCTTTTGAGGAATAATAATGGATTTGAAAATTTAAATGAAAATTGCAATATGTACATATAAACTTTTAAATGATTTTTTTGCAAAAACTAATACAAAAATATTAAAGAAATTTTTTTAATAATTTTATAACAGTAATTTATAGTAGTAAATTTTTTAAAAGATTTTAAAGTTTTAAGGGGTGAATATTGTGAAACACTTAATATTGTGTTGAAAACATTTTCATATAAAATTTGTTAACATTGTAAAATTTGTATGAAAAATATATTTTTTTTTTAATTAACCGTTATCAAAAAGTAGACAAAATACAACGAGAATTTTACAGCGGGTATAACATGTCGATTTCTTTTAAAAAAGTGAAAAAATAAAAATTTTGAGTTAGTACCCTCTTTATGATCAAGTGCGATATGTAAAGTGTTTTGGAAAATAATAATAATAAAGGGTGGTGGTGAAAACAAAAAGTTTTCAGAGAATTATCTTAATATTTTTTTATTATGATAGAAGGATCTATGACAATTATGGGTGAAACAAAATATCGGACTCGCCACTGCTTCTGTGGCATACCTCTATCCGATGGTCCATATTTTCAATCACTTTGATATATAATTGTGGTTCAATGTCGTTAATGTGCCGAGTTATCTCATCCTTAAGCTCTTGAATTGTTCTTGGCTTATGGACGTACACTTTTTCTTTTAAATATTCCCAAAGAAAAAAGTCGGTGTCAAATCACATGATTGTGACGGACAACTACCATCTGCACGACGTGAGATAACAAGAGTTATTGCTTCGTTGGCTGTGTGGCAAGTGACAACATTCTGTTGGAACCACATGTCGTCCAGGTCCATATACTAAATTTCTGGCCACAAGAAGTACGTTAAATTCTCGCGATAGCGAACACCATTAACGGTAACTGCTTGGCCGACTTCATTTTCGAAGAAGTACGGCCCGATGACGTCGCCAGCCCATGAACCGCACCAAATATGCATGCACAGACAATTCTCCCGATTGTGAACACATTTGGCCGATTATGCTGATGTATTAAGAACGGAATGCCAAATTTTGTAAAAGGCTTAAATAATATTAACGCGCCAAATTAAATTGGGCAAACAACTTGACGTAAAGGTGTGACTCACAATTAACATCGTGCATTATGGTTGGACCAGCCTTTATTAGTTAAAATATGATAATAATAATAAGTAAAAATAATATAAGTGTTTTTCAGAATTTCTCTTTGGAAAAAATTACGGGATACAGCACATTTAAAAAAAAAAAAAAAATATTCAGAAAAATTTGTGCGGGAATTTCGGGATTATTTTAATTTAATTATGGGAACTTTACTGCTGATATAATTGGAAATAAGTTATTTCAAGATAAACACGTAAATTAAGTCCAACAGGTAAGGCAATGTTAATTTTTGATGCTCCGAAATTTTGAACTAGTAAGAGAAGAGGAGTAAAAATGTACACTATTTTAGATTTTGTTAAAGACCCAGATTCATTTGATAAAAGCTAAAAAAAGTTGTTCCCCATGCTTAAAAAAATTAAATGATTTTTTTGTTAAGAGCAGTTCGATTCAAAGAAAATATTTTGTTTTTAAATATACTACAAGTTTCTGAAGGAAGTGGTGAGAAAACTGAAAGTGTCCTGAGATATTATAAAGGGAAGGAGAACATCTTTTCTAATTGACACGAATCTTCTTGATTCAAACTAGAAATAGGCTGTCAAAGGATCATATTTTCAAGCAAATATTTTGTTAAATAATTTAATTATTTACGTTTGCTTTGCAAAAAAAAAAAACTAGGGATGTAACGATAAGCCTTTTTGCCGATACTCAAGTTTCAAACCCAAACTGCTTAGGATAACTAGAAGCAATTTGACATCAATATTGTTCTTTTCTTTTGAGTTGTTCGAAAGTAAGCGTGTTTTTAACAGACGGACAGATAGACGCTCATGGCTTTATCGACTGAGAATTATTTAAGGACCCAGAATATATATACTCTATATGGCCTGAGATGAAAAATGAAAAATTTCACACGGAATGACAAACTTAGTATACCCTCATTCACCTCTAGTGGCGGTGGAGGGTATAATAAATCCTATCAAAGAACAATCTTTCAATCAAAAAGACTTTAATCCAGGCGAATTGACTGTAAGGTGACGGCGAAAAGAAAGCTGGGGTTTTGTCAGGCCAGATATGGGCATTTCCAGCGAAAAGTCTACTTTTTGTCACGTAACGCCAGAAGTATTTTAAATTGTTTCTCAAAAAATTGTATATGTATCGTTTACATTTTTATATTTTGGTGTAAAGCGCAACAAACTCTACATTAAGTAACAAAAGGGATAACGATTGAACAACATGGTCCGAAAATACAACCTTATTTGCAATCTGGCGTTACATTAAAAAAGTAGACTTTTAGCTGAAAATTCCCATATTTACCTTAAAACGAGCAAAGATTTTTAAATTTGATAGCTTAAAAAATAAATCTATAAAAGTCCTAAGTTTACTAAAAAAGGTTTTGTACAAAGCATCTTGCTCAATTCTCAGTCTTATTCAGTTTTGTAATGCAAGTCAAAACCCACTTCCGTTTTTTTAACGTCAAGCCAGCGCAGATTTTTGCTTATATCTGCAAATCCTTAGCGTCGATTAATGTAATTTTTTTTCTGAATATAGAGCTACTTCATTACTTTGTAAATATAAAAAACCTTTTCACAAATTTGACTTCGTCATTTAATTTTTTTACATTTTGTGGTACAAATATCACGACACGTCAAAATGGAAATGCCCATATGTACTATATCAAATGTTTTGTTTTTATGTGCTTTTTAAAATTGTGTTCTTAGGTTAAATTTTAGTTGACAACTTAATAATGAAAACATAAAAAAATGATTAATAAACTAAGTATAAAAATTATGTACAGATCGTTTTTAGGTAACAAAAACTAATTTTTCCCATTATCACTATATCTAAAAGGTATTTTTATGTCTATGTGCAGTTTTTATATTCAAATGCATAAGACGAGCACAGAAAAGCAACGGTTAAGATTATTTTCAAAACCACATTAATGTCAACCGAATCTGCAATTTAATGCTCACAAAATTTTTTTTTATATTCAAATGTTTTTGTTAACTTGTGTCTAGATTTGCCAACTACATTTTTTCTTCAATCCCAAATTAAGAATAAAAATTTCTTCTAAAAATTTTTTATTACTGGAGTGATAGTTTGATTGCAAAGTTATTTAATTAAAATTTTTAACTTTTATGTAGGTAGTAAAATAATTTCCAAAATTCTGCCACCACACAAAGCTTTACAAATCCGCAAACAATAGACCTGTTGTTGTGCATATTGTTGAGAAATTTATCAGTTTGTTCCTTATTAACGGATCTAGGCCTTAATATTTGAATAATAAGAAGAACTACACATACATGTTTAGTTCCGCAGCAAAAATAAAGTTAAAAAATTAAAAGGAAAAGTAAAAAAATCCCTCGTGAGTTACCTCAAAAAATGTGTTCATGGGAGTTTTTCATGATCGCAAATATGTGAAAAGGGGAAAAATTACTAGGGAAACATTATTTACGATACGGATGCTTATGTATCAGTGGTAGTGTTTTTCATACGGGAATTCCCGGGACAAAAATCCCGGGATCCCGCACATTTTTCGGGAAATAAATCCCGGGAAATTTGTGCGGGAATTCCCGGGATTTTTTTTAATTTAATTATGCCTAACAGCATTAGGCAAAAAGTTCTTAGGTCAAAAAAAACTAATTTTTAGTTTTTGTTTAGCTTTAGGTCAATTTTTTTTCTTTTTTGTTTGGTTTAAATCACTTTAGTCTACCACAATTTCTTCTTATCGTTATCATCTGCTCTTAGAAAAAAGTCAATAAAATACACCAAATAAATATTTTTCAATTTAACATAACGAAAAACTACAGTTTTTGACTTAAGACAGTTTTGCCAAACGCCAAAGAGTTGTCAATTCATAACCGATAAGTCAGGCAATGTTTAATGCTTTGAAATTTCGGAAGAAGAAGAGTAAAAATGTACAAAATTTTAATTTGTTCAAAAACGAAAAGAGTTGTTCCCACTTGCTTCACAAAGTTTTATGATTTTATATGCAGGGCAGCTGCATAACAGATTTTCGGATTAGATTCTGTAGGACATGATGGGAAAAGTTATTAATAACGAAAAGGCTTATTCGATTTGAAGAAAATGATTTTTTTTAAAGGAATTACAAGTGCTAAGGAAACTGAAAGTGTCTAGAGATTATATTATGTTCCTTTGACTATAAAAGCAAACATCCGTAGAAAGGAAACGTGTTTTCTGATTGAAATCTTCTTGATTAAAATTAGAAGTAAGCTTTCAAACGATTCTGTAAATGCTTATTGTGAACTTTAATCCTATTTTAAAAGAAACAATTTGCTTAAATAATAAAACTTCTTTGGTTTTATATAAATGTTGTTGGCTTTGAATTAATTTTGTATGAGAACAATTTTAAACTTTAACGGTGGCTTTTGCAAATTTTATTCGAATATAATGTAATCATCAGATCTCTGCGGTTATAGTTTTTTTAATTTTTATTCCTAAACACTCCTTTTGTCACAGATCGGAAGTTCTTATTATTCCAAACGTTGTTGTACATTGAAAAAAGATGACCAAAAAGTATTTTGCTTTAACTTTTCCAAAAATCCTACAAAATAATTGAAATTTTGCCCATGAAGATCTTAAGGTGCCATTAAGCACTTTTTCCTTATTGACACAGACATTTGAGAAAGTTGAAGTTTATAAATACTTATTTAATTGATTTCAGGAAATGTCATTTGTTCAAATAAATTATATTAAATAATATTTTGCATCGATTTGTATTGAGCGGGATTTCCCGGGATCCCGGGAAGTTGAAAAATAAATCCCGCTTTCCCGGGAAATGAAAAAGTCCGGGAAAAGAAAAACACTAATCACCCAGTAAAAAAATTTTAGGTTTCTGGAAGCACGAAACCTATATGAGCGCTGATATATGCGCTGGCTAATACACACTACAAAACAGCAGCAGAGAAGCGAATACCATTCAAGTGAATTTTTCATTTAAGTTAATAAAAATGATTGAATAGCTTTGCTTTATCCGTTATAAGTAAGCAGGTAGTAAGTGAATAATTAAAATCATTATTTAAAAAAAAAATTCACGAACAATGTTCTAAGTGCTTCTGTAATTCCCTTACATGGAAGCAGGTTGTATTGCAATGATTTTAAAATGCGTTTACGATCATTCCCGAAATATTACCGAAGATAGAAATTACATTTCTTTATAACGCAATCAGTCATCAAATTGTTTTTAAGCAGAGAGGAAAAAAAGTAGTGCTTCCAAGTGGGAATTCACCATATAAAAATCATGCCTCTTGTAAGCAGGTTTGAAAGGGGGTATTGTCTTCTCTCCCTTACAAAACTGCTTACCAGTAAGCTCCATTTTTTACTGGGCAGTGGGTATCTTATAAAATTTTATTTTAAATTCATAACGACTTCTAAATTAGTTTTACGATAGTTAAGTACAAATTAAATATATAAAGTCCTTAATAACATAACTTTTTTATTGAATAACTTTAAATAAATAAATAAATGAATGTAAGTTTTTTTAGCACCATCTGCCTGAAATATTTATTTTTGCTTGTTTATAACGACTTTGGTCTTATTTTATTTTTAAATGCTTAATTTGCCTTTTTGTGACCCTTTTTGAACACTTTCAACGGCAACGTTGTTCCTAACCATCTTTTCTTATTGTTATTTATAAAAACACTTATTCTGCCTTTGCTGGCACTATCTCTCTCTTTTAGTCTCACACTCAAGTTAATCCAACAGCCTTTTTTAATTGCCGTTTTCTTTAGTTCCTTTTCCTCTGCATTTTAGTTTCTAAAAATTTACAAAGTGCGTGAACGTCTTATAAAAATACTCCTTTAAATCAATTAAAAAGAATGGTAAAAAGTGTTAAAACATTTCTAATTTTTTATAAATAAATATGTAAAATGAAACGCCATTATATAATATTATTAAAAAATCTAAGCAAAAAGCTGAACGCGTTCTTGTAAAAACAGTGATAGAAAATTTTTTCATAAAAAGCAGAGCTAATGACAGCGCAGTCTTTGTTGGTTTTAAGTTGTTAAATTCGCCGCGGCTGTGTGCAGCATCGTGTTTTTTTTTGGAATGTGAGAGTTTGTTTGTGCAGTATGTATTTTATGAAATAAAAGCAAAGCCAATAAGAAGAAGAAAATTGTCTTAGCTAAAAGCAAAAGTATATGAAAGATTGGAAAGTTATAGGGACATCGATTATTAGACTTTTTTCAATAGCCGGTTTTCGAATATGCCGAATAGCTGTTATTTTCAAAAACCGGTTTTCGGTGTAGCATTTTAATTTAATATTTGACGATTAAGTCCAGAAAAAGCGTTATCAGTAAATTGAACAAAATTAAGCGTTATTTTTAACAATTTCTATTTATGTTTTACATAAGGTTTTTAATATTCGGTCACAAACGTACATGTAATTTGCTTCTGACATTGGCTTTGTTTTTTTCGCATAGTTATTCTCGGTTTCAAAATAGCGTGCGGCTGCCACAGACATTTTTATTTGCACCTTAAAAGAGTTCAGCCATCTTAAAAATTTTTTCTTTAAATTCGAAGATGCAAATTATGGATATTATAATGAAACGTTTTTTTTATATGTATGTACATTATTTTTATTAAAAGGCTAAAATAACATACATTTATCGGTATTGTAAAATATCAACCTCAGCCGGCTAATGATTCCGTCAATAGTGCACCACCGTTGCCTAACAACATTTTTTTTTTCAAAATAACGGTGATGTCAGATGGTTTGTCAGAAGAAAATAGAGCACGCTCTAATTCAAATTTTGTCAGATGACTTTGCGTCTGACTCTTACAGAAGCAAAGTTAAAAAGGTAACACACGACATGTATGTATTTTGCAGTGGGACACCTGGCATGTCAGATGACAAAAACATATCGTGTACGGGTACCTTTACGTGTAGGATGCCAACTATTTAATAGCTGTGAACATAGCTTTAGAATTTTTAAAAAACTTGGGTTTTAAAAAATTGTAGGAATTTAATAAATTTATTATTTGAGATATTCTCCCAAATTTATTTTAAATGAGTTTTAATTTATTGCTGGTTAAGCATGTCTAAAGGAATCAGTGGACTTCAACCGTATTTTTGAAAAGTTGCAAACAAATCCTCTTATCCATGATTATATATTTACATTTTTTTTGTTTCAGCATTATGAAAACAATAGTAATATGAACATGATTTTTTATGAAATATCTGTCAATTCGTCGATCACAATTTTAATCCTTCCATGACATTGTTTGATTCCTTAAATTTTGTTTTAAGTTGGAATTTTACTAAATAAAAATTTATCCATATCATTAAGAGTTTTTAGTGCCTTAACGGACGTTCTGTCCTCGGCAACACAACAGGCTAATATTTCACCCAATAATTTATTTTTTGGCAGCATATTTTAGTAAACTATTGTTTGCAGTCTCTTAAGAACTACTTGGGACAGACTCAAGTTTTACTTGTCACTTGTTATTTATGTCAAGCTTGTGGACTAATTAAAGGTGATGAATAAGTCGTGACGTTGAAGAATATTTGCAACTTATCATTTTAGGGCCTTTTAAGCACCATTGCTTTTAAAATCAGTTCGAAATATCACCAGAGATGACATCATTATAATAACATATATAATAACAAATAGAATCTGGGAATTTATTTCTCATGGTGAGTAACATTTATTATATAAATTTTCATATTATTCGAATGTGTATTCTAAGTCAAATTACAATGCTCATAGTGCATAGAAAATATTCCTGGAAAATATTGAAGGAATAAGACTGTTAAAGTATAACAGCTTTTGAGGATTGTAATTTGACTTAGAATACACATTCGAATAATATGAAAATGTATATAATATATATAATATTTAGAATACTGTCCAATTGCTAATAACTTTTTAAGCTGAACACTTTGTTTTGAGTATATTGAATTGTTTTTGGTTTTTGTTACAAGAATACACGCTTATATAAGCGATTTGTATTTACATTTCTCATAATGTTTTTTTTACTTTTGTTACATTTTGTTTTGACATTCTTCATTAAAGGTTCAAGTTTGCCCAATATTCAATTAGAAAAATACTTAAATTACGTGTACATTTATAACAAAAAACTTATGTAAATTATACCATACTAAAATAACCGGTTTATTCGATATTCGAAAAAATAGGCATTTTAAAATATTCGACTTGAGCAAAACTTAAATAACCGGTTAAAACCGGTCGAATACTATCCGTACGATCTCCCTAGTAAATTAAAAAAAAGTAAATAATTAAAGATGGTAAATTTCCACAAAATATGGCTTGTTTTTATAAAAAATGTGCAAAAATGAAATAAAATTAAAAGAAAGACATAAAAGGAATATAGAAAAATAAAATGAGATCTAATAAAAAGTTAATGAATTTTTAAGCGGCTTAAAGGAGAGTTATTGAGTTTATAAGGTAAGTTTTTTAATATCTACAAAAATAACATTTTGTAAAATATTTTTTATAATTGAAAGAAAATGTTAACCAAAATTGTTGACGAAATTTATCTATGTGATTTTTAGTCTTATAGAGCTATGACTACAATTGATATATTCGTAATGTTTTATTTATATTTACTGTCGATAAGACGACAGTTTTAAAATTTTTATGTTTTAAGTTGTTTCAATAAACAATGTAATTTTCAATTCAGAGGAATATTTTGGAGAAACCTTTTTTTTTTAAATATAAAGACGCAATATTAGATCAATATTAATTCGACCACAATGTACAGCCCACTTTAACTGTGGGAGTACTGGAAAGTTAGCATATTTCGTTATGAGTTTTACATACATACATACTTATATCAATTATTTGGTTTTTTCAACAACAAAATCGGTGTAAGCTAAATTTTGATATTTGTGTCATATAAATACAATCTATGAAACTGACACTCTTTCAAGTCAATAATAATTTCGATAGTTTTAACTGCATCGTTCATATACAATTTTTGGTATATATATAAAATATAACCACAATAAAAAAAATACTAATGGCCAACGTCAGCAGTTTTATTTAAATAACAATTCATATTTTCATATAATTTTATTTTTATTTGACAAGAAAAACAAATTTTAAACATATTTAAATAAATTTATGAATTTGGCCATAAGTTCTTAGAGGTTAGAGCGACTTACCAAAGTATAGTTTAAATCAGTGTTCAAAAATTAACAGTACATTATTTAGCGTTCGGCTCTCACACTCACAACTGATATCTATTTTTTTAGTGATTGTGTAGACGAACACAACCCTTAATACCGTTCGTAACTATTTTCAAAAAAGAACCGAACATTATATATTGTTCTGTTCTTCGTTAAAAACATAACAATTGTAGTGATACACTCAAAAGAAAATTAATCCATCCGTACTCAAATCAATCCGAAGCGGTATTAATAGTACGGTGAGTACGGATTTTCTTGAATCAAGTACAGAAAGATTGATTCAAGTACAGATTTTCAATCCCAAAATACTTAAATTATCCATATTCAATCCCGACATCGTACTTGAAGTAATCCGAAAATGAGATTGAATTAAGTAAAACTAAGATTGAATCAATTTCAAAATGGGCTATTTTCAAGAATTATAAAATTGTTTTTATTTAAATTCGTACTTAAATAATCCGAAAATTATGTATTTAATTAAGGTATTTTTATGTCTATGTGCAGTTTTTATATTCAAATGCATAAGACGAGCACAGAAAAGAAACGGCTTAGATTATTTTCAATACCACATTAATGTCAACCGAATTTGAAATTTAATGCTCACGAAAATTGCACAAGTTTATGTTGTAAAAACTGTTTTTTTTTTCATAATTCTAAAAATAATTTTTTTTTATTCAAATGTTTTTGTTAACTTGTGTCTAGATTTGCCAACTACATTTTTTCTTCAATCCCAAATTAAGAATAAAAATTTCTTCCAAAAATTTTTTATTACTGGAGTGATAGTTTGATTGCAACGTTATTTAATTTAAATTTTTAACTTTTATGTAGGTAGTAAAATAATTTCCAAAATACTGCCACCACACAAAGCTTTACAAATCCGCAAACAATAGATCTGTTGTTGTGCATATTGTTGAGAAATTTATCAGTTTGTTCCTTATTAACGGATCTTGGCCTTTATATTTGAATAATAAGAAGAACTACACATACATGTTTTGTTCCGCAGCAAAAATAAAGTTAAAAAATTAAAAGGAAAAGTAAAAGAATTCCCCGTGAGTTACCTCAAAAAATGTGTTCATGGGAGTTTTTCATGATCGCAAATACGTGAAAAGGGGAAAAATTACTAGGGAAACATTATTTACGATACGGATGCTTATGTATCAGTGGGTATCTTATAAAATTTTATTTTAAATTCATAACGACTTCTAAATAAGTTTTACGATAGTTAAGTACAAATTAAATATATAAAGTCCTTAATAACATAACTTTTTTATTGAATAACTTTAAATAAATAAATAAATGAATGTAAGTTTTTTTAGCACCATCTGCCTGAAATATTTATTTTTGCTTGTTTATAACGAACTTGGTCTTATTTTATTTTTAAATGCTTAATTTGCCTTTTTGTGACCCTTTTTGAACATTTTCAACGGCAACGTTGTTCCTAACCATCTTTTCTTATTGTTATTTATAAAAACACTTATTCTGCCTTTGCTGGCACTATCTCTCTCTTTTAGTCTCACACTCAAGTTTAACCAACAGGCTTTTTTAATTGCCTTTTTCTTTAGTTCCTTTTCCTCTGTATTTTAGTTTCTAAAAATTTACAAAGTGCGTGAACGTCTTATAAAAATACTCCTTTAAATCAATTAAAAAGAATGGTAAAAAGTGTTAAAACATTTCTAATTTTTTATAAATAAATAAAATGAAACGCCATTATATAATATTATTAAAAAATCTAAGCAAAAAGCTGAACGCGTTCTTGTAAAAACAGTGATAGAAAATTTTTTCATAAAAAGCAGAGCTAATGACAGCGCAGTCTTTGTTGGTTTTAAGTTGTTAAATTCGCCGCGGCTGTGTGCAGCATCGTGTTTTTTTTTGGAATGTGAGAGTTTGTTTGTGCAGTATGTATTTTATGAAATAAAAGCAAAGCCAATAAGAAGAAGAAAATTGTCTTAGCTAAAAGCAAAAGTATATGAAAGATTGGAAAGTTATAGGGACATCGATTATTAGACTTTTTTCATTAGCCGGTTTTCGAATATGCCGAATAGCTGTTATTTTCAAAAACCGGTTTTCGGTGTAGCATTTTAATTTAATATTTGACGATTAAGTAAAGAAAAAGCGTTATCAGTAAATTGAACAAAATTAAGCGTTATTTTTAACAATGTCTATTTATGTTTTACATAAGGTTTATAATATTCGGTCACAAACGTACATGTAATTTGCTTCTGACATTGTCTTTGTTTTTTCGCATAGTTATTGCAGAAACCAAAGTAGTTCTCGGTTTCAAAATAGCGTGCGGCTGCCACAAACATTATTTGCACCTTAAAAGAGTTCAGCCATCTTAAAAATTTTTTCTTTCAATTCGAAGATGCAAATTATGGATATTATAATGAAACGTTTTTTTTATATGTATGTACATTATTTTTATTAAAAGGCTAAAATAACATACATTTATCGGTATTGTAAAATATCAACCTCAGCCGGCTAATGATTCCGTCAATAGTGCACCACCGTTGCCTAACAACATTTTTTTTCAAAATAACGGTGATGTCAGATGGTTTGTCAGAAGAAAATAGAGCACGCTCTAATTCAAATTTTGTCAGATGACTTTGCGTCTGACTCTTACAGAAGCAAAGTTAAAAAGGTAACACACGACATGTATGTATTTTGCAGTGGGACACCTGGCATGTCAGATGACAAAAACATATCGTGTACGGGTACCTTTACGTGTAGGATGCCAACTATTTAATAGCTGTGAACATAGCTTTAGAATTTTTAAAAAACTTGGGGTTTAAAAAATTGTAGGAATTTAATAAATTTATTATTTGAGATATTCTCCCAAATTTATTTTAAATGAGTTTTAATTTATTGCTGGTTAAGCATGTCTATAGGAATCAGTGGACTTCAACCGTATTTTTGAAAAGTTGCAAACAAATCCTCTTATCCATGATTATATATTTACATTTTTTTTGTTTCAGCATTATGAAAACAATAGTAATATGAACATGATTTTTTATGAAATATCTGTCAATTCGTCGATCACAATTTTAATCCTTTCATGACATTGTTTGATTCCTTAAATTTTGTTTTAAGTTGGAATTTTACTAAATAAAAATTTATCCATATCATTAAGAGTTTTTAGTGCCTTAACGGACGTTCTGTCCTCGGCAACACAACAGGCTAATATTTCACCCAATAATTTATTTTTGGCAGCATATTTTAGTAAACTATTGTTTGCAGTCTCTTAAGAACTACTTGGAACAGACTCAAGTTTTACTTGTCACTTGTTATTTATGTCAAGCTTGTGGACTAATTAAAGGTGATGAATAAGTCGTGACGTTGAAGAATATTTGCAACTTATCATTTTAGGGCCTTTTAAGCACCATTGCTTTTAAAATCAGTTCGAAATATCACCAGAGATGACATCATTATAATAACATATATGGGTTAATTCCAAACACAATGCTTTTTTTTCGTCTCAAGCTTTTTATTTCTTTCATGTAAAAGAAAATAAAAAAACAAAAACGGCAAGTAAGCTCTAAAATAATTAGCAACAAACAAAAGTAGTTGTTATTATTGTAAAACTTTCTGCTAAATTGTGCAAATGGTGCTTTAACTGTATATCATGCCTATTACATACAAATATTCCTGTCTCCACACATGTTATTCATTAAGCAACATGGAAAAAGAGTTGAAAACAATAGAACAATAATAAAAAATTCAACTGTTTTTCAATGATTGTATTTATTTTTATTGCTTTTTCCTGGTTTTACCTGAAAAATGTTATCAATGTCATTTTGACGTTCTAATTTTACTTTGTCTCTGCGTTTTTTCCGTAATGTCACATTTTTTTTAATTAAGTCATAATCATTACTTGAGCTGTTTCGTTTGCTTTATGTGCATCGCTATTAAAAAGTGCAAGAAGTGATAAATTGATTAAGATAAAAAATAAAATAATAAAATCAATTATTTGGTGTTTTCAAGTGAATTTATAATCGCACGATGGTAAGTACAGCTAATAATTTCCGTACTGTCACACAGTTATTTAATAAAAAATCGTAAAAAATAAAATAAATAAAAATGTATATTAATATATTACGAAGTTTTGATCACTTTTTCTTGTTTTTATTTTCCGTGAAATAACTTTTAAGAAGAAAAAAACAAAAAAAATATCACAAATTTCTTAACTGTCACTTTCAAGTAAAAAGGTTTTTTTTATTTTAAAAAAAATTCTGAATGATTTCAATACTGTAGTTCTTTTGATGTAAAGATAATTTGTTATATTACTTTGAATGACTATTGTTGTTGAAATTTGAATTGGATTTTCTTTACTGTCACAAAAAATTCCGTACTGTCACTTTTTATTTTTTCAAGTTTCCAGCAAAATACAACAATTTCTTCCAAATTGTTTGAAGCAAATTTGTTACTTTAAATGTAAGCTGCACAAAAACAAATTTTTGTAAAAAATTACTTTTTTTTAATTCTTGAATTATAAAAGGAAAAAAAAATAATTGGAATCTCTTCGAAAAATAACTTTTTGCTATTACTAACCCGTTTTTTTTAAGAAAAACATCCAAAGCTGGTAAATAATAAGTGAACGAATGCGATAGTAGGCTTTGTTCTAACATTTTTGCATTAATTTCTTAGTTTTGTAAATTTTTGTAAAAAGTGACATTCCGGAAAATATTTCACCAAAATGCAATAAAAAAGCAAAACAAATTTTTTTTAAAGAAACTAAAAGTAATTTCGCAATCTGCACAAATCTTAATGCAAGTAAACAATTTCAGAGAATGAATTCCTCAACCTTAAAAAAAAAAAAAAAAAAAATGCTCATGTACACTACTTTTAGAATTAACCCATATAATAACAAATAGAATCTGGGAATTTATTTCTCATGGTGAGTAACATTTATTATATAAATTTTCATATTATTCGAATGTGTATTCTAAGTCAAATTACAATGCTCATAGTGCATAGAAAATATTCCTGGAAAATATTGAAGGAATAAGACTGTTAAAGTATAACAGCTTTTGAGGATTGTAATTTGACTTAGAATACACATTCGAATAATATGAAAATGTATATAATATATATAATATTTAGAATACTGTCCAATTGCTAATAACTTTTTAAGTTGAACACTTTGTTTTGAGTATATTGAATTGTTTTTGGTTTTTGTTACAAGAATACACGCTTATATAAGCGATTTGTATTTACATTTCTCATAATGTTTTTTTACTTTTGTTACATTTTGTTTTGACATTCTTCATTAAAGGTTCAAGTTTGCCCAATATTCAATTAGAAAAATACTTAAATTACGTGTACATTTATAACAAAAAACTTATGTAAATTATACCATACTAAAATAACCGGTTTATTCGATATTCGAAAAAATGGGCATTTTAAAATATTCGACTTGAGCAAAACTTAAATAACCGGTTAAAACCGGTCGAATACTATCCGTACGATCTCCCTAATAAATTAAAAAAAAGTAAATAATTAAAGATGGTAAATTTCCACAAAATATGGCTTGTTTTTAAAAAAAAATGTGCAAAAATGAAATAAAATTAAAAGAAAGACATAAAAGGAATATAGAAAAATAAAATGAGATCTAATAAAAAGTTAATGAATTTTAAGCGGCTTAAAGGAGAGTTATATTTATAACATTTTGTAAAATATTTTTTATAATTGAAAGAAAATGTTAACCAAAATTGTTGACGAAATTTATCTATGTGATTTTTAGTCTTATAGAGCTATGACTACAACTGATATATTCGTAATGTTTTATTTATATTTACTGTCGATAAGACGACAGTTTTAAAATTTTTATGTTTTAAGTTGTTTCAATAAACAATGTAATTTTCAATTCAGAGGAATATTTTGGAGAAACCTTTTTTTTTAAATATAAAGACGCAATATTAGATCAATATTAATTCGACCACAATGTACAGCCCACTTTAACTGTGGGAGTACTGGAAAGTTAGCATATTTCGTTATGAGTTTTACATACTTACTTATATCAATTATTTGGTTTTTTCAACAACAAAATCGGTGTAAGCTAAATTTTGATATTTGTGTCATATAAATACAATCTATGAAACTGACACTCTTTCAAGTCAATAATAATTTCGATAGTTTTAACTGCATCGTTCATATACAATTTTTGGTATATATATAAAATATAACCACAATAAAAAAAATACTAATGGCCAACGTCAGCAGTTTTATTTAAATAACAATTCATATTTTCATATTTTCATATAAGAAAGATTGATTCAAGTACAGATTTTCAATCCCAAAATACTTAAATTATCCATATTCAATCCCGACATCGTACTTGAAGTAATCCGAAAATGAGATTGAATTAAGTAAAACTAAGATTGAATCAATTTCAAAATGGGCTATTTTCAAGAATTATAAAATTGTTTTTATTTTAATTCGTACTTAAATAATCCGAAAATTATGTATTTTATTAAGGTATTTTTATGTCTATGTGCAGTTTTTATATTCAAATGCATAAGACGAGCACAGAAAAGAAACGGCTTAGATTATTTTCAATACCACATTAATGTCAACCGAATTTGAAATTTAATGCTCACGAAAATTGCACAAGTTTATGTTGTAAAAACTGTTTTTTTTCATAATTCTAAAAATAATTTTTTTTTTATTCAAATGTTTTTGTTAACTTGTGTCTAGATTTGCCAACTACATTTTTTCTTCAATCCCAAATTAAGAATAAAAATTTCTTACAAAAATTTTTTATTACTGGAGTGATAGTTTGATTGCAACGTTATTTAATTTAAATTTTTAACTTTTATGTACATAGGTAGTAAAATAATTTCCAAAATTCTGCCACCACACAAAGCTTTACAAATCCGCAAACAATAGATCTGTTGTTGTGCATATTGTTGAGAAATTTATCAGTTTGTTCCTTATTAACGGATCTTGGCCTTAATATTTGAATAATAAGAAGAACTACACATACATGTTTTGTTCCGCAGCAAAAATAAAGTTAACAAATTAAAAGGAAAAGTAAAAGAATTCCCCGTGAGTTACCTCAAAAAATGTGTTCATGGGAGTTTTTCATGATCGCAAATACGTGAAAAGGGGAAAAATTACTAGGGAAACATTATTTACGATACGGATGCTTATGTATCAGTGGGTATCTTATAAAATTTTATTTTAAATTCATAACGACTTCTAAATAAGTTTTACGATAGCTAAGTACAAATTAAATATATAAAGTCCTTAATAACATAACTTTTTTATTGAATAACTTTAAATAAATAAATAAATGAATGTAAGTTTTTTTAGCACCATCTGCCTGAAATATTTATTTTTGCTTGTTTATAACGAACTTGGTCTTATTTTATTTTTAAATGCTTAATTTGCCTTTTTGTGACCCTTTTTGAACATTTTCAACGGCAACGTTGTTCCTAACCATCTTTTCTTATTGTTATTTATAAAAACACTTATTCTGCCTTTGCTGGCACTATCTCTCTCTTTTAGTCTCACACTCAAGTTTAACCAACAGGCTTTTTTAATTGCCTTTTTCTTTAGTTCCTTTTCCTCTGTATTTTAGTTTCTAAAAATTTACAAAGTGCGTGAACGTCTTATAAAAATACTCCTTTAAATCAATTAAAAAGAATGGTAAAAAGTGTTAAAACATTTCTAATTTTTTATAAATAAATAAAATGAAACGCCATTAGGTATATAATATTATTAAAAAATCTAAGCAAAAAGCTGAACGCGTTCTTGTAAAAACAGTGATAGAAAATTTTTTCATAAAAAGCAGAGCTAATGACAGCGCAGTCTTTGTTGGTTTTAAGTTGTTAAATTCGCCGCGGCTGTGTGCAGCATCGTGTTTTTTTTTGGAATGTGAGAGTTTGTTTGTGCAGTATGTACTTTATGAAATAAAAGCAAAGCCAATAAGAAGAAGAAAATTGTCTTAGCTAAAAGCAAAATTATATGAAAGATTGGAAAGTTATAGGGACATCGATTATTAGACTTTTTTCATTAGCCGGTTTTCGAATATGCCGAATAGCTGTTATTTTCAAAAACCGGTTTTCGGTGTAGCATTTTAATTTAATATTTGACGATTAAGTAAAGAAAAAGCGTTATCAGTAAATTGAACAAAATTAAGCGTTATTTTTAACAATTTCTATTTATGTTTTACATAAGGTTTATAATATTCGGTCACAAACGTACATGTAATTTGCTTCTGACATTGTCTTTGTTTTTTCGCATAGTTATTGCAGAAACCAAAGTAGTTCTCGGTTTCAAAATAGCGTGCGGCTGCCACAAACATTATTTGCACCTTAAAAGAGTTCAGCCATCTTAAAAATTTTTTCTTTCAATTCGAAGATGCAAATTATGGATATTATAATGAAACGTTTTTTTTTATATGTATGTACATTATTTTTATTAAAAGGCTAAAATAACATACATTTATCGGTATTGTAAAATATCAACCTCAGCCGGCTAATGATTCCGTCAATAGTGCACCACCGTTGCCTAACAACATTTTTTTTTTCAAAATAACGGTGATGTCAGATGGTTTGTCAGAAGAAAATAGAGCACGCTCTAATTCAAATTTTGTCAGATGACTTTGCGTCTGACTCTTACAGAAGCAAAGTTAAAAAGGTAACACACGACATGTATGTATTTTGCAGTGGGACACCTGGCATGTCAGATGACAAAAACATATCGTGTACGGGTACCTTTACGTGTAGGATGCCAACTATTTAATAGCTGTGAACATAGCTTTAGAATTTTTAAAAAACTTGGGGTTTAAAAAATTGTAGGAATTTAATAAATTTATTATTTGAGATATTCTCCCAAATTTATTTTAAATGAGTTTTAATTTATTGCTGGTTAAGCATGTCTATAGGAATCAGTGGACTTCAACCGTATTTTTGAAAAGTTGCAAACAAATCCTCTTATCCATGATTATATATTTACATTTTTTTTTGTTTCAGCATTATGAAAACAATAGTAATATGAACATGATTTTTTATGAAATATCTGTCAATTCGTCGATCACAATTTTAATCCTTCCATGACATTGTTTGATTCCTTAAATTTTGTTTTAAGTTGGAATTTTACTAAATAAAAATTTATCCATATCATTAAGAGTTTTTAGTGCCTTAACGGACGTTCTGTCCTCGGCAACACAACAGGCTAATATTTCACCCAATAATTTATTTTTTGGCAGCATATTTTAGTAAACTATTGTTTGCAGTCTCTTAAGAACTACTTGGAACAGACTCAAGTTTTACTTGTAACTTGTTATTTATGTCAAGCTTGTGGACTAATTAAAGGTGATGAATAAGTCGTGACGTTGAAGAATCTTTGCAACTTATCATTTTAGGGCCTTTTAAGCACCATTGCCTTTAACATCAGTTCGAAATATCACCAGAGATGACATCTTAATAAAAATATATATAATAAATAGAATCTGGGAATTTGTTTCTCATGGTGAGAAATTTTCATATTATTCGAATGTGTATTCTAAGTCAAATTACAATCCTCATAGTGCATAGAAAATATAATTGGAAAATATTGAAGGAATAAGACTGTTAAAGTATAACAGCTTTCGAGGATTGTAATTTGACTTAGAATACACATTCGAATAATATGAAAATGTATATAATATATATAATATTTAGAATACTGTCCAATTGCTAATAACTTTTTAAGCTGAACACTTTGTTTTGAGTATATTGAATTGTTTTTGGTTTTTGTTACAAGAATACACGCTTATATAAGCGATTTGTATTTACATTTCTCATAATGTTTTTTTACTTTTGTTACATTTTGTTTTGACATTCTTCATTAAAGGTTCAACTTTGCCCAATATTCAATTAGAAAACTACTTAAATTACGTGTACATTTATAACAAAAAACTTATGTAAATTATACCATACTAAAAGAACCGGTTTATTTTACCAAAATAACCGGTTTATTCGATATTCGAAAAAATAGGCATTTTAAAATATTCGACCGGTCGAATACTATCCGTACGATCTCCCTAGTAAATTAAAAAAAGTTAATAATTAAAGATGGTAAATTTCCACAAAATATGGCTTGTTTTTATAAAAAATGTGCAAAAATGAAATAAAATTAAAAGAAAGTTGAAAAGACATAAAAGGAATATAGAAAAATAAAATGAGATCTTATAAAAAGTTAATGAATTTTTAAGCGACTTAAAGGAGAGTTATTGAGTTTATAAGGTAAGTTTTTTAATATCTACAAAAATAACATTTTGTAAAATATTTTTTATAATTGAAAGAAAATATTAACCAAAATTGTTGACGAAATTTATCTATGTATGTGATTTTTAGACTTATAGAGCTATGACTACAATTGATATATTCGTAATGTTTTATTTATATTTACTGTCGATAAGACGAGTTTTAAAATTTTTATGTTTTAAGTTGTTTCAATAAACAATGTAATTTTCAATTCAGAGGAATATTTTGGAGAAACCTTTTTTTTTAAATATAAAGACGCAATATTAGATCAATATTAATTCGACCACAATGTACAGCCCACTTTAACTGTGGGAGTACTGGAAAGTTAGCTTATTTCGTTATGAGTTTTACATACAAACTTATGTATATCAATTATTTGGGTTTTTCAACAACAAAATCGGTGTAAGCTAAATTTTGATATTTGTGTCATATATGTAAATACAATCTATGAAACTGAAACTCTTTCAAGTCAATAATAATTTCGATAGTTTTAACTGAATCGTTCATATACAATTTTTGGTATATATACAAAATATAACCACAATAAAAAAAAAATACTAATGGCCAATGTCAGCAATTTTATTTAAATAACAATTCATATAGTATATAGTTTTTCATATAATTTTATTTTTATTTGACAAGAAAAACAAATTTTTTCAAGAAAGAACCGAACATTATATATTGTTCTGTTCTTCGTTAAAAACATAACAATTGTAGTGATACACTCAAAAGAAAAATCAATCAATCCATACGTACTCAAATCAATCTGGTGAGTACGGATTTTCTTGAATCAAGTACAGAAAGATTGATTCAAGTAGGGATTTTCAATCCCAAATACTTAAATTATCCATATTCAATCGCGATATCGTACTTGAAGTAATCCGAAAATGAGATTGAATTAAGTAAAACTAAGATTGAATCAATTTCAAAATGGGCTTTTTTCAAGAATTATAAAATTGTTTATATTTGAATTCGTACTTAAATAATCCGAAAATGAGATTGATTTAAGCTAAACTAAGATTGAATTAATATCAAAATGCGCTTGAATCAAGTATTATAAAGTTGATTTCATCCCGAATTCATGCTTGAAAAAAACTAAAGAAAGAAATTAGAAAGAAAAAATTATTATGGTTGATTTAAGGCTCAGTTAGTCTTTACTTTCTGTTTCTGTTGCTGTTACTTACAATTACTTAACAAGTTTTTAATATTACAGATTGGACCGTAACAGAACAGAAAAACTAATCAATTTCACAGGTTTTTTAATAACAAAAACAAATCAGCTGATTCGTAACAGAACAGAAAGTAAAGACTAATTCTGCCTTTACTTAGCCGTACTTAACCTTACAGAATGATAAAACACCAACATCATGCCCAATAAGCTTTTTACTTAAGAAATCTCCATATTTAACCAAAAATATAAACTAAATGAGAAGCAAGAGTTCAAATTTACTTTTTAACCCTTCGTGGTACACATGAGTTAAACATGTTCTGTTTTTTTCTACACACAAAAAGCAAATCGTTTTTCCTAACTTGTGTTGTTGTAAATATACAAAAAACTTTGAAAACACACACGTATGCACGCATAAAAGAATACAATGCTGAGAGATGAGACTAATAAGTTTTTTTTTTACTTGATTTAAGAATTATTTCAAGAAATTCCGGGATTGATTTTCGAAAGTAATCCCATTTAGGATTGTTTTGAGTACGTTTTAGTGTTATTCGTACTTGAATTTTTGAGTACAACTCGCACTTAAAGTAATCATAAAAAACTTGGTTTCTCCCGAGTGTTTTTCTTTCTGTGTACTGTAGACAAATATTTTTTTATATATTTATTTCATTAAATGTAATATAAAAGTGGCCAATTAAAATATATATTACAAAGCAGTTTGCCTGAATACAGTTATAAAATATTTAATAATACAAAAATTAATTAAAAAAAAAAATATATATATATATATATATATATAATAAAATAGAAAAAAAAAAAATGATTTTATTATATAATTAAATTAATCCTCAAACCGGTTTAGCTTTTTCGGTTCCCCAACCGATAGAAAAAGAAAACACAAAAAACAAAAGATCCCAGCAGTTCAAACATTAATAAAACAATAAATTAGCCCTGCAGAAAGTTAAGAGTTAATTGTCTAAATGCCACTAGTACAATAACTAGAACAAGAAGTACTAGTCTAACGGGGTTAGAGTTTTTATATAAAAATACTAGTTCATATGAGTACCAGTAATTGATGCAGTACAAGGGCACTACTGATAGAATTTTTCGTAATAAAACTAAAATTCCGGTGCATATGTCTTTTTTGATACTGCTTCTTAAATTTGATTTCAAATCATTTATTTATGTTAAAATGCAAAATGCTAATGCTAAAAGCATCCAATGTGGTCCAAGTGTACTAGTACACGTCTAAAACCAATAGTTCTAGTGATGTTCCAAGCACACTCAATGCTAATTTGAGCATTAAGATGGTGCAGAAAAGTTTACAGTTGAGAACTAGTACTGGTTATTTTTGTACTTGTTCGGTACTTTAGGTACTAGTTCAATCTGCTGCAGGGAGGGAACAAGTATTGTTATACATTTGTAAATACATATTTAATACACAAATAAATGCATATATAGACAAATGATTTTTATTAAAATAATAATGGGAATTGTCCGTCTAATAAAACGGTCAGTAATTAACCTTAAAGCTTATTAAAAAGTATTCTATTAATTTTTAGGCGGAATGCATTGTTAGAATGCGAAAATATTCTTAATTCCAGAGGCAACCAGTTCCAACTACGCGCACTTCTTACTATAAACGTATGTTCATAGAATCCATTATTAATTCTCGGAACCAAAAGCTGAGGGTTCCGAGTAGAACGAAAAAAGCTAAATTAATAGCAATTATATTTTAATGTTCTTTAATGTTTCTTTTTTTACATTGATAAAGAAATGGACAAACAAAAAATTTTAGCAACGAACGCTTGTTTGTGTATTGTGTTTATGTTTTGTTTGTGTAAAATTATTTTGCTGGCTTTTTGTTTTTTTTATGTTTGGATTTTTACCAGCCAAAAGGGCCGAGCATTAATGAACCGAACCAAACACAATGCAGTTTGTGAATTACAAAAAAAAAAACCGAAAGGAATTCAATGTTCTCATCTTTTGCCGAGTTTGATAAAAGCAGTTATTTAATTTTGCAAGGACTCGTTTTCTCTGACCAGATATTACACTAAGATGACCGCTCCAAATTTCCCATAGGCCCCATGTAAAACCCATTCTCGGAAATACTTAAATATGCCTAAGACGTACCGAATAACGCTATAATAGTAAAATTTGGTCTGTTATAGTTTTATAAAACTAGAAATTACACAACTAAATTTGGAGAAGATCGGCCACAATTTACCATAGTTTCCATATAAAGCCCACTTTGGAAAATCATTTAAAAACGCCTAAAACAGTAAAAAAACGATATTGTGGTAAAATATAGTCCAATTTAGCTTTAAATGGCTGGAAATAACACGATGCAATTATCGGCATCCAACTCATTATATGTCCTGTAGAAAGCAGGACTTAAAAACTTGCATAATTGCATTTTAAATTAATTAAATTAATTAATGTTTTTAATACTAAAAATTACTCAACCGAACAAAAATACCAAATATCTCTTAAATACGGCTAAGCTGATACAAATCATGATAGATAAAACAAAATAAGGTTATGAATAGCATAAAAGTTTTGTACGCCGAATATTAAGATCTTTGAAAAATTATGGACCGCTCCTCACCGTTTAATTACAATAAATAATTAGAACCAATGCACCAAATTTCATCAAATAATTGCGACCTGTACCTTGCGCTCTACAAAGTGCACAGCCGGCAAGCCGGACGGACATCCTTATATCGACTCAGATAGTGGTTGAGTCCATCGGTATACTATAGGACCAATATTTTTAGGTGCTACAGACACTATGGTGGTGTGGGTATCAAACGAATCCATAAAACAATCTGCTGGCCGGCACATAATTTACCATAGGGGTAGAACATAAATAAATTAATTAACTCTGAGGCTTTATTACTAACTTATATATCAATAAAGTCCTTAAATATTTTAATTTTTTGCGGATTTGACCCAGCCCAATCAATCACTCATACTTATTAAGTCTTAATTACACTAAAACTATTTATTTTTGCACTAAAGGCGATAATAGATAAAAAAAAAATTTAAATAAAATAAAAAAAAGAGAATTGTCAAATTAATTTTTAATTTTTAAACAAATGTTCTCATGACTAACATATGTATGTATATAACAACATACAAAATTCAACATATCTTGTAGACACAAAAATTGTATGCTAACTCATGGTGAAATTACTAGAAGGTGGCAGCACTAGGAGTTGTTGTACAACAATACAACAAAAACAGGCAAATTTGTTTGTGTAAAATAGTCCATTATGTCAAAAATATGGATTTTCACCACACCAAAATATTATTGTTTTTATTTAATGAATCGTCATAAACCTGAATATTAACATCGAGAAATTTTACAAAGGAATGAAGTGGAAGCTCCCCGCAGTTTAAATGAACTATAGGCGAAGTTTTCCCGGGAACAAAAGCTTTTAGTTTGGTTTTAGGCAATAAAGACCAAAAGCAACAGTAAGGTAGTAGCCAAAAAGGCAATGTTAAAGAAGACAATTTTACATGACACAAATATCAAGAACAAAGAATACTTTGAAATAATTATTTAAGAAAGTAATGGCTTTATAATGGAAAGCAAAGCTGACTAGCATATTAGACAAGGGATTTCCAATGAAACGGAGGACTTAAATAAATTTGCCTTTACACTATCTCAAATTTGACTTACGATGATTAGCATCCCATTAAGGGATTCTCTCAACATTCACGACTGTCGATATCAATTTGTCATGTGTTCACATTGTTGGTAACACTTTGCATGGCATTTTTAGGTGACATATAGATGCGTCTACGTCTACCCTTTACATGCTCCTCTGGCGCACCGGTAATAATAGGTTTAAAACTTTAAAAGAAACCATTTCTTAAAAACAATCTTTTAGCATGGGCGGGTGATTTAAAGTTGTAGTTTTTGGTGGAAAAGTTATGTAGCGGTACAACGATGTTATTCATATTCCACTTTAGCTGTTGTTGGGTGGTTCACAAATCAACAAACCCAACCAAACCAGTTCACATACACAAAATTCTCAAATTCACTTACACTACACTTTCAATTTTGTGTTTTTATCTAGAAGAATAATTTTTATAATCTTTTGTGTATTTAAGTGGCATTACATCAAAAAACAAACAAATGATTTTGACATAATGAAAGTTCACCATGAATTGAGCAAAAAATAATAGATTCCGTAGTGCTGCCACCTTCTAATTATTTCACCATGTGCTAACTTACATACTTGGTGAAATTACTAGAAGGTGGCAGCACTAGGAGTTGTTGTACAACAATACAACAAAAACAGGCAAATTTGTTTGTGTAAAATAGTCCATTATTTCAAAAAAATAGATTTTCACCACACCAAAATATTATTGTTTTTATTAAATGAAACGTTTGAATAATCATTTGGCCAAATAAATAAATACGAATAATTGTTTTGCTTCTTCTGAAAAATCTTGTGTACACCTTTCCACGCCACCTTTGAGGTAGTGCACTTAGCGCGTTTTTTTAACGTGGTTTCCCCTGTAGGCCTAATCCACGATATATAACAAAAACACAATTAATAAGATGCAGGAGACTGAAAGCCGTATTTAATTTAAGTTATATATCAAACTTTTTGCACAATTTACACAACTTTTTTGAACAGAATGTAACGTTTAAAAAGTATTGGTTTTAATTAAACACAAGTTGTTCTTTGTAATAATTTAAAAAGCACGTTTATAACAGAATACGTCCTTTTTTTAATTTAAACTTGAATTCTATAACAATATTTTAAATAAAATCCGGCACAAATATTTTTTTATCACACAAATTATTTTGAAAATTAACAATATTTTGACATTACCTTAAAATCACAAATAATTTTGGCATTATGAAAGTTCACCACGAATTGAGCAAAAAATAATACATTCCGTAGTGCTGCCACCTTCTAATTATTTCACCATGGTAACATATATGTTGAAATATCATTTGATAGCATATGATGGATTTGGAAAATTTGGTATTTTCAGCATATCGTCTAAACACCTAACATATTGAATATGCTGATAGAGACATTTGTTATTATTTTAAGCATATACATAAGTGTAGGCATACATTTGCTGATTCAACATATCGTCTAGACTAAGCTTAAAAATTTCAAAAAAAAAAATGTCTAATATTTTATCTATGCCCGTGTTTCAAAACAATAAAAATGACATTGTTGCCAAACGAAGGAAAATTTGTTGATTTCTGTTAATATTTGACGACAATGACAGACTAGATCGCTTATCGTTTCTTCAAATATTTAAAGAATTGCATGTGTAACAACTGCCGTTTCAATCGTTTGCTAGGATAGACGCTGATTTATTCACGCATGTATTAATTTCTTCTTTGTTATTTAAAAGATGCCATCATTAAAACATTTTATAGAGCCGAAGTTATCTCGACGTAGGTTTATCATAAAAAATTAATTTGGGAAATTGAATATTTACAATAGCTTTTAACCCTTTGTGCTAAGTGTACAATTCAGTTTTATTTAATTCGATTTTAAAATATAAAGCGTTAATGTCTTTTTGGTATTTATTTTTGATTCAACTCAGGTGTTTACTACAGTTTTTTGTTTGATTTTTTCAACTACAGCTTTGTAAATAACAGTGTAACACATTTTATTGTTGTGATGTTGTAAATGTTAGTACGTTAACATCATTTATAAGATTAAAAAGGTCTTCTAAGGAACTTTACTACCATGAATGAAATCCGCTAATATAAAACTTCTGCAATGGAAGACGAATTTAAGACATAAACTCTGGCAAAACGGACTAAACTCAATTTATTGATTTTGTGAAATACTTCCGCACGACGAAATAAAAAGTGGGCATGGCTCTAAATCTATTTATTTATATGTAAGGAACGCTATTTATATAATTTCTGTTCTTGTCGCACTATGGTGAAGTGTACTTAAGATTCGGCATAGCCGAATATAACACTCTTACTTGTTTTTAGTAAATACCTTTGTGCCTAAAGCCGAGAAAATGGAATTTATTACGCTAATCAAAGATTATAGTGCACAAAGCACAGACAAAATTATCAGTAGTTTTTTATCAATTAAAAAAATTGTTTAAAAAGTAGTTAAATTTAATTAATGTGATAATTGAACCAATAATTTTTTTTGTTGAAAGAAACTTAAAAATATAATTTCGATTTAATTAACATTTAAGTTCTTTTGAAATAAAATTTTAATTTAAAATATTAATTGAATAACAAAAATTCTCATTTGATTTTTTCAAACAATGCGTTAATTGATATTATTAAAAAAATAATTAACGAAAAATCGTTATTTTATATAATGTCCTTAGGTAATAAAAAAATTACTTAGAAAAATAAATAAATCTCGCATTCTATTTAAAAAAAATATTTAGTAAAAAATTCAATTGAGTAAACTCGTATCAAATTATCAGGTGTGTTCTAAGTTTCGACTCGCATTAAGAACGCAAAATTTTCTGAATCCGTATAATTCATAAATTGGTGTTCTCAAATCCGCATGTTCTTGAGTATTCGAAGTTATTGTTAAAAAAATCTAGTACAAAAAACAAGTGGATGTGAATCGCAAAACGTTAAAATGCTGAACTAATTCACTCTCGAGTGACTTAAATTAAAATGTTTATTGAAATAACGTTAAAAAAATCTAGTACAAAAAACAAGTGGATGTAAATCGCAAAACCCCAAAATGCTGAACTAATTCACTTTCGAGTGACTTAAATTAAAATGTTTATTGAAATAACACCATGTAACTTTGTGATGATCGATAAACATTAACTCATGACAGACTCTTAAATACCTCCAAAACTTTGACAAATAATGATGTTATAGTAAAATTTAAAAGCAAAAATCAATACAGATTTTATGTTATTAAATGAATATTTTAAATATATATTAATTTTTTAACAATTAAAAATATATTTTAAGTTTTTATTCAATTAAAAAAATAATTGACACATTAATTAAATTACATATTGTCACCGTAAATGCAAACGGACTTAACTGCATTTTTATTTTTTGCAGGAGAGGTGTTTTTGGCGTTTAAATTTCTTTAAAAAAGTCGGCATTTTCGATCGCAGGGGTCTAAAGATTTGCGTGAACATGTAGTTTAATAAAACGAACAAAAATTATTTAAGAACTCTATTTCAAATTTTAACAATAAATTTAATTGATAAAAATTTACTGAACATTTTTTTTGTGTAGAGCCTTATTTACGGAAAAACTTTTCTACATAGTGAATAGGAAAAATGGAAATTATTTTTGAAAAATAAAACAAATACGTAACTTTTATGTTGCCGGTTATTCTAGAATAATTTTGGTAGCTTGTATCTTTAACATTTCACTCCAATATTATTGTTTTGCAACTCATGTGTTTCCTTAAAAATCAAAACTTTTCCTATAAAAATGTTTATGTCTTATTAATTAAATAATATATAACGATTAAAACCCCACAAAGCAACACGGGTTAAACGACCTTAAACCTATTTTTTTTTTGTTTAACTTTATTGCTTTATCAACATTAAAAATTGTCTTTATTGTTTATAAAATTATGTTTTCGTTAGTATGAATGTCATTAATTTCTATTTTCTTAACATTTATGAAGCTAACTAAATAATTATGAAGTCGTATTATGGAGAACCATTTTATTGTTATAAAACTTTTCTCATGATGCTTTTATCGCCGTAAAAAATAAAACTGAATAATTTATAAAAAAAAAGTTAAGAAAACGCAACAAATAATATTATTTTAATAACACAATAAAACATAAAAGTGTGATAAATAAAGGGAAAAACAACAGCAAAAACCTGATGAAAAGGAGAAACAAAAAATGGCCAAATATATAAGACAGTAATAGTTGAGTTAGTCTAACCGTATGACACCGTTAGGCAAAAAATTGTTATGTGTGGAATGAAATATGGTTCCACAAAAAATATTTTCTTAACGGTATTTTTTTTTGAAATGTATACAAGTTATGGACTAAATCAAAAAAAAAAGATTGCGCACTCAGCCGTACAAAAAAAAAAATTTTACTGCGCATCTACGTCATCATAGACTAAATATGAGTGTTTGTTGTAAAAAATGTAAGACACACACAAATGAACACACACAAAGTCTATTGTTTCGTCACACACAAAATCAAATCTTGTTTATTGATACTTGTATAAGCAATAACGATACCAAATTTCAATTCGATATTGGCTTTTATCCAACATTAATTAAAATTAAAGCAATTCTTGGTAGTGGCCTTTAGATGGCTAATGGTTATCCGTCTGTTCGTATTAATTTTGAAATGGGGTTTCCGAAGAAATATTGGGGACTGGGAAGTTACATATTTATGTCACATATACTCAGTTAAAGTTTGATATTGTGCCAGAGCGGTTCGTAATTGGCTGAGATATAGGGAAAGAACCACGACTGCCTGTAATTTTACCCATAAATCCCTTGTTGTTGTTTTTTATTACTTTTTCTATATATCTTGAGAACGGCCAAAGTTTCCAAATAAAGTAAAAGCATCTTGGATATCAAAAGGCAGCCTCTGTGTGGCACTTTCCACACAAAAACCTCATGAAAATCTGGAGAACGGAAAGAACCCAAGTTTTCAAATTAGGTATAAAATCTCGGTTATCAATAAACTACATCCCACAAAAAGTGGTAAAACGTGAAATTATTTTTACATAAAAAATTTCTTTGAGTAAATAAATTGTAGCGCCCACTGTGTGGCATGTGGCTCCGTCCTGTTGGAACCACATATCAGCAATATAAATGCCACGTAATTGAGGTACGAAAAATTTCGAAACAAGTTCTTATACCGTTCACCACTGACAGTAAAATTCTGACCATCATCGTTTTTGAAGACATATGGGCCAATGACCCCGCCAGCCCATAAAGCGGACCAAACAGGAATTTTATGTGGATATAATGGTGCTTCGACAAAAGCTTGTGGATTCTCCCCACTCCAAATGTGACAGTTCTGCTTATTTACGTACCGATTCAAGCAGAAATGGAAAATAAAATTTTGAATATTTTGAATTTTGAAATGAAACATTATTTTGATTAAAAATATTACCAATTTGCACGCGTTGCTCTGGTGTAAGTCAATTTGTAATGAAATTACAAAGCAAACTAAACACAAAACTTATCAAAGTTATTTTCGGGAATACAAAATTTATTATTAATACGATTTCCGTATGACCTGCATGACTGGGAATTTACAGTTTTTCATATTTGATAAATTACTACACTGAAATTTATTGTTGAGGGAAAGCTAGCTTCTATGCGCATTTCGCTGGTTGCTTAGGCCAGCTCATCAGGAAACCTTTTCCAAAGATTTTAGAAAGGCCAAAAATATTATACAAATAAAACCCTTAAGCGAATAAGAATTATAAACACTCAAAGTCTTACTTGTAACAATATCAAAGCCAAAACAAAACACCAACAATAAACAGTGAGTTTATCTTTTCTTACATTCCCCTACAATTGGTTGGGTTCTTTCCGACTCGAATTGTAGTTGTAAGTGGGTAAACTATTAAATGGGTGCTCAAATAAAGCAGTGATGGCAACTCAAAGTTGTGATACTCTATAAAAAACACCCTTTATATAAAAAATATTAATTTTTGAAATGAAAATAAGACAAATATTTCCATATATGTTTACACAATATATTGAAAATGAGAAAATTTTTAAAATTCCCTACATTTGCTTTAAAATAAAAAATCTGTTCCTTTTTCCC
Organism: Pollenia labialis; assembly: GCA_949318255.1. Lineage (NCBI taxonomy): Eukaryota > Metazoa > Arthropoda > Insecta > Diptera > Polleniidae > Pollenia > Pollenia labialis. Next base: position 146,798,525 of record OX439139.1, read on the forward strand.
TGCTCCTGAAATTTTCCGAAAAAATCCCTAAAAAAAGGGTAAATTCCCTACTATTGGCATCAGTAACTTGTGTGGTGTTGTTGTAGTGTCTGCAACAAATTTTGATAAGTTAAATGAGATTAAAGCGTTCACTTTGTAATTTAACTCTCAGAGTGGCCTACCAACGAAAAGTTTAATATTTTTTTACTAGGCTTAAGAATTTTGTACTTATTTGAGGAAAATCCGTGATTGATTATCGAAAGTAATCCCATTTAGGATTGTTTTAAGTAGAACGTTTTAGTGTTATTCGTACTTGAATTTTTGGTTACAGCTCGTACATAAAGTAAATTTAAAAAACTAAATTTATCCCGAGTGTTTTTCTCTCTCCACTCCAAAACTTTAACATTTCGGCTTCGAATCCATTATTTTACAGCTCTTGGATCAGGGCATTATCTTGTAGAAATATCAACGGAATAGGCCCAGAAACATTAGAAAAATGTTGAAAAGCCTTCCCAACTACATTTTTGTTTCGTGTTCATTCTAGATGAAAGAAATGGAAGCTCACATGTTCCATAGTATGAAATTGCCCCCACACCAACACACTGTCCTCACAGCTATGCAGACGACTTAGCTAATGTTCTTATTTTAGTAAATCATAGAAGTAATAATTATAACCATCTGGACCTTCCAAATAAAACTTTTTTGCTTCAGAAAAAATAATATGCTATCATTTCGTTTAATTACACACGTGTTCACGGGCAAACGTTTCGAGTGGCATTTAGAGGTGGTTCTTTTTTAATTTTGAATCTTTCTAAACGCTTGGCATTTCGTATAATACGTTTTACCGTTGCCACGCTGGCTGTAACACCTGTTTTTTGTTTAATTTTTGCAGTAGAATTACTCGAATTGGAGGCAGCTCTTGATAGCCCTTCCGTCAGTTTTGATTGAAATTCATTTTATATTAAAGATTTAACTTCGTGTTTGTTGGGCTGGAGCAAATTTTATTAATTTTTTAATTATTATTACAAATTTTTTAATTGATATCAATTTTGTTTTTTTAATGTGAAAAATATTGATTTGAATGGTAAACTCCCATTCCGAATAAATATTTACATAAGCGCTTTATTAAAAAAATTCTTAAAATTAATCGAAACGGAAAATAACTCTTCAATTATTATTTTCAAGTGTACCAAATATTAGCGCATACAGATAATACTTCCTTCTCCTACCTATGCTGGTGTAGGGTATATAAAATATAAAAATAATAATAATAATAAAAACTGTGAAAAGGACTAAAACGTGCATAATTATGAGCGACATTGAAAGGAAAAGTTTTGCACAGCCATTAAATAATAAGTTTAAGGAGACTACTTGTTGTTTTGTTGAATGTATGTGTTAATGAATGTATGTCAGTTGAGTGTATATGATGGTTAATGGTTTCAGTGGTTCTTCTTGCAACAAGGAGTAAGTACTTGATATATTTTTTTATTTAAGTAAACCAACACCCCTGTTCTCTTGCCATTGATGCAGACATTCAGCCAACCATCCAAAAAGCGCAAATAATAAGCACAACAAAATGAAATATGGAGTTTAAACATTATTTCGCACTTTGCTGCTCCAATGCGTAACTGTGAGGACAACATGCATTTGAAGTTAAAAAACATTTATAATAAACTTTTTTTTCAAGTTGTTCTTATAAATATAAGAGGGGGAAAATAAAAACAAAATGTATAATATTTTTGTATAAATAAGTAGAGAGGCCAATAGCAGTGAATTATTCTTCAGAAACCACCTTTTGTTTACGCTTATGTGGTAGCAAACTTGGAAGTTTTTTTTTTTCAATTTTTTTTCAACAAGGAAAACGTCAAACCCTAAGCCCGCTATTAAATTCAAAAAAGGCCAAGTAACAATCGTATGTACAAAAAATAAAACAGGTTTACCAAATGTTTATGAAACAGATTTTCTATGAAAATTTGATTAATAAACCCTTTATAAAACTGTTTTTATACCCTTCACCGAAGGTAAAAGGGTATATATAACATTGTCATTCCGTTTGTAATTTCTACAATATTGATCTTAGACCCTATAAAGTATATATATTCTGGATCCTTATGAGAAGGGAAGTTCAAATCCGGTTGTCCGTCTGCCCGCCTGTTTGTTGAAATGTGCTCTCCGAAGACCCCAGATATAGAATTTATTTGCTAGCCACTGATGGCTGTTATGAAAATTCTCAAAAATAATCGCTTAGTCTAGAAAAATTTACTAAAAAATATGATATTTTTTGTTTTTAAGTGGAAACACAAACGTTAATAAATTTTCATATATTTTATGGATGTGAAACTTAAAAATTATTCATAAACATAAAAAAGAAATAGACGATAATGAAACTAATATAAGCTGATACAGATTTGAGGCCCTTGGCGAAAGCACGTCCAGGTTCACAGAATTTAACAACTTTATCCATGGCGGATTTTGGTTAATGAAATGTTTAATTTTCGTTTCAAGAAATTTAGCACGATATGATGGGGCTTGGTTGGTATATATTTCTGTCAGGTATTCTTATTATAATTTTGCTATTGAAATTCACGACTACCTCTAATTTTTTCCGAAAATCCCTTGTTGTTGTTGCCAAAGTTTCCAAATTAAGTACAAACATTAAGGTTACCAATACAAACCATCCCTCAAAATGTGGGCGGGATTGGAGATTGTATAAAAACCTGACTGTCATATGACCTATGGTTACGCCTTGTATATCAAAAGATCGGACATTTTTAGTAAAAACTATTTTACGGAAAAATCGGTTCAGATACAAAAAAGTTATGACCAAAACATATTTTTTTTTTGAAAAATACTAATTTTCGGGAACCATAGATCTTCCCGAGTTCAAGTTTTATAACCAAAGTTTCAAAAAGTAACGATTTATATGACTATTGCGTTTTGTTACACATAACAAATGCATGCATGTACATCGAATTTAACGATGTCCGTCTATTTTTCTGTATATATGGAAAGAGAAAAAGTTTTCAAATTAGGTACAAGCATCCGACATAATGTGGGCGGCTTGGATAAGTGGGCGTGGCACAAAATATGTTTATTTATATATTAAGAATGGTGTTTACATAACTTTTTGTTATTATTGCGCCATGGTGAAGGGTATATAAGATTCGGCATAGCCGAATATAGCACTCTTACTTGTTATTAATAAATTGGGGAGGGGGGGGGGGGGGTTTAAACATTTAAATGAATTTTTTGAGTAAAATTAATTTAATAAGTGTTGCCACAATACCGCTTTAATGTCTCACAATCTGTGCATTTTTACGCCCTCGCAAATTAACCTTTAAGTAGTTCGTCCTTTTGACAATTGAAAAGAATGCAACAAATTTTACGTGGTTACATGGACAAACAACCAGCCATCCAGACGGACGACCATCGTTACAAAGTAATTCTTAGTCGTTCGGTATACTATAAGGTGGGTCTAGCTGGATTCGAGATTTTTATGTGTTACACACATTAGCATAAACGCAAAATACACTTTTTACTATGCTGGTGGGGGTATAAAAACAGTAGCCGCGTTTCTTTTTTGGCAGAAAAGTTATAGCAAGTGGAATATAGAAACGGCGAATTAGGGCTTTATAGGTGTTATGAATAAATATGGAACGATGAATTACGAGCGATATTCTAAGTTAAGTATTTAAAATGGATAGATTCTCAATTAATTTAAATAAAAACAATTGTTAATGAATCTTGTTTCGATGAAAGAAAATAATGTCTATTATAATGATGTTTAGGGTGGAATAATTTGTCTAAATTTCATATTGTTCTGTTTAATTTCCTTAATTTTAAATAAATTGTTAAAGTCTAACATCGGATGATATCCTGGTGAAATAAAAAAAAAATTTACATCATGTTAAAACTCTGTAGCTTCTTTGCTCAAAAACATGAAAGTTCATTTGAATTTGTACACAATATTTCTCCAAAAATATTACATATTTTGCATAGTTAACCTGTATTTATGTATATAATGCATTTTTTTTAATTCGAAAACAATTTGTATTAAATTTAATATACATCAATCAATATTTTTAATACCAAGCACGAGGAGGTCCATATCAAAAGGCAATAATTCCACTATAACAATATTTTGGCTAAATGAAAAAAATCAAATAAAATAAAAAAAGCCAGTACGTCGTTAATATTTTTTTTTTTAGATTTGTTGAGTTAAAACAGTTTACTAACACACTCGAAAGAAATATCAATCCATCCGTACTCAAATCAATCCGAAGCGATATTAATAGTACGGTGAGTTGAATCAAAAAAAAAAAAGTACAGAAAGATTGATTCAAGTACGGATTTTCAATCGCGAAATACTTAACTTATCCATATTCAATCCCGAATTCGTACTTGAAATAATCCGAAATGAGATTGATTTAAAATTAGAAGAAGAATTTTATTATGATTAATTATTTACTAAAGCGTTTCACATCTTACTGTCAGCGACTGCACAGAGGCAGCTAAGCCGCATATCTACGGGCCGTACCACCATCGGCAACTTGTGATTTGTTCGGTTCAGCTATGCTTGCCACAGGCGGATAATAAATCATACAATATCACAAAAACAATGTTGTTTGGATTATTATCCGCGATAGGCGGAAATGTAGAATATAATTCAGTAAAAAAAACATTAAGCTTCTAAAGTTGAATTAATTGTTGCGTTTTGTTATGGACCTACTCATATACTAAAATTAAAATATTAATCTATCCAGCACGGTAGTGCACGAGTTTTTAATTTAATACATTACCGATCCAATGCTTTTCAGAGATTGAACGAAAAAAATACAAAATAAAATGGCTAAAGTAGCAATGCATTCATTCTTCAGTGATATTATTAAAAAAACATTTTTATAAATATTTAACAAACACCATCATTCAATCTTCTTACACTTGAAGAAACTACAACGACTTGATACTTCATACTTTTAGTCGTACATCACAATTGATAATGATGTTGTAGTTGTTTTCAGTCTTCATCGTCGTCAACTTTTTAATTTTCATGCTATTCTATAAACAACAGAACAACGACAACAACAACAACAATTGCAATAGCAGCAACATCAACAACCATCTTAGAGTTTGGTCAAAAAAAAAAAAAATAAAAAATATAATAATAAATTTTCTTATCTCTGCCTTACAAAATATGAATTTATTTAAATTTTCTGCTTGAGTACAATTTCCATAAACGATGTAAGAGAACTTTCGATATGACTGGAATTTTTGCAAAAACTATAAAAGGAGGAAGAAAAATAAAGCTTGAAAAAAAAACAAAAATAAAGCAAATAAGAATTAGAAAGAAGAGTATGGGTATTTGTTGTAATCAGATTAAAATGCTATGCCAAGCATTATACTCTTCAGTAAATTCTACTCTCCTTACCCGAACACAACTAGTAGGCAACCGAAAATCATCTGTTTTTAAAGAACAGTGGGACAATTACCGTATCACAAATTGCTCAATAATATTAGTTCGATACACTTATAAAATTATTACAGTAACTGATTGTGGGTTATTAAATTCGTTTTCCGTACTGTTAAAATTGAATAAAAATAAAGTTATTTTACGAATAATTTTATTTTTCAACATTTGTGTTTGTTATTGAAAAAACAAACTACCAAAAAATAATGTTTTTCCGTATTTATTTTGTTATGTACCCAGTAAAAAATTGGATCATCCAAAGAGTAATCTTGGATCACTCCTTTGCGAGTAATGGATTACTCCATAAAACTCCGGAACTCATTGGATTTTTAACACAGCATGTCCGCAGACACGAGTACTCCTTTTAATCTCCTTATGGAGTACTCCCTTTGATCGTGAAAATGACGACAGAGGGAGTAATAGTTTTTGTCTCCTTAAAAAGCATAAAGGGAGTAATCGTTTTTGTCTCCTAAAAGAGATCGTTTTTGACTCCTAAAAGAGCATAAAGGGAGTAAATATTTATATAAAATACAAATTTATTTATTTTTTACAAAAACAAGAACATATTCATTTATTTTTTAAAATTTTTTCAAAAATGTTATTATTGTTTTTTTGTTGGATTCGACGAGGTCATAGTTTTTGACGAGTATGTCTAACGGTAAACAGTTGCCTTACATTTACGAAATGCCAGCTTGAAAGATTTTTCATATTCCGGGTATGTTGGATACGTGTCTTTAAGTGCTTCTGCAAGAAAATTAAAGAAGAGATAACACGCAATATATTATTTAAGATATGATATTAAAAATTCAGCTATTACCGAAATAAAAAAAGTTAAACAATTTGTATTTGTTTAAGGCTATCATATTTTTTGATCCATTTTTACATTTTTAACAATTTGTTATTATACCCGTACCTTTTTGCTTTTTTTTTAATAACACGTCTTTCACTTTTTAAAAATAAATTTAACTGACTAAATAGAAAAACAAAACAAAAACATCAACAATTAACAGTTATGTCAAAGAAAAAAAAAATCATAAACGAAGTGATACATCCCTCATTGATCCATTTGGAGTATTAAGCGAGGCGTAAACAACAAAACAAAAAAAAAGTTTCGATAGCTCGCTTATTACTCCTAAAGGATGAACAAGTCATTACTCCTTTATTGCTCGATTATGGATTAATCCATATATTTTTTACTGGGTAGTTTGATTTTTTTTTGGTTAAAATATATATTTTAAAAGTAAAAACTATTCAATTTTACGGAATATGCTGTTTAATAAATAAAAAAATTAAAAATGAATGTAAAAATCATTTGTTTTAAATGAAATGTAAATGATCCGTTTTTTAAATGAATTTTAAGTTGTTTCAAATGAATTTTCGTTTGAATTTAACTACATAATTTTTTGAGTGTATTATTGTTTAATTTTCTAATGTCGCAAGTCGGTGTTAAAGTTCAATAGAACACAATACGTCAGTTCATTATTGGCTTGACCTGCCGACCATTTAAAAAAAATTTTATTGGGTATGGGGTATACATATTTTGAACACCCCCTTTCTGAATCCACCTGTTTTACGAAATTTTTTATGGTTTCTGAGATTTCGAGCATTAATTTTTATTAAGTGTTGTTTTGCTCTACACGCCACTGCTTCGTGGATGCTCAAATTCCTCATACAAAAACATACAAAATAAAATTCACTCTTGCTTCGCTTCATCGCTGTAAGAAAAGTAGTAGTTAAAACAAAAGCAAAAAAAAAAAAATAAATAAATGTCAAGTAATCAATACACAGCAGTAATTATACGTATGCAGTACAAAAAGCATCTTTAAGAAATAAATTAAGAAAAGTGACGTATGCGGAACAAAACAATTTTCACATTCAATTAAATACTATAAGCTTCTAAGTTTGTTCATGAAAGTTAACAAAAAAAAAGCAGTGGTAAAAATACAAAAACATTCTATCAAGAATATTTTTAGAAAATCTTCATTGCCGTTTTTTTCAACAACGACTTTTTGGTATATGCGCCAAACCAGTTATAAGCTGACGATTAGCTGAAGTCAGTTCAAAATGGGATCTTCAACATTCATACTAGTGCTAACTGTGTCATATTTCACAGAAAACGACATATGTGACCTTCTCCGGGAAAAGGGACCTAGTGTGTCAAAAAACGGGTTTGGACTTAAGAGTGAATTCTGGTACCTAAAAGGGTGTAGAATAAGATCAAATTCGTTTTTCTCAAAACTTCATTTACACACACACTAGGTCCCTTTTCTCGGAGAAGGTCACATATATAACCTTTTGATTTATAAGATAACTTTAACTACTTCCATTATATTTAAAAACAATATTTTTGAGACAAAATATTACCATATAAGGCAGTGATGCCAGGAGAGATTTCAAAAAATCCCTACACTTTTCCCTACGTTAAAAATGTATTGTTTTTAGCAACAGGCAAACGAAGACATTATTTGTTAACATTTTTTAATATTATAATAAATGCATTTAGAAACAACAAGAAAAAAAAATCAAAATAAATCTGAAAACGCCATAAAAATTTAATTTTAAAATTATCACTGTGTGGCAAATTAAAATTTCTTCTTTTTGCCAGAAAAGCCTCTATATATACTTTTATCTAGAGACAAAACATAGTCAATCTTCGTATTTGATCTTAATTTCCTGATCTTTTGTACTTTTGAAAGAGCTCAATATTTTCCAAGAACGCTTATTTTAAAATTTGTTTTAATAATAAAAATAGGGTGGTCGATAATTCGACATTTTTAATAAACAGGGTTTCGAATATTTCGACTATATAAATCTTATACATAAATCGGCACAGGCAAACCAGTAAAGAACGATATCTTTCTTTGCTTGTCAACCGCTTACGTGGAACATAACATATGAACCGGAGGTTGATCCGTCGCCAAATCGATCCACTATATTTTCTTCATATTAAAAAATTTTTTTTGCCAAATTTCCACCATTAGGCAAATACTTGTAACTATGGTACGTATTCTCATTTTCATTTCAGTTACACAATGTACATATGTATGTATATTTGTAGTGTTGTTAAAAAACGAGCGAACTTTCATAACAGGACTTACAAGGTTAACTGAATAATTGTTACGGAAATAAGTTTGTGTGCCGTATTGCTAACATGGATATAGATCATAAAATCGCGAGTTTTTAGCACTGACGACAATGTTATCGTATTCGATTGCTCTCAGTGAATCAAGAATGATCTTGCGGTGAGAAAGTAAAATGCTACTACTGGTCACAACATCAAATGTAATACCTTTTTTTTTATTTTCTTTTTTTAATTTCCTAATCTATTCCTGCGAAGCTCTTCGCTTCTCTGCAGGAAATAAACCAGAGTCTCTGGCGGGAATCGAACCCGCAACCCCGGCGCTGATAGACTAGATCTCTACCAGCTAGCCTACCGGGGCACTCAACTATACAAAGTTCTCCAGTGCGATACCTAGAACGTATTGGGATCAACCGTGTTCCTAGCTAGAATACGCGGTAGTCTGTTTGCGGAAGTTCAAATATCTTTCTAACATTACTTATGTAAATGAAGTTGTAGAGTTTCGACATAAAGTGGAGATATACCAGTTTCTAGATACAGCATATATTTTGGTGTGTTGCGTGGAAGAAAAAGCAATTTCTTTAAAAAATATCTCTACAGTTTCTTAACGTCATCCAAACTAATAAAGCCTCATACCTGAGCACCATAAAACTTTATGGCCTTTGCAGCTGATTGGAAAATGTTCATTTCATTCGAAACATTTAGTCTCGGATGGTGAATATATTTCGACCAGGAGGAGTTTACGACAAATTTTGATGAACTAAGATTAGCTGAGATATGTTTTTTAAAAGATAAATTGTAAGTCAGAATGATACCCAGAAAGGTTTTAAATAGTGTTTATTCAAAAAATACTATGCTGCCCGAATATAACTTGCTTATATAAAACAATTGTAATTAAAAATAGATTTTGCTCTTAACCACTGTTTCTTTTTTAAACGTTTATCGGTATGTTTATATTCAAATTCTTGACTGAAGTCTCTGGCAACATAAAATGCAAAGTGTTTGGTAAATGAAGTTTTCAATTTTCTCATAATTATTTTGACCTTAATTAACACATCGTTCCATCATCATCGTCACAGTCCTTCTGAAAGTAAGAACGACAACAACAACAACAGCAGCCACATCAAGCAACAAAATGCTGTTTCTTAGTCAAATAATGGGGAGAGAATCTTTAGCTGGTTCACCTTGGAGTTGTCTTGTTTGTTTTATAAGTTGCATGCAACAAAAATTGCTGGGCTGACACTGGAGTTTAGTTTTTTTTTTGGTGTATATTTTTTGGTTTTTCATTCTTCATATTTTTAGTCTGCCTCTGTAGCCGTGTCAGTATGGCTGTCTGTATATAAGTTCCCCAATGTGTCAGTCCGTGTTGTATGTCGGTATTTATTAAGAGGTAAATTGTTGTTATATTTTTGGGTTCGTGTAATTATATATTTTTATTTATATATACATACGTTTGTGTATTAAAAAGAAAACATAGTGTTACTTGTTTCTCGTCTTTGCTAGCTAAAGGCGTTAAACGTCTTTTTAAGGACAGAAGCTGTTATTCAAGCATCAGCCAGATTTATTTTGAACATTTTCATTTAATTTTTTTATATTTTTTATTTTTTTTTATTTTCTCTGTTCAGTGTAAAGTTGTGTAGTGTGCTATTGCGTTTACTTGCTGCTTGAAAAAAGCTTATAAAATTTTAGTTTTAATTAAATTCATGTTGTACTGCACAACTCCTAATTCATACATGTTTTAGTAATAATACCTTGTTTTTCTTATTTTATTTTTGTAATTATTTTTAAGGTAGTTTTGTTTTAGAAAATTTTATCTATAAAATACATTTAATTTTATTTACGAACAAATTACTTATAAAGAAGATTAAAATTTAATTCGACTAGAAAAGGTTAGATAAAAATATATGTAAATATAAAATGCAATTTAAACAAAATAAATAAATATATTACAAAAGCGAAGCGAATTAATTACTTTATCATTTTGGTTTTGTGGAGTTTTAACGGAAGATAAAGATTTTAATTAGTCCAGATTAACGTATACAGACATACAAAAAATGTGAAGAAAAATTATAGTTCTGTATGGCCACTGAACTTTAACTGAATATTAAACTATATTTTTATAAAAGTAAAGATTACTACGTCTGTTATTTACATTGCAACCAAAAATTTTATCAATTGTAATTTTAAGGTTGTCGTAATGCTTATATCATTTAAAGAGCCACAACATTTTCTACTACGAAGCAGGTTTATAAGGGAGTATAATAGCAACAACAAAAATTCAGTATGTAAAGCTGACCGTTTCATTCATTTGCATTGAATAAAGCGCTTTCCATCTCAAAAATATATTGATTCATTTTGAAAAATCGCCATATAAAATTCATGTCTTCCGTAAGGGATGTGGTAAGCGAAACTTTAACGTTTCTCGCCTACAAACCTGCTTCTTCGTTAGAAGCCCTATTATTAATTATGTATAATTTTTCCACTGATTTTATTCTCTCTAAATTAATCATTGATATTTATGGATATTTAGATATGAGAGCTTTTTTGAAATGATTAGTTTTTTCCAGCGTTTTAAAACTGCAGTCAAATCAGAAAAACTGCCACTTGTTCATTTGCCATTAGCCAAAAAAAAAACTGTTGCTTCGTTTTTTTCGACAGTTTTTGGTTTCGACTGCAGTTTTTTAAACTCTTGTTTTTTCTAACCTTGTTGCTAAATGTATATGAGACTGGCACTTATTTGACTTTAAGCTCTTTTTATTAATGCAGAACCTTTTAAATGATATTTTGTTAAAATTTCCAATCGATATTTTAATTCTAAAGCTGGGATAACACAATTGCCGCAAATGCAAGAATATGACACAATTATTATTGTGCTTTATTGACGCACAATAATGAAATTGCCCCAACCAAATTTTCTGAAATCACACGATTGCCCTGTTTTATACAAATTTAATTGCCGCTAGTTGGTACAAAGCGAAATGGTTACAACAATTGCCGCAGAACAGTCACACGATTGTTCTTACTTATGTATATTAACTGCGAAAACAGCTGTTGTGGTAGCTTTTTTATTTGTTTGAAAGTTCTTGTTGGATTTTTCATTGAAAAAAATTAAATGATAAATGATACAAATCATATACTTAAACAAATTATTGTTGAATAGTTTTATTTAATTTTTTAAGATATTCCAAAAATTAACAGTCTGTTTAACAATTTCGTATGTTTAGGTTCGAATAGAAATATCTTTAATAAAAATATTCGCACAGAACAGCTCAATATGCTTGTGAACATACATACTTAAAATAATTAATTAAAAAAAATTTAAATGCAAAATAAATAAATACATACATATTTATTTTCATTACCTACTAAAAGAAACACAAAAAGTAAATCTAATAAAAAAGGCAAATATTGGCGCCTATTGTGTTGTTTGATTGCCGCACAAGAACACAATAAATATCGGTGCATTTTTGTCATTTTTATTGACGCGCGGTTGCATAGCAAACAGTCACACGATTGCCGCACCAGGGTTGCATTTGATTGGTAAAAGTAAGCACAATATTGTCCTCGATTGGTACAAGAGCAATTTGGTTGTGCAGTCACACGATTGGGGTATTAAAAAGTGTGAAAATTGGTGCATTGCGGCAATCGTGTGAACCCAGCTTAAAGCTACGGTCACACTTATTAAATATTTTACCAAATAAGCGTAACCCCTACTTTTGTACATAGTAAGTGAGATTTTACATTGTCTAAGTAACTCAAAATAAACTTATTATACTACAACACATATAACTCTTTTTGGTAAGATCTGAATTAAAAAAATGATTATTTAGTTTGCTTGTTGGTCCCTTTATTTCGTCAAATATTTGACAAGTGTGACCGTGGCGTAACACGTGCCGCATTAAGCTTCATAAAGTTATTTACATATGTTAAGAAGATTAGTCCTTATTTTCTGAATTCAAAATTTTTAAAGCAGACCCTCTTTGCCCAAAAATGTTGAAGTTCGCGTCGCGAGTTTTTATGGGTACTTCGACTCCGACTCCGGTACATTAATCTCAACTCCGACACCACACCCCTGCTTCAATATAAGAAAATCATTATTTTGAAAAGAATGCTGCAACTTCGGTGAGAACTTCTGGCATCGAAAAGATATGAAACAAAATATTCCATCGTTTCTCGAAAAGTGAGAAAGAAGTGTGTCTGTACCTCACGTCGAAACCTATCAAAAAAAATTACTCGAAGCTTATGTGAAGTTGCAGACGTTAAGAGTGCCAGTCACATATATCGTTGACGGCAATCAAAATTTCCTTAAAATTAAACATTTTCATTGACAGCGGCTCAAACAATGTAAAGTTCGTCCGTCTATAATGTCTGTTGCTAGCAAAATGGCTTTGAAAAAATTTGCATATTTTTCAAAAATGTTAAAGGCAAAATAATTCAACAACGAAAAAATCAACCAGGAACATAATAGTTGTTGTTATTCTTTGCATTTTAAATTTTTAATATATGAACAAATTTTTTTCTCACCCTGTTATTATTCGTTCAAAGCGGACACTTTTTCTAAAAATTTTATAGACTAATTTTTTCTGTAAATTGGAGAATAATTTCCTTAAGTGACAGCTATTAATCCAAAAATGTTATAGACGCAGTTAAGTGATAAAAACAGTTGTTTGTTTCAATTTAAGGCATTTTTGTTTATCGACGCGGGAGTTACAGAATATGGACACCGGACAATTTAAAACACACAAATCTTATCAAAAAATTTTGTATTAATTAGATTTAATTTTTATGTACTTAAATATATAAAATTTTTTTTGGAGACTGAAAAAATTACACAAACAACAATTAAGTAAAAACAAATCAGATTTTAAGTATTGGCAAATTGTTATTGTTGAAAAAGGAATATGCAGTTTTGATACATTTTTAAATACACTAACACAAAACGACGAATTAATCATTTAAATTTTTACCCAGCTTTGTTTAAGGAAAACTGCAAACAAATTTAAACAAATATTACAAATATCTCACAAACAAACTTCTTTATGGAATAGAGTCTTTGTGCCAATTAGCCATCTTATTATGATGGGCTTAAGCCAAAATTAAGCCCAAAGATATTTTATTGTAATCAAAATTATCTTATCAAATTTGATTGGAATCGGCCTATATATGTATGACCATAGCTTTAATGCAAATAACTCTCCCGGAAATAGCGGAAGTGTTGGTATTTATGGCGACGTTACCTTCTGTAATAGCTTTTATGTCACGCCAAGCTTCAAATTTTGTTTTAGCAGGTACGATATTTTTAGGGCCCATAAAAATCCCCTAACTAAAATGACTTAAAAGACGAACAAATATTATTAAGATGTTGATTTCTAGGTAAAGAACTCTTAAATAAATCTGAGCCCCATAACGTAATTACCAGGTAAACCAGAAATATGCTCTAAAAATGGCATTTATGCGCATTGAATATGCATAAAAACTTGAAACTTTTAAAAAATATGCCTCAAAAAATTCAAAAATTGTTATTTTTAAAACAAAATTTTCAACAATTTATTAAAAGTTTCATTTAATAAAAACAAGTAAATACACCACAGTATTTAAGAACACATCATGCATATGTGTCCACATAAATATGGATTTATCTATGTTTATAAAGTTCATTAAAATCGGCTTGAAAGTTTTTGAGAGGCAGAAATTGCCCCCTACCTCCCCTTGTGGTCATATTTTTGAAAAACTGTATAGCTAATGTGTCCATAAAGATATGGATCTTGCTATGTTTTAAATTTCATTAAAATCGGCTTGAGAGGCAGAAATTGCCCCTATCTCCCCTCGTGGTCCTATTTTATTAAAAATGCATGCCTTTTGTGTCCATATAGATATGGTTCTATCCATGTTATTAATATTATTAAAATCGGTTTTATTGTTTCTGAGAGGAAGAAATTTCCCCCTATCTGCCCTCGTGGTCCTACGATTCGGCCCATTTTTAGTAGGCTTGGTCCTTGTGCGAAGAAGACCCTATGTCCCAAATTTTATTAAATTATCTCCAAAATTGCGACCTGTACTTTGCGCACAAGGTTACATGGACAGCCAGCCAGCCAGCCAGCCAGCCAGCCAGACGGACATCGTTAGTTCGACTCAGAAAATGATTCTGAGTCGATCGGTATACTTTAAGGTCTAGGACTAATATTTTAAGGTGTTACACACATCAGCACAAATGCATAATACCCTCTCCACTATTGTGGTGCTACCCGCACCCACAATCCTAAAATTATAATCGGTAAAGCCCAAACACCCCAGTATGGGCACTCATCGGCTAACAAAAACAAAGTTATGTTACGAGGTTAAAATTCATATAAAAGTTATGTAAGTTATCTACATATTAACATCTATGCGAGATTTTTTATCTTAATAAGATTTTAGAGACGGTCGTTAAATTGTTTATTAATAATTAGTATTGTGGTAATTTTGTTAAGATTTAAAAGGAAGTTAAGGTTATTTATAGATGGGAACTTTGGGACAATGTGAACTGATTCGAAAATAATTTAATTTGCAGTAAAATATTTTTGGGGCGAATTTAATCTAAGTACCAACATAATTAGAAGGTTTACGGACACAAAAAATCTAATTTGTGAAACTATATACCAATTCCTACCATTTTCAAAGACTTCGTCCTTAGTACAATTAAAATGTATTCACCAAATTTGATCAAATTATCTACATGATTGTAACTTGTACTCTGCGCACAAGGTTGACATTAGAGAGAACGATTATTCGACTTTCGAATTTTCGAAATTTCGAATAGTTGCTATTTAAAAAAACCCGGGTTTCAGTTAAGCATTTTAAAAATAACCGGTTAACCGGTTTTAGTTCGAATACATACAAATACAAAAATCAATTTAGTTTTTGCAATAAGAAGTTAATTTGAATAAACACAAAACAATTCACGAAGATAAGGAACCAACAAAACACATAGATATGATTTCAGAGGTATATTCAGACCCAACAAATATTTGATGATAACATCAAAAAAAAAAAAGCGTGACCAGTAAATTCATCAAACTTAAGCTTTATTTTTAACAATTTCTATTTATTTACTAAACTTTATTTTTAAGATGATAATTGTATAATGTAATTTAGAAATCGTAATAGAATGTTTGCTCTAGCCAAACGTTTTGCAAAAGAAAACAATTCTTTAAGAAAACTTGTGGTTACGTGTAGGACGTCAAATATTTAATAGGCGGCTTTAAAAAATTTTATAAATTCATTATTTGAAACCAGAATTATATACCAAGTTGGTGGTTAAGCATGTCTTTTTGAATCAGTAGACTTCAACAATTTTTTTGAAAAATTGCAAACAAGACCTCTTACAGCCGTACCTAAACAAGAGCGTCAACGTTGTGCCACAAACAGTAGTGTTAACTTTCTTGTTTAATAAAACCCACATAATAAAAAGAAAAAACCACTCATTGACAAAAAATAACTAAATTGCCATTATTTATTTTCAATAGCGGCCAACTTCACTATTAAACGCGCTGCCAAAAACGGATTTTCCAATTGTAAAGCGTTGACGCCACGCTATTTAGGGATACTTCATACAAATTGTATGGGCATGCGAATTTTTGACAGCTAGAAAACGCTTTCTGCTCTTGTTTAGGTATGGCTGTTAGGGAGGATTGTATATATTTAAAATTATTTTGTTTTAGCATTACAGAAACGAATAGTAATATGAACATGCTTTTTATATGAAATATCAGTCAATTCGTCGATCACAATTAAAAACATTCCATGAAATTGTTTCATTCCTTCAATTTTGTTTTAAGTTCTTGGTGTTTTATTTAATAAAATTGATGAATTTTCCCATATCGTTGATTCTGCCGGTATGCTGTAGTTTAAAGCATGAAGATATGCGAAAACTTCTTAACAGTTTTAAGTGCCAAAACGGGCATTCCGCCCTCGGCAACACAACAGTCTAATATTTCACCCAATGATTCATTTTTGGCAGCATATTTTATTTTTATTATTTACAGTGAAAGGTGATTAAAAAGTCGTGACGTTGAAGTACCTTTGCAAATTATCATTTTAAGCACAATGGTGCTTTTTTTGATTCATTTCGAAATATCACCAGAGATGACACCCTTATAAAAATATAAATTTGTATTTAGAATACCGCCAAATTGCTAATTTATTTTTAAGCTAAACATTTTTTTTAATATAATATTTTGAATTGTTTTTGGTTGTTGTTACAACCCTGCAAATAATATTGGAATACCTGATCCATTTTGATCAAATTAACTACTCCCTGCACTGGTTCAATGTTATGCAAGCATCGACCATGTCATTGTTAAAAAGAGTTTGCAGTGAAACGACATGTCTTCGTTTTTTAAACGACATGTTTTCGTTTTTAAACGATTTCAAAGCTAATGCTCTTGATTATACCATGCAGTAGTTTTAAGACTATTTCTTTGTAATGCAAAGATGGGTTGTATGGTCCTGCCCAAGGACATCGTAATGTTAAATATACCATGTTTTTCCATACATTGCGGTTACCTTTGGAGTAGTCCTAGACCCATATGGGCTACATTTTACATGCGTTCATGGACCAGTCGCATTATTTGCAAGGAAGAACACAAGCTAATACATATAAGCGTTTTGTATTAACAGTGCTTATAACGTTCGTATAGAATTTTATATGGTAAATATTTTTAAATCTAAGTGTTTATCATATCAATTTTCTTTGCGAACGCTAACCTTCGAAATCGTTGAGCACATTACCAAAATAATCGGTTTATTCGATATTCGAAAAATGGAAATTTTTTAATATCTGACTTGGGCAAAACAAAAATAACCGGTTAAGCCCGATCGAATACTAACCGTTCGATCACCTTTGTATAAAAATAATAAAACATCTCGCTCGTTACCTGTTTGGAAGGGTGTGCCACAAGGATCAATACTTGGGTCATTACGTTTTACACTTTATATAAATGATTTGGAAAAAACACTACAATTCTGTAATATACACATGTACGCTGACGACGTTTAACTTTATATAAGTAGTGGCTTAATGGCGATAAATAACTGTGTGAAAAAACTGAATGCGGATCTTAAACACATTAATGAATGGGCAAATACAAATGGATTATGTATAAATCCCAAGAAGTCTAAATGTTTGGTGATTACTAAGAAAAATTTTAAGTTACCCGTTGAACCGATAATAATGCTTGATAACCAAAAAATTGAAAATGTATGTACAGGTTAAAATCTTGGTATAACTTTTAATTGCACGCTCACCTGGTCTGACCACATAAATGCTGCTGCTGGAAAAACTTTTGCAAAGCTACGAATTCTTTGGAACACCCAGTCTATTACTCCACTTAATATTCGAATTCTACTTGCGAAATCTTATTTAATACCTACATTATTATATGGATGCGAAATATATGCCAGCTGTGACTTACGAAGTCTAAAAAAACTTACATCCACATATTACTCTATACTGAGATATGTTTTTAATTTGGGAAAATATGACCATATCTCTCAGTACGCGAAAAAGCTCTATGGAGTCACAATAAATAATTTGTTAAAAATAGGAACCTTGATCCTACTACACAAAATCGTATATACCCGTCAACCACCATACCTTTTTGAGAAAATTCAATTTACACGTTCTAGAAGATTAAATCACATTATACACATCAGACATCAAAGTTTAATATCTGAGTGGCAATTTTATGTACATTCTGTCCGTCTTTGGAACACGCTACCGTCGTCCATTAAATTTATAAGCAACGCTCTGCACTTTAAAAAAGAACTCTTCAAGTATTACTTTGATTTTTGATTCTTCATGTTTTTGTAATTTGTATTAATTTATGTATACTTGATTTTAAAATTTTTAAATTTTTGTAATTTTTTATATATCTTAATTATGTTCTAGTAAACTTATTAAAATATATAAAAATCCTTTATTTAATTATAAGATTATAAATCTTGTTGTATTGGAAAACAATTAAATAAACAACAATTTAATTTTGTTAACATGGACGGATAACCAGCCAGACGGACGGATGGGCATCGTTAGATTACTTTAATAGATTGGTCCAGATTTCTATGCATCGCCAATAACATACATTATTAATTTTCTCTTAATTTGTGCTTATACATATATAAAATTTTAAAGTTTGAAATAACATTTATCTTTAAGACAACCTGCTTTGTCTTAAAATTTTCGATTAAATATTGAATAATTACACGGTGCTACAGTGTAAAAAAACTTGGAAAACGACCTAGCGTGGGTTATTGGTCTTGTTGAGTACATAAAAAATTGTGTCAAAAAAATTCAGAAACACCCTCAAATTCAGAAGTTATTTTAAAAAAACCGTTTTTAGTGATGTTCGTCAACTTATCGACCTGTAACTCAGTCAGTTCTTGTCCGATTTTAATTTGTTTAACTGGTTTGGAAAGAAAACTAATTACGCTTTAAAATGACGTGCATTTTTTTATACATTTGTAAGTTATAACAATTGTTTTTGTTAAGAATATCTACAAAAACAAACGAAAATTATAAACTTTTTTGACTTTGGGTGCTTTTCATTGCTTATTTTAATATGAAAGCTTATAAAAATTTATATTAACGTATGAAGAAAATTTAGTTCTTAACAAAACATGGTTTTAATTTTTCAAATCGGATAAAAATTGTTTAAGTTATTCAACTTTTCATTAACACCTGTTTTTAGTATTTTCTCCCCCCGCGCAAAACAAATGAATAAAAAAAACAGTTAACTATACAGGCAAATTTGTCAACTTAATAATTTGTTTGTTGTAATTTTACAGTTACGTTTTTGGTATTAACTTATGTGTGGATTACAGAACACGAATTCAAAATTTTGTTTTTGTTTTAAATGTAAGTTGAACGGACAAGTAAGGCGCTCGTGTTCTGTAAACCACATATTAATAAGTAATTGTTAATCTGTCTTTATTAAAAAAAAAGAACTGGAAGATAATACAGATGAATAGGGTTTATTATGCCCTATTTTTTTGAAACATTAAAAAAGCTTAGAATGTTTTTATATTCAATTTTTAGTTATATATATTTGGATAAATACATAAACTAATCGAATTTATTACCAACACAATGGCAAAGTTTAAATACTACCTTTTGGTGAAGGATATTGTTTTTAGATAAGAGTAAAAAAAGTGTAACTAGTTTAAAATTTGTGACAAGTGAAGTGATATTAATATTTAAATTTATTAAAACAAGTAAGTTTGTAATTTTTGTAATCCTTTAACAAATTTTAAATTGTGTGTAATTTTTTTCTGCAGTGTGTGATAAGCGTAATTATT
Source organism: Pollenia labialis (assembly GCA_949318255.1). NCBI lineage: Eukaryota > Metazoa > Arthropoda > Insecta > Diptera > Polleniidae > Pollenia > Pollenia labialis. The sequence continues at coordinate 146,818,384 of OX439139.1, forward strand.
TTTGTTATGTTTGCGGTGTATTCGCTGACAAAAAACATCGCTTTGATCTGAAGAAAAATAAAGCCTTGGTAAATGCCTTCAATACAGTTTTTAACTGCTCATACAGTTCTAGCAAATGTTATGAACCCGAAAGTATTTGTACAAGCTGTTCCAGTATGATTAAGAAAACTAAGTCTGAAAAGTTTATAAGCCAGCCATTAAAATTATCTTTCCCAATGATTTAGCATCATAAAATATTCCATAAACCACAAGACTGTTATTTTTGCCAAACAAACATCACTGGTTATCAATATAAAAATCGTGATAGCATTAAGTATGCTAATGTGTTAACTGTTACTAAGCCAGTATTAAGTGCAATTAAATGTAATGAAACTTTACATAAATAAAGTGATGATGAATTTGAAAACGACGAATGTGATATGGAATATTTACCAAAATCGGCTGAGCCACATTTTGTGACAAATGCATATTTTTGTGATCTTGTGCGAGATTTAAAACTTTAGTAACTTTTGCAAATATAAGCCGATTGTAACAAATGATATCTCGGTTTTTTCTACATAAAATTATCTTTAAAATACAGTGCAAATAAAGATAGGTGTTCACATCAGTGAACAATTCAAAATTCCCATCCCAGATGTCAATCTAAGCTTTCACCTCAACTGCAATTAACATCCACTATTTTTGTTGTCATTTTTTTTATCATCATTCCAAAGTTTATCTTGAGAAGGAAAAAAGTGCGCGCAACAGCAAAAACCCCAACCATTTAAATAATTAAAAAGTTTACATTTTTGTCTTTATAAAATTTAAATTTATTAAAAATATTTTAAAACTTGTGAACTAAGATAAACTAGACTATAAAACATATCTAAAGTGTTTAATCCTATGTACATTTGTGAAGCTAAATACCCTAATACCTTACAAATTAAATCATTAAATTGAATAAACATAACCTAAATCAATCTGAAAATAAAAGTGATTCTTATTTACTAAACGGATACCTTTATTTCTATTGCACATAATTCCCCTACAAAGGTTTGTTGACCCATAGTCATAAACTTCAACCCTACACTCTATCTAACCCTGTCTAACCCGTATAAACAATAGGTTTTCATAGAAAAAAATTAAAATAACTCTTGTTGAATTTGAAAAATTAGGAATAAAAATAAAAAAATTAGATAATTTTGAGAAAAACTCACCTAATTTTTTGGAATATATTTTCTATGAATACATTTCATAAAAGCTTAATTCTTTGCCTTTTCAAAACAGTTTAAAATTTTAAAATCGATCAAAAAATTTGTGAGTTAGAGGTACTAAAGTGCTACGACCTACCCTAAAACAGTTTTTTGAAAATAACTCAAAATTTTGAGGGTGTTTCAAAATGTTTGAAAACGGTTTTTGTATGTCCTCACCTAGGCCTACAACCCCCACCAGGTCGGTTTTCAAGTTCTGACAAAAAGTGTTTTTTTGTAGCAGTGTGTTATTGATAAAAATTAAAAACAGAAAAGCAGAATTTGACAAAAAAAAACAAAAAGTCTCTTTTAACTAAAATTCTTTAGAAGCTCTAAAGCGGGTAAATATATGGATACTTCTTTGATTGGTCGCATATTTATGGTTTCCCTGGTGCTAAAATAGGTTACACGCCCAAAAAGTTTTCTGTAAATACTGTGGCGTAAGTTTTTTAATGGGCTTGATCTAACATACGTTCTTACTTCCTTTTTTATTGTCATATTAATATCATTTTTTGTATTTAGTTTTCAAAGATTCTGTTTTAAAATGTAAAAAGTGTAACAACAGGAAATCTGAAGAAACTGATTTTCCAGACATACTTAGGTTTATTTAATAGAAAAAAATTATTTTTTAACATCCAGAAGTCTAGCTTAAGTATGGTTTAAGTTACTTCATTCCCTAGGGGTTCTTAAACTGTATGATGGTATTTAATATAAAACATAATATTAATCTCTTTTCAAATCATATGATTATCCAAAATTCTCAATTATTTTATTAACTTACTGCTTTAAAAATGTCCTAGCACCAAACTTTGCATTTAAATAAATTTTTAATAGGAAACAAACAAGCATTAAACTAGTATTTTTAATATAATAATTTTAAAATTAATTTGAAATAAAGTTTTTCATCCAAAAAATTTCTAGAAAATCTACTCCAAGTTTGCTTGCGAACAAGTCACTAAAGTCAACAATATGATATTGAGAACCTCCAGGTCAGTTGGATAACAACAACAGAACAACAATATAATAAAACAATACAACGAAATATTTCACTTCTTGCATATGAGAACCATAATGTATGTTGTAGTCTGAAAAAAGCCCACAACTGGGCAACCAGGGCAGCAAAAAAGTCAAATTAAAAAAAAAAAAATTAAGTGAAATTATATAAGGGAATAGAAAACAAAACGACTTTATGAAGTGCTTCTGCAGTTCACAGAGAAAAAAGGCTAACACTTACACACTCCAACATTCATTCATATAAATAAACAAATTAAGCGATGTGGAAATAAAAAATTATGCATGTGTGTATGGGTATGGGTTGGAGTATGAGTGTTTGCTTGACCCAGCAAATAAAATTGGACCACCTGACCCATTTTGATAAAATGGACTACTCCATGGACTGGTCCGAAGTAATGCAAGCATGGACCATGTCATTGTTAAAAAGTGTTTGTAGTGAGACGACATGTCTTCGTTTTTTAACGACGTGCTTTCGTTTTTAAACGACTTCAAAACTAATCCTCTTGAGTATACCATGGAGTAGTTTTAAAACTACTCCCTAGTGGTCCAAAGGTGGGTTATATACCATGGAGTAGTTTTAAAACTACTCCTTAGTGGTCCAAAGGTGGGTTATATGATCCTCTCCTAGGACATCGTAATGTTAAATAGACCAGGTTTTTTCCATACGTTTGGGTTACTTTTGGACTAGTCCTGGTCCTTTGTGGACTACTCTTTACACGCGTGTTTGGACTGGTCCTATTATTTGCAGGGTGAGTATGCGGACAATGTACATCCATGTATGAGGAACAGAATAGTACTAAATCTCTATTTACACATTTGTATGGGAATGTTTGTTTTGGGTTTTTCATTTTATATTATTTTATTCGTTTGATTGTTCTTGTTGCTCCAACGTCTGTGTTTTAGAACTGTGTGTCATAATTTTAATTTAAGTATAAACACGCTTGACCCCCAACATTAAGTCAACATTCAGATGTTGATGTGTATGACATACTCATAAGAGCGTATTAGAACAGTACAGTGAAACAAAAAAGTAAAGCAGATTTATTAATTGTAGAGTAATTAACAGTTACATGTGTTAAACATTTTTAACTTTCCTTATCTGGAATTTGTTTATTTGAATTATTTAAGTATTAGCCAAAACTTTCACTGTGGAAAATCTTATTCGATTTCACTTGTGTGCAGATCATTTTTCAAACAAACTGTATGTTTAGTTAAGGAATTCAATATTGCAAAATATTTATAAAAATATTTAGCAGTAAAACGACTTGTTTTAACGTAGTTTTACCCACACAAGTACTCTTGGTAGCCCTACAGTACTAGATGTTCGTTTATGTGTATTTGGCACAGTGCAAGTACCCGTGTAGTCAAGTGTATGCGATGCTGGTGAACGAACAGTGAATAGTCCAACAAACATAAATACCGATGGGAAATCATCATAAATAAATATAAAAATAACAATTTCTATTTACTATTAAAACACATCATTTAGGTTGGAATGACGCTTTTGTTTGTTTTCCATACAATAAAGGCAAACATGTAATTGTGGTATGTTTAACTTCTAATTTTTAATTTGTAAGAGTAGAAAAGGAGCGAGAGAAGGTACAATTTTTATTATAAATATTTAAGGTGGTCGTTCGTATGACCAAATTTAAAAGTGTTTTGATTCCAGTTCGCAGGGCTGATTATTGTTCCTTTATATTAATAAAGAAAAGAAGTAACATTTGGAGCGAATCCTTTAGTGGACCCAGAAGCGGCTTCATTTTATAAACTTTAATCTATTTATTCGTAAAGAGGTATGTATATTGAAGTCGTTTCCATACACTGGCTACAGAAGAAGAAACTATTTAACAGCAAAGTCGTAATTGTTTTTTTACTAGAAAAACAATACAAATATATTTTTAGAATACATTTATAAAGTAAAGTTGTTAATTTGAATATTCAAAATTTCAAATTTAATTTTCATTAAATTATTTTTACGGAAGGAAGGAATTTTACAACTTCGAATTTTTTATTCAAATTTATTGATAATTTTCTTGGCTGAGCTGGGGCTCGAACCTGGGTTAAATTTACATGTTTCAAGAATCACCACATTCTTTCATCAGAATTCTTTGAGTTCTAACCTCTGCACCAGCCAACAGTCAAACATCAATATTTAACTTGTGAAACTGGTGGTTCGAAATTTGCTATAATTATAATTTTTCAATTTATTTACATGTTGCTTCCTTTCTTCTGTTTTTTCGTATTTTTTCTGTCTTTGTCTTGAAAACCTGAATACATTCGATTATTATGTTTTTTGTCCACTTTCGTCGACATTTTATTTGTACAACTTGAAGTACAAATGTGAACATTAGAGCTTGTGCCATAGCTATTTTAAGAACAATTTTGATTTTTAGTTGAACTGTTTGTTTTAATTTGATATTTTTAGTAAGGCTTAAGTTAATTAAATTTAATTTTCATTAAATTTAAATTTAATTTAAATTCAACCCAGGTTTTAATAAAAATTCCTTTCTTCAGAAAAATAATTTAATGAAAATAAAATTTGATAAACTCAAGCCTAACTAAAAATATCAAAATGAAAATTAACAGTTTAACCGAAAATCAAAATTGTAAAGTTATTAAGCTATTAAATATTTGACCAGATAAGCACAACCACTAGTTTTGTTAATAGTAAGTGAGATTAAACATGCTTTTAATATCACAAGATAAAACTAAATATACTGCTAGACATAGCAAAAAAACTGCTTGTTGTAGAAATACCACATTCTATCAAAATAAATATGCATTGGAATTTAAGGAAGTCCCGGTTTTTTCGTCAAATATTTGCCAAGTGTAACCGTAGCATTATTTATGTTGTTTTCAAATAGGCAGGGTTGATGCAAAATGCAAGCCAGAATTGCCATTTATCAGAATTGAAAATCTATTCTGATATTATTTGTTGTCATATAACCGTCTTCGGTTTGCCCTAATTGGAAAATTAAAAACCCCTTGTTTGAATCAGTTGAGTTTTGTTCATTTTAATTTTGAAGTAATATTTAATAATTTTTTCGCATTTTAAATTCACTTGCCTCCGTCAAAAATTTCCTGCGCTATTTATATTCCAAAAATATTGCGTTTTTGGCGGAGTGGTCTTAACAAAAGACGGTTGGAGTCGATTCAACCCTTAGCTTAGATTAGTGTCAACAATGTACTGAATGCTTGTGGTTGCATTCATGAAACTAACATACCTTAAAAAAATCCGTTTTGTGTCTGGTTTTCATGTTTTCTTCTACATGTGTGAAAAAAATAGTAATGGAATATTTATTTGTTTTTATAATTAAAATTTCACTTAAGTTATGCTCTAAAACTACCCTGCGGGAAATTTGTGTCCATTGATCCTGGGATTTGTGAAAATATAACAAGTTCAGAAAGAATGGACTCATGACCAGTGAAAGAAGAACCAAATCCCTTAACTGGTTTGTGAAGAACAAAAAGGTAGAAAAAGTAATGAATAACAATACAGTCTTCACCGGTATTGTGACACATTTTTCGGTACTTTCTAATATTTGATTCTTGAATTTAATTTTAGGACTTGTTTTATTGAAATAATACTAAATTTTAGTGAAATAATACTACATTTTAGTAACTGACAAAAGGTACGTGTATTGAAAATCATAGCTGGGGAATTTCGATTACAATTAGAAATCATTACGATTAGAGAAATTAAATAATCTAATCATTAGAATTTAATTTTTATAAAAATTTCAGATTACTAATTGATTAGATTAGAAATAATCAAAAATATAATCACAATTAGTGACGATTAGCATTTCTAATCAAATCTAATCAAAACTAATCCAAAAAATAATTGATTAGATTTCTTGATTATTTTTGATTAGATTTGATTAGATCAACTATTTTTAACTGTTTTTGTGAAAAGAAAATATTTTTTTATCACATTTGTTGGTATTTTACATAATGTAACAGTTTTTGAATGTGGCATAAAATTGTATACGGTGCACCCTGTTGTTGTGTTATTATTAATGTTAATTTTTTTATTCAAATTAAAGTGTTCAAAATTATTGGTAAGTAAAAATGCACGGATTTTTTTTCTTTTATTTATTGTTTTTTCGCCGTCGTGAAAATTTAAACAAAATGCAAACTTTATATGTAAAACAAAAATTTCCAATTAATTTTCGATATTGTAGTTGTCGTAATGGATCCAATTGCTTTCGAAGACCAAGACTTCTCCGCTGAACTTACTGAATATGAATTTTTTTTTTTTGTTTGACTTTCTGTAAATTCGTTATTTATCTTTATGTATGTAAATATATATGAACAACTTCAAAAATTTACGACACCTAGACATTTTTTTTCAATTTTTTTTTTGTCTGACATCAATGTTGATTTGCGTGTGTATAAACCGACATTTGAGCATGTGAAATCCGTTCGCGTTAATCATTTTTATTACACGGCGCAAATTTTACTGCGGTTTAAAGTTAAAAATCAAAAAAAAATATAAAAATTACAGTTTTTGTTAAAATTGAAAAAGGATAACGCGTGTGGATAATACCCCTTAAGGGCTTTCTTAGCACAGTAAAATATTTGTAAAAGCTTGAATACTTTTTAAAATACACTGGAAAAAAAATATAAAAATTTTTTTTTTGATCGTGTATGCATATAAAAATTTATTTAAAATTGTTAAACATTTTACAAAATTACGGCTAGTTTTTTTTTACGAATTTCAGGACTTTTAAAATGTATAATCTGAAACCAAATCAAATATTATATACATGGATGCTTTTTGAGGTTAGAAACATTTTGTTTCCTCCATAAAATTTGAAATCCTTAAAATTTTTTTGGAGCGTTTTCAATTAAGTATCAAGCTCAGTAAAGTCTTCTATTCGATGTACGTTTGAGCGGAATTGATACAGCGCTTCATTTGTCACAAAGCGAAATGTGTTTGGAAAAAACTGTCGCTGCACGCGCCAGGGTTGAACAAAATTATTTTTTTTTGCACTTTATCAGTTTAGTCCGTCGCGAAGAATCTATTTAGATACCTTAACATGTTCCCATGACATGTTTTGATATAAAAAAAAGCTTAAAAATAAATTGTTTTTTTGCAAAAATTTTCAAAAGTTCATACAATTTTTGCGTTTAAAAATTTTAAAGTGCGTTTTCGCCTCGGAGGTGCCCTTTACGAAGTTACTCATATCACGCAATACACTAGCCAAATTAAAAGGCAATTCAGATTGTCAGACGCAAAAAAGATACATTTTAAAAAAATTTACGGTAATTTCTTTTAAGTTTGTGATGTCCGTGATACGTTATTGTTGCGCTGACACCAACTTGATACACCTCAAACTTTATAAAATAACGCAGTTTTTTTAATTCTGCGCTTAAAACTCATTTTTATTAAACGGCGCAAAAACTCTATGTAAAATCTTCAAAATTCGGAACATTTTGGTTTCACTTTAAAACACCATGCAACTTTTCACCCAGCAGCGATATCCAAATTTTTTTTTAGTGGGTTTGCATCTGAAAGCTTAAAACTATTACAAAGAAAACTGAATGAATGAAAAAACTCTTGCAAGTTTCAAGTCGTTTTTTTAATTTTTCGAATTTTAGATGACCGCCAATTCTTAAGGTGAGGACTTTTCAACGTAAAACTTTGCATGTCATATCCTTCAAGTATAGTCATCTAAACCCTGTACAACGTTTTTTTCAATTCATAAAACTTAACGAAATAAGAGCCATAGTATGTCGGTTTCAGCAGGTGCTCAAAAAATTTGAAGTAGTCCATATGTATGTTGCAATATATAATGCAATTTTATGCATTTTATGTAAAAATACCAACAAATGTGATAAAAAAATATTTTCTTTTCACAAAAATAGTTAAAAATAGTTGATCTAATCAAATCTAATCAAAAATAATCAAGAAATCTAATCAATTATTTTTTGGATTAGTTTTGATTAGATTTGATTAGAAATGCTAATCGTCACTAATTGTGATTAGATTTCTGATTATTTCTAATCTAATCAATTAGTAATCGTCTAAAATGACTAACTAATCATTACTAATCAATTTTTCAGCACAATTAAAATTTCTAATCCAATTGGTAATCATTAGGATTTCTAATCATTATTCCCAAGCTATGATTGAAAATATATCTCTGACTGGTCATATGGTGTCAATTGACCCCCTCAAATGACAACCCCATGTACAAGTGATAGGTCTTATTCATATAAAGTGTTAGAACTAGAACCGGTATCTACCACGAAAGACCAATTTCGGGACTACTTTGGTGGCAGTTCGCTTCCCTCTAGGGTAACAAGCCTAAGCCAAAAAACTAAACATAAAGCAAAAGACAGATTTAACTCATACACCTTAAAGATTATCAGGCTGCGACACCAAATTCTGAAAACTAGTCTGATTCGAAACATTAAATCCATCAGTCTGTTTTGTGTAACATCAAAATAATTTTTTTTTCGATTTAAATTATAATTCTGACAGCATTCAGATTCCACGCAGCTCTGAATATTACTGTATAAACAGAATAAATATATCAATTGCTTTGGAAGGTTTCATTTCATTTAAATCCATAATTCCTTTTTTAGACCTATTGTGCAGATTTTTTAATTCCAAAATGCTTAGAAGAACTAAAAACTATTTGACAGCAAAACTGTTTGTTTTTAAGTTGTTAGAAAGTGACAGGGAGACGAGTGTGGCTAAATCGACTTAGAACTGCTCCAGGATCTAGATTCAGATCCAAATAACAAGCTTAATATTCAATAATTTACAACTCGCATGCATGGTATAAAAGCACATTCTTTGTTTCGTATGATTAATAATAATGATGACGTATGAGTAATAATATTTTATTTTCATATTCATCATACGCTTTATTTTACTTATTGATTTCACTCTTAGCAGATATAAAAAATTAAACCGCATACAAACAAATTGCCAACTTTAAATCAGAGCAGAATGAACTACTTGATCACTTGCATTGACTACAATTCTTAAACCATTTAAAAAACACTCGTATGTTACACATGCATGTATTTATATACATACATATATATGTATGTATGTATATACAAAAAACATTGGTGGATTAATATGAAAAAGACAACAAAAAAAAAGTAAGAAGCAAACGAGTTATATTTTAACATCTACATATAGTACAAGAGAACAAGTTGCAAAAGAAGTAAAACATACATTTCCGCTTTAGCACCTTGTAAAACTATGAAATTTTCATGTACTAACATGAATGAAACTTTTTCCATCTAAAATAGCAAAAGAAAGTATAAAATAAAAATAAAGTACGAAGAAAATACACCTACAGTTTTAGTTTTATATATTAACATACATATGTATATGAATTTCTGTTTAAGTGTTCACAAATGTGTTTGTTAGTGTGTGTATGTGCGGGTAAATATCTATATATTCATTTTTTGTGCCCTTAAAGCCATAATAATAAAACTTATTAGTATGTTCTAACTTAAAACATGTGTAAGTGTCTTCAATGAAATAGATTCCAATGTTACATACATATTTGAGTTTGAAGGTAAATTAGTAGGGTGGTCACAATTTTGAGTTTACTTTCGGCTTAATTTTTTAACTATCAAACAAATAAGACAAACTAATATTAACACTTAAATATATATTAATACGGATTAAATAAAATTAACATTTTGTACTGCCCTACTACATTCTACACATATTCAGAAACAGTTTCTATACATGTGTACGAACATAATTTAACACTTTGTTTTTTTTTATTGTTAGTTCCGCTTCTAAAGTTTTGTTGTTAGTTCGCATTTATTGAGGCGGATCTTGGAATAAAATATAAATTAAATATTTGATTATTCGATATAATTTGAAGATGTCTTTACTTTATTTCACTTGTGGTTTAATATCTCTTAGGAAAAAAACAAATATATTTTATTATGTACTTAATGATGCTGTATAAAAGTTTTTTTTATTTTTAAAGTTTGTATGCCATTAAAATGAACACCATTTCAAATAGAGTTTTTATGAAAGTGCTTTCTAATGTTCTAAAACTGGGTGTTTTTATAAATAAAATAAAAAGTTTATATAGTTTTGTCAATATTATTTATTCAAAAGAAATATATATGGAGAAATATAAGTTAGACAATTGTCCTCCAGATCACTTAAATTTTAGTCTTAAAATCGTTACAATAAATATTTTAAAAGCGAAACAAAGCTAGTAAAATTGGTTAAAAAGTTAAGAAAGTTGGTTTAAAATTTCAACTTATAAAATTCCTATTAAATTTAATAAACATTTTTTTACTTACAATTGGTATTTTATTAAATTTGTTATATTAAGAAAAATTCTACAAAAAAAAAAGTTTTTTTTTTATCAATTAACAAGATTTCGTTTGTCATGCTTAATTCCGAATTTATTATCTTGATAAAAACACTGAAATTTATTGTTGATGGGATAATTTATTCCTATGCGCATTTCACTGGTTGCTTAGGCCAGATCATCAGGAAACTTCATCCAAAGATTTTAGAAAAACTAAAGATATTTAGCAAATAAAATTGTTAACCGAATAGGAATTATAAGCAACAGTTTTACTTGTAACAATATCAAAGCTTAAACAAAAACATTAATTGTAGTTGTTAGTAGGTTATGAAAAAACAAAAACAACTTGCTTTATTGTTTTCGCAAGAAAATCAAAAATAAAGTTTAGTTTTTTTAGGCCCTGCACTTGCCAGTTTTTTTTTATCAAAGTAATATCTGGGAATTTTTAAATCAACAAGATTTCGTTTATCATGTTTTATTCACAATGTAAATTCTTGATAAAAACCCTTTATTTTCAATTGATTGTTGATGTAAGTAGGGTTGACTGAATTGACAACATGCTTTATTTTTGATTTTCTTGCGAAAATAATAAAGCAAATTGATCTGGGCTCGCAAGAACAAAATGATCTTATTAGGGTAAGAAGAATTCAAAGGAGTGGGCTTATATAGGATCAATCTATATTCAGTTCTGGCCCTACAAAGTTTAAAATAACACGACATAATTGCTATCGTCAAAGTTAATGCTGCCAAATTTTGTGACAATACACTTAAAAGCTGTTTTTTAAATCTATTTTCGGGAGTAGTATTTGTACGGGATCTATGGTCAAATATGGAACGATTCTATTTAAATTTTGTATGATGATGAAGAAAAAAATTTAAAAAAGAAGTTTGGACTAAGTCTTATGTAAATACCAACATAATAAAATGGTTTATCGTCATATAACCTCTTTTCTGGAAAGAAGCCTATACGTGGGCTATGTGAAATGATTGACTGATTCTCTCCATTTACAAAAGTCTTAGTTCTTGTTGCAATTAGAAATTATGTACTCGATTTTATGTCCAAAATTTCTGACCTGCACTTTTACATGTACAGCCAGCAGGACGGACGGATATCTAAATATGTAACTGTAATATTTTTTTTTGCTAAAAGCAAAACTTAATTTTATGAATGTTAGTAAAATTTTAAAAAATACTTAAGAAATCTGTTTAATCGAAAACAACATCACCTCGATGTTAATTTGGTATTTTATAAGAATTTTGGGTCGACTAGTTATTGAAAAGTTGACTAAAAACATCCCTATTTGTTTTTAGTCACATTAGTTTTTTTTTACTGTTTTATACTTAATTAATATTTGAAAATTTTTAATTAAAAAATGTGTTTTTTGAAAAAATAAAATAAAACTAAAGGCCCAAATACACTAATCAAAATAGTCATCATGAATTGTGGTAGTATTAGTAAAAATGTGCTTGTGTGTGTAACACCGCCAATGCTGGATGGAAAATCAAAAAATTTAGATATAACGGCTAATATTACGTCCAGCACACAAACTCGCCAGCATGACACGAATTTGAAACATGTATTTGGCCCTTTAAACAACTTTGTTTTTCCGGCTTTAATATTTAAAAAAACTGGTTTTAAGTTCAGATGTCAAATTTAGTTTATAAAATACCTTGTGGTGGCAACAATCATGAACAATGTGCAAAAATATATGTATGAACAACTGGGTCGAAACTAGATTAGCAGGACATAAACATGCCCAAAAATATAGAAATTATAATTCAACACATGGTACAGGGGTCTAATTACCGCATTCGATACTATCGTATCGAATAAACTATCGAATGTTTTTACATACGATAGACACTGACGTATCGAATGAAAACTCGAGAAATGTAATGTCGAGTTACTCGATATCGAATGCTATTATTTCAAATTCAATAAATTTCATTCTATATCAAGATTTATGATGCTAAAATAAATCATTTCGATCAATTTTGCTCGATATCGTGTGCGGTGATTAGACCCCAGCTTTATCAACTCATTGCAGGGATTTAAATCATTATCCAGATTTTGAGAACATATCCGTTTTGAACGTAGAAGGTTTTAAGGAAAGAAGATATATGTTAGAAATGTTACAAATAAATAATGTACCATTTGGAGAAAGGATTAATTTTAAAAATGATACAGAGGGTTTAGCTCAGATTTATAGAAATTTATTAAATAAGAATAAATAGGTTGACGAAAAGGGAAATAGATTTAGATCTTTGGTTGTTTTCTTAAATAAAATTCGGATGGCTTAAGTTAGATTTATAGAAATACATAATTTCTTGACGAAAAAGGAAAATATTTTAAAATTTTTTTTGTTTCCTCTTTTTAATTTTTGATTTTATGATATGTTATTGTTTAATGTTGAAAAAAAACATAGATATTAAAAACAGAAAAGCCAAAATATCGCATTAAATAAATTATTTTTATATGTTGCGAATGCTCTTGTAGTCATCAAAAATATTGAAAATTTATCAAAATATGCCTCAAAAAGGAAAAATATGCGCTAAAAACTTCAAAAATGCTGCCAAAAGGCTCTTTTAATCACGTTATGCACAAAAATGCTCCAAACAGTAAAATATGCAAAACTATGCACTAACAAATCGATGCCAAAATTCATAATAAGCTCTAAAATGGATAAATATATTGCTTCTGCCTTCATTGGTTGCACAAGAAAAAACATGCAATTGCATATTTTTGGTTTCCCTGATGATTATTTTTCCTTCCTTTATGTGCGTTCGTAATCATAATTTAAAAACCACTGACGCTTATAGCGCAAGTAACGATCAAGATGATACCATTATTTTGTAATTGACGTCGACCTTGTAACCTTGTTCTTTTGAAATGCGGGTTTATCGAGCGTATGATTAATTTTTAATTATTTTTTCAAAATGTATGCTAAATAAATACATAAATATTTTTATTCATTTAACCCACACGACAATAGTGGAGATGGTATTATGTGTTTATGCTGATATGTATGACGCTAAAAATGTCATTCCTCCGTCGGTCTGGCTGGTTGTCTGCTTATGTAATCTTGTGCAAAAAATACTGGCCGCAATTTTGAAGGTAAATTGATCAAAGTTTATTTCTTGCTTTTCAACTGTCATTAGGATGGTGAGAATCGGTCGACCATTTCACATAGCCCTTATACAAGCTTCTTTCCGGAAAAGTCTTTGTGACCATAAACCATCTTCCTATGCTGATATATGTATTTAAGTTGGTCCAAATTTATTCTATTGCATTCTTAAAAATATTACCAGATTTTATTAGAATCGGTCCTAATTTGAATTTTGATCCCATACAGATACTACTCCCGAACCTTCCATGTTAATGTTTGTCAATAGCTCTTACGATAACTACTATGTGATAATTTAATGTTGTGTGGTAGGTCCAAAATTAACCATAGTTCCTATATAAACTTTCTTCCTAATGGCCAACATCCATACTTTATTTTATTAAAATTACAATTAAATTTGTTTTCTATAAATTACCAAAATTTCATGCTCACTAAAGCATTTTATGTCTTAAATTAGAAACTTTTAAAAATATATTTATGCATATGTACGTTTTCTTCAATAAAAAAACCAATTGCAAACTTATGATCGTAATTAGACACACTCACGCCAAATAGTGTCGTTCAAATAAGACTTCATACAAATTTAGCTGATTTGAATATACTATAGGGGAAATAAGAACAAAAACACACCTGCATGTAAAAAAGTTAACATCATAGAACTTAAATTTAAATTAAAATTTAAATTTAATTTATTAGTAAAATTGTGAAATAAAATAAACTAGATCATTAATCTAAACATTAAAAAACTAATTTTTCATTAGAGTTTTGTATTTTGTAAAAGAAAAAACACAAAAATGCTAAGTATGTAATTTAAGCTATTTAAAATAGTTATTATGAAAATGTTATAATTACTAAAACTGGATTTCTTATGTTTTTACATTAACTGCAGGGTACTCAAAAACAACATTCAAAATGCATATTCATATGCTTCATTAACGTGTGCATTGAAAAGCAATAATAAAATTTCCGGTTATTTCTTTTTATGCCCTACACCTTCGTAAATATTTGGTAAAGGTATTATTGGTTTGGCTTATGTTTTGTAATATGCCGTGTTGCCAAAACTTGGTGATCAAAAATGACTAAATTGCTAAAAATTGGCTTAAATTAATATTTTAGCATATAAAAATTATACTAAAAATTATATTTGGGGGATTCACAAGGTGTGCTATCAAGTCATATCGTCATAATTTCCTTAATAATAATTAACAATTGTTTAAAACAAATATTGTTGTGTTTCAAAGAAAATAAATATTTTAACGCTGTGCTCATTAATTCGTCATAACTATACATTAGAAATCTAAATTATAAGCGGTTGCCCACAGCAGTCATATATATTTCTTGTAATTATTTTAAGACATATGACTTTACAACTTTATGACAACCTTGTGAATCCCCCAATTATATTTATGTGAATAAGGGCATACATTTTAGAGTGCGAGCCAAATCTGGTGAAGAGGAAATTCTAGGTCAAAATTTAGTAGAGTATCTATTTCTTGAAATAAAAACTGCGTTACGGAAATTACTTGTTAGCTGTGTATATAGGCCAAATAGTAGTATATGTATGGCACGTTTTTTTAAGTCTTGAAATTCAAACACCCTGTTATGATGATATAAGAATGGAAGGAGATTTCAACTCCAACATCTTGGTTGATTCTCCTCTTACCAATGCAGTGATTTCTCTTGGGATTTTTTCACCAAACTTAAGTTTAGCTACACATTTTACTACATAAAATAGTACACTACTTGATTTCTTTAATGTCAGCGATAATTAAAAAACACTCCTTCATGACCAACTCAGAGCGTGCTGTTTTTCTAAACATGATCTTATATACATGTCATATGATCAAACAGTAAGTTTTCGTGATTTAAAAAAAAATAATTATGTAATTCTAGAGAAGGAATTTTTCAAGATTGATTGAATACTTTTAAATCACTTGATATCTGTAGATGATCAGCTACTCTTGTTGGAAGAAAACATAGTTAATCTATTTAATAGTGCTGTTTTACTGAAAACGAGAATTATTAGTCAAAAGAAAAAACTTTGGTTTTCCAACTCCATAAAAGATTCAATTGCTCGTCGAGATTTTGCATACGGTCGATGGAAGCGATTTAAAACTTCTCAGTTACTCAAAGAAAAGAAAAAATTGCACGAAGGCTGACTAATAAGTTAGTTAAAAGACGAAAACTGATTTCTATGCCTCGAAATTATCCTCTGCAATAGTTTAAAAACAAACATGGAATACCATTCGAGAAATTGGCATCGGTAAGGTTAAGAGCCAAGAACCCTGTACAATAAATCAAAAATTTGTTGATGTGCCAATGGTGGATCCAGATCGTACCAAGTATCAGATTTTCGATGGTTCTGAAAATGGAAAATTTTCCTTCAGTGGCATAACTCAAAACGACGTTTTGTCTAGTTGTTTATCAATAAAGTCAAATGCCGTTGGCTCAGATGGAATACACCCTAAATTCGTTCGGATTTTATTACCACAACTACTATCACATGATGATCACAGTAGGAGACTACTGAATATTGTATTTAAAAACATTGTACGGTATGTTTTTGGTCTAAAACGATATGGCAGAACCGCAGCTGTTGTGAAGCGGTTATATGACATTTGTTTTGATGACTTAACAAAAACTAGAGTGCTTATCTTTTTGGTTATGTATACTCGTCAACCCGAACATCTTTACAAACGATTGGTTTTCTCAGGATCAACCAGAGGACGTGGCAAACATTTTTTATGGCTTAACAAGTTGAAAACGGCTAAAATAATGGCTAATAGCTAAACTCATTTTTAATGGCTAAACAAGGTGAAAAATGGCTAAATATAGCCACCGAATAGCTAAATTGGCAACACTGGTAATATGTGCTTGTAAATCCACCTTTTCTATACCGAAGGTTAAAAAATAGTTTTTGATTATACTGGCAGTCAATATGTACGATGTACAGTCGCTTATAAAAATAATTTTAAGTTTTGCATGTAATTTTTTTTTTGGATCGAAACTTTTCAAAAATTGTGTGAATCCGCCAAGTACCTCACTCAATCGCTATTAAAATATTTCCTAGAAAGAGGACTTAATTCTTAACAAATTATCTAAAAACAGCCATAGCAATTATGTATGTTCACTTCCACTTTAATTTATACATTTTTTTTTCCTATAAAAGCCCCACCATATCACACTTAATCTAAATACGTTCAAATTGTATAGGGCATAGAAAACGACTAAAACAGAAAGAAAGAGACAAAACCCCAACTCATCTGTATTAGTTAGAATTTTTTTTTCATAACTTTAATATAAGTTTACGTCCTGCCAATACCTGACGAAAATTCTCCTGATCACGGTTCCCGTTCTTCTGATCGGATAAGTGCTGCAGTATTTCTTCTTCTTACACAGCGTTTACATTTGAAAGTACTGGCAAGACATAAGAACTGTCTTCGTAACGTAGGCGTCCATACAGTAATAAAGACAGTTCACTTTTTAAAGCATGACAAACGTGAATGTTGCCTTAACTGACCAAAAATTAAAAATCAACATTTTCATTGATTCTGATTTTTTGCACACTTTCAAATGTCCACAAAAAATGTTAGCATCTTTCGACCGAAATTTGCGAATCTATTAACAAAAAACAAAAGCCTCTATCTAAAAAAGATAATATGGAAAACGCTTAAAGGCCATACTTAGAGCTTGCATAATATTGTCAACATACTGACATTGTCAAAACAACTGGTAGGTTTTGCAAGAAAAATAGAAGTAACAGTCTATAGCGCTTTATCCATTTTATATTTTAGTTGTTATTATAGTTTTTGCTTCACCTGCAAAATTTTCAAAATGCTGAATAGGGCCTTTTGCGTTTTAGGTGACGATATATTTATTTTTTTACTTTTTTCTTTTCTTTTCTTTTGCGAAAAAAACTTTAAATTACTGTTAGCAAATATCAAATCACTGTCCAGTTTTACGGTCTACGAAATTTGCAAGACAGGAACACGGAACGAATTATTTACTAAAGCTCGATTCAGTTTCGTCCATTTTCTTTAACACACTTTTTTTAAAAAAATTAATAATTTGGTAACTGTGCTTTGTATAATCGTTTACATCTGTAAACCATATGGTAGCTTTGTTTGTCCGGACAAAATTTCCGAAATGGGTGAATCGTTCTGCAGAACACTCTCTGTAAAAAAATTATTCTCCGGACAAAAATATTGTTCGGAACGCATGGGTGAATCGACCTTAAATTACCAGAAAATATGAATTGAACAAAGACAATTTTGCACCATTCTCGTCCAAACCAAAAATTTCTTATAGTAAAAGTACACGTAGAAAAAAATGGTTGGAGGTAATCATATTCTAAGAGCAACATACTATGGTTGGATTTTAACAATGTTTATGTTTGCAGGTTACCATATTGTGTTTAAAGTATGGTTAAAATCAACATAAATTTTCCCGAAATCATCCATAAATGTCAAAATTAACCATAATAATGGTCAAAACTAACAATATTATGTCCAAACTTACCCTGCAAATAATAGGACCAGTCCAAACACGCGTGTAAAGAGTAGTCCACAAAGGACCAGGACTAGTCCAAAAGTAACCCAAACGTATGG
The DNA here is from genome assembly GCA_949318255.1 of Pollenia labialis. Classification (NCBI taxonomy): domain Eukaryota; kingdom Metazoa; phylum Arthropoda; class Insecta; order Diptera; family Polleniidae; genus Pollenia; species Pollenia labialis. The sequence continues at coordinate 146,836,668 of OX439139.1, forward strand.
AAAAACCTGGTCTATTTAACATTACGATGTCCTAGGAGAGGATCATATAACCCACCTTTGGACCACTAAGGATTAGTTTTAAAACTACTCCATGGTATACTCAAGAGGATTAGTTTTGAAGTCGTTTAAAAACGAAAGCACGTCGTTAAAAAACGAAGACATGTCGTCTCACTACAAACACTTTTTAACAATGACATGGTCCATGCTTGCATTACATCGGACCAGTCCATGGAGTAGTCCATTTTATCAAAATGGGTCAGGTGGTCCAATTTTATTTGCTGGGTAACCATAATATGGTCAACATTTAACAGAATTTTTACAAAAGTAACCATATTATTGTTAATTCTGACCATGATATTCAATGTTAATCATATTATGATTATTTATTTCACCCATTTTTAAATTTGTTTCCTAAGTGTCATGTTATAATTTTATTTAAATTTGTATTCCTGATTGGTGTGGTTGTTCCACTGTTTTAAAAAATCGCCTTTGTTTCATATTCCAGTCTAAGACGACCGTTATTACCATTTTTTCTGTTCTACTAGTTTATTCTACGTAAATTTATGTATTTTAATCAATAATTAAAATAAAATGAATGAGAATTTTAAGCAAACTGAGCAACTATTGTAAAATTCAATATTAAATATTAACCATATTATAACCATATTTGGAGGAAGCCATAATATGGTTATAGCTTTTTGATGGATGAATTTAATAATAATATGGTTGCCGTGATAATAATATGATCAAGGTTACCATAATATGTTTAAGTGTATGGTTAAAGCTTTATTTTATTAAAACAATATATTGTTGAATTTAACTATATTTGAAGTTTCAAGGGAGGTTAACACTTTATTGTTAAATAGAAACAAAATAATATCAATCGTGAAAAAAGTTTTGTTAAAAACAACAAAAGTTTATTTGTTGCCATTGCAGGGACCATAATATGTTTTTTTAACCATACTTCAACCATGTTTATTCTCTGCGTATATGTGTGGCTTGATTTAAGCAAAAAGTTATGACTCAAAGTTAACTAAAACTTACTTGACTATTAAAATTCATGTTAATTCTATAGTTACTTTAATTCAGTTTTCGTTGTTTATGGCCAATTTCACCAATTCTTTTTAAATATCAATTCATATTTTCATATAGTCTTTTATATAATTTTATTTTTATTTGTTATGAAAAACGAATTTTAAACATAAATTGATATTAAAATAAATTGGTGAAATCGGCCATTAATATTTTACAAAATACGAAGAAAAGACTGAAAAGCATGTAGCATTAGTTAGTTTAAGAAAACTTAAAATGGAAATAAGAAACTTTTTATTGATTTGCTTAGCATGTCGATTAAAATAAAAATTAATTGATTCAAAGCATTTGTTTCTTGATGCAAGAAAATCAGGAAAACCAAACTTACATTAAGCAAATGCAGCTTGATTTAAAAACTATCTTTCTTATTTTAAATATAAAAACAAGCTACTTTTTAATTTTATGTTTCAATAAATTTTTGATCATTTGAAAAACGGGAAGGTTTTTGATCATAAGAAAATGTTTCTTTATTTAAGAAAATTTTGATAAATACCAAAAAAAAAAAAACAAGTTAAAATCATGAAATTATTTTTGAATTTTCTTGTTTCAAGAAACGAAATTGATTAATTTAGAAAATGAACTTCTTTCCATGTTGACAAGACAGTTGGTTTAGTATTAGGAAAACGTTTGCAGGTATTGCTACTGTCTTGCCAGTTTGTACTGGCAAATGTAAACGCCGTTATAAGCAAATGTTACTGCCATCGTTTAAAATATTTCGATCTTGTAGGTTTGGGTGCGATTTTGGCCCTTTTAAGTACACCCAGAGAAAAAACATGTTTAAATGTGATCACCTCCAACAAAACTATTGTTAAAGAAAATTTTAAACATATTATGTTTCATTTAACCATATTATTGTAAGCGGCAGCCATATTATGGTTGCCTAAGAACATGCTATGGTTAAATTTAATCCAAAAGTGTTTAGCATACTTATAATAGCATGGTTGATTTTCAACCACAGCATGTTGTTCTTCGAAAAGAGGGAAATAGTATTGTTAGTTTTAAAACTAATTATTATCATATTTAGCCACAACATGTTTAGAGGCAACCATAATATGGTTGTGGCTTCTTGATGGAGGACTAATTCGACCATAATATAGTTGTAGGTAACAATAATATTGCTATATTAAACATAGTATGTTTAAAATTTTCTTTAAAAATAGTTTTGTTGGAGGCGACCATATTTAAACATCTTTTTTCTCTGCGTGTATTTAACTGAATACTTTATGATAATAGTTTTTACTAATGCTACATTGAGGTCTTTGTGAATGTTTGAGTTTTTTACGTATGATATCGAGATGTTGTCGTGAAAAATTATCATTAGCAAAGGTTGATGTTTGGGTGTTGTTGTTGGTTGATTGGCGTGCTTATGCTTTATATCAGATACAATAGAAGTCCTAGATTACTTCCCTGTGAGATTACAGCATTAATTGGTTGAGGAGAACTTAAAAAATTCCCTACTTTAATACTTCATTTTCAACAAGTTTTTTAATTAAGCTTTAGTTTATGTATGAAGCTTTAACGCCACACCTCATCAAAAGCTTGAGAAACATTAATGAAGGACGCAGATCCATATTTTTTTTATTCAAAAGTTCTTGCATGTGCCCGTGCAAAAAAACTGAATTGGCAAATTGGTTTTTTTTGTTGTTTTCTTACGAAGACAGTAAAATGAAGCAGTTTGTTTTTTTATTTTGTTTTTTCTTTTTACCCACTTACAACTACAATTCGAGTCGGAAAGAACTTAACCAATTGTAGGGGAATGTAAGAAAAGATAAACTCACTGTTTATTGTTGGTGTTTGGTTTTGACTTTGAGTGTTTATAATTCTTATTCGCTTTAGGGTTTTATTTGTATAATATTTTTGGCCTTTCTAAAATCTTTGGAAAAGGTTTCCTTATGAGCTGGCCTAAGCAACTAGTGAAATGCGCATAGAAGCTAGCTTTCCCTCAACAATAAATTTCTGTGTATTTATCAAATATGAAAAACTGGGAATTTAGCACGTCATACGGAAATCGTATTAATAATAAATTTTGTATTCCCGAAAATAACCTTGCTAATCTTCTAATGACGTTTACATTTATGTGTTTGTTCGATTGCGCTGTGTTCTTTTCTGAACACAAATTGATGATTTGGAGCTCATCTACATCCAGTACTGGGTTAATATATAAATTAATAGCGGAGTTAAGTATTAGTCTTGCAAAGCGCAAATGCAAAATATAGTAGCCTTTTGTTAAATCCAACAACTAAACTCGCAAAATTTCCGTTAGAGTTCATTAAAGTGCTACGATTGCATTTGAAAATAAGGAAACAGGCCTATATGACTCAACTTTTGTGTACCCTTTACCTGCCTTAGGTATCATGGTAACTAGAGGGGCTTTTAATCCTGAAAAAAGTTTTCAATTCGTAAAATAGTATTAAAAATTATAAGGATTATTTTTATTCCTATGCGGGGTGGATAACTTCATAAGCATTTTGTTACTTATTTGGTGTTTGAACTAGTTCGAATAACCTTTTCAGTAACCTTTGTCTCAAATGTGAGTGGTTTTCTTTTTCAACATTGTTTCTTGTCCAACTTTCGTTCGAGTTACTCAGGAGGAAGTTTAGATACTACCGGACTTTTAAGATATTTGGTTGTACGCGATATTATGAATCGGCAGAAGTTCTCTAAGATACTTTTCCAAAGACGTTGTTTTTGAGCCTGGAGCCTTTCTAAACTTTTTCGTGTATTCTTTCAGTTAATTTTTAAGCTAAGAAAATCTGTGAAGCTGGCATTCTTTACGAACTCCTCTTTTTTTGCCAAGAATCGTTTGCAAAATATATTTTGTTATATCTGGCTTTTGGCTATGGAAAAATGTTGGACAGCTAGTTGGATATTTATTTAAATATTGGCCATAGATAGGTCTATATCTTCTGGTTTGTGAAGCGATACATTCTCTGTTCAGTGGGTACTGATTTTTTTTTTTTTACTAGATAATCAGACGGGGATCGATTTTTTTTAGGGTTCATTACTAACATTCTCAAAAATTGTTTCCATCGGGATGTTTTTAACCACGGCAAAATCGTTTACATCTGGAATTTTCTGCTGATCAGTTGGTGGGTTCTCCGTCCGCTATCGCATTTATCCCATTAGTAAGCAATGTGTTATCTTTGTTGTTGTCATTTCACCAGAGACCGAAAATAACTGTTAATTTTGAATTTTTGATTAAAAAAAGCAACCTCAAGGCTATGTCGGAGAATGAAACCAAGTATACCATATTGAAAGTCTTGGACCAAATTGTCAGAAAATGCGATGCTTTTTAAAAATCTGATTTTTATTTTTTCAGGCAAAAATAACAGTTATTTTTTGACTTTTATTTTTTCGAGCAGAAATAAAAGTTATTTTTTGACTTTTATTTTTTCTAGCAAAAATAACAGTTATTTTTGACTTTTATTATTTCGAGCATGAATAAAAGTTATTTTTTGACTTTTATTTTTTCGAGCTGAAATAAAAGTTATTTTTGTGTTTTCAACCCCTTTGACAAAGAAATTATTATTTAATATTCCAAAAATTCTTTTCTAAATAAGTAAATTTAACGATTCACTATTGCAAATTATTTTCACTGAAAAATTATCTTTGTTTGAAAAAGTTTTTAAATAAATATAATGAATTTATCACAAAATAACTTTTATTTCAGCTCAAAAAATAAAAGTCAAAAAATAACTTTTATTTCTGCTCGAAAAAATAAAAGTCAAAAAATAACTTGTATTCATGCTCGAAATAATAAAAGTCAAAAATAACTGTTATTTTTGCTAGAAAAAATAAAAGTTAAAAAATAACTTTTTTCTCGAAAAAATAAAAGTCAAAAAATAACTTTTATTTCTGCTCGAAAAAATAAAAGTCAAAAAATTACTTATATTTCTGCTCGAAAAAATAAAAGTCAAATAATAACTTTTATTTTCTGACTTTTTCGATAAAAGTTATAACAGTTACGGTCCCTGCATTTCACACTTTAGGAATTTTGATGGCAAATTTTTATTTTGTTTTAGTCAGTTTCTTGTCTAGTCGTTTGCAAATGGTATAGGGTATTATTTAGTGAAGCTAAATCAACTATTCCTTTTTACTTGCCTTAATTTTAATTTGTTCTTCCTTTTACATATACACAAGCACTCATGCAGTAGTTGCTCTTCTCAACACTATGTGATTTTCTTGTATAACCGCATAAGTAACTTTTTGTTAAATTTGAGTTAATAGTATTTTTTATTAATCTTGCAAACTTCATAATGATCTAAACATTTATGAAATAACAATTAAAAAAAAAATTCTATATATATTTAAATACCGCCTACGTTGTGTTTAAACACAATTTAATTTTATAATAATTCAGTTATATGAACTTAAAATCTTGATATGTAAATAGTTTTTGATAAAAAAGTTTCGTCGTTGACATGGATTGTTTTAACTGCTTCTAATTCTGATGTTCTGATCTACTCATTTTAGCGCGTCTTTGTCTCACATTTTTCTACCAGGTTTGTATTATTTATATTTACAAGATCCATATTTTCAAGCTTAAAGGTTTTAGTCTCTCTTGAGAATTTTGATTTTAAGACATACGTGGTTGTTAAAAAAAACGTTAATTTTTTCAAATGTTTTACTTCTTTGTACTTACTCGTACAAAGTTTTGCATAGAAGCAGTTTTTTTTATTTTAAACAATTATTTATATTTATAGGGAGAATAACAACAACTACTCAACTAAAAACGAGTGAATAATTATGAAACGGATATTAAGCAGACGCACACATACGTACATACATACATAATACAAAGGTATATATGTGTATATTTACATACGCTGTTATATAAGAATTTGAGTAATAAAACGTAAAATGCCTTATGTCATTTTTAAGAAAAAAATATTCAATAAAAAATCTGGAATATTAACTTTTTATTATTTATTTTTTTTTAATATAACGCCATCCCTCTATTTAAGAAGAGATCATCGGTTTTAACTTTTCAACGATTTTTTTTACAGTTTAACAAAGTCCTTAAGAGGTCAGTCAGGACCTAAAAATTATGAATAAATTTTTATTTATTTCATGTTGTAAAATTTCTATCTTCATAAAAATCATTAAATGAAAGTTTAATTCAATTTACTTTAGCCTTATTAAAATAAAATTAAAATTTGGATTAAGAACCATAAACAGTTCAATAAAATAACCACATTACTTATACCACACTCCCTTAAAAAAAATGTTAATTTCTATGATACTATTGCTGAAAAGAATCTTTGCATCAATCCACAAGTAAACATCACAAATTTTTTGTATGCGTCCGATACATGCAGCACATAAGTAAACGTCAGAAATTCTCGCAGACTGCATAATGTAATTTTTAAATACATACTAAGAGCAAATGCAAACATTTTATGACTGTACTGAATGATTATAAAAAACAAGTACTGGCTGGAGTATATTTCTTTGATTTCTTGCACTCTCACAATACTATTTAAATTGTGCGATGAACAGTAACGCATAGCATTTGTCAATGTGGTGTTAATGAAGATGACGTTTAATTTACAATTATTATCTGTTTTGTAAAGTGAAACCCTATTAATACGATTTTTTGGTTCTTATAAGTTAATAAGTGGAATTCAGTGTTTAGAGAAAATGGTCTTAAAAAAACAACGCAAAATATCGTTGTTCTTTTTGTTCCGCTAGATATTTTGCAATTTCAGTTTTGTAAGAACATTTGCTAACTATATATTTCATGCTCTAAAATGGCATAATTTGTGTAAATAACATGAGTAAATAATATAGTTAGTTTAAATGTAGACTTGTCTATTTATATAAGAACATCTATTCCAATGTGTTTGTATGTGTGTTTTTATTTATTGCTCAAGTTGTCCTATAAACGAATGTTTTGGAAAAATAGTTATTAGAATATTCATAATCGTAGCAACATTTTTAGAATTTTGCTTCACAGAAAAATCTCGATTTTTGGCATAGCAAAAATGTTCATAAATTAAAAAATAAAGTAATAATTATAAATTTAACATAAAGTTGTTGATATAACTGTATTTGCAAAAATTATATACGTAAGACAAAAGTCATTAATATTTATGTTAAAACGCATAAATTTTACTTGAAGATAATGAATGCCAGATTGACTCATTCTTTTCTTTATTTAAATAAAGAGAAAAGCAAATTCAACTCGGGGTGAGAGAATATGATATTCTTCTCTTATCAATAAACTCAGACTTTTTGAAAGAAAACTTTAATAGTGTAAACCTACCCTAATAGGATTTTTACACTGATCAACATCTAACATATATTATCAATGATGTAGAAAATGTGAAACACTCGTTTACATTGCTCACATCTGCCATCAAACAAAAATGTCACGATTTTTGAAAAAAATTTTTTTTTTTTAAATAAAAAAGGTTTTTTGCTACAAAAGTGCCAAAATTTTAAAAGAAAATAAACAAATGCAAGTGCATGGCTAAAAAAACTCAACTGGCAACATGCTTTATTTTTTGCGAAAACAATTACAATTAATGTTGGAAGAATTCCTAAAAAATCTGTTGCTTATAATTCTTATTCGCTGAACAGTTTTATTTGTTTAATATCTTTAGTTTTTCTAAAATCTTTGGATGGAGTTTCCTGACGATCTGGCCTAAGCAACCAGTAAAATGCGAATAGGAATGGCTTATCTCTTCAACAATTAATTTCAGTGTTTTTATCAAGAATAAAAATTGGGAATTAAGCACGACAAACAAAATCTTGTAAACTAAAAATTTTTGTATTCCCAAAAAATTACTTTGTTATAAAAAATACTTAACAAAAAAACATTTCAATAAAAGAGAAAACTTAACAAATGGCAACGTTGCTTTCAACACAAACTTCTTTTTGTTAGTGATGCCACAATAATAATAGAACTAATTTCCACTTTTCTAGTGATGATACTTAAATAATCGAACGAAGAAGAATATAATAAAATGAGATCTTTTAAAGATGCTGGTTTTTAGCCTCATGTGGTTCTTATGGAAAGATGTTCACATCTTCGCAAATTGATGGTAGATGTAAGATGTTGATCAGTGTAAAAAGGCTAAAAAGCTTTATTTAAAAAAATTCAGGCCTGCAATTTGGAAAAAGTCGAAACAATGGGGGTACAGTTTACTTTTCTAAGCTTACATAATCTTAAAAATTTTGGAATAAAGAAATGAACATTAATTTCCATGTGCAGAGGTTTGTTAAAATCAAATTAATACAATTTCTTTAAAATTTTTTTAAAAGTATTTAGAAAATTATTATAAATTATAGGTAATTAAGATTTTTGTCAAGTTTTCATCTAATAAAATGAATTTGTTAAGTTTTCTTCTAATAAAATGGGATTTACGTTTTTACTTTATGGAATGTTTTTATTTCTTTTATAATAAAGCTTTGAGTTTTCTAATTACAAACCAAAATAAATAAACGCTATTATTCATCAGCTAAACAAACTTTATTGTAATTAATTGTAGGGTCCACACAATTTATTCAATGCTTTAAGTAACGAACTAAAACGCTTAATGATGCAAATAAAACAACCTTATTTAGAGGTTTCTTGAATCTTCCTCTACTACTAATTTCTAGTGTTCGAAAATAAACCGAATATTATTAAGCGTAAGGTACACACACACACACCCAGAAACGATATCTATTCTCTTAATGTTTGTGCATCAGTACACAACTCTCAATACATTTCATAACTATTTTCACAAAAGACTTAAAAAGCACATCAAAATAAGAAAAAAGCAATAAAAAGCGTAATTTTGAGATCTATGAAAGCGTACAAAGCTTCCAAGTTAATTTTATATTGAAAGAAAAGTAAACCAGTTAGAAAGTAACATCATAAAATAACTGCCGTTTTATTATTTATTAGAAGTTTTCACTTTGTGCTACAAAAAAAATATATAATCCAATTAATTGGGATCTTTATTTATATAAGCGGTATAGCACAAATTATGGTGACGAAGTCCGTACCCAATAAAAAAAATGGAGCTTCCAACGAAGCAGGTTTATAAGGAAGAAATGTAAGAGTTTCGCTTACCATCTCTCTTACGGAAGACATACATTTTATATGGAGAGTTCCCACTTTAAAGCAATACATTTTTGACACAAACAGCACTTTATTCAGTGACGACATCTGAGTAACTGCTCTATAGGATGGGCATTGGCGCTGGGTATCACAAAGGGACCAACAAAGGACCCAAGTTAGTTGTCTCTGCCCATAGAACCTAACCTAACCTAACCATATTACGATTATTATTGAATAGTATTATGACCAAATATATTCGTAATATTACGTCATAATATTTTTTCCTAAATTATATTCTTATCATATTAATCGTAATAAGTTAGGAAATAATCATATTATTGTCATGTTAATCATAATAAATTTATAACTAATCATATTATGATACAGTGGTGCTGTCACTACAATAAAAAGTAAATTGACATTTTTTTACATCGATTTTTTATTTTGTGGCATTTTACAATTTTTTTTTATGTAAATACAATTTCTATACATTTTTTATTTTTTTAAACTTATTTTTTTAATGAGTATTTAGTTTTAATTGTTGAACCACTCACTAAGAATTAATTTGATTTTACAAATGGCGCTAACATAATATTATTTGAGTAAACATTTGTATTTTAATCCTATGTGAATAATGTTTTTTTTTATAAAGATAATAATATTTGTAAGTGCTGCTTAAACATACTATGACTACACGTATAGAAGGTTATCATAATATGTTTTCAAAGCAATACTTATTTAGTTGTTAGAAAAATGATTATTTATCGGTCAACAATTCTAAAATTTATAATTGCGATAAACGTTGGCATGTTTACAGTAACTATAATTTTGCTAATATTTAATAAAAATTATAATTTTTTGTGTAAGACAACAATATATTGTTACAATTAACATAGTGTAGTTTCTGTAACCACGCCCAACCGTAGTTTTTCTTTGCGTGCAGTTATTTTTTTTAGTATTCAACCTTCCAAACCTGTTTCGTATTAAGGGAATGCAGTGTTAATAGTTCGTTAGCTTAATTTACTGCATCTCTGTATGTCTTATTGCGTAGCTCATAATGCATCATTAGTGCTTCGCAAAATTATAAAAAGTTTTTTTGGGTATTCAGTGTGCAGAATCGAATTAACAAAGTTCAGAGAATTGTAGTTCACCTAATAACAAGATATTTTGCATTACATTCAAAAAAAAAGCTGCAGATATTCAACTTATTAAAGGGGAATTCCATAAATTGCATTCTCTCTTTCTGGAATCAATTGTGGATTGTGAATTCGACATAGAGGTGACAGACGTCCTATTTTAAGCAGTACAAGAATTGATTTTTTCCACTGTACTGTTTTATTCACAACACCCAAAACAGTACGTAAATGTACTGTTTTTTACAATTTGGACTGCTTTTTGTACTGTTTTTTTGGTTCAGTCTACAAAAAAACAAAGCTATTAAAAAAAATCGCTGTTAAAGAATTACACATTTGGGGTGTTTCAAACAGTATGCTATAAAGTCATATTGTCATAATATCCTAACATTTTACAAAAAAGTTCTAAATAATACGACTTTTAATGCTTTGTTTATTATTTTGTCATAAATACACAGTTATGAAGTGTGTTATTATTTTAGGACATATAACTAACTGACTAGCGTGTGAATCACCCATTTGTATTTTCCTATACCAGTACCCATGTTCTGTAACTTTAGTGAGAACTTCTCGAAGCGAAAAGATATGAACAAAATATTCCATTGTTTCCCGAAAAGTGAGAGAAAAGTATGTATGTAACTCATGTCGAATCAGAAAAGATTACGTCGTTACGTTATAAATATCATGACATTGCACTCGCAGCCGATGTGACACTGCAGACGTGGAGAACGGCAGTAACACATATCGTTGACGGCGACCAAAATTTACTAAAATTGAAAACGTTTCAACGACGGCGGCAAAAATACAACCGCCGGCTATACCAAATAATGTAAAGTGCGACTTTTATGTTTGTTGTTTGCAAAAGAGCATTGAAAACATTCGCATATTTTATAAAAATGTTTAAAGCAAAATAATTAACCAATAAAAAAATGTGCCAAGAACAAAATATAATTATAACTATTCTTTATATTTTGCATTTTTTATTTGTTTTTAGTATTAAGATTTTTTCTCGACCCATTTTTATTCGTTTATTAACTAGGTTAGGTTAGGTTCAATGGGCAGCCGTCACGACGACGGCTTACTTGGGTCCTTATATCGTTCTCTTTGTGATACCCTTAGCCAGTGACAAGAGACAGCCAGTGTCAACTAGACTATTTCCCAGAGGTCACAGAGAGATCGATTTCAGTCCCACATTAGACACATCGTCCAGACATGGCAATTCCGGTCTCCCAAAATGCCTAAACCTTATGTCCCCCAGACTGGGGCATTGCTATACAAAGGGTCCGCCAAATAATTTTTTTTTTTTGAAAATGCTATAATAAAAAACTACAGAATATTTTCTCAAATTTCTTTTTTTATTTGAAAGTACAATCCTTCCGGTTAATATTGGAAAATAATTTCATTCAAATGGCTGCCTCGGCTGGCCATGCAGTAGCATACACGATCGGTCCAATTTTTAAGCACATTATCAATTGTGTGCAGATGTATTTCACCAATGGCTTCACGAATATTGTCCTTTTAAACGTCAATTGTCTCTGGCTTGTTGGCGTCACACTTATCTCTGACGGCACCCCACAAATATAGTCCAACGGTGTCAAATCGCAGCACCGAGGTGGCCAAATTACATCAGCTCTGCGGCTGATAATGCGATCCTCAAAAACAGGGCGCAAAACATCGAGTGAAGCTTTGGCTGTGTGGCACGTAGCGCCATCCTGTTGAAACCAAATGTTGCCAATATCCTCCTCTCCAATTTTTGTGAACAAAAATTCGTTCAACATGGCCCGATAACGATCGCCATTGACTGTAACGGCCACTCCTTGCTCATTTTTGAAGAAAAATGGCCCAATTATGCCTTTTGGACCAAAATCCGCACTAAAGAGTGACTCGAATTGGATGCATCGGCTTTTCAATGTATGCGTGCGGGTTTTCTGTGCCCCAAATGCGACAATTTTGCTTGTTTATATACCCGCCACGATCAAAATGAGCTTCATCCAAAATCCGTTCGCAATTTTCGCACACATGCTGCAACATTACCATGATTTTCAAAGTTATGTCGCAATATTTCCCAGCGTTGTTCAAGCGTATACACAACCATATTCGTTCAGCGAAAGGATAAAACTAATTATATGTCAAATCAGACATGAGCTAAGTGTTACCATTCACGAAATAAGCACTAGTTAAAAAAAACGTTAGATTGCGGACCCGTTATATGCACTAACAAATCAGCAAAAGTGATACGGATTAATTAACTATTCACTTAAGATTTAAACTAAAATTATAAATAATTCTTAGATAAATTTGGATTTAAATTAACAAGAAAGTTACCACAAATTTCACACTAAATATAAAAGTTGGGAGTTTTTCAATTCAGTGAACTTAATATAACCAGTAAATAATTAAATTTTTACTTTTGCTAAATATGTTCGAATCCTGTGTTATGACTTTCCGTTGTTGTTCTTGGTTAAAAAAGGAATATTATATTTTATATATAAAAAAAAGAAATTGTTAAATGTACATTATACAATTTTATTTGTTTTAAAATTAATTATGTTGGCTTTTGTTGTGTTTTTTGGTAAATAATTAAATTAAAATAAATAAAACCATATTATAAATCATTATTTTTAAATGTATTTGTAAACATTCACAAACAACACACTACTACTAGACACGTGTACCCAACAAACACGATGGTTTGACTGGGTAAACACTATTAATTACCATTATAAAAAATGCGAATAAGAAAAAGATAAAACGGGATTAGTTTATTCTTTAATACAGTTGCTACGCAGAGCAAAGACAATCCTTAAAATAAAGAAGAGAATTCTGTATTTTTAACAACTTTGGGATGAGGAAAACGTTTATTTATTTTTCAGAAGCAGCCAGGATGCCAAATGTTTAACTCACAGTTAATTTTATTAAATAATGAATTTTAATTAATAAAAAAATATAGCAATATATATTTATAAAACAAAATTATTTTTTATTTACATATGTTCCACATTTGAGAAAAACGTTTGAAAGCAAGTTGAACATTAAAGAATAATTTTTCTAATCATTTTCAAACGTGTACCGTTTTAGAAAATTATTTCCAATTTGAAATCAAACCTCCGTGTTTGTTGGGTATGACGACACTAGTGCAAGTATTAAAATATTTAAATTTTGTAAAAAATTTTGTGAAAATTAGGAATGTGCTACATATTAATATATTTGCACATACAACAATTATAAATGAGTATTTAAATCAGGGATGATAAATGAGAAAGAAAACCCATATCGTACCAACGAACTCTAAAGATCGTACTTTTTCAACCCCAATAGTACTAAATAATTTTTTACATATTTACAATAACATTTGGTTTGTTGTGCTTAATTCCCGGTTGTTAGTCTTGATAAAAACTCAAAAATTTATTGTTGGAGGCTAAGCTTGTTTGTATCACTGGCTGCTTAGGCCAGAACATCTTTTTTTCTTATAAACAAAAATTTAATACAACAAAATGAAAAGGTACTTAAAAATCATTTGTACATGTAAAGTATAGATACCAAAAATAAACATGTTTATTAATTAATAAATACATAATCCAATTTTTTTACGCACCAAAACCACATCGCGATTCTTGTTCTATAATTCATTCCAAGAGACTTTGCCAATGAAACCATAGGTCAAAAATTAATTTCGAGCCCCCTGATTTTTCAAAATATTCAATAATAGAGACAAAACAATTGTATTTGCTCTTGCCAAAACTGTATTATTTTAGGGTCAGGAAATCAATTTATTTTTTTTATTGCTGCCAGCGAGTGCTTCCGTTCACTTTTTAGAATTTATCGTCTTTTTTTTTGTGAAAAATTTATGAAATTGTTGTGAAAATGGACGAATATTTCTCAAAATCAATCTCAAATTTTAAACCAAAATAAAAATTTTAAGCGCTCTAAATAAAAAAATTAAAAAAAAAAATAAAAAAAAAAAAGTTTCCGTTAGATGTCATAAAACCTACGAAATTTTGCAGTTTCTTCTTTGGAAGACCAATTGCTTTCAAACACGTTTGGGAGGAAAAAGAAATTGCCATTTACTTTTCCCTCTCTCAAGACTTGACGTGTCAAACTTGACGTGTGTGAACCGGCACTTTTATTCATTGGACAGTAAATACTAGTTGCCATTTTATATCAATTAACAATTGGTTTACAAGTTTGGAAATAGTACTAACTGAGTCACGGGGGTACCAGCGTACTTTTAAGTTTTGAATTGTACCAAAAAAAATACAATTGTACCAACTTAATCAACCGTGATTTAAATATTTCTACTATTTAATATTGATTCAAAATGCATTGTCTGCCTATGATTTATAACAATTAATGTGGTTCATTTATGATTAGCATAATTGTTAAATAAAAAACTTTCATTTTATTAATATTAATTTAAGGGATATTATAGTGTATTAAAAAAATAACAATTATAATTTAAATAAATAGATTTTTTCAATTAAACAGCTTACTTTTAGGGAGGTACAGGGTAGCGTATAGGTAACCTAACAATTTTAATTAAAAATAAATTTTTATCAAAGTATTTTTTTTGGGAAAACAAAATTTTTAATTTACAAGATTTTGTTTGTCGTGCTTAACTCCCAGTTATTATTCTTAATTAAAACACTGAATTTTAATGTTTAAGAGATAAGCTATTCCTATGCGCATTTCACTGGTTGCTTAGGCCAGATCGTCGGGAAACTTCATCCAAAGATTTTAGAAAAACTAAAGATATTAAACAAATAAAACTGTCAAGCGAATACGAATTATAAGCAACAGTTTTACTTGTAACCAGGGCTGTGGATTCGGAGTTGAAGAGTCGAAGTTGAGGTTTTTGTACCGCAGTCGGAGCCGCAGTACCCACAAAAACTCGTTGAAGTCACATAAAAAATTTAAAACATTTTTTTAATATTTTCCAAACTAAAAATTCTTCGAAATTGACGAAACTTTTACTGAAAAAGATAAGCAGGCGAGTGAAGTTAAGCCTGGGCCAAGCAAGATCTTCACAATGTCAGGTACCTGTAATCAATTTTTTTAAGTCTCTAAATATATCTGTGGCTATGACTGAAGAAAAGTTCAAGTGCTGTGTCATCGAAATGGTGTATTCTAATGCTTTGCCTTTAACTTTTTTTCTTCTCCTGCTTTTGTGTCTTTAAATGGCGAAATGGGTTCTAAATTTGGCTGTTCTTTAGAAAGCAATAATATTAGAAAATTGGTACTACAGGAGGAAAAAAACCAGAAGGATTTGTTCAAGGAAGTTTTAAATGGACGGTTTGTTTTTTAAAGATGGACGCATGTACACGGCACAGAGTTATATATTTTGCAATTAATGTCCAGTTCATTGATGCTAATAAAAAAGTCGCCACACGTACTTTGGCTGTAAAGGACACTGAAGCGCAGCATACAAGCACGTTTTTGCAAAAACTTGTTATGAATGTTCTAGCAGATTTTGGGCTTAAAAATAAGCAGATTATTTTATTTTGTGACCGATAATGCCACTAACATGGTCAGTACTGTAAATAAGCTGAATGAATATGTAGAAGCATGTAATTTTGATGAAAATGGTGCTTCCGTAGAAGAAATTTTTTATATTGAAGGATTTGTAGATTCTGCTTTACATTTTAGCCAGATACATCACATGCTATGTGCTGCACATACATTGCAACTCTCAATTCGTGATGGCTTGTAAGTTAGATGCGTATCTTGGACGCATCGATATTTTTAAACATCGATGTTTTTCAGAACGATGTTGCCTTCCTACTCGGGTGCAAGCAATAAATTCTAAAGACCCTAAAACTTTAATTGAAAAAATAAAAATTTTGCTCTTATTGAAAACCCCTTTACATAAATGGAAATGGAATGGTGCTTAGTACACAAGCGTTTTTAGGGATGTTTCTGGTACAATATTCCCTATTTAGATTCCATAGTTTTTTTTTTGGATTTATGGTTGTTATGCGAGATTCTGTAGAGCCACGGCGAGGACCCCTGTAGTCTTCGGGAGTCCAAAAAAAGTTCTGGAGTGCTTGTTGGTAAACTGCTCTTGGAGATTATGTGGTAGTGTAAAAGATGCTTGATTATTGTCCATAATAAAGGGCATAGCCTGAAACGCTTGCAGCGCTCTGTTGCTCTATAGCTTCTCTTTACAGATTTTAATATTTGGCAAAACTTAAAAAAGTATTTCCCAGGTCTTAAATTTAAATATTTTAAATTCCTAGTAACTTTTATTATGTCTGTTTGTATGCATTTTATTTAACTTTTAAAACAACCTGGAATTGCCCTTAATGAATTTGTTAGAATTTTAATTAAACTATTTCCTGTTGCGACAAATACAAGTTGTTATAAAAAATTTAGATTGCCTGTCTTAAATTACAGTGTATGGCAAAAATATTATAAAAAATATATTATATTTGTAGAATTAGTTTTTCTATAAATTGGAGTAAAATATTTTTTCAATTTACTGTATTAACTCTACGTCTGTGTTCTAGTTGTTTGATTGTATTAGTATAGTTTTCGTTTTTTTATAGTATTAATGTGTTTGTATATTTACTGTTATTAACACCCCTTGTTTTCTGTTTCTATTGAAAAGGCAGCTTTTCAGTTGTTGACATTGTCGTCTTCTAAAGTGCAGTTGTGCTTCAAATGAAAAACCTAAAAGAGCAGGCAGAACAAAACAATGTTTTCTAAAGCTACAAAATTATTTTCTTTAAGACACAACAAACGTGGCAAGCAAAATGAAAATATAAGAAAAATAAATCTTTTTTGCCCAGCAAATATGAAGCCCTACTTGATAATTAAATTCGAAGATACATTAATGGTCCAAAGATATTAATGTTAGTGTCATACAAATATTTACAATTTTATAAGATTTTACAAAATAATATTTTTTTTTTAAAAGTTTTACATTATAAATATGCTTGTTAAATTTATTGATAATTTTAGAATAGAGAGGTGCAAGGATTTTAGTAGGGCAAAAAATCTGTTTGAATGGATTTTCTATATCAGGAAAAAATTCAATCAACAGTCATTTTATATTTAAATATTTTAGGAAATGAGGCAGTTTTTATTATTTTCGAACTGTACACAGAGATGTAGGGTGAAACTAAACTAGACACTCTAAAATTCTAATACTCCAGGACACACTTGGGAAATATTCGACGAAAAAACCTGACCCACAGGCAAACTGAAATATAATTTTCTTATTTATTATATTTATTTTGATTATAATACTACATCTTAAAAAAACAGATTTTGCTATGTCTAGCAGTGATAGCAGTGATATTAAGACCATCTTTTATCTGACTAACTTTTATCAAAAGTAGTACTTACGCTTTTTTGGTCAAATACTTAATAAGTGTGGCCGTGGCATTACATTCATATACACAAACTTTATTGTATCTAATATCTTGTACACACTTTCATATGAATGTGTTTTCGAATAAAACTGAAAAAAATAAATAAATTCATTACAAAATTTCTAAAATTGTAGAAACTTCGTTTCATTAGTCTGCGTTTGTTTTGGAAATGTATGTATCGGTATTTCCATGATGTTGAATGTGAAAGTCAAACATATTTAAGTGATAAAAGTTTAAAGAAAACAGTCATTTATTTTAACAAGAAAGAGTGCTCTATTTGGCAATGCCGAATCTTTAATACCCTCCATCGAGAGTTTGTATATTTCAGACTTTTATGGCATCTGTTAATAATTAACCAATCTTTATAAAAACTGCCGTCACAGCATTATAATTTTCCGGTTTCAGACCGTAAATAAGTTATAGACCGACCATCAAACAGTTTTATGTTTTTATATCGAGTCATATTGAATTTGTATCAGTTAATGCCGAATTAAAAAGATTCTCAAACAATTTTTACATTGGACCTGTGGTAAACTATGGACCGGTTATCACAAATACAGTAGTGCAATTTTATATTTCACTTTATATAAGACTTTTTATTTATTTTATTTATTTATTTATTCAACTGTACGTAATCAAAAAGCCTTTACAGGCCAAAAACAGATTACAAAATTATATTACACAGAAAAACATATTTCAGATTCTGTAAAGTAATTCAGTAAATCAAACACAAATTTGTTTAAAACAGGACCATTTACAAGAATTGCAAATTCAAACACAAACATTTGTAAACATTTAATGGAAAAAACATTGTTTTTATGCAAAATATGCAAAAAAGTTGAACGAAACTTCAACAAACAAAATGTTTATTAAATTTTGATGTCAACTTCTAACAAACTTTTCGTTGAATGTATAAATAATTTGTTTAAGAATATTGGTATAAAAACAACAAAAAAAAAAGTAGAAAAATATAATTTTCCTTTTCATATTTTTTATACTTTTTGCATTATTTACCACCATGGCACGACAATGACGACACCCAGCAGCAGTGGAAATAAAAAGAAGGAGAGAGGTTCAGGGTCCCACCCAATTTAATTTTTTTTTGAACTTGAAATGTATTTTTTCTCTTTAATCTACCTTCTTTCCATTTTCATTCACTCAGTTTTGCTGTATTTCATTTTCTTGGCTACAGAAAAACTCTTAATTTATGGTTTTCGTCATCATTCTGCTTTGAAAATTTGATGTTTTTAACTCCAAAAGCTTAGCAAATAGAATTCGGGAATTTTTTCGTTTGCTGTGAATTATGTAATGTTTTTAACTATTCAACAAAACAATGTTGCCATAACACAAAACTTTTCACTTTTTGTTTTACCTTTTAAAAGGAAATCCTCTAAAAATTACAAATTCCATTCCATGAAAAATTCCATAGTCAACTTTGAAAATAACCAAAAAATTAGGTTTTTTTTTTGTATTATATTGTTGTTGCTGTTTCTACACAAACAACTTTACATACTTTTGTAGTGTTGTCTTTGTTATTACAGAAACAAGCAAAGCAAATCGTTGTTTAGAAATAATTTTTTTCTGTTTAGCACCGAAATTTGCTATCTGTTTTTTTATGCTGTCTGCTATCCATTTGGGGTTAGCAAAAACCGATTCATCTACTCATAACTTCCGGTCTTATACCGAGTGTCGCCTGGTAATGCCATTCAGGCTTCTGTCTGATGGCAGCTAAAGTGAGAAGGCGTACAGTACCGAGTATCCAGAGTGCATGCTAACACCGATGCGTCTTTGGGCAATAAATAGTCGCTGAAACTCAACTGTATTTAGCCAAGCTAGTGGTTTGTTGGCAGCCCCAACTCTAGGATCGGTAGCTTTAGCCTAATAAAAGTGTTGCTTGAGCGACTTTTCATTTTAATATTTCGCAGTGGGTTATGTAAAATTGCTTTAAATAAGTAAAATTTGGTTGTTTTCCTATACACATATGAAAATATGTATAAAAAGTGTTAGCGCTTACTTTTCATGTCTAGGTTAACTTTTCGGTGAATATGCCCATATGAACATAAACTACATACTAAGAGCATACATATATAGGTTAAACATGCTCTTGCATGTTGTGTTACTTGTATATTTATTTTTTGCAGAATGGTAAATAAAAAGTTTAAAAGTTTTTTACAGACGCTTAAAATGAAATATACGTAGTCATAATTGAAATAATTCTTTTATTAAACAGCCTGTTATTTTTTTCAAGATTTGGAAGCCATAAAAACGTTCCTGCCTCCCAACCTCTTTATTATTTGCTACTAAAATTACTGCCATACTCTATTGCTGTAAGATGAGGCATATAATCCTTCACTTTTTAAATGCGGTGCTAAATGAGTGAAGAGAATCTCTGTTTATTCGTTCTTTTGGATAACATTTTCAACGTCTTCACTGAAACAGTGAACTCGTTTATTCTCTTGATAAACAATAAAATTTTTTAGCAAAATATACTTGTTTATAAAACTATAACCCATTTATTTTAAAAAATATTTTAGTTTTATTAAAAGTATTTTAGACGCCGAAAAAACAATTTTTCTAATGCTTTATTTTTAGCACTAACTTAACCCATTAACGACTGATGTACATTTAAATACCCAAAAACAGAACCTCCATAGAAAAATTCAGGTAAGAGGTATCGAAAATCGGGGTTTACAGAAAGTTAAAGAAGGGATAGAACTACTTAAAATTTTTTGAAGGTTAATTTTACCCCCTTCTATTAAGAGAGAAAGAAATCGGAAAACCCTCTTGGTGGCTTAACTGTAGCTTTAGGTGTGCTCTGCTTAAGAATTAAGAAAAAAATATTCTCTTTAATTGGCCAATTACGTTGACTACAGGTTTGATTCAATGACATGGGTACTTAAATACCAACTACGCTGTCTGATTGTTCAAAACACATTTTTTTTTTAATTTTTTTGTAAGTAAAAATGTCTTGTTTTAAATTTTACATAAAACTAGTAATTAGTAAAAAAATAAAGAAATAAATATCACAACTGTTGATTATCGAGATAATTTTATTTTTAGTGTTTTTTGGGACTCCAGCATAAAACTGTTCAAAACAAACCTTTGGATGTATGTTAATTTTCATTTTGTACAACCAATTTCAGTTTAACCTCCAAATTGGCCACTCTTATCAATTTTTCTTATCATGTCCATTCGCTTTTCCATTTCTTGTGCATTTGTGATAACTTTTTCTCTTATACCAACACGAGAATCAGGAATTGTTACAAATGCTTCAACAACGCTCACACGTAAATCAAATTCTTCAACTTTGCGATTCTTCAAATTTTCTTAGCATGCAGTGTTATTTCCAGACATTCACTATACCAGCATCCAAAATATTAGAAAGTAACGGTCAGTGGTACAACGAATGTTAGTGCGGTAATTATTCATGACCTTGTCCTTTCAAAACAACTTTAGTTCTTTTCAATTCACTTATTATATGGTATTACTCTACTCGTAACAAAGACAGGGAATGCACTTAATTGTTTTTAAAAAACAAAAATCGTCGTATAGAATAAAACAGAACAGTAAATAAACAATCACACAGTTACTCAAAGACGGGAAAGTCCCAATTTATTTTTTATAATACCCCAGCGGGAAAACTCAGAAGACCTTCTTACTTCAGGCATTATAAAGACCTGTTTAACAATTTTTTGATTCAATTTCCATTCTTGTCTAACTGCTCGGCTCTTTCTTATAAAAGATAAGCTACATATTCCACATTTCCTTCTATGAGAAGGGTGTAATGATCTTTTTTATTATTAGTAGACCCTGTAGTACTCTTTATTTATTAAAGAGCCTTAGAGTAGCAGACGGCTCTATCTTATGGCAAAGTTAATTGCCGAAGTTTTTTTAGAAAAATAAAACAACTTTGAAGTCAGATTTATTTCTAATTTTATTTACAATTTTCTTCAGCTTATATACTATTTCTTATTCTATGCTTAATAATTATCACACTAATTTATTTTTGTTAACCTTTACAATATTCATTCATTCACAAAAACTATCATTTTTCAACCTACAATTCTAATGACCCAATTCAATAAATACTAGTCACTTGCAATTGCATAATAAAATTTAGGTCATTAACTCATTGTTTATTTTCATAATTTTTCTTTGCTTGGAATTTTGCTTACTTGCATTTCTGTTTTTATTTCTACATTAGGTGTGTTCATACTACATGCACTACACCCCTACCGCTTAAAAGAAAAAAAAATTTTTTGAATGGAAAAAAAAAAAATTTTTTTTGAATGTTAAACTATAAAAAAAAAATTAATATATTATTTAAAATAACTTTATTCTATTCTTATGTATAGTCATAGGTTTATTATCTTTTAAAATAGTGATATTTACATCTTGTGTGTTTATTACCTTAAATGGACCCATATATTGGTTCTCGCTTTTCCTTGCGTTTTCTTTTCTTAAAAATACCTTATCTCCTATTTTTATTTGAATGTCGTTAATATTCTTATCTTTAACAGCTTTTTGTTTTATTTTGTTTTCTAACAGTTTTCTGTTTGCCATTTCATGTGCATGTTTTAATTTTATTTTTAATTCTGTAATATAATCTTCATAGTTATAGAATTTATCGTTCGACATGGGCTCAGTTGTCATTGATGCCAATCTTCCATATACCAGTTCAAATGGAGAAAAACCTGTGGATGAGTGTGGTGTTGTATTATACGCGAATGTATAATACGGAATCCATTCATCCCAATTGTACTGTTCCGTGAAAGAACGCATATATTCGTTTAAAACCTTATGATTTCTTTCTATACTACCTAAAGTTTCATGGTGGTATGCCGTTGAAGTTACATGCTTGATTTTCATAAGTGTACATATTCTATTAAATAATTCGTTCACGAATTCAGTTCCTCTGTCTGTTTTTACTGTATCAAAACATCCATATCTCAATATAAATTTTTCTACTAATATTCTTCCTATCTCAGATGCTTCCTTAGTTTCTATCGGAAATGCGTCAACGTATTTTGTTAATTCGCATTGTGCTGTTAATATGTATCTATACCCATTAGATATCCTTAACGGACCTACAGTGTCCAACTGTATAAATTGAAATGGTTTTGTAGGTGTATTAGTTATTTGAATTGGTGCCTTGGTATGCCTAATGACTTTGTTTCTTTTACAAAATTCGCAATGACTGATAAAATCTTTGATCATTTTGTACATATTTTTCCATATGTACCTTTGCTTTAATCTAACGATTGTTCTGCGTACTCCCGCATGACCTCCATATGGGGTTTCATGATATTCTTTTATTATCTCTTTTTGTCTATCCCTTCCTAGTATTCTTTCTGGTTGACTAAATAATATTATCTCTATAGGTCTCTGCCTATGTTTATCCTTATTCTGCATGCTATTATACATCTTATTAAATTTTTCCTCACGTATGAGTTTGAAAATCGTATCATCTTTTGCTAGCGTTACTATAAATATTTGATTATCCCGTAAGACCTTAGTTAACTTCTGCAAGACTGAACCTAAATTCGAGTATGCATTTTCATTACCAGATACTACTACGCGATTTCTAAAAATTTCAACTTTTGGCATGCTTTTATTCACTTTATCTATCACAAAATTTAACCTTGGATATCCTTTAATTTGTGAAAATGAAATGCTAGTCCACATATAGATGTGATCAGACTCTCTGTCACTATTCCTTTCCATATAATCTTCATTTTCCCTAATCGAAGTACTCTCTTTATCAGTTTTTTTGTCATTCTTCCTCAAATCTTCAGTCATTTTTCTAGTCATCACGTTTATATTTCTTGTCATCATATCTTTCAAATCATTAGAATCTATTTTGATTCTTGACAACGCATCGGCATTAGTATTAATTTTTCCTTGCTTATATATAATTTCGAAATCATAATCCATTAGATCTAATCTAATTCTAGTTAATCTTGACGACGGATTACTGTGAGTAAACAATGATACCAGTGGTCTGTGATCAGTTACCACTTTGAGCTTTCTACCGTATAAGTATGGTCGAAAATGAGTGATTCCCCAATGAATAGCTAAAAGTTCTTTCTCTATCACTGGCTTGTTAATTTCATGCTTATTGAGAGAACGGCTTGCATATGAGATCGGTAAATCGCTATTTATTTCACCTTGTGAAAGTACCGCTCCTAACGCGTAATTGGATGCGTCAGTAGTAAGTATGAATTCTTTTTCAAAATCTGGATATTGTAATACCGGTGGATTAGAAACTACAGATTTTAACATTTCAAAAGACTTCTGGCAATTTTCTGACCAAATAAAGGGTTGGTTTTTCTTTAATAATTCATTGAGAGGTTTAGCTATCTGTGCAAAATCTCTAACAAAACGTCTATAATAGTTACAAAAAGCTACGAATCTTCTTGTATCATCCGCATTCTTCGGAATTGGATAAGTCTCAAGTGCCTTACACTTACTCGGGTCTGTCATTACTCCTTTATCTGTAATAAGATGCCCTAAATAAACCACTTCTGGTTTCAAAAAATTACATTTATTCGGATTTAATTTAAGGTTGTGGCTTCTTAATCTCTGAAAAACTTTTCTTAAATTATCATTATGGTGTTTCAAAGAACATCCAAAAACAATTATATCATCTACGTATATAAATGCATTGGAATCCAAACCTGTTAATGCTATCGTCAACATTCTTTGAAAACTATTTGATGATATTTTGAGACCAAAAGGTAATCTTTTGAATTGATAATGCCCATTATTTGTAGAAAATGCTGTAAGTGGTCTAGATGCTGGTTGTAATTCTATCTGGTGGAATGAGCTCGTCATGTCTAGCGTTGAAAAATATTTTGCTCTTCCTATCCTGTCTAATACATCATCTAGTTGAGGTAGTGGGAATTTGTCGTTGACTAATTTTTTATTTAATTGACGATAATCGACAACTAGTCTCCATTTCTTCTCATCGTTGTCACTTTTCTTCGGGACCAAAAGTAAAGCAGAATTATAAGGACTAACAGATGGTTCAACCAAATCTTCTTCTATTAACTTGTTAACCTGTGTCTTGATTTCTTCCTGCTGTGACTGTGGTAATCTATAATTTCGCGTGTAAACCGGGGTATCGTCCACAGTTTGTAATCGTTGTTTATAGAAATTATTCGCTGTTAAATGGTCTCCCTCTAAATGAAAAATATCTTCGAATTCTTTACATATTTCCTCTATGGTTTGTCTTTCATTAATGCCGACTAAATCTATACTTAATAATTTCCTTAACTTTTCCCATCTATCTTGTCGTCTATCATTAGTAACCTCTTTTCTATTATACATAATGTTGTAATGTGATAAACGTTTGATCTGCAAATCCAATTTTGATATTGTAACCTCTTCGTCTGAAGCATTTAAAACCCTAATGTGCTTTGTCCCATGTTTTGGAATTATTGTGTTGCCAATAAAAACATTGCTACCGATTTGTTTTGCGCATACTACGCTATCCTCTTCAATCTGTAAATTTACTGCTTGTATCATTTCAGTTCTTGGTGGTATTACGAATCTATCGATATTTGCTCTCATTGGTAGAACGTATTCAGTTTCATTTACCATGATAACCAATGTGTATGTCTCATAGTCAATTTTTGCTAAATACTTGGTGAAAAAATCTCTACCTAGAATACCATCCGTTGCTATTGGGAATTTTGTATCCACTATTTGATACTCATGGCTTATTATATCCTCCGGAAGTACTAATTTCAGCATCGAAGTACCCATTGTTTGAATTGAATTATTTTCAATACCCGTAATTTTGCAAGAATTGTGTTGTTTTATTTCCTTATCTCCTATAAAATTTTCTTTACATACTGAAATGTCTGCACCTGTATCTACCAAAAACCTCACAAAAACTCCTACGTCCGTTTTAAATGTTACAAAATGAGGTGCCTCTGTGTGCGAATTGTAAGTTCTTAATGCATATTCTTTTAATTGTTTCAATTTCCCTACATCTTCTGTCAAATTTACTCTTGAGGATTGTAGGGAGTTATCTCGTTTCCCTGTTCCTGAGCAACATATACCCTTCTTTGGTTTCTATTTCTAAAATTATCATCTCTCTGGCTGTTACTGTTGTAATTATTATCTCTTCTATTTCTAAAATTATCATCTCTCTGGCTGTTATTGTTGTAATTATTATTACTTCTAGAAAAGTTACCATCTCTCTGGCTGTTATTGTTGTAATTATTATTATTTCTACGTAAATTATTCCTAGGATTGTTATTACCATCTCTATTGTAAGTATTAACATTATTACTATTACCTCGTCCGCCATTATTACCACGATATCTTCTGTTATCAAAAAATCTCTTGTTCTTATTAAAATGCATTATAGAATTTGGTTGCGAAACCACCTCTGAAGCTATTTGAATTGCTTCATTAAGACTTTTGGGTCTAGCAGCTAAAACAGTAGTTCTGTGTGGTTCATTTAAACCATTCTTAAAAGTACTAAGCGCAACCTGCTCATTCATTCTAATAACTGTTTCTCTGCTTTGGGAACCCAGTTCTGTGACCTGTAATTCATTAAGAATAGCTATTAGTGATTCAACCTTGTTTGCGAATTGTGTTACTGAACCATTTCCTTGTGTCTGTTTTGACAACTCAGTATGCACCGAAGAGAGTGATTTCTTTGGTGTAAACACTTTCCTAAGGGTACATTTGAATGTTTCTAGAGAACTTGGTGTCTCCTCCGAAATCAACTTGTTCCTTACTTTGTCTGTTAATTTAGTAGCTAGAATGAACTTGATCAACTTACTAACCTCTGTACTATCCTTAAGTGTTTCAGCATAGAATTCTATTATGCCTAAAAATTTACTCATTTGCCCGAGGTCACCATTGAATTCAGGTATTATTTTGGAAGCGTCAAGAATGCCAAACGATGCCATGTCTTTGATTTCTTTTAATTTTAAATAACTAAAAATTTTTCTCTCAATTTCTTCTATATCTTCTAGGGAATAGCCTTCACTCTTTAATGCAATACTTTTCAATTCTTCAATTGTTCTTAAAGTACTTACTTTATAATTTTCTGTATAATCTCTATTCGGACTCTTCTTTAAGTTCTTATAAATACCTATTAATCCATCCATTTATTAAACATATTTTTAACATTTATTAAACATTTTCTAATCTGTTAGTAAATTTGATTGCCTTTTTCCTCATGTACTCCTTATAATATTCATTTAATTTACCTAATACTAACACAACTAAAAGGATTAGAATTACCAGCTGCATATGATCCTGAGTTACTGTCAGCACTCCACTGTTGTTTTCATTTACAATGATGGCTTCTTTTGAAAACCATCCACCCATTTTGAAATATGGTTATTACATACATATATTTTTCTAAATTAAATTTATTTAACTGTCTCCCTTATGATCCGGATTTCTTTTAAAATTTTGGATTTCTCGGCTTTGTTGCCGGTCAAATGGAACCTTCGGTAGGCCTCAGCAACGAGCTTCCGCCTCTTAACCGCTTTACCACCTCTTTTCTTCTGCTTTTCTTCCTTCTCCGGAGTCTCGGATCTTGGTACCTGCGCCTTGGACTTCTGCAGGCGTTTAAGATAATCTTTGATAGGTATCTTCTTTTTGCTGGCACTATACTTAGGGGCCTCTGGAACAGAAACTACAGGCTGAGGTACATACTCATTCTCTAGCAAATGCTCCCATTTCCTAAATAACTTGTCAATCTCCTGTTTGGTTGCCTCTAATTCTTCTGTATCCATTGGTTTGGCAGGATCGCCATGTAATGATCTTTTTTATTATTAGTAGACCCTGTAGTACTCTTTATTTATTAAAGAGCCTTAGAGTAGCAGACGGCTCTATCTTATGGCAAAGTTAATTGCCGAAGTTTTTTTAGAAAAATAAAACAACTTTGAAGTCAGATTTATTTCTAATTTTATTTACAATTTTCTTCAGCTTATATACTATTTCTTATTCTATGCTTAATAATTATCACACTAATTTATTTTTGTTAACCTTTACAATATTCATTCATTCACAAAAACTATCATTTTTCAACCTACAATTCTAATGACCCAATTCAATAAATACTAGTCACTTGCAATTGCATAATAAAATTTAGGTCATTAACTCATTGTTTATTTTCATAATTTTTCTTTGCTTGGAATTTTGCTTACTTGCATTTCTGTTTTTATTTCTACATTAGGTGTGTTCATACTACATGCACTACAAGGGAGAAGAGAAGGAGTAACATTTCTTTGATTGGTTTTTTTTTGCATAAGCAAAAGAATTACATACATATTTTTTTTGGATCCTGTCACCATTCTTATGCAACTGTGAACTCACTGTGAAATCTTGTCTCTTAGAACTCTTTAATAGCGAGGTGGGTAGAAAAATACCCATAGTCTAGGGGCCAAGGTTTGACAGGTAAAAATAAAAACATGCAATGGCAATATAACTGCGCATAATATTAAATGTGTGAAATTTCATTAAAATTGGACACAAAATCGGGGGTAAATCCTTAATGGGTTAATTCACATAAATCCTACCAGTTGTTAAAGCGTGAAATAAGCATATTTATGATCTCTAAAGCAGAGCTTTTACGTGATCAATTTTAAATAATAGTGATGTAATATTTCAGAGATGTGTAAGTGCTACACTGCGAATACCCACTTACATGACTGTTTTCGAGAAAGCAACATTTGTTGCTGGGCATATTAAAGAAAAAATTTAAAAGATTAGATTTATCAAATAATTTATGAGTTACTTTCCGAACTTATCGCTTATGTTTATTTTTATATATTTTTAGTAAATTTTTTTAATGTTGGTCATATTGGTCTTAAAATTTTCTGAAATGCAAGGACCAAATTCTACCTTTTATTTACTTAAATATTTACAACGTAACTTCTCTATATCGACAAACGCTTTTACAAATACTTTTTTTTTTGTTCAAAACCCAACCTAAAAACAAAATTCATATCGAGCCCATACAGAACGCAAACCGCTCACAGTGTTAAATAAAGTCATCCTACTATTTTCCATATAAAACTAATTCCAAAAAGATGGGTCAAAGATAATCGCTGCCTTTACGACTTAATACCAGGGCTGTGTAGTTGGAGTTGTAGATTTAGAGTTGAGGTTTTTGTACCGGAGTCGGAGTACTGACAAAAACTTGCGACTCAAACATTTTTATTTCACATGAATAAATATATATTTAAATAAATTGTTGAAATTGGCCAAAATATTTTCCAAAATAAAAAAAATTTAAGAGGGTCTACTTTAACAATTTGTAAGCCAGAAAGTAAAATCCAGTCTACTTTACATATGTAAATAACTATATAAAAGCTCAATGCGGCATGTGTTAGCATAAATATATCGATTTGAAATTTTTACAGAATTATTGTATTGCTATATTTAACCATTTAAAAGTTGTCACATTAAAAAGAGTATAATTTAAAATTAGGACCAACCTCATTTACATTTGGCATCAAGGTTTGAGTAGGATTCGGAATTCTTGTCGGACTTAAAAAATATTTCAGAGGTTGGAGTTAGCGGTTGGAACTATTTATTTGACGACTCCCCAGCCCTGCTTAATATCACGGAACTTTTTACAAGGGGTGAAAACAAACAACATCCACTACAAAAGCAGCTTCTGTCAATCCATATAGGGATCTGCTAGCTAGTTAAACTCTGCCCTAGGTAAAAAGCAGACAATACCCGACTTACCGATAGCTGTGTTTTATTATTATTACTCTCCTTTACCCTGTAACTTTTAACCTTTAAGAAATCTTTTCTCTCAATTTTAGTACATTAAAAACATTCTAGCCGAACGATTTTTAAAGTAAAAAAATCAACAAATTTTGTTTAAGTAAAATAAAATAAAATAAAATGAAATAAAATTAAATAAAGCATACAAAATAAAGGCTAATCTCTCTCAAAATTTAATACGAATTTGAACACTTTTTTTATTTTCAATTTAATTATTTTTTAAAGCTGATGATGAAAGCTTACGTTGTTGAAAAAAAGAGCGTTGTGTGAATACACATACATAAGTTTCATGATAAAGTGTAAATGAACTTCGTCGATTCGAGGAACAGTAGCTAACTATCCAGGGTTAAACGAAGGTTTATCCCAGCTTTAAAGTAAAGTTGTTTTAACGGGACACTTTTTGTACGACCGATAAAATCCTACACTCACAATATTCTGTACGTAAAATGAACTGAAATTGGAATATAAAATAAATGAAAGTTCAATTAAAAACCGGTCTACCCATTTTTCATTTATTTTTAACAACAAGTTCATTTAATTTTTACTGTCAAAAATTCAACACCATATTCAGTAAACACTATTAAATATTCAGTTATTTTTTAAAATTTTACTGTCAAAAAATTGACCCCATATTCAGTAAAAACAATTAAATATTCAGTTATTTTAATAAATTTTCGTTTACTCCACAAAAGAGCCGAATTTCTAAAAATACCAGACAGACACCTGTCCGCTTGTTTTTCTTATAAGCGAGAGAGGGAGAATATTTTTATTTACTTACCCAGTTACCCACGTTTGTTTTACTTTTGTTGTACTGACCACGTTGTTTACAGAAGAACTCTCAATTATAAGACACCAGCAGCATGACCGATATGGCTTCGCAATTATTTTACTTTTAAAATTTGATGTACATATTTAACTAACTTATTTTAACAAATAGAAAATGGGTATTGCTTACACAAAACAAGCAATTCATTTTTTATAGATAAGTAAAAATTAATTTTTGGTAGTAAAATTATATAAAATAACTGCATATTTATTTGTTTTTACGGAATATGTAGTTAATTTTTTGACAGTTAATTTATAAAAGATAACTGAATATTGATTTGTTTTTACGGAATTCGCGGTTGAATTTTTGACAGTAAAAATTAAATGAACTTTTCGTTGCTTTAAATTACATTTTCATTTAATTTTACATAAAGAAGAATTTAACTTAATCAACGGACAAAATTAACTGCAACTGAAAATCCGTATTAATATGCACTTAGTTTTTTGAATAACTGTTAAAATCAGTTAAAAATAAATTTGCTTGGAATTTTAAATGTTTATTTATTTAAAAATGACTGAACGGAATATTTCTTAAATAAACTACAGTCCGTTACTGTAATAATATTGTGAGTGTACCTTTACCTATCGGTAAATTATGAAAACGGTGGTTAGGGAGGTTATTTTCAGAACTCTGGCATATTTAAACCTTTGCAGGAAAAAACACATTTTGGTTGAAGTTTTCAGCATTTAAAATTGCAGTCAACGTAGAAAAACATCAAAAAAAAAAAAATGTTTGATTTTACTTCCGATTCATTAAATGTAAACAGTCGCTGTCAAAACAACTCAAAAAACGAAAAGTTTTAAACAAATTTGCGTTTTTTGTTCGGCAGTTTATGGTTTCGACTGCAGTTTTTTAACATTTTACTAACTTTTAGTTAGACTTTTAGAACCACTGTACTTTCCAGGTTCTAATTCGCTTTCCCTTATTGTTTCTATTTATTTAGTCGATTTGCATATAAAATAAACTTTATTAGATTATTTTCGTATTAATACGAAAATTCTAATGAACGTAACGAAGGAGTTGTGTTTGCATGACTTTAAGTATTTGTGCATGTGCGAGTATCTAATTCATTTTATCCATCTTTTACATTTTGTTTCTAACACAAACACCTGCATTTATTTATCTATATGTATGTCATATAAATTATTTATGTTTTTGTTTGTTAATAAGGATGCTATATAGAGAATACATTCGGAGTAGACCTTTAAATGGCACCTACAATTTTTGTGAATATAGAAAATATGAAATGTTCCTTTCACTCCTCGGGGGAGAATAGGGCCACAACAAGGTGGTTCTAATAATCTCGATCGTCGGTTCGATGCTTGACTTCATTCCACTTCGTCCGCAATCTTGAAAGTTCTGTTGTTAGTTGTCGCTTTCAGGTATGAGATGGTCTCCTGAATTGACTGCTTCCCTGAGTAAGTAGGGTAAACTTAACCTAATTTGTTTTTAAATCTTATTAATATATCTGTGTCAGTTGCAGTTAAAATGGACCTGCGGATTAAAAAAATTGATTTTACATTTTTTGGTGATTCTTAAAATGGACAATACGCTCTTTCTAATGCAGCAAACCGCAGTTTTCTTACTGCATTACTGTTGTCATAAGTAAGCTTTAAAATACACCTTTGATTTGAAAAAAAAAATTAATTTGTTAACTTCAAAATCGTTTTTCTCCAAAACTCATTTTTTGCCCATAGGCCCCTTTTAACTGAAACTGCCACATTTATTTTCTAATATTTCTTTCCTTTTCTAATATATTAGTAGATGATTCGAATATTTTGAATATTGGTCCTACCAGTTTATTTAGTACATCTATGCTTTGATAAGAATTATTGTTTGTAGAAATTTACACACATTCCTGCAAAATTAAAATGATACAAAAACAAATACCAATACAGATAAATTTTGTTTACACCTCTTGGCTTTAATTTACAAGCTCTCTATTTTTACTAGATTCCTAACGTTTGTTGTTCTTGTTATTTTATAAATTCCCAGTAAAAACATTCCAAGATATGTACTTGAATCTTTAGAAATAAAAAAAAACTAAAAGTAATTAACCTGCATTAGTGTTCAACGATTGCTTAAAACACAAAAACAAACACAGTGGGAGCATTTAAAAATAGGGGGACAACTCTGAAGTTTCTAATATGAAATGTTGATTTCAATAAAAATGTACGTTTTTATCTTCTCGAGGGTATATGTGTTTTTGAACCATGGTGCAAGAACAAGGTTGAAGTAGCCATAATATAATTAAAAATTTCCCATTAAAAGTAGGAATGGGCAAAAAATATCGATATATCAAAATATCGATATTTAAAAAAAATATAATCGATATATATCGGCGATATTTTAAATACAGATATATCGATGTATCGATATTGAAATACGACTATCGAATTCGATATTTTTTAAAGTCAGTCTTCATTAAGAACTCAAAATTTTAGCCGTTTTTCAACAATATGTTTTTTAAGAATTGGAATCATTGCATGCATCATATGTTTTTTTTAAATAAATATGAAGATCTAAAATAATTGGCATTTATAAGAAGCAGTGCCGGATACAAGAAGCAGATTGTCTGGAGTGCACATAAAACAGAGAGTGCTCCTGATGTCCATATCTGATGATTACTGGTTTGATTAAAACCAGTTGGTACTTTTGGGGTGCAATTCAAATTTTAAGAAAAGTTTGTACTTCCATGACTTATTTACTTCCATTTAAATTTTTCGTAATTTATTTTTTTTTATGGGCTTTTTGTATTCTTCTCTTTTGTCTTTGTTATAATTGAATTTTTTGTTTTTATTAATTTTTTTTAATAAAATGAAACAATAAAAAGTAACAATGTAATTACATATAGTTAATTTGTTCATACATATGTTTGTACAAAGGTATACTGAATTTTTTAATTTGGTAATAGTTTCAGCAAAATACGTTCGATATATCGATATTTTTGAAATAATAAATATCGATACTCTAAAAAAATATCGATTCGATATATATCGATATATTTTTTCAACTTGCCCATCCCTAATTAAAAGTAATTTTTGCTACCCCTGACCATATCGAAAAACATGTTTTCTCTGCGTGTAAAAAAGACGCTTTCAGTTTTTCCCTGTAAGCTGACAAATTACTCGATATGTAGAATAAAAAAAATTAATTTTTGACACACCAAAGACCTGTTGTCATATTAAACATATATTTTTTATTCACTTGTTTGAACCCTTCGGCTTACGCATGTTTTGATTTTCAATGCAAAACACATTGAAAAAAGGTCTGGCCAGACTCATGTTTACCACGAAGGGTAAATGTCAATGTAACTGATTTTACACCTTGGAAGCCAACAACATGTACTCGACGAGCTCAATTTTGAATTTCCGCGGTCGTCGTTTTCCTCGCTATCATCTTCGTTCTCTCTTTCATCATCTTCTTCACCAATATGCTTCAAGTCGCTTTCTTTTTCGCTGTTCTATTCGAAAGATTCATCATTCTCATCATCAGAATTTTGCTCCTTGTATTTCAGTTTCCATTCCTTAAAATAAGAATTGCATAAATGAAATATTATGTGACCACAAATGTCAAAATTAGTCACTTGTGTTGTGTTTAAGGCGGTTTTTAAAGCCCTGCTGATAACCTTTTTAAATGTTGGATGTCAAAATTTTGTTTAATATCTTTGTTTCTGTTTTGTTTTCTTTCTGTTTTTGATATTATACAATGATTTTACAAAAACAAATTGTTTGCTTGTGGTTTTTGTACGAGTTGGACTTGTTGTGGTACCGAGATTACCTGTAATGAATTCGCCTTGGATGTGTTTGTCGACAAAAGCATTTTTTTGCATGAAATTATTTGGTTAATTTGTCTTGATACACCAACACTTAATATTTTTATACAATAATTTTTTCTTTAAAGCCACTCCACTAAACTTTTTTTAATTTTTAAAGAAATATTTTTCACAAAATCCTATTATTGAAAACAAGGAGAATTCATTTTTCAGGTGGCGTTGAAAGCACAGCTGTGTTGCTTTTTTCTAAATTAGAGAGAGGAACGTCAAAAATTACTTGTGTTTTTGACATATCGACCAAAGAAAGCAACAAATAAAATAAATGTTGTGTTTTTGGTGTTGTTACTCGTTGTAGTATCGCCACCACCGTTTACATGAATTCGCCTTGATTGAAAACAAATGTATTTGTTAACTGCTTAGTTGTCATTTGTAACAAATAAAACACCACAGATCTGTTATTTTATGTTTAATTTTTTAATTGATGTGCCAATACAGTAATTTGACAATGAATAATTGAATTAAGTCAGAAACCAAACCTAACGACCGACAATTCGATAGCTTTGGGCCGCTTAGGAGAACAATGGTGATTGCCTTGATGTCGTTCACTTAAGTTGTCGATGGACAACGCGGGCCAGGCTGCTAATCATTTTTTTGAGCTTCGGTTATCTTTTGCGTATAGTGTAACGGTGAAAATGTCAATGTCACGGAGTTCACTTACTTCGTTAGTGTTTAAGCCGAGATAAGTTTTTACCAAAGAATAAAATAGTGATTTCTAATAATTCTTTGTAGTCCCTCCTGGGTTGTTTTTCGTTGAATTGAGCTTAACTCAAAAGAAAAATCCATCCAACAGTACTCAGATCAATTTGAAGCGGTATTAATAGAACGGTGAGCACGGATTTTCTTGAATCAAGTACAGAAAAATTGATGTTAGAACGGATTTTCAATCGCGAAAGACTTAACTTACCATACTTGACGATAATGCGATTAATCCCGAATACGTACTTCAAATAAACCAAAAGTAAAATTAGAAGGAGAATTTTATTATGATTGATTTACTTACCCGTTTTACACCTTACAGAATTTCAATTATAAGACGCCAGCATCATTCCCGATATGGTTTTTACTTTAAAGCCTTAATGAACATATTGAACTAAAAATATAAACTAAATGAGAAGCAAAAGTTCTCAATTTTACTTTTTTAACATGAAAATAATTTTCGTCTTGTTCCGTTGTTTTGTTGTTTCTACATATAACAAGCAAGCGTTTTTTAACTACATACTTATGTGTTGTTGTTGTAGTGTCTGCAACAAGCTTTTTTAAGCTCACTTTGTAATTTAACTCTCAGAGTGGCAATACCAACGAAAAGTTGAATTATTTTTTTTTATTTTTTGGTTTAAGAATTTTGAAATTATTTTAAGAAATTTAGGATTGTTTTAAGTACGTTGTAGTGTTATTCGTACCTGAATTTTTGAGTACGACTCATAAGTATAAAAACTCAATTTATCCCGAGTGTTTTCTTTCTGTGTACGACTCTAATACCTCCTGTGGCAAGTTTCTGTCGCTTTTTTTAATATTTTGCCATTTTTCATTGAACGGGCAAACAGTGGCACTCCTGGCCCAGACATTTTTCCGAATTTTCATTGAACCACTTCTTTTCATTGGAGCTCATAAAAATGATGTCTGCATGGCAGATATAAAACATCACGTTGCGTACAAGCCTTGGAAAGTTTTTTTTAAAATAATTTTTTTTTTTTAAATTTTTTTTTTATAATTTCCTAAGCTTATCCCACGAAGCTTTATGCTTGTCTGCAGGAAAGAAACCAGAGCCTCAGGCGGGAATCGAACCCGCAACCCAGGCGCTGATAGACTAGCTCGCTACCAGCTAGTCTACCGGGGCACTCAAAGAGGAGATTGACTGATCATTTTGCCAAATGAATCAATTCCTTTGCAAAAACGTTGTTACATCATATTTACCATTTTTCTCATAGGGTCAACTCAGTGTTAACAACCAACCAGAATCAAATTCTAGTGGTTGCCATACTGCTCGTAAAATATGGAAAGACAGGCGAAATAAGTAAATAGTCGTATAAGTGTAGCTAAATTTCCTCTCCATAGTTAATTTATCAAAATCTGCCATTGCTAAATGAAAATTGCTCAACAATCTTAAATATCCCTCATTGGTGATCATTTACATTATAGTTGCACGAAGGGAAAAACAACAAAATTATTTTTGAAGAAAATTTTAAGCATATTATGTTTAACAACCATATTTTGGTTGCCTCTAAAAATTGTATGGTTAAATATGGCAATAATTTGTTTTTAATTTAACAATAGTATTTTCCTCTTTTAAAAGACCAACATGGTATGGTTGAAAACCAACCATGGTATTATAATTGTTAAACATATTTTAGTTATTATTTACCGTGACATGTTCGGAGGCAACTATTGTGGCTTCTTGATGGAGGACTAATTTAACCATAACATTGTTGTCGGTGACAATAATATCGTTAAATTGAACATAATATCTTTAAACTTTTTTTTTAATTGTTTTTTTGGAGGTGACCATACCTGTATTTAAACACGTTTTTTATCTTAGTGTATGTTTGTATATGACTTTAATTCTGCATAAAAATCATAAATTTTGTTAGAATCGGCTTATATTAAGCCATAGCTTTCATACAAAGACCACTTTACAAATCGGTTATGGAAGTTGGTATAAATCTGTAATAAATTTTGTCATCAATATATAATTTAGTTCAGTTAACATTTAAAAAAAAAAAATTAATTTAGAAAATTTTCAAATTTCCAAGGTTTTTTTTTTTTTAAATTTCCTACACTGTGCATCGATACTAATATATTTTGTTTTCACTTCATATGAACGACTTACAAACTTATTTCGAACACTTAAAAAAATGATAAAAATGCAAAAAAGTGTAGAAAGAAAACACACTTTGAAGTTAAGAGCAAAATGCAATTTGTAGATAAATTAGTTGTAATTCCGTTGCAAAATGTATTATTTCCTTTTATTTTCGGTGTTTTTGGCTGTAACAATCTATTGGAAATTGGGAGGATTTAATCAATTCTTTGCTTTGGCTTGTTTTTTTTACAACATTTTGTTTTTATTTTTTGGAAAATCATTTAATTACAATAAATATAAAAATTAGGTCAGTGTAAAGCTCTGGGTTTTTAGTTGAATGGGATGGAGTTGGCGTTTTTATATTGAGTGAAAACAGAAAAAAAAAAAATAATCTTGTGGTATTTGTGGGTGCTGTTGGCGGATTGTTAATTGTTTGGCGTATTTCTACACCAAAATTAACGATTTTTCGAGTGAAATGCAAACAAAATGCGATTTTAATGAAAAAAGAAAAAAGGAAATAGTAATTACAAATGTAAATATTTTGTCATGTAAGAGAGAGTTTTTTTTAATAATTAAATTCATTATATGAGTTGTGTAGAATAGATTTTGTTACAAAATCTAATGAAATTTAAAATAGATAACAGCTTTAGACGAGAATATATATCTGTTGTGGCATTTTGACAAAACATCTTAAGTTGAGATAAGAAACCAAAAAAGTTTTTTAAAAAAAGTTTAAGAAAAATTTCGTTTATTATACAAAATTTTAAAAACTTTTTTAATTTGACTTAAGATGTTTTGTCAAAATGCCAAAATGAGTAGTTGAGTTGCAAAACTCATTCGTTACAAAATTTAAAATACGAGATGAAAATTGATTCTAAGTTTTTCCAAGGACATGCTTTGATACAATCAGTACTTATTATTCTTCTCATAAAGCGCCAAAATAACTGTGTGAGTAATTTGTCATCGCTTATTTTTTTAATTTAGTAACGAACGAGTTTTGCTATTCACCTACTCATGTATTCCTATAAGAAACAAAGGGCCATTATTTGCAGTGATTTCTAAAATCGTTGGTGTTAAGGATGAGTGACAGATTGGGACTCCACATCCAAGCCCTGTGCTATGACTATAAACAGCCTCTGCGGAGGGCAGGTTCCAACAGCTAAGGTTGGAACGCTGAGTCGTTTTAATGTGACCTACTTACCTAAGACGCAACGCTCATAACCTGCCATTCAGCTGTCGTCAGGCAAGGAAACCTGGGTTAAATTGTCAGATAATTCTTGACCAATGGCCGGAAGAAGTGACATACTTGGGAAAATCGGTTCTGGCTATTCCCAAGTGAATAGCGATCAGAGAGCTTTTAGTGTTCTACCCAATAGATCTTACTTCAATGTCCTTTAGAATCCTAAAATTATTAAAAAAAACCAAATTCTAGAATAACAACACATGTATGTACATAGCTGCTTATTTGAATTAAACGAGGTAACACAATTGAAAATTTTGGATATACCGGTTACTGACAGCATTTTTGAAACACTGAAATTTATTGTTGAGTAAAAATTTGGAATTAATAACGATAAACAGAATCTCTTAAATTTAAGCTTTATTTTATATTTTCTTCAGTCAATTCCCATATAGTCCATTGCTAAAATAGTGATAACAAGTATGTTGTATTGCACTTTCTACCTTTGATACATACATTTTAACGAATAATGCTTTTAGTCATATACCTGAAGAAGAATTGGCACAGAAAACTAAAGACAAACAAATTTGGATTATCTAATGTAACTACACTATTTTAACCGATGGAGCAGAATCCGATTAGACTTTAAAGGCTTATTTATCGTAGTAGTTCGATAATGAAAATTCGGTACTCAACTGAAGATTTTTAAACTCTCAAAATAAAAATTCATTTTTTCTTCTTTATATTTCAGCTGTACTGTCATTAGTAGCGTATTCATTGAATCGGGCTTTTGCTTTAATCGGTTAATTGCTCGATTAATTTAATCGGTTAGTAATCGGTTAATTTTGTTATAAAATAAGATATTTCAATAAATAAAAATGCAAAAATTATTTATTTTTTGGAGTTTTTTTTTAGCAAAAAACAAACAATAACATAAACAACGAAACAATTCTTGGTCCAAAACGAGCAAAAAAATGGGGTTTTTACTTATCGAAGATGTTGCAGAAATCGAAAGCAACCCATAATACAGAATATATTATTTCTCAGTCCGTTTCCTGAACATTTAAAATCATCAATTTTGCCATTTCAGTCCGGTTTTAATTTTTTGAAATTGTTTCGGAAAATTCTGTTAAAAGATATTTTGTGTTCCTAGCGAGAGTTTATTCTGTTGTTAGGTCATCATTTGACTCGTCATGGCAAAGCTCAGCACAGAACATTCTGCAAAAAATTTATTTTCGAATTCCTTAGTTTCTGTATTTTAAGAATTTATTTCTAAAGGAAATATATTGTATGAAAAAATATTTGCAAAACACATAAAAACATAAAAAAACTATATTAAAATACTACTTATTTTAAAAATTTTGTTACATCGGTTAATCGATTAATCTGCTGAAATTAATCGGTTTAGTCGTTAGTCGAAAATAGCCAATCTTAAATTAACCGTTCAGTTAATCGGGTAGTATTTATTTAACGGTTAACAAAAGAATAGCCTGGTCATTAGGGACGCAACATCGTTTTGAAAAACATCGATGTTTCCATGATATGTATCGATGTTAAAACACATCAGAAAAAACACGAATTTTCAACATCGATGTTACACTCTACATTGCATTAATACTTACGGACCGCTAAAATTCTTCTTTGCTACTGAAATGAAAATATTAAATGGATGATGTCGATGTTTTTTAGTTTTGACGGAGATGTATCGCCGATGTACGTCCATCAAAAGATCAATGTTAACATCGATGATAATGCACGATTCATCAATGTTTCGAAAACATCGATATATCGTTTGCATCACTAACTGTCATGGTAAAAGTACTCTGTACGTAGAAAAAAATATGGTTGGAGGTAACCATATTCTAAGAGCAACATACGATGGTTGGATTGTTCCAATCTTTTTGTTTGCAGGTTACCATATTATGTTTGAATATGACCATAATATGGTTAAAATCAACAAAAAACTTCCCGAAATCCACCAGAATATGCTCAAAATTAACTATATATTGGTCCAAATTAACCATAATATGGTTAAAATTTTCCCGATTTTGGACAAATTATCGTCAGAATTAACAATAATATGGTCAGTGTTAACCATTTTATGGTTATTTTATATATGTATCTATTTTTCAATTTTTTTTTATTAAGTGTCAAATTATAATTTTATTAAATTTTTTATTTCTGATATTGTTATGTTCCACATTTATAAACGGGGCCTGTTGATTCATATTCCAGCCTGTGACGACCTTTATTACCATTTTTTCTGTTCTACTAGTTTGTTCATTGTAAATTTATGTATTTGATTATTAATTAAAATGAAATGAATAAGAATTTTAAGCAAACCAAGCAAGTATGTAATTGAAAAGCATTCAACTATTGTATATGCAAACGACCATAATGTTGTTGATTTTTAATCATATTATTTAAAGTTTAAAAGTAAACATACAATGTTTTAAAATATTATAACTTCAAACATATTTTTATTATTAAATAGTAACCATAACATATTTGTAGGCACCCATAATATAGTTACAGTTTTTGGATAGATGAATTTAACCATAATATGGTTGCCGTGCTAATAATAATATGGTTAATGTAACCATAATATGTTTAAGTTTTTCAAACTTTTTCTATAATTTTAACAACTTCATTAACTGAGACATGTTGGTCTGCAATCACACCAGTTTCAATTTCACAATTAAAGGGCTGTAAACAACCTTTCCACCTGAGAGATCAAGACCGCCGTAATATGTTTAAGTGTATATAGAAACAAAATATTACCAATCGTGAAAAAAGTTTGCTTAAAAACCACAAAAGTTTGTTTGTTGCCATTGCAGGGACCATAATATGTTTTTCAACCATACTTCAACCATGTTTTTTCTCCGCGTATATAACGATATATCAAAAAGCTGCACAAGTTGATTGAATTAAAAAATTTTTAATTTTTTTCTTATTTTTATTGTTTTAAAAAAATTTAAGTTAAGCTTTTTGCATGTGTTTCACTACCTAATAAAAAATTTTAAAATTTTTTGATGCATTAAATGGTACATTTAAAAAACTAAGCGCACAAATATGCGCTACGCAATAAGACATACAGAGATGCAGTAAAGTAAGTTAACGAACTATTAACAAGTTTTTTAAAAGAAAACTGTAAAAAAATATTTAGTGTGTAAAGCTGATAATTACGATCACCAGTTTTTATATGCGTACAGTCAAGCGCTTTTTGTGTCAAAAATGTATTGAGACGTAAGCGAGATGGTAAGCGAAACTCTTACATTTCTATCTTACACACCTGCTTCCTTTGAAGCCTAATTTTTTATTGTACTGTAGTCCAATAACATGAATTTTCTTACATTACGAAAAGTCCTGATATTATATAATTCATACTATTTGAGGTCCACTGCAAGTAAAATATACAATTCCATTCGACTTTGATTCAACGCAATTTTTAAGTCTCAAATTTTGTATGCATCTTATGTTTCGATTTCCGCTATTTGTTAAATTCTTCAATACAAAACCCATTTAGAACTAATCCTTTACTTTATTTAACGCGAGTTTGATTTACATGTACCTTAATCGATCCAAATAGCCGGCGTAAATCGAGGCAATACAATGTATTACGATATTTAAAAAAATTATGTACAATGAGAAAAATCTTACCATGTAAAAGCAAAATGTATTGATGTTTTTTTTTCTAAGCCATTTCAAAAGCTTATGTATTCTCATTACGCCAGAGGTGTATTTTAACTGTATATATTGAAGGTTTTTTTTTTTTTTTTTTTTTTTAAATTTTTATTTTTATTATTGAATCTTTCTTATCGAAATTTACAATATGTATTCAAATCTTAATTCTACTTGTTGTTTATTAGTTGTTACCAGTGTAACCACTAACTGCTGTATTCAAATTTTAAAACTGTCTTCTAGTTAGGCTCAAAGTATCGGTTCTTTTTAGCCTCTGGTGACCTTCGAACTGAAGCAGACCCCGAGCGAGGTAGTTAGGGTGGGCCATTAGTTTATCGATGTAGCTTACTGAATATTTTTTAATTTCCTCCTGGATAGTGGGGACGTTGAGATCTCTGTGGATAATATCATTACGTATATACCATGGGGCGCAGACAATTTGTCGTAATATTCTAGACTGTCTTCTTTGAAGCTTTTGGATGTTAGATGCGCATGCAGTACCCCATAATTGAATGCCATATGTCCATATTGGTTTTATGATGGACTTGTATAAAAGAATTTTGTTGTCTAAAGACAAGTTTGAGTTTCCACCGAGAAGCCAATGTAGTTGAGCTGCTTTAAGTTTCATAGCCGTTATTTTCGCTTCAATATGACGAGACCAGGTCAAGCGTCTATCTATATGAATTCCCAAGTACTTAACATGGTTTTCTACCGGAACAGTGATGTTATTTATTTTTACTGCTGGGCACGTTTGTCTTCTGAGCGTGAAAGTTAAGTGAGCACATTTAGCCGGGTTAACCTTTATTCTCCATTTTTCTAGCCATGCCTCTAATTCATTGATGTGGGACTGCAGATTTTGCGATGCGACTTTTGGGTCATGGTTAACACTAATAAATGAGGTGTGCGTGCTCAGGTTTGTTGGCATATCCGCTGTGTATATTATATATAGAAGCGGTCCTAATATGCTGCCTTGGGGGACACCAGCAGTAATTTTCTTGAGGGGGGAGTATTTATCTTGCGACCTTACTATGAATGTTCTGCCTGTTAGATAGCTCTCCAGAAGCTTGTGAGTTTTTTGAGGAAGCATTCGTGTTATTTTGATGAGTAGCCCATCATGCCAAACTTTGTCAAATGCTTGGGAAATGTCTATAAACAGGGCTGAGCAGTATTGCTTTTTCTCAAACGCCGATCTAATAAGGGTGACAATTCTATGCACTTGTTCTATTGTACCATGTTTCGCTCTGAATCCGAACTGGTGATCCGGGATGATGTCGTGTTCATTTAGATGAGGAGTTATACTTAAAATGAATATTTTTTCAAAAAGCTTCGATAGCACGTTTAATTGTCCGCTTGATTGGGGTTGCATTTCTTGCTGCAGTATCCAAGACTTCAGTAAATCGGTCGACAGCTATTTGGATGTCAGATGAATTTTTTAGGGGAATGCACTGTGATAGGTGAGAGCTCACATACATTTTATACTTTAACCAATTTGTGTTTCTGTTTGGATAGGAAATAAAGTTTGCAGCTGCGGCGTCGGAGTTACCTTTTAAAATGAGGATTGAAGGTGAATGATCAGACGAAAGATCATAGGAGGAACTAACTCTAGGACTAATAAGTCTGGAGCCCCAATATGTATGTTTAGCGTTGTAGTCGCCGGCAGCAATGCATTTCTGACCCAATGTGGAGAAGAAGTTGAGAAATTTATCGTATACCATTTTGTGCCTCGGGGGACAATAAACGGATGTTAACGTTAGTTTGAAATCAGTAAGATTTATAGATGTGGCCTGGATACAATCTTCTTCGAACTCTGGCAATGGTAAGTGTCTGATGTGTTTGTGCACAATTATGGCTGTGCCACCACAAGCTCGTCCGCTGGGATGTTTTGTGTCATACGTAAGGTATCCATTTACCCTAAAGCAGTTTTTATGAGTAAAGTGTGTTTCAGAGACAAGAAGTACGTCGATTTCATGCCTATGAAGAAAGTTTGTAACTTCGTGTTTATGTTGGGATAACCCGTTTGCATTCCAGAAACATATTTTTAACTGGTTCATTTTTTGTTGAGTAGAACTTGCAGGAGCATGTTCTGGTTTCGCACCATTTCCTGAAACATGTTCTGCATAGTGGCCATGAAGTTATTCATAGTTTGAATTAAATTTTCTATTGAGGTAGGCATATTTCCAGAAGGCATTTGTAGACCTTCCCTATGAACATTAGCGTATGGAGGTTGCTTTGTGGTGGAAGTACTCGGGGGATTTTTCGCATTAGGGTTTCCTTTTAAGATTTGGGCATATGATTGATTTTGTTCATTTGCTTGTGTGGTACTAGCAATAGAGCCAGCGGCTTGGCTGGGCTCATATGACGGACCATATTGGGAGTGAGTATATTTTTGAACAAAAGCAGGTTTTTTTAAATGCAAAAAGACTTTACAGTTTTAGTTTGCCGTGTGATTTTCGCCACAGTTGCTGCATTTCTTAACATTCGGGTCAGCTTTAGAACGATTACATTCGGCGGTTTTATGAGCGTCGCCACAAACCACACATACGTGAGGCAATTTACAATATGATTTTGTATGCCCATATTCCTGACAGTTTGTGCATTGAAGGTGGTAACATTTTTAAACAATAACAAAAACAACTCAGGAAATTTTGATGTTTTTTTTTTAAATTTTCTAAAACTGTAACCATCTGCTTTTTTGCTATTAATTTTACTCTGATTTTACTTATACCATCCGTGGAAACATGAAAAATACTTACAACAGACATTTATTTTTTTTTAACACGGAGAGAATTTCATAATATTTTGATTCTACAAATTCGAAATACATTGTTCTACCGTGCAAACTGGTCTTTATTTTAAACTTTTTTTTTAATTGTTTTTTTGGAGGTGACCATACCTGTATTTAAACACGTTTTTTATCTTAGTGTATGTTTGTATATGACTTTAATTCTGCATAAAAATCATAAATTTTGTTAGAATCGGCTTATATTAAGCCATAGCTTTCATACAAAGACCACTTTACAAATCGGTTATGGAAGTTGGTATAAATCTGTAATAAATTTTGTCATCAATATATAATTTAGTTCAGTTAACATTTAAAAAAAAAAATTAATTTAGAAAATTTTCAAATTTCCAAGGTTTTTTTTTTTTTAAATTTCCTACACTGTGCATCGATACTAATATATTTTGTTTTCACTTCATATGAACGACT
This sequence comes from Pollenia labialis, assembly GCA_949318255.1. NCBI lineage: Eukaryota > Metazoa > Arthropoda > Insecta > Diptera > Polleniidae > Pollenia > Pollenia labialis. The sequence continues at coordinate 146,881,609 of OX439139.1, forward strand.
TACAAACTTATTTCGAACACTTAAAAAAATGATAAAAATGCAAAAAAGTGTAGAAAGAAAACACACTTTGAAGTTAAGAGCAAAATGCAATTTGTAGATAAATTAGTTGTAATTCCGTTGCAAAATGTATTATTTCCTTTTATTTTCGGTGTTTTTGGCTGTAACAATCTATTGGAAATTGGGAGGATTTAATCAATTCTTTGCTTTGGCTTGTTTTTTTTACAACATTTTGTTTTTATTTTTTGGAAAATCATTTAATTACAATAAATATAAAAATTAGGTCAGTGTAAAGCTCTGGGTTTTTAGTTGAATGGGATGGAGTTGGCGTTTTTATATTGAGTGAAAACAGAAAAAAAAAAAATAATCTTGTGGTATTTGTGGGTGCTGTTGGCGGATTGTTAATTGTTTGGCGTATTTCTACACCAAAATTAACGATTTTTCGAGTGAAATGCAAACAAAATGCGATTTTAATGAAAAAAGAAAAAAGGAAATAGTAATTACAAATGTAAATATTTTGTCATGTAAGAGAGAGTTTTTTTTAATAATTAAATTCATTATATGAGTTGTGTAGAATAGATTTTGTTACAAAATCTAATGAAATTTAAAATAGATAACAGCTTTAGACGAGAATATATATCTGTTGTGGCATTTTGACAAAACATCTTAAGTTGAGATAAGAAACCAAAAAAGTTTTTTAAAAAAAGTTTAAGAAAAATTTCGTTTATTATACAAAATTTTAAAAACTTTTTTAATTTGACTTAAGATGTTTTGTCAAAATGCCAAAATGAGTAGTTGAGTTGCAAAACTCATTCGTTACAAAATTTAAAATACGAGATGAAAATTGATTCTAAGTTTTTCCAAGGACATGCTTTGATACAATCAGTACTTATTATTCTTCTCATAAAGCGCCAAAATAACTGTGTGAGTAATTTGTCATCGCTTATTTTTTTAATTTAGTAACGAACGAGTTTTGCTATTCACCTACTCATGTATTCCTATAAGAAACAAAGGGCCATTATTTGCAGTGATTTCTAAAATCGTTGGTGTTAAGGATGAGTGACAGATTGGGACTCCACATCCAAGCCCTGTGCTATGACTATAAACAGCCTCTGCGGAGGGCAGGTTCCAACAGCTAAGGTTGGAACGCTGAGTCGTTTTAATGTGACCTACTTACCTAAGACGCAACGCTCATAACCTGCCATTCAGCTGTCGTCAGGCAAGGAAACCTGGGTTAAATTGTCAGATAATTCTTGACCAATGGCCGGAAGAAGTGACATACTTGGGAAAATCGGTTCTGGCTATTCCCAAGTGAATAGCGATCAGAGAGCTTTTAGTGTTCTACCCAATAGATCTTACTTCAATGTCCTTTAGAATCCTAAAATTATTAAAAAAAACCAAATTCTAGAATAACAACACATGTATGTACATAGCTGCTTATTTGAATTAAACGAGGTAACACAATTGAAAATTTTGGATATACCGGTTACTGACAGCATTTTTGAAACACTGAAATTTATTGTTGAGTAAAAATTTGGAATTAATAACGATAAACAGAATCTCTTAAATTTAAGCTTTATTTTATATTTTCTTCAGTCAATTCCCATATAGTCCATTGCTAAAATAGTGATAACAAGTATGTTGTATTGCACTTTCTACCTTTGATACATACATTTTAACGAATAATGCTTTTAGTCATATACCTGAAGAAGAATTGGCACAGAAAACTAAAGACAAACAAATTTGGATTATCTAATGTAACTACACTATTTTAACCGATGGAGCAGAATCCGATTAGACTTTAAAGGCTTATTTATCGTAGTAGTTCGATAATGAAAATTCGGTACTCAACTGAAGATTTTTAAACTCTCAAAATAAAAATTCATTTTTTCTTCTTTATATTTCAGCTGTACTGTCATTAGTAGCGTATTCATTGAATCGGGCTTTTGCTTTAATCGGTTAATTGCTCGATTAATTTAATCGGTTAGTAATCGGTTAATTTTGTTATAAAATAAGATATTTCAATAAATAAAAATGCAAAAATTATTTATTTTTTGGAGTTTTTTTTTAGCAAAAAACAAACAATAACATAAACAACGAAACAATTCTTGGTCCAAAACGAGCAAAAAAATGGGGTTTTTACTTATCGAAGATGTTGCAGAAATCGAAAGCAACCCATAATACAGAATATATTATTTCTCAGTCCGTTTCCTGAACATTTAAAATCATCAATTTTGCCATTTCAGTCCGGTTTTAATTTTTTGAAATTGTTTCGGAAAATTCTGTTAAAAGATATTTTGTGTTCCTAGCGAGAGTTTATTCTGTTGTTAGGTCATCATTTGACTCGTCATGGCAAAGCTCAGCACAGAACATTCTGCAAAAAATTTATTTTCGAATTCCTTAGTTTCTGTATTTTAAGAATTTATTTCTAAAGGAAATATATTGTATGAAAAAATATTTGCAAAACACATAAAAACATAAAAAAACTATATTAAAATACTACTTATTTTAAAAATTTTGTTACATCGGTTAATCGATTAATCTGCTGAAATTAATCGGTTTAGTCGTTAGTCGAAAATAGCCAATCTTAAATTAACCGTTCAGTTAATCGGGTAGTATTTATTTAACGGTTAACAAAAGAATAGCCTGGTCATTAGGGACGCAACATCGTTTTGAAAAACATCGATGTTTCCATGATATGTATCGATGTTAAAACACATCAGAAAAAACACGAATTTTCAACATCGATGTTACACTCTACATTGCATTAATACTTACGGACCGCTAAAATTCTTCTTTGCTACTGAAATGAAAATATTAAATGGATGATGTCGATGTTTTTTAGTTTTGACGGAGATGTATCGCCGATGTACGTCCATCAAAAGATCAATGTTAACATCGATGATAATGCACGATTCATCAATGTTTCGAAAACATCGATATATCGTTTGCATCACTAACTGTCATGGTAAAAGTACTCTGTACGTAGAAAAAAATATGGTTGGAGGTAACCATATTCTAAGAGCAACATACGATGGTTGGATTGTTCCAATCTTTTTGTTTGCAGGTTACCATATTATGTTTGAATATGACCATAATATGGTTAAAATCAACAAAAAACTTCCCGAAATCCACCAGAATATGCTCAAAATTAACTATATATTGGTCCAAATTAACCATAATATGGTTAAAATTTTCCCGATTTTGGACAAATTATCGTCAGAATTAACAATAATATGGTCAGTGTTAACCATTTTATGGTTATTTTATATATGTATCTATTTTTCAATTTTTTTTTATTAAGTGTCAAATTATAATTTTATTAAATTTTTTATTTCTGATATTGTTATGTTCCACATTTATAAACGGGGCCTGTTGATTCATATTCCAGCCTGTGACGACCTTTATTACCATTTTTTCTGTTCTACTAGTTTGTTCATTGTAAATTTATGTATTTGATTATTAATTAAAATGAAATGAATAAGAATTTTAAGCAAACCAAGCAAGTATGTAATTGAAAAGCATTCAACTATTGTATATGCAAACGACCATAATGTTGTTGATTTTTAATCATATTATTTAAAGTTTAAAAGTAAACATACAATGTTTTAAAATATTATAACTTCAAACATATTTTTATTATTAAATAGTAACCATAACATATTTGTAGGCACCCATAATATAGTTACAGTTTTTGGATAGATGAATTTAACCATAATATGGTTGCCGTGCTAATAATAATATGGTTAATGTAACCATAATATGTTTAAGTTTTTCAAACTTTTTCTATAATTTTAACAACTTCATTAACTGAGACATGTTGGTCTGCAATCACACCAGTTTCAATTTCACAATTAAAGGGCTGTAAACAACCTTTCCACCTGAGAGATCAAGACCGCCGTAATATGTTTAAGTGTATATAGAAACAAAATATTACCAATCGTGAAAAAAGTTTGCTTAAAAACCACAAAAGTTTGTTTGTTGCCATTGCAGGGACCATAATATGTTTTTCAACCATACTTCAACCATGTTTTTTCTCCGCGTATATAACGATATATCAAAAAGCTGCACAAGTTGATTGAATTAAAAAATTTTTAATTTTTTTCTTATTTTTATTGTTTTAAAAAAATTTAAGTTAAGCTTTTTGCATGTGTTTCACTACCTAATAAAAAATTTTAAAATTTTTTGATGCATTAAATGGTACATTTAAAAAACTAAGCGCACAAATATGCGCTACGCAATAAGACATACAGAGATGCAGTAAAGTAAGTTAACGAACTATTAACAAGTTTTTTAAAAGAAAACTGTAAAAAAATATTTAGTGTGTAAAGCTGATAATTACGATCACCAGTTTTTATATGCGTACAGTCAAGCGCTTTTTGTGTCAAAAATGTATTGAGACGTAAGCGAGATGGTAAGCGAAACTCTTACATTTCTATCTTACACACCTGCTTCCTTTGAAGCCTAATTTTTTATTGTACTGTAGTCCAATAACATGAATTTTCTTACATTACGAAAAGTCCTGATATTATATAATTCATACTATTTGAGGTCCACTGCAAGTAAAATATACAATTCCATTCGACTTTGATTCAACGCAATTTTTAAGTCTCAAATTTTGTATGCATCTTATGTTTCGATTTCCGCTATTTGTTAAATTCTTCAATACAAAACCCATTTAGAACTAATCCTTTACTTTATTTAACGCGAGTTTGATTTACATGTACCTTAATCGATCCAAATAGCCGGCGTAAATCGAGGCAATACAATGTATTACGATATTTAAAAAAATTATGTACAATGAGAAAAATCTTACCATGTAAAAGCAAAATGTATTGATGTTTTTTTTTCTAAGCCATTTCAAAAGCTTATGTATTCTCATTACGCCAGAGGTGTATTTTAACTGTATATATTGAAGGTTTTTTTTTTTTTTTTTTTTTTTAAATTTTTATTTTTATTATTGAATCTTTCTTATCGAAATTTACAATATGTATTCAAATCTTAATTCTACTTGTTGTTTATTAGTTGTTACCAGTGTAACCACTAACTGCTGTATTCAAATTTTAAAACTGTCTTCTAGTTAGGCTCAAAGTATCGGTTCTTTTTAGCCTCTGGTGACCTTCGAACTGAAGCAGACCCCGAGCGAGGTAGTTAGGGTGGGCCATTAGTTTATCGATGTAGCTTACTGAATATTTTTTAATTTCCTCCTGGATAGTGGGGACGTTGAGATCTCTGTGGATAATATCATTACGTATATACCATGGGGCGCAGACAATTTGTCGTAATATTCTAGACTGTCTTCTTTGAAGCTTTTGGATGTTAGATGCGCATGCAGTACCCCATAATTGAATGCCATATGTCCATATTGGTTTTATGATGGACTTGTATAAAAGAATTTTGTTGTCTAAAGACAAGTTTGAGTTTCCACCGAGAAGCCAATGTAGTTGAGCTGCTTTAAGTTTCATAGCCGTTATTTTCGCTTCAATATGACGAGACCAGGTCAAGCGTCTATCTATATGAATTCCCAAGTACTTAACATGGTTTTCTACCGGAACAGTGATGTTATTTATTTTTACTGCTGGGCACGTTTGTCTTCTGAGCGTGAAAGTTAAGTGAGCACATTTAGCCGGGTTAACCTTTATTCTCCATTTTTCTAGCCATGCCTCTAATTCATTGATGTGGGACTGCAGATTTTGCGATGCGACTTTTGGGTCATGGTTAACACTAATAAATGAGGTGTGCGTGCTCAGGTTTGTTGGCATATCCGCTGTGTATATTATATATAGAAGCGGTCCTAATATGCTGCCTTGGGGGACACCAGCAGTAATTTTCTTGAGGGGGGAGTATTTATCTTGCGACCTTACTATGAATGTTCTGCCTGTTAGATAGCTCTCCAGAAGCTTGTGAGTTTTTTGAGGAAGCATTCGTGTTATTTTGATGAGTAGCCCATCATGCCAAACTTTGTCAAATGCTTGGGAAATGTCTATAAACAGGGCTGAGCAGTATTGCTTTTTCTCAAACGCCGATCTAATAAGGGTGACAATTCTATGCACTTGTTCTATTGTACCATGTTTCGCTCTGAATCCGAACTGGTGATCCGGGATGATGTCGTGTTCATTTAGATGAGGAGTTATACTTAAAATGAATATTTTTTCAAAAAGCTTCGATAGCACGTTTAATTGTCCGCTTGATTGGGGTTGCATTTCTTGCTGCAGTATCCAAGACTTCAGTAAATCGGTCGACAGCTATTTGGATGTCAGATGAATTTTTTAGGGGAATGCACTGTGATAGGTGAGAGCTCACATACATTTTATACTTTAACCAATTTGTGTTTCTGTTTGGATAGGAAATAAAGTTTGCAGCTGCGGCGTCGGAGTTACCTTTTAAAATGAGGATTGAAGGTGAATGATCAGACGAAAGATCATAGGAGGAACTAACTCTAGGACTAATAAGTCTGGAGCCCCAATATGTATGTTTAGCGTTGTAGTCGCCGGCAGCAATGCATTTCTGACCCAATGTGGAGAAGAAGTTGAGAAATTTATCGTATACCATTTTGTGCCTCGGGGGACAATAAACGGATGTTAACGTTAGTTTGAAATCAGTAAGATTTATAGATGTGGCCTGGATACAATCTTCTTCGAACTCTGGCAATGGTAAGTGTCTGATGTGTTTGTGCACAATTATGGCTGTGCCACCACAAGCTCGTCCGCTGGGATGTTTTGTGTCATACGTAAGGTATCCATTTACCCTAAAGCAGTTTTTATGAGTAAAGTGTGTTTCAGAGACAAGAAGTACGTCGATTTCATGCCTATGAAGAAAGTTTGTAACTTCGTGTTTATGTTGGGATAACCCGTTTGCATTCCAGAAACATATTTTTAACTGGTTCATTTTTTGTTGAGTAGAACTTGCAGGAGCATGTTCTGGTTTCGCACCATTTCCTGAAACATGTTCTGCATAGTGGCCATGAAGTTATTCATAGTTTGAATTAAATTTTCTATTGAGGTAGGCATATTTCCAGAAGGCATTTGTAGACCTTCCCTATGAACATTAGCGTATGGAGGTTGCTTTGTGGTGGAAGTACTCGGGGGATTTTTCGCATTAGGGTTTCCTTTTAAGATTTGGGCATATGATTGATTTTGTTCATTTGCTTGTGTGGTACTAGCAATAGAGCCAGCGGCTTGGCTGGGCTCATATGACGGACCATATTGGGAGTGAGTATATTTTTGAACAAAAGCAGGTTTTTTTAAATGCAAAAAGACTTTACAGTTTTAGTTTGCCGTGTGATTTTCGCCACAGTTGCTGCATTTCTTAACATTCGGGTCAGCTTTAGAACGATTACATTCGGCGGTTTTATGAGCGTCGCCACAAACCACACATACGTGAGGCAATTTACAATATGATTTTGTATGCCCATATTCCTGACAGTTTGTGCATTGAAGGTGGTAACATTTTTAAACAATAACAAAAACAACTCAGGAAATTTTGATGTTTTTTTTTTAAATTTTCTAAAACTGTAACCATCTGCTTTTTTGCTATTAATTTTACTCTGATTTTACTTATACCATCCGTGGAAACATGAAAAATACTTACAACAGACATTTATTTTTTTTTAACACGGAGAGAATTTCATAATATTTTGATTCTACAAATTCGAAATACATTGTTCTACCGTGCAAACTGGTCTTTATTTGGACGTGAGAAGCGATCGAAGGGTCCTTAAGGGACCTTCACTAAAAACAATTGAAGCACAGCCGCGAAAACCATTGTAAAGCCACTTTTTGAAAAAAGAAATAAAACAATTTTTTAGTTAAAAACATGTGGGGTTTGTTTTCATACGCAAAACAATGTCGCATACTTTGCAGAAATAAAAACGTCAAATTGTAAAAACTCGCATGATAAGAAACATTGATACATGCAAAAATTTTCGTGTGAAATAATTAATGTTTCTCAATATTTTTCACAAATTTGAGCGGAGTACTAAGCTTAACATTGTTTAAACATCATATCATCCACCTCTTCAAAACGTAATACCAAGAGTCAGCCAGTGAGAAAACGTTGCAAGTTACTAAAAAAATTATACAATCTAATGGTTTTGCAAATCGGAATAACGTTTTAAAAGCCGCTTGTGAAGTGGAAAAACGTTTTAAATGACATCGCGGTTGTGGATATGAAACGTCGCTTCCTAATATTCTTACATAAAACTATTTTCACAAAACAACCAGGCTATCTATATAATCGAATTGTCTTCTCCAGATCAAATAGAGGAAAAAAGATTAACAGTTATCGATATCGTTGTCAGATATCTGAAAGGCATTTTTTTATTAACTCCATCCAGCTTTGTAACCGATTACCTAACAACATTCAAACAACCAGCAATGCTCAGCACTTTAAACGCGAAGTATTTAGGCATTTTAGTTAACTTCTTTAAATGGGAAAATTACTCCTTTTTTTTCTCTTTTTTAATATGTATTTAGTATTTTCAATAAACCACTGAGAATTGTTTTATAAATAATATTATTTATTTATTTGCTGCCTACTGTTTTTTGCCTTATTGTATGGTAATCGATTGTATAAGTCAAATTTTTTTATATGTTCCATTTGTGAATAGCGTTATATGTACAGTGCTATAAAAAGACTCGTTCTTGTTGCACTGTGTACCAATTAAATAAATAAAAATAAATAAACGTTTATTTACTAAAAAAAGTTATAAACTTTAAATTTTCATGTTATTTTAAATTAAAATTTCTTGATAATGTAACGATGTCCCTCTGTTCTTCCCCCACCCATTTGTATTTGTTTACATATACGTACACACTAGAATAATGCCCAATATGATTTTCGTTATCATTCTTCTTTATTATTTAATCTATTTTACAAACTAATTTAAACAAATAGAAACTGGGAATTTTTGTTTATTTTTGCTCCTAAAAAACTTGACAAAAGAGATAAAAACACTGCCTAAACTAAGAGAAAACCAAGAAACAAACACACATACATGGTACAAACTATTATGGTGAATATGAGCCCCTATTCTCAACTCAAATCAGTTTATTTGTAATATTTGCTATATTGCGGTGAACAAACACCTCAAACACATGGAGGCTTTTACGACGTCGCTTTGTCGACGTCTCTTTTGGTTTGCTGGCAAGCGGTGTAGAGAAGAAAGAGGGGTAAACAAAACGACTCGGTTTGTGTTTTTCATGTCGTTTTTTATATTTCTCTTTTAACTTTTTCTTTTTACGCTTTATTATTTTTCTTACTTTGAAGTGTGTGGTTATAAATACAGTGAGTCCTCGATTATCGATAACAGACGGGACCAGCAGCATTCTTGATTATTAATTTTTTTTGGTGTGTTTCATATTTTATATAAATATGTAATGTATTATTATGTAAAAAGAGGGAAAAAAGTAATTGGCAGAATATGCTTCTAGTACGTTGGGAAATTCTCTTTCTTCGTTTATTTAAATTTGTTTTGATTGTTCCAAATTAAAGGAAAAATATAATTTGTTTATAATTTCGGATAACAGAGGTGATTTAAATCAATGCGAAAAAAAATTATATTTTCCAGTTAATTGATGCTTCCTCTTAATCGAATGACGAATAATCGAGGCCATACTGTAAATAAAAAAAGACATGCAACCAAAAATCATCGTATGAACGCAAAGAGATTTTGGAAGTTGCTTTAAAAGGGAATCAAGATAAAACGACGTCGTAAAAGCCCTCATGTGAATTGAGTGTTATTGTTTTAATTACCGAAAAACGGGCCGTATTTCATTTTAAGTTATATTCGAACAATGTTCCTTCATGGTTGAGTTATTTAGGGGTTTGACTCTTAGTTTTTGAAAGAGACTTTTTTTTAAATTTTTATGTTCTTAAAACGATTTTAAGAAAATATTTACCAGTTTTCGCGTTTTAAATTTAATTTATAATGAAGAATATTATTTAGTTTTTGTCTGGTTGCTCTGTATTCTGCTCGCACAATGGTGAAGAGTATACATATAACATTCGGCACAGCCGAATATAGTACTCTTACTTGTTTTTATGCATTTCAATGAAATATCTAAGTTCCAATATAAAACTCATTTTAAATAAATTCAATTACTTAGTTATTGTATGTAATTGGGGGTTTTCTTTTTTTATTAACGTGATATACCCTGCAGGAAATCGGGAATAAAGTGTCTCCAGGTCGCTACTTTGGTCGACTATTTTGGTGACACTGTTAAAACTGTCTAAACTTTTGTCTGCCTTCGATAAAAGACAATTTTTTTACAGCTGTAAAGCAGGAAAAAGTGAAAACTATCAAACAGTTTGTAGTCTAATTGCCATTTTCTCATTGTATCGATAAACTGTCCGTTAACGATTTTGGGTTCTCAATATACCGGCAAAAAAACATAGTTTGCAGCTGGCAACACCTCTCAAAATACATGTTAAATATGGGATTCAGCTGATTGAATTTACCTGAACGGCATATAAAAGGAAAATAAATAATTGGCAGATGAGTTCCGGTTAGCTTAACGACAGAATAGAAACCAATTAGACATTGAGAAAACCAAATTTCATTAATGTGCAGTTTTTCGTTGGGAAAAAAGATAATCGTGTTATGAGAAAACGGCCATAAGTTTGGATTTTTTAAGTTCTTTTTATACCCTTTACCGAAGATAAAAGGGTATTTATAAGTTTGACATTCCGTTTGTAATTTATACAATATTGATCTTAGACCCTATAAAGTGAAGAGTGCACAAAAAAAAATCTCAAGAACATTTTTAAGAACACAGTTTGCTAAAAATTAAATTCTAAATTCAATTAAATTCAACAGGCTCTTTATTTGATTCAATGAAAAAATTATCAAAATTTCGCTTTGCAAAATAGCACTTAATAAAACATATTTAATAATGAAATAATTAAATATTTCTTCATATTCAATAAAAAAATATTTAAATCAAAGACAGTATTTCTACAACTCTTGTCCATTTTTAATAGCTTTAGTAAGTAAGACTTGAGTGTATGTAATTCTCATTCGCTTTATAGTTTTTTTTGTATAATTTCTTTTGTTTTTTCAAAGCCTTTGGAAAAAGGTTTCCTAATGATCTGACCTAAGCAACCAGCGAAATGCGCATAGAAACTAGCTTTTTCTCCAACAATAATTTTTAAAGTATTTGTCAATGAATAAAAAGTTAAAACTGAATCAGTACAATTTCACTGTTAAAATTTCCTACATGGTATGTGTTCACAAGTTATTAGTTTTGTAAAAATTGTTATTATTTGTTTTTTTTATTGTTATTATTTAATAAAAATTGCCTTTGAGATTTCGTTTTGATTAAAAAAGCCACAATTTTCAGTTTTAATTAAAGATTATAAATATTTATGAATAATCAATAAATCAAATAAAAAAATAAACAAATTAAATAAAAATTCTAAACAAAAATAACAAAAAAACAAATTAAATGGAAAATAAATTTATACAAAAATAAAAACAAGAGATAGAAATATAAATATGATTGGACTTGACTGATAATTCTTTGGTAGCGGTAGCCATCTAAATAATAATCACCCAGAGTAAAACAACAAAGATTATGTACAGTACAAAAAAATATTGTACCATAAAGGAAAGAACGCAAAAAATGGAAACAATTGTTGAAAAATTAAAAAAATAAAAACAAATTTCTGTTTAATTTAAGGAAATGCGTAGAAGGTGGGGGGTACCGAAGAAAAATATACAAATACAATATTTTTTATGCAAATTTTTTACGATTGACCTACAAAAACCATTGACTTAAGTGATGAAGAACAACTACAACGATGACAACATCTGAACAGTAGTAACAAAAACAACAACAACAAGGATAATAAAAAATACATGATAATAAACATAAAAAAAACAAAAATAAAAAAAATTAAAACGAACAACAACAATGACATTTTTCCATAAGTAAAGAGAAAATCAAAGACCACGACAATGTCGAATGTTCTATCTAAATAAGATTACAATAACTTATTGCTATTGTTCAACAATTGAAAGAAAAGTAAATATTTTTTTTTATTTGTTTTAATATAAGACGGTATCAGGGAAGGGAAATTGTAATTTTCTTTCAATTGAGTAAAAAAGATTTTCAAACAAGAATTTGTAAAATGCGATTGTTGAGCATTCTATAAGAACATATTAATTTAAGGTAATCGATTCCTAACTGTAAAATAAGCTTTTTACTTTACCCTGATCTTAATCCTTAAGGTGCTAAATCAGATTCGTTTTATAAGGCTCTAGAACAGGGCACCACACGGGATTGATTTGGCTTGATTAATGCAGGCTAAGAATCAAGAAAAAATGGAATTTTGAAAACTTTTTGATTAAATTATCAAGAAAAATCTAGAATAAAATAACCGTTATTGATGATGTAAATTCCATGCGTGAAAATTGTTCGAACAAAATACGTTCACTGAGATAAGGTGTGCGAATGGTGGCTTTAAGGTCACAAGAATGGAGAGTTTTATTTGCACTGGGGCTAGTGCTATCTACCGGGTCAAAATTTTTTCAGCAAACTTTTTTTTGTTAATTCGTATATATTTTTTTGGCCGATTAATTATTAATTTTGAGTTATTTTTCTTTTTAAGCTAATAATACCTAACGAAGTTGATGTAAATAAAAACAAATTTAATACATTTCACCCGACGTTTCGTCACTTTTTTGGTGACTTTTTCAAGGATCGTAAAAATTATATGTTATTTTACATTAAAAACATCAGATTTTTAATAATATTAAAAGCACAAAAAACAGTAAAGCACAACTTGTTTAATTTGTTAAATTAATATATTTTGTGAATTTCAGTCCAATCGTACCACGAATTAAAAAAAAATAATTAAATATCACGGCAGCAGCGCCACCTATCAGGTTTAAACGTAAGAATACACTAATTTACTGTCCAAGTTTGGTGTCAATCGGCCTAGCAGCTCTTGAGTTTTTGGAACACATACCCGGCACAAATATTTATATACATATATGCACAAGGGGTATAACCAAATTTTGGCTCTAGCACTACGCGATAGTGAATATTGTGTTATTTACGAAAACAATTTGTTTGGGTCGTTTGAAAATAAAAACCGCACCCACAAAAGCGATTTTATAAAATCCCTAAAGAAAAAAATTTAATTAAGAAATTTTAAATATTTTATTAATAAATGAAAAAAAGTTACAAAGTTTCTTAATTATTGAATGCTATGAATTTCAAATTTAATTTGCACGTTGTTTTGCTTTGTTTTTGGCTAAATAAATAAGTACAAATAAAAATAAACAAAATAATTTTCCAACTTTACCGAGTGTTGTGGGTGATCAATTTTTTTAATTGTTTTCAATGGACTATTCGACTATTGATATTTACAAAAAATGGGAATAAGTTATACCCCTAATATACACACAGAGAAAAAACATATGTAAATATGGTCACCTCTAACAAAACTAATTTTAAAGAAAATTTTTTACATGTTATGTTTTATTTAACTATATAATTGTCACCGACAACCATATTATGGTTAAACTATTCCTCGATCAAGAAGCCACAATCATATTATGGTTGACTCCGAACACCTTATGGTTAATTTTAGCTAAAATATGTTAAACACTTAAAATGCTATTCAACCATAACATGTTGCTCTTGAAAAAGGGGAAAATACTATTTTTAATTTAAAAACAAATTATAGTAAAATTTAACCATAAAATGCTTAGAGGCAACCATAATATGGTTGCGGCTTTGGAGGAGGACTAATTTAACCATAATATGGTTGCTGCTGACAATAATATTGTTAAATAAAACATAAAATGAAGGGTGCTTCTTTTTTTGTTGACCTGTGTGATTATTTATTTGATTCGGCTAAAGGTCTTGGTTCATAAATACGTAGTACACAAATGCAAAGTTTTAATTTTTGTAATGTTAAAGAAAATTATTTGTTGTTTTTGTAGATTCATTGAAAGCGGTGGACGAAGTCAACCGAAATATCGGAAAAATAAATTGTTAAAAATAAAATAATAAAAGTTGTTTTTATTTTTATTTTATGATCCAAGTTCTTTAGCCGAATCAAATAAATAATAACATATTAAACATAATATGTTTAAAATTTTGTTGGAGGTGACCATATTTAAACATGTTTTATCTCTGCGCGTAAATTTATTCACAAAAACTCTAATTTATTGAAAAATGACCCGAATTTGTTCCATTAAAGCAAAATTAAAAAGCAACAGATATCTCAATATTGCTTTTTTCACTGACTCATACCACTTGTCGACTTGTGTGATTAATCAAATTCTTATTACCAAGTAAACGTACTGCCAATGCCGAATGAAAGTTCTCCTAATTACGGTTCCATTTAACATAGGTTTTTAGCGGTCTTCTAATCAGATAAATGCTGCAGTGTCTTTTCTTCTTAAGCAAATGTGGCCGAGCTAGTCGATTTGAGAGTCAATCAATATTCTGAACGGCTTACAAGATATGAAAATTAAGATGAGAAAATTATTACTTTTTTGACACCGAGGCCCCAAATCTTTGGGAGCCGTTAAAGTATATATCAGATACGGATTGCTTCCCTGGGGGATAACAGAATTAACTGCTTGAGGAGGACTTAAAAAATTTCCTTCTTTAATAATACATTTTCACCAATCAAAAAGATCTCCAATTGCTCGTGAGTTAAGCCTTCATGCCACACATTATAAAAAGCTTGCGAAACATTAATGAAGAGTGCAGAACAATATTTTTTTCTGCAAACGCTTTTCTTATGATGATTACTGGTCTATGTGTTTTTTCTATTGTGCTGTGTTTTTTCTGAATTCAAATTGCTAATTTGGAGTACATCTACATCCTACTGGGGTTAAGTTATAAATAAATATTTTCTCAAAAGGCTATGAAGTGTTTAAAAATAAGGAAGTAGGCCTATATGACTCAACTTTTGTGTGCTCTTAACCTGCCTTAGGTATCATGGTAACTAGAGAGGCTTTGAAGTATCAGGATGGAAAGATGGAAAGAAATTCGAAAAAAGCATTAAAAATTGAATGATTTTTTTTGTTCCTTTTGGAGTTTGAATCAGCTATTGCCTTTTTAATATTTCTTGCCTCAAATGTAAAGCTGTTCCGGAAACGACTGATATATTGCTTGGTATATTGAGGGTAAGTACATTTTTTTTAATAAATTTTTAACATTATTTCTTGCCCAACTTCTGTTCGAGTTTCTCAGGGAAGAGTTTGAAAATGACCGGCCTTTTAAGATTTTAAGTTGCACGCCGTAATGCGGTTTCAGATTGTGGAGTTGCATTATGTTCTCTAAGGCACTTTTCCAAGGATGTTGTGTTTTGGGACTGCAGTTACTTTCTTGCATTCTTCCGGTCAACTTTTATCTAATTTGAATCCGTGTAGTTGCCATTGTCTGCGAACTCTTCTTTTTTTAAGCCAAAAGTAGATAACAAAAACTATAAATAATTCTTAGATAAATATAATTTCGTAACAATATTTTAAAAGGTGGTTAAATTTTAAAGGGCCGATGTTGATTTTGAATCAAACACAAATTGTTTGGGAAATGACTGTCATTTCTTTTTATTATGATAATATTGGTATGGTTCAATTAGGTATGGAACAAAATATCGGCCAAATGGACGCCGCTACCATGGCGGCACACCTCTATCAGATGGTCCAAATTTTTGATGACGCTGAGGGTTCTATGCCGTTAATGTGCAGAATTATCTCATCCTTTACCTCTTGACTTGTTGCTGGCTTATCGACGTACACATTTTCTTTCCAATTACCCCAATGAAAGAAGTCCAACGGTGTCAAATCACATGATTGTTGCGTTAGCTTGGTGGCAAGTGGCATCGTCCTGTTGAAATATATCTACATTGTTTTGGGGCTAGTTTGATATTTTTTCCAAATGTTAACAATAATTTAGAAATTTTGTTATCTATGAATTACTCTTCTGGTAGACATTCGGTACCATTTCGAAATTTTCCATCCTTAATTACACCACATGGCCTGTGTTGTTCACCTTGCTTTCTCCTATAAAATTTTTCTTTAAAAACGAACCCTGTTGAGAAACTTATAATTTGCTTAATTTTGGGGGTAATTTTGTTTGTAAATTTTTTATTCTTTGTAAATCCTACATTATGAAAAAAATATTAATGGAAAAAGAATTTAATGAAAAAAATGAGTTGGATGAGACTCTAAAACCATCCACCACCAACATTAGCGGAGCCATTGGGCACGTTAACGCTGGTACCAAGCTTCTGAAAGCGGACAGGTGGTTCGTGAATGAAGCAGGTGAGGAAACGACCTCAGCAATCGGAAATCCGCAGCAAGGGGTACTGTCTTCTAGCTCGGAGAACCCAACAAAAAACCTGGCAACCGACAACAATGGCAACGCCACTGGGCAAGCAGTTGGAGGTACCAATCTGAAGGCGGAGGACAAAAGGTCCACGGAGGCGGCAACTTGTGCCGCGACCGAAGTGCCTAGAATACCGCAAGAGGAGATAATGTCCTCTGGTTCTGACACCGAAGTCGCTGAGCAGGATGATGCTTGCAGCTTGAACTCGGTGAAGTCTGGCAGCACAGTGCGAGGCGTAAATTTACAGGCGTTGAGCCTGGAATCCGGAATGGGATTCGTTAAGCTCAACTCTAGGGAGCGGCGGCTATTCAAAGCGGCTTTAAAAAAAGGACTGTCGAGGGAAGATGCCTTAAGGGACGCCACAAGGGCTCCGGCAGTCGCAACACTAAAGAGGGAACGATCGGAAAACTCTCCCTCTACTGGAGCTCCGGCAAAGCGTGCATGTGCGAGACAAACATATGCCCAAAAGGTCCAGACGCCAAAGGGCGTTAGACTGGGTTTTGTCTCAGCACTTGAAGCTCCGTCTCTAACCGCCGACCAGATCGAAAGGATCAAAAATACGATTCTTCAGGCGGTTATTGAGAAAGCAGGAACTTTCAAACCACAGTTTGAAAGCTGTCTACGGCGCACCGACTGGTTGATGCTTGTGTGCGTCAACAATGAGACGGCGGAATGGACTAAGTCCAACCTTGATTACATCAAGGAGAAATCAGGGGTAGAATGTAGGATCGTCCTTGAGGAAGAATTCCCCCGCGCACACTTTGTGAGAGGATACTTCCCACATAGTCTTGAGCTGTCAAATGAGAGGGTCCTGGCCTTCATAGCGGCTCAGAATGACTTGGCTGCAACTCATTGGGCAGTGGCTCAAAGGCAAGTACATGGCGAATTTCTCCATCTTCGTCTGGCAGTGGATACTTGCTCCTACCAGAAGCTTGTGAAGATGGGAGGAAAGGTCAGCTACTGCTTTGGGCAGGTGAGACTGCACCTCAAGAACAATGGTTCAAAGAATGGTGGCAAGAAAGAAGACGAGAAGCCGGCGGAGGATGCGGAAAAAAAAGCTGGCAAATCGTCACCAATCAAAGGGGGTGAATCCGCCCTTGATGATGGCCCGTCTACCAGCGGGGCAGCTTATGCTCGCGGGAGTAAACGGGCAGATAAGGGAAGTGTGGCGAAAATCGTCCCAAGGCCTCAACCCCCGGCCAAAAGCAGCACACCCAACCCTGGTGTAGGATCAGGTAAACCGACCAGAGGGTCGCGAGGGAAGGGACCCCGACGTAATCGGTTGGGGGAGCTAGTGCAGCGGTCCATTAGGGATGGCGATGGGCACCATTAGGGTGCTACAGGCAAACCTGCATCACGCCAAAGGGGCGTCGGCCACACTGTGCAGGATCTTTGCCGAAGAAAACATCGGTCTTGCGCTTTTGCAGGAGCCATGGATCAATAGTGGCCAGATCCGGGGACTACAATCCCAATCAAGTAAGCTGATTTATGATCGGTCAGTGGACAAGCCGCGCGCAGCGTTGCTTGTCGACAATTGTGTTGACATAACCCCATTGACTAATTTTATTTTCAGAGATCTAGTGGCAGCACAGATAAATATACCCACTGAACGGGGGTCGTCGGAGATCGTCGTTGCGACGGCCTATTTTCCCGGCGAAGAGGCGGACCTGGTGCTGTACTGCGGTATGCATGGAAAGCAGCTTATCCTGGGCTGCGATGCCAATGCCCATCACACCGTTTGGGGAAGCAGCAACATCAACAAAAGAGGTGAGTTACTACTGGAGTATCTGGTAGGTACGAACTTGGACATAGCCAATGTCGGCTGTAAGCCGACCTTTATTAATGCGATCAGGGAGGAGGTATTAGACCTTACACTGGTTAGCGGCGCTTTGCGCGATTCAATTCGTAACTGGAGGGTTACGGATGAGGCCTCGCTGTCGGACCATCAACATATTAGGTTTGACATACCGGGGGGGGGGGGGGAGGATTTGCGTAGAGGCGCTTACAATCCCAGACGAACGGACTGGAATGAGTTCAGGTCCCTTGTGAACCGGAAGGCTGAGCTCCTGATGACAGATATCGGGTCTGTTGATGAGATTGAGCTAGCAGCCAACCTTGTTGAAGAAACATTGCTCTCCTCCTTTCGAGGAAGCACGACATTGCGACCCTTAAGCTCTTGCCGCAGGACTCCATGGTGGAATGAGACGCTCGAGCAGAAGCGGAGGCATGTCAGGAGGTTATTCAACAAGGCGAAACGGACCAAAAACTGGCAGGAGTACAAAGGTGCCCTAACGGAATATAACAAATCCTTACGTAAATCCAAACGGGATTCATGGAGGAACTTTTGCAGTAGTGTCGCGGGCCTCCCTAGCGCGGCAAGACTTCACAGGGTAATGACCAAGGGACACTCAAATGGAGTGGGTCTGGAGGAGGGGACAGATGGTTCCTTCACGACAAACCGCAGGGAAACTTTGGAAACCTTGCTGAGGGTACACTTTCCGGGCTCGACTGTTGTGGATGATACTGGGCACACAAACGTCGAGGCGGCGATCCCGGGGACTCGCCGGGCAAATGGGTTGACCGGTAGGATTTTCGATGAGGATAGGGTACGGTGGGCAATTGGCTCGTTCGGCCCATTCAAGTCACCAGGAGGTGACGGAATCTTCCCTGTATTGTTACAGGAGAGTCTTGATATGATAGTAGGGCCTTTGATTGGACTCTTTGGGGCAAGCTTCACCTGGGGATACATTCCAACCACTTGGCGTACGTTCAGGGTTGTATTTATTCCCAAAGCTGGCAACAGGCCGCTGGAGAAGCCGAAATCCTATAGACCTATCAGCCTTACTTCATTTCTGCTCAAGACTGTTGAGCGGCTACTGGACCTGCACATTAGGGAAAAACTGCAGGCTTCCACACCACTGCACCGAACGCAGTTTGCTTACCAAAAGGGTAAGTCAACTGAGGTGGCATTGCACCATTTGGTTGCGCAGATAGAAAAGGCACAACGTAATGGGGAGATCGCATTGTGTGCATTTCTTGACGTGGAGGGTGCCTTTGACAACACGAGCTACGGTTCTATTACGGATGCTCTGGCGCGGAAGCGGATAGACGAGCTCACGGTCAACTGGATCGGGGCTATGTTGAGGGGAAGGAAAATTACTGCCTCCTAGAATGACACTAGTGTCAGCATCAGTGCTGTTAAGGGTTGTCCACAGGGGGGGTGCTGTCACCTTTATTATGGTGCCTGGTGATTGATGATCTGCTGGTCAAGCTCGAGGGATATGGCCTTCGGGCCATTGGCTATGCAGATGACCTGGCAATAGTGGTGACTGGAAAATTCGAGAGCACCATCACGGAGGTGATGCAGGGTGCTCTCAATAGGGTTCTTGGATGGTGCCATGAAAGAGGATTGAGCATCAACCCTAACAAGGCGGTCGTGATACCGTTCACGAGGAGGTACAACTACAGGCTTGAGAAGCTAGTAGTGGACGGATTTGAGGTTGAGTATTCCAATGAGGTCAAATATCTGGGAATTGTTCTGGACAGACGGCTCAATTGGAACTCGCACTTGGATCAAACCCTCGGAAGGGCAGTTAGGGCCTTCTGGGCATGCAAGAGCTTCTTTGGGAGAACTTGGGGTTTTAGTCCAGGTATGGTAAAATGGCTATACTTTATGATGGTCAGACCGATAATCACTTACGGATCATTGGTATGGTGGCCTAAGATTCGGCAGGAGACTGCGGTGAGGAAGTGCAACAAGCTGCAACGGATGGTGTGTCTGGCCCTAACGGGGGTAATGCGCACATGTCCCACGGCAGCACTTGAGGTTATAGTAGGCATATTGCCACTACACATCCATATAAGGAGGACTGCTATGTCCGGTCTCCTTAGGATCAAGCTAACATCGGGACTTGCTGAGGTCCAGGGGCATGCTTGCTTGATGGACGTGGCTCCGGGTATATCTGTCTGTACAAGGGCAGACATAATGACCACGGAACTGGTCTTCAACAGAAGGTTCAGGGCAATCTTTCCGGACGAAAGGTCCTGGAGTGTTGGGAATCCATGTCGGGGAAACCGTGAATTGCACTGGTATACTGACGGGTCAAAATCGGAGCACGGAGTGGGTGCAGGGGTCTTTGGACCTAATACACGACTCTCGATGGCAATGGGCGAATCACCGAGTGTTTTTCAAGCCGAGATTTTCGCCATTGATGTGTGCTGCAGCAACATTCTTGATAGGGGAAAGGCCATCAAAGCACTCTCTTCTTGGAGAATGTCCTCGAAGCTGGTGGCGGAGTGCCGTGGAAAGCTACAGGAGCTGGGGACAAGGAGCAGATTGACGCTCTGCTGGGTGCCGGGGCACTCAGGGATCCCGGGTAATAAAGGGCTGGTTCTAGCGCGCAGATGGTGGGTCCCGAGCCCTTCTGTGGACTAAGTTGGGCAGGGGTTCAGTCCGTCATGGAGGACTGGGCTCTGGGCGAACATAGAGGATACTGGGTATCGCTACCGGGAATGCGTCAGGCAAGGAGATTTATCTCTCCCGGAAGAGTAATGAGGACGAATGGTCTCGGCAGACAGGATCTGCGACTGCTGGTGGCCTACTTGACTGGTCACCACGCGGTCAAATACCACCTTTATCGGATGGGCCTGGCTGAGGATCAGGAATGCAGACTATGTCTAGACGGGGACGAGACGACTGAGCATGTACTGTGTGACTGCCCGGCGCTGGCATGGGCCAGGAGGAGGCACTTGGGGCATGGTACAATGTGTGCGTCCCAAATCGGTGATATACCGGCAATGGCCCTGGTTGGGTTCCTATGGGAAGCAGAGGGTCTTTTGGCCAACTAAGGGGAGTGGGTACAATAGACCTAACCTGGTCGCGGTACCTGTCACTGTGGGGAAACCTCCCCGCTCCATCGTACGAAAAAAAAAAAAAAAATTCTTTGTAAATTTTTTTTTAAATTGAAAAGAAAATCCAAGAAAAATTTTTTTACTTCACTAAATATTTATTGGCAATAGATGCCACAAGACAATAATACAATTTTTCTGTTTACATAAATACATAAATTTAATTTTTTTTATAAATTTTCAAATAAAATTCAAAAGAAAATAAAAAAGAAAAACGCTAAAGCATACTCAAAGTACATGATGAACATGGTCCAACGGGGGTATGTAACAGAAAGTCCTTTCAAATTAACATGGCAGGGAGTCAAACCACAGTGACGACATTTAAAAGTAAAGATGCAAGGAAGACAACACAATGATCATAACAAATAATAAATCCATGGACAATTTAAATACAATAAACAAACAAGGCAATAAATGATAAACAAAAGATGAAAATAATAAAAAAAAAAACAGAAATTCCAAGAAAAAAATAAAAAATAACGAAAAAACTTAAACGAAAATCAAATGAAATTTAAATAAAAACAATAACGACAATCATCAGCAGCAATAACCACAAATGTCAAAATATCGTATCGATAAATTAACACCCGTGGTGAGCAGATACTTATTCAAGCAAAGGAGAAGTTCGGCAGAGAAAACTACATGTTAGCATAACAAATTTATAAAATCAATTATCCATGTTGTTCCCAGGGTAAGGAGATGTAGATTAAGTACGAACAAGTATTTAAATCACCAGAGGCAATGGCAATTATTATAGACGAGTAAAAGTTATTACCTGGTATAATTGGAATGTTAACATAGAAGTTTTTGTTTTTTTAACTTAGATTGTGTTTTATAAAAATTTACGTTCATTGGGACGCTTGTAACACATTTTTGGGTACTGCATTTTTATAATTTTCTGAAAAACGTTTTAAAAACGAAAATTGTTAGTCCCAGAATCATAGTTTATAAAACCAATGTACTCAGTAACAGTTATAGGAGTCTATCAAGGTGAAGGGGGTAGTTACTAAATTTGTTCCCAATGCTTTCCTGAACCTTAAAATTTAAATGTTATAAATAGATCTTATTTCATAAAAAAAACTCGAAAAGACAATATTTCATCATAATCCATTTAAACACAACTAATCTCTTTAAGCACTAGGTGTACAACGTAGAGCTCATATCCTCTAGAATCGGCTCAGGTAATAATATTGTGCATATCGCATAAAAAAGCAAAACAGTCATTTGGTACATAGCAAATTGTATAAAATTCACCACAAATATAGGTGCGTTGGTACTAAATTTCATCTTTTCTCTTCTTATGTTCGGTAAAAAAATATACGAATTTTGATCCGGAACTCTACTGCAAGCGAAAAATATTGCGCTCTTTTTGGCCGAGCGTAGTTTTTTGTTGAGATCTGCACTGAAAAGGAAAATCAATATATCCGCACTTAAATCCATCCGAAGTAGTATCAATACTACGGTAAGTACGGATTTTCTTAAATTAAGTACAGAAAGATTGATTAAAGTACGGGTTTATTAAATGCAAAATACTTAACTAATTTATATTTAATCCCGAAATTCATACTTGAAAAAATCCGAAAATAAGATTGATTAAGGCAAAACTAAGATTGAATCAAATAAAATGAAATGAAAGTGAGGTTAGGTCGCTTCTTGATGGATCACTAATTTAACCATAATATGGTTGTCGGTGACAATAATATGGTTAAATTAAACAAAATATATTTGAATTTTTCTCTAAAAATAGTTTTGTTGGAGGTGGCCATATTTAAAAATGCTTTTTTTCTGTGGGTATACTAAACTGTTTTCGGGGAGTAGGGTTTATATGGGGCCTTCTTCACGAAATTTTACAGTGTGATTTCTAGCCGAATAAAACCAATTTTTGCACAATCTTAGATCATTCAGACGGACAGACAGGCGGACATGACTAAATCGACTTAGAATCACTCAAGGACCCAGAATATATATACTTTATGGGGTCTCAGATGAAATATAAAAAAGTTTCACACAGAATGACTAACTCAGTATACCCTCTTCACAACTAATTGTGATGGAGGGTATAAAAACCGAGCGAATATCCCTGTTTGCTGCTACTATACAACAAACGCTAATTTCCAGGAGAGGTTTGATATATCTATCTCTTATGCAAGGAGTTCATGTTGAATTTATATATTGTAATGTTTAAATGAATTAATATTTTAAATATGTACTTTGTATAAAAGATTTGTTTTGTATCACTATTGCCTTGAAATTTGTGTAATTAGTTTTTATATGTATGTAGTTTTAAGTTTTGAGTTTTTGTTAAATCAAAATATATTCTGGTCAATATATTCAATAGGTACATATAAAAAAAAAAAATGTTTTTGAAGTTTATAAAAATAAAAAATAATTATTCGCAGTAAATTCAAGAAAATATTGATTTATTTGAGAAATTAACTGTATATTCAAGAGTATAATTGTTTAATTCGAGATAAAAAAATGGAATTTTCAAAAACTTTAAAACCGCTATCTGGTGAGAAAGATTGGCCAATATGGAAGAGAAAGGTCAGAGATCTTCTTGAATTCTATAAGGGAGCACTGAATGTCGTTGAAAGAAAACTAAATAAGCCAGAACCCATAGGAATTAATCCCACAGAAATCCAAATAAATGAACACAAAACGAAGGAAGATGCTTATAGTAAAGCGAATAGCTGTGCAAAAAGTCTAATAACCAGTACGATAACAGATGAAATCTATTTTAAGGTAATGGATAAAGAATCTGCTAGTGATGTGTGGGATGCTTTACACCAACAGTTTGAAGCTACTTCTAAGGATCAACTATATACAATGTGCAATGATCTGTTTTCATTTGAATGGAATGAAAATTGTGACGTTTCAACTCATATTTCAAAATTAAAAAGCTTATGGACGGAAATTAATAATGGTTTATTGTTAATTTGCAAAATTTTAAATATATTGCCGAGCTCTTATGAAATGTTCAAATCTAGTTGGATGATGCTAACAAGAGACAGTGACAAATCGTTGGATGAGTTAACAATGCAATTGTGTTTGTACGAAAGAAATTTTAACAAAACAGAAAGTGGTGGGTCTAATTCCAACAGTCAGCATGCTTTAGTTTTAAACCAGAAGAAAGAAACAAAAGGTAAACAACAGAACAGATCATATAGAAAAAATGAAGATACATGTCACTACTGCAAAAAGAAAGGACATTGGTTAAAAGAATGTCGAAAGTGGATAGCTGATGGTCGTCCTAGTAAGTCAAAACAAAATTCGATTCATAGTAATGTTGCACTGCATTTAGAGTCAGTTGAAGTTAATACCGCAGAATCTAGTGAAGATTGGTGGATTCATAATGGAGCCACGAAACATGTTACAAATTCTAGTGAGTATTTTGCAAGTTATACTAAGTTTGATGAACCCCATACCATACAAGCAGCTGGTAAAGAAATTTTGGAAGCTCTTGGAAAAGGAACTATTAAAATTGTGACAATATACAAGAATCAAGAATGCATAATAGAACTACGAGATGTTTGGTATGTTCCTGGTGTAACAAGAAATCTATTTTCGCTATTGGCTGCTCATGATAAAATTCCATCAAGTGTATTTAAGTCAACTTCAACCGAATGTGAATTCAGAGTTGGTAATAATATTATGCTGACCGGTTCACGTCATAAGAATGGAACGCTATATAAAGCTAACATACGTTTAATTAAACCAGACATAAATATAAACTCAGCAGTAGATAAAAGCTCTATTTTACAACTACATCATGAAAGATGGGGACATCAAGAAAAACATCATGTCAAAAATAAATTAGAAAGAGAAATGGGCATTAAAGTTAAATATAATAATGACATTTGTGAAAGCTGTGTTTTTGGTAAAGCCTGCAGACTGCCATTTGGAAGAAGAGAAACAGCAACATGTCCAGGTTTCCGATGTCCGATGTTTGTGGCCCTTTTCCTCCTTCGTTCAATGGTTATAAATATCTTATCGTATATAAAGATGACTTTACAAAATATCGATATGGTTTTATAGTGAGAAACAAATCAGATGTAAAAGACACATTGATTGAAGTGATTGCCAAAATAAAATCTCAAGGTCATACAATAAAAACATTGCTTAGTGACAATGGAGGGGAATTCGTTAATGATGAAGTAAAGAAGTTACTAGTTAAAAATGGAATCATACAGAAACTAACTGCCCCATACACTCCTCAACAAAATGGAGGTGCTGAAAGAGAAAACAGGACAATTGTAGAAATGGCAAGAAATTTTAAATTTTCTAATCCGAACGTTGTATTTCCAGAAGAATTGTGGGCAGAATTTGTAAAATCCGCAATTTATATTTTAAACAGAACTGGAAAATCTTCAGTTGCATATATCAGCCCTTATGAGTTATGGTATGGTAAAAAGCCAAGAATTCGACATTTGCGCATTATTGGTTCAATTTGCTACGTTCATATTCCTAACCAAAAACGTAAGAAGATGGACAGGAAAGCAATTAAAGGTTATCTCATTGGTTATGATGGTGATGAGAGGTATAGCATCTACACAGCAAAAGAAAACAAAATTCAGTTTTCGAGAGATGTCAAGTTTAGTGAAAAAGTCAAAGATTGTTTCAGTGATAGAAATTTAACTGGTAAGGACAAAACACAGTCCGAAAAATCTATCACAAATACAAATGATAATGAAACAATAACAATAAAAATTAAACAAAAAGAAGAAGATAATGAATTGTCAAAGAGACACCAAATATTATTGCAGAAGATAGTACAACAGAAGACGCCGAAAAATCAGCAGAACCAGATATTGTAACGGAAGGCGATGAAGAAGTTGCGGTGCAAGATACCGAACCGCAATATCACATTGAACGTCAAAATAAAGAATCGCAAAATGAAGAATCTAATAATGAAAATGCACCAAATGTAAAGCGCTTAAGAAATCGTACCATTCAAATTTCAAATGCAGTGGATAGAGATTGCGTATTGATGTCAATAGAATTTATTAATCAAGTTTCAACTCCAACAACTTTTAAAGAAGCCCTTGAAAGCAATCAAAAATGTGAGTGGATAAAAGCTATGCAGTCGGAAATAAATTCACTGAAAGGAAACAAGACGTGGACGCTTACAGATTTGCCAAAAGGTGCAAAGGCACTTCCAGGAAAGTGGGTGTATAAACTAAAGACAAATCCTGATGGCAGCATAGACAAATTTAAGGCAAGGCTTGTTATTAAAGGTTTTAAGCAAAAGTATGGTGTAGACTATGATCAAACGTTTAGTCCTGTTGCAAAGATGTCAACAATACGATCACTTCTTAGTGTTGCTGCTACAGAAGGTTTATATTTTAAACATTTTGATGTGTCAACAGCGTTTTTATAAATAATAAAAGTCTATATGGCTTCAAACAAGCATCTAGGTGCTGGCATTCACGTATGGATATATTCTTAGAAAATATCGGATTTAAACCCAGTTCAGCTGATACTTGCCTTTATATCAGGGAGAAGAATGGTAAAAAGTTAATTCTTGCCCTCTATGTGGATGATGGGTTAGTCGCAGCTAATGACGAAAGTGATCTAAAGGACTTCTGAAATGATTTAAAATCTCATTTTAAAATTGTGGTAAAGGAGGCTAAATGTTTTCTTGGTTTAGAAATTGAGAAAAATAATGATGAAATAAAAATACATCAAAAATCATTTGCTGTAAAAATACTTGAGAGATTTAACTTTTCTGAATGTCGCCCGGTAACAACACCCATGGAAAAAGCAAGCAACCAAGTTAAATCAGGGGAAGTCGTAAATGAATTCCCATATCGGCAAGCTGTAGGAGCTTTAATGTATCTTATGTTGGGAACAAGACCAGATTTGTCCTATAGTGTTGGATTTTTATCAAGAAGCTTAGAAAAACCAACTATAGATAGATATAGATATATCGCTGGTACATTAAGTGTTGGTATTACGTACAAAGGTAAAGGACCAAAGGAGCTTAATTGTGATGCTGATTTTGGTGGATGCAGAACAACAGGGCGATCTACTTCAGGTGTTGTTGTATCTTTTGCTGGAGGACCATGGTTACAACATCAACTACTGAGGCTGAAATCGTAGCTGCATCTGAGGCCGCAAAATAAGTAATTTGGCCTACAAGACTTTTAAAAGATATTGTTAATTACAACGAAGTTCCTGTAATTCAAATTGACAATACTGCAGCAATACGTTTAGCACAGAATCCCGAGTTTCATAAGCGAACTAAGCATATTATGATAAAACATTTTTATATAAGAGAAAAGGTTACTGAAGGCACTTTGAGAGTATCCCAAGTAACTACTGAAAATCAAGTTGCTGATATGATGACAAAACCTTTATCAAAACCAAGATTACAATTTCTGCGAAACTGTTTAAATATTAATTAATTGAAACACGGGGAAGTGTTGAATTTATATATTGTAATGTTTAAATGAATTAATATTTTAAATATGTACTTTGTATAAAAGATTTGTTTTGTATCACTATTGCCTTGAAATTTGTGTAATTAGTTTTTATATGTATGTAGTTTTAAGTTTTGAGTTTTTGTTAAATCAAAATATATTCTGGTCAATATATTCAATAGTTCAGACATGAAAATCGTCACATCTCTACAGGTTTTCCTGACGGAGGGCATTCTTTTTACTCTGTTCTTAGATCATCGTAACGTTAGGCCGGCTTTTATTTCCCTATTGAATGTTGTTTCAATATTCGTTTTACAAAATAAGCTCAGACGAGAAAATTGATTTAGTATAGTTCCTATTAAAAATTGTGTTGCGTGTAAAAATGTTCCAATATTTTTTCTTGCATCTACATTTGGGGAATAAGATTTTTTTTCACAAAAGCGGCCATTTGGAAAACTTTCGTTGGCTAAAATTCGCTTCAAAAAGCACAGCGAATCGAGTTATTGTTTCTCTTGCCTTTTATATAAAAATCTATCTAAGATTTTTGGCCAAATAGGGGAAGTTTTAAATAACTTTAAACATTCATTCAGTTTATTTTAAATTACAACTTTATAAATTTAATAAAGAACTTTTAAAATAACATTTAACGAACTATTAAAAATATGAAAAAAAATATACAAAATACAACCGATTAAATAGAATGAAAATTTAGCGAAAAATAAAACATTCTGGTCATTGGTCACACCACAGGCGGCATTCTTTATTGTTTGGTACAACATGTTTCACGCTCCACATAAAAGAAATGGAAATACAAACACCGTGACGTCTAAAAATAGTTAGTGGCATTTACTTGTTGTTTGACCGTGAGGATGATTTTTAATAATGACGTTAAAAATGCTGAAAATGATGTTGCTGATTTAAATCAATGATTGCTGTAAAAAAAAAAAATGTCGCTTCAATGGATATTGTTGTATATGTACAAACCTAAGTAGTGAAAATAAAGAAAAAGAAAATAAATATTATTGAAAATAGCAACATGGAATGTTCTAATGACTGTTATGATTCCACATCGACTCGCTGAACTTAAAGAATAACATTTATTTCTGCTTAAGCGGTTGGTGGCGGTGCTACTGCTGCTTCTGCTGGTGGTGTTTATTGAACGAAAATATATTCCAAATCATAAAACAAGAGACGCGAACAAAATTCTTTTCAATTTTGTAAGTTTTTGTTCGTTGTTTATTTTCTTGTATTCTTTTTTTTTTAGTTAGTTTTGTATTTCTACAAAAATCTTCATAAATATTCATTACATTTGTTGGGTATGGACAATGAATGACTGGCCACCCCACTCAATGATGCCAGCAGAAGACAGAAGAAATTGTAAAACGCCATTAAATAGTTGGTGTCTTGGGTAGATGAGCACATTTGTGGTCATGTCATAACGATGACAATGATACAAATGCATTTGAAAAGAAACAAAATTGAAACTAAACTTTTGAATAATTTAATTTTAAATGGTTTGTCTAGAAGAGATAATTTCCGTGATACCAATAAACTTGTGTTATTTTTTATGGCATATTAATTCAGCTATTACTTTTGCTACAGAAATAGAGTAATAAAATGATTTTATTGAAAAGTTTTTTTTTGGGCTTTGTTTTAATGAAATATTTATTAGTTATGACTAGGGCTTGGAGTTTTATGCATTTATTGTAGAAAAAATATGGGCATAAAACGTGATTAAAAAAATTTTAAAATATACAAATAAAAACTAATAAAATATGCATTTATAATTGAAAGAATACAAAAGAAACCAAACAGTATCACGAGAACTTTATTTTTATAATTTTTTTTTATCATTTTTTATTAGAATTAAAAATATCATTTATTGAAAAAAAAAATATTCGCAACTTAAAATTTTTATTAATCTATTTAATTATTTTGTTTGGTTGATTCTATGAATAAATTTGGTGGTTGGAGAAAATTTTTAATTTTTTCTGTGTACCAGTTTAAGTTTTAATTAATTATTTTAATTAAAAATTTATTTCAAAACTATAATGATTTTCAAATCAAAATTATATATTTAATTTTCTTACAACAAAAAAAAAATAATTAATTCAATTACCACATTAATTAAATTGAAATACTTTTTAACAATTTTTTTAATTGATAAAAAACTACTTATAATTTTTTCTGTGAGGATGCTTTAGTTAACGAAGCAGGTGTTTGTTCTACCATAGAGGAGAAAATCCTTGTTCCCAGCCGAAGGCAGTTTAGGTTTAGTTAGCGAAGCCGGTGTTTGTTATACCATGCACCGATTTTCTCCTCGAAGGTACATCTAACACCTGCTTACTTATTCAGGATTTGATATCGGTATTTTTTAATTTAGGATTTCAAAATTCGGTAGTATTAAGTTGGGGACTTTGAGAATCAGAATTCTGAAATTCGGTATTTTGACAAAACGAGATTTTTATCTTTTGCTATTAACTTTTTTTGGGGCAAATATTCACAAAATTTTAATAATTATTTTTAACAAAAAAAATTTTATATGTAATAAAAACATTTAAGAAATACATTAAAAAACAATTTTGAATGGGCAACAACACCATAATGGCTTAATATTACTTCTTGTATGGGAATAAAGCCAAATATCTTTATTTTTTTAAATATGATGAAAAAAGCTATATGGCTTTATTACTTATGCACCCATATATTTGCTATTTTTTTAGTAGTACTCTAATGAATTAGTCGTAATAATGGAATGGAATTGTATGCCAATGCATGTTTTTTTATCTTAAAACTTAGTTATTTATCCGAATCACAGTTGTTGCAAAAATGGCCTCGATTAGTTTATGCATTTGTTTTAACACTTATTAATTTTTTTAGGTTCAGTGTAATAAAGCCATAGATAAAAAATTTGCATATAATTTCAGTTCCTGGTTACGACTGCATCTTTAAAGTACTACTAGTACTCTAGCAAATAAATATCTGGTAAAAAACCAACATTCATTATGGTTTTAATTTTCTAAGAAATTTTGAAATATTTCAACTTTTTATTTAAATATTTTACCTTTACAATTAGAATGTAAGAATTATTTCGTTACAAAGAAGTACATTCAAAAAAATTTTTAATTTTACTTTTACTGTAGAAAAACTATGCTTTACATTCGACCTACTTCGCTTGTTTACATTACAATAATGATAATTATTCCTCTCATTTTAAGATGTTTAAAAACACAGGCTGCTTGAGCCCACCCTCCATCATTTTTTACTAATTAATTCATTCGTTGTTTTTAAATTGCATTCAATTGTAAGACTTAAAGTCTCTTAACAAGAAGAAATATTTCTCAAAAAATTGTGTGTAAAGTAAAAATAAATTCGCTGTTAATTAATTGTAATTGAGGCCGTTTTATTTGGGTACTTAGATTGAAAAGAGACATTAAAAAAGTTGAATGACTTGGAAAAGATTATGATATTTAACTTGCAGAAATGGAAGAAATTATTAAAAAAAAAATGGATCAATTAATTTAAATTTAAAAATTAAACTAAAACACAAAATAGTTTTACAATGATGAAATATCCCCTTATAATTATGCAAAAGTGCCTGAGCTTAATGTATTGGCTAACTAATTGGAACTTTAACTTTTGTTTGCATAAGACGATTAATATTTAGTACTTTTAATTTTAATCTTGTTTGACACGTCTGGCTGTTAAAGTTCCATATACATATATGGGGTTAACATTAACATTAAACGCCACTTTTAAAACTAAGGTAGCAAAAAAAAAATTGGTTAAAATATTGGTAATTGTTGACATGAATCATGTTAACAACTAATATTTTATGTTAGATTTAGAGAAATAAAAGAAAAGATAAACTCACTGTTAATTGTTGGTGTTTTGTCAAAGCTTTGATATTGTCACAAGTAGAATTTTGAGCGTTTATAATTCTTATTCGCTTTACAGTTTTATTTGTATAATATTATTGGCGTTTCTAAAATCTTCGAAAAAAAGGTTTCCTGATGATCTGGCATAAGTAACCAGTGAAATGCGCACAGAAGCTAGCTTTCCCTCAACAATAAATTTCAGTGTTTTTATCATATATGAAAAATTGGATATCAGAAAATAACTTGATTTTTTTTTTAAATTTAATCAGAAGGTGGTCATCAGTCCGCGCTCATTATTATTATCGATAAAAATATAGACCATTTTGTTTATTTAAGTTGGATATAATGAAGAAATGTAATGCTGAATTACTGTACCGTTTATGTGCTATTCGATAAATGTGCTCTTATAGCCTTTTCACACTGATCAACATCTAACATCTACCATCAATTTGCGAAGATGTTAACATCTTTCCATACGAAATACAAAGGGCTAGAAACCAAGATCTTAAAAGATGTTCCTATCTCATTTTATTCCATTCTACATCTTTTGATTGTTTTAGTATCAGCACTAGAACAGTGACAATATGTTCTATTATTATTGTGGCATCATTGACAAAAAGTTTTGAAAGCAGCGTTACCATTTGTCAAGTTTTATCTTTTAGTGCAATGTTTTTTTGTTGAGTGTATTTTACATTTTTAAGCAAATTGAACTTCAAATACATTTTTGTGTTTTCGTTTAAATTTTGGCACTTTTGTGAGAAAAAAAAACATTTTTATTAAAGAAAAAGGGGGTTTTCAAAAATGGTGACATTTTTCTTTAATGGTATATGTCTGGAAACGGTGCTACCTTATATTACGGCCGTGCTCGTCGGTGGGGAGTGAGGTGTGTCCCCATATGTGAATATTATAGAAAGTTTCAGAGACCTAATTCTAGGTAGCTAATGAACTCAATGATCTACATAATATATAAGAAAAATAAGCGGTAAAAGAAAATGGTATAGCTTGAGATGTAAATTGCTACACTGTTCCGAAGTCCACCCTCCATGCTGACGAAAAACTAAATTTTGCCGTCAGCCCAAAAATTAAACCAAAATAAAATGTACCCTACCTAACCAATACCTTAACTTCACTTTTCATAGTAAATAATAAACAAATTTAAAAGTTCATTTTTTTCTCCTTTCAAAACGTCGACAGAAGTCGACGGCACCTGAACAGTAATGGTATTTTGTGAGTCGTTATTGGCAATAATCGATTACTATTGACAGTCAATTGATATTTTCTAAGGCGCTTTTAAGTCGACGTCGAGTAGTATTGTCCCTGTTTTAGTCGACAGGAAATTTCAAATGAAAGTTAAACAAATTTTAAATGAAATGTAAACATATTTATTAAAATAAAAAATGCAAATTTAAAAGCAGTTAGGGCACAAATTTTATTGGTAAATTTAACGCGAAAATTCATAAAAATTTGCTAAAATAGCGCAAATGTTTCATTTAAGACGAACGCCTGAAAGAGCCAAAATTGCGAAAATTCCGAAAAGGTTGCAAAAATAGCGAAAATTCGCAAACGTTTTAAATATATCAAAATAGCCATAAAATTGATTAAAAGTCCCTAAAGCTATAAGAAATGGCAAAACTTTCCTAAAAATTGCAAAATTAGCGGAAAATTACAAAAAATTGCTAACAGCGACATGATAGCAAAGTCCAATATTTATTAAAAATCGTTAAAAATGTAAAGAATCAGAAAATTTATAGTAAAAAAATCGCTCGCGAACATGGCGTAAATTCGCGAAAATGGCAAACTTGGAACCAAACCCTTAAATTGATTTGAAATCGCTAAATCTGCTAAAAAAAACTAAATGTCGGCAAATAACAAAAAAAAAAAATTATGCAAAAATAGCGAAAATTCGCGAACATTTTTAATATTTCAAACAAGCCATCAAATTGATTAGAAGCCCATTTTACTATAAGGAATGTCAAAAATTCGGTGAAAATTGCTCAATTAACGGAAATTCGCAAACATTTGTAAAAAGCGGCATGATAGAAAAGTCTTATATATATAAATAAATGTTAAAGCTATAAAGAATCGGAAAACTTACAGTAAAAATATCTCTTATCAAAAACATGGCGAAATTTGCGAAAAAAAAAATTCAAAATTGGAAACAAGCTCTACACTTTATTTTCAAAAGCTAAATCGGTTAGAAAATATGTAGGAAATAGCATAAATAGCGTTAAAAAGTGAGTAAAGAACAAAAATAATAAAAAAATAATTGGAGATGGGCGTTTTTTTTGTCAAATTTTCGATAACTAGTCGACGTCGACACAACACTCTTATATAATACCAAATTAACGTCGAAGTGGTGTAGTCGTCGACTTGATGTGACAAAAATTTAAAATGAATGTCGACGTCGACGACGACTTACATAATAGGGGTGATTATAAAATAACAAAATTTATTTGAGTAGTAACAAATACTACTAGCTTAATATACGCGAAGTTAATTCAAAATTAACAATATAAAAAAAAATGTTAAATGTTAAGTTAAGGTCCCCTTAAGATTACTCTGTTTTTATATATTTTTTTGTATTTTAACGTATAAAAGGAAACAAATTTAATTTAATAAAGATGTGTGCGACTGGGAATAAATAAGGGGAAACTAAATGCAATAGGAATCTATACAATATTATCCGAGGATTAATCAAAATCTATTGTTGTGGCACAACTAGTTACGAAAGGTAATTAAGTGCAACTATATATTCCACTATTAAAAATCTCATTGCATTTATTTAGTTAAAATCATTATTGTGAGTTTTCTTATTTTTCCCTCTGTAATGGTGGATTTTGAATAAAATATACATAACTTACGGTTTATAAGTCCATCGATGTCAGCCGGCGCCGTATGACAGTAGCAGTATGATTTGTGAATAGGGAAATGTGAAAGTTAGGTATTTATGTGTAAATGTAAGGTGGATAATGTTAAGTACTAAAATTTATAGTAATTCATTCTTAATATAATCCACCATTTTGGGTCTGAATTGATAAGTGTGGTAGTGTAATGTAATCTTGTTTAATTTGACATTATGTATGGTAAAATCTTAGACAAGCAAATAAATTTTATCTTAGGTGACCATGTACCTTTTAGATTTACAAAACTATTTGAATTGACGGAAAATTTAAAAGTTTACAAACGAAAAATAACAGAATAGTGTTGCCAAACACAATAATTATTTTCAGAATTTAGTAAATGGAATTTAACAGTAAATCATAAAATTGAGCACTTAGTACATTATTTTTTTTTTAATAAAACTAAATAACCCGGATATTTTCAAACACTTGCATACATTTTGGAAATTGGAGAGATCTCATTAAATGAAAATGTTTCCCTTTCCTCCTCTCCTCCAATTTGGCTATGCTTCAAATCACCTAAGGTTCATTAAAAAAAATCTAGAGTTTTTCTTTCTCCTTTTTCCCCCTTAGTTGCCAATTTCAATACGCCGGTCTCCTTGGAAATGTAAACGAGTGTTCCACATTTTCTACATCTTTGATGGTAGATATTAGATGTTGATAAATGTTAAAAGCTTATAAGCTTTAATATATTAATTAAATTTTAGTTTCAGAGGAATAAATCTTTTTAAGTTCAAAAGCTGAAAAAAATAAACTTCCAGCAGAAAGGTGAAGGTGGTCTCTTTACCGATTATTAAAGTAATATCATGAAAATCGCAACACTTACTGTTTCGCTCGGCTCAAAATCATTTTCTGAGTCGATCTAATAATGTCCATCTGCCCATCACTCAATCCGGCTGTCTTGTTGTCTGCCCATGTTAGCTTGTGCGCAAAGTATAGATCGCAATTTTTAAGATATTTTGATAAAAAATTTTTACATAGATTTCAATTTCGATAAGCAGAAAATATATTGGAAAGGGTGTAAATCAGTCTTCACATGGCCCCCATACAAACCTCTTTCCTAAATAATCTTTGTGCCTATAAGCAATCTCATTATGTTAGGTAAGGTTAGGTTAGGTCGAAGATGCATCCTCATATCAGTACGATGTTCGACATACACCTAGGCCACTACCGGGCCTGTTGTTCGTTCCTTAAGATACATGGAAATTTTGTGGGTAGTGGTACCACTACCTATAGGGAGGGGTTATCGTCCGTTTCCCGGACGTAATTCCTTAAGGCTTTCCAGTCAACGTTCCCCAGGGATCCTAAGTCCAACATGACATCGCTCTCGAGGTGTTTGGATCTTACTTCGACGAAGGCCTGACAGCGAAAGTGTTCCAGCGTCTCACCATCCTCACCAAATGCTCTTTGATGAAGTTGGGGTCGTAATCCTGTATGACCATTCAGGATACGTACGGGAGGCTTCCCTCCTCATTATGCTGGCATTAAGAATAACTTTGTTCCAAAAACATTTTATTGCGGTGTCAATCGTCTCACAAACTTTTTTTGAAATCGGTCCATATTTGACCATAGCACTTATATCAATACCGCTTTCGAATAAAGTTTTAAGTGCCGTTACTTTCTTATACATGTTGGTATTGATATGACATTCAGCAACGATGACTTTCATAATAAAATTTCAAACCTGCCCTCCGTTTTTTTATTGGATTTAGTTTTAGCCATAAAGTGTAGTGTAAAAAGTAAATAAACCTTCACTACATGTATGAGCATGTTTTAGATATCAAAATGAAGCACATTTTTTAAAACGTACAGTTCACAAAAATATTCCTTTTTATATTCTTTATGCATTATGATTGATAATTTAATAAAAAATTAATAAATAAATTATTATGCCTGTTAAAATCGTTTTATTGCTCCCCTGGAAATTATTTTGTTTCGTAAAATAAATATTAAGGTCAGTTTGGAAATAATTGAACTCAAAATTTCGTACGATTTCAATTTCACTTCATTTCGATTTCTAGAACATGCCTGATATCAGCATAACTTGAGAAGGCTTTTCGCTATTCAGTAAGAAACAAAAATTCGAAATTTGGCAACAAAATTACATTTTGGTCGCGCAAACATTGATTCTTAGTTTTCTCAGTAGTTTCAGAGATATCAATTAAGTTTGACCCAAAAAATAAAAATTTTTTAAAAAATAATTAGTATATAGTTATTTTGTTGAACTGTTTATGGTTTTTAATCCAATTTTTAATATTTTTAATCAGGCTAAAGTTCATGAAATTTAATTTTCATTAGATTTTTTTTTTGAAGAAAGAACTTTTACAACATAAAATTAATTAAAATTTATTGATAATTTTTCATTCTTGACTGCACTGGTAATCGAACCCAGGCATTCACGGACTGGTTGCCCTGACATGTTTCGATAGTAACCACACAATCTCTTCAGAGGGGTTTGCCGTATAACACTCACCGCCATTGACGACGGCTGGCAGTCAATAGTCAAACATAAATCTTTAATATTTTAATCAGGCTTAAGTTCATCAAATTTAATTTTAATTAAATTATTTTTTATTAAAATTGAATTTGATGAACTTAAGCCTGATTAAAAAATTTGGATTAAAAACCATAAATAGTTCAACAAAATAACCACAATACTAATAAATCTTTAAACCATAAAAAATATATATTTAGCTATAAGCTTTAACAAAAAATCTGGCTCGTTGTTGTATTTTTTTATTTTTTATGAAATCTTAAAATAAAAAAGCAAAAATGTAAAAAAAATTTTATAAAAAATTATTTTGTTATTTGGCTGAGCTTGGGCTCGAACCTGGGTTGAATTTACATGTTTCAAGAATCACCACATTCTTTCATCAGAATTCTTTGAGTTCTCACCTCTGCACCACTGCGGTGCTTGGCAGCCAATAGTCAAACATCAATCTTTAACCAGTGGTACTGGTGGTTCGAAATTTGTTGTTATTGTCATTTTCAATTTTATACTTACTGCATGTTGCTTCCTTTCCTCGATTTTTTCGTATTCTTTCTGTCAAGACTTTGTCTTGAAAACTTGAATACATTTGTTGAACATGTTTTTTGCCCACTTTCGTCGACAACTTGAAGTAAAAATGGAAACATTAGAGCTTGTGCCATTGCTAATTTTAAGAAAGTCTAAGAATACAAGAAAACATAAAGAAAACAATGAATGTCAAAGAAGACACTAACAATATTAGCGCAAATTATAGGGTTGCAATTACTAAATAGTTACAGTGATACTTGTTTTGATATGTGTTTAACTTTAAATTTATGTTTTATGTTTATATGTTTAATGTTACATGTAAAAGGAGAAATTTAATTTAATGTGAAAAGCTCATATTGTAAGTTTAACTTTTTTAATGTAATTTGTTGTATTTATGTTAATTTATATATTTTTTAAAAATTTTAAATAGACGCTCCCTTGAAAAAGTCGACAAAAAATCGACGAAACGTCGGGAAAAACTGTAATAAAAAATTGCTTTTTATTTACATTAATTAACCTTAGGCCCTATTAGCTTAAATAAAAAACAAATCAAGAGCAATTGTGATTTTTAGTTCAACTACAATACAAATCTGTATATCATAAGGGACGGCTAAAATTTTTCCGAAACAAAATGTACTGTAAACTTGTGTAATTTGCTTATATTGGTATTTACGTAAAAAATCTGATAAACCGTAAAATAAGTTGCTGTTGTTGCTAAAGTTGTAAAATAAACATTAAAATCATTTCCAGTTATTTTTTGTTCTCCCAAAAAACAACCAATTCTATTGGAACCGGTTCAAGAGAAGCCGGTTCTAGTCAGTGTTCGAAAATATACAGTAAATTATTTAGCGGTCAGCTCACACACCCAAGAACGATTTCTATTTTTTTTAGTAATTGTGTAGACGAACATAACCCGTTCGTAACTATTTTCAAGAAAGTGTCAAACATTATATAATGTTCTGTTCTTCGTTAAAAAACAGAACAATTGTAGTGATACTGTGAAAAACATTTTATTTTAATGTTCTATAATTTTTCTTTTTTTACATTGATAAAAAAATGAACAAACAAACAATTTTAGCAACGACTGCACCACGAAACAGCGTGTGCGTGTATTGTGTATATGTTTTGTTTGTGTAAAATTATTATGCTGGCTTTTTGTTTTTTTCCGTATGTGTATTTTGTTTTTGTAAAAATTTTTTGGTTTTTTTTTACCAGCCAAAGGGTCGGACAATAATGATCCAAATCGAACACAACGAAGTTTGTGGATTTAAAAAAAAAACCGAACGGAATTAAATGTTCTTATCTTTTATAAAAACAGTATTATTTACATATGTGTTCGAAAGATGACTAACAGGGAAATGTTATTTTTTTAATGATTTTCTACACAAACACTATTAGCGTTTGTGTTTTCCACAAATCTACCGAACCGAACCCAAAGGAACGATATTAAGTTCTTATTTTCGAACACTGGTTCTAGTGGAACTTGTTGTTGAATTAATAAAGTGAAATCATATTTACAAAATGTATTTTTTTTTTGTTTATGTGTATTTTTAAAACGAGGTTTCATTTTCTAATGACTTTTTCTTATAAGCAAAGCATGTGCTTTAAAACTCAAAAGTTGTTAAGAAATTGAAGGACAAATGTAAATATTTTAAATTTCTTAACAAGTAAAAACCCGATATCAGTGAAATTAAAACTGGATAATAAATCAAAAAACGATATGAATATCTCTATCGGTTCAAAAGTCAATTCTGAGCCACTGTGCGTCGTATATTTTTGTATGACACCCATAACGTCGTGGCACCGTACTGTAGCGATTGCATAATTTTAGAGCTGAAATTTGTTGTTGTTGTCTTTTTTACAAAGAGCAATCCTTTACTGAATGAATATATAAACAAAATTAAAATTAAAGCGCTGTACATAAACTAACCAACCCCCAACCCCGAAGAAACAAAGATGAATGCGCGCTCCTGGCCGTAATTCTGGCTTTATCCTGTCAAATTTACTACTGCTGTTATTTTTAAGGCTTAAATCCTTTTAGTTTACATGCATATACATATGTATAAATAAACCCTTTGAGATTATCACACAGGAAATCTGACGATTTTTGTTTTTGAATTTTGTACATGTAAATATAAAATATGATTCTGTAAAACTAACTAAAACTAAAAGCGAAATCTTCATGCTAATTATAATTTTTTCTAATCCATACTTGCCAATATTTTTCACATAGTGGTCGCTCTAGTAGTTGCTTAGATGTAAAAGTGGAACCTTAAAATTTTTACTCAAATGGATATCATTGTTTCTAAGTGTAACTACACAGAAAAAAAAA
The DNA here is from genome assembly GCA_949318255.1 of Pollenia labialis. Lineage (NCBI taxonomy): Eukaryota > Metazoa > Arthropoda > Insecta > Diptera > Polleniidae > Pollenia > Pollenia labialis. The sequence continues at coordinate 146,921,411 of OX439139.1, forward strand.
AATTTAAAATCAAAAAGAAACAATCTTGTTTTAAAAAAAAACAGCTGTGAAATCGAGCCAAGCTGGTTTTTTTTTGTTTTAAAAATTTTCGTTTTTATTTTTAAAACTGCAATGTTTATAAAAAAATTTTAAATCAAAAATAAAAATTTTTGATTTAAAGTGATAATCATTTTTAAAAGAAAATTTACCATTTTTGTATTAAAAATTATAGTTTTTAAAACGAAAATATTTCACTCTTAAATCAAGAATGTAATATTTTAAAATTAAAAATGTGTTATTTTAAATTAAAAGTACCTAATTTTTAAGGAACGTTGCGTCATACTTACCTTTATACCAGGCAATAAGTAATTAACTCATTATGAAATTTTTAAGGTTTATTAGAGCATAAAAATATACAGTTTAATACAAATTATACAACTTAAAAGTTATTTAGTCTTATTATACTTTTACTTGCTTATTTATTAGTTTGATTCCCAAGACTTACTTGATATTTTCTTTCGTTGGGAAAAATTTTACATATCTCATCAACAATATTTGTAAAATCCTTTGGAGATAGTGACCTATTGCAAAATAGAGAGTCCTCAACGATTATATTTATAAGTTCCGTTCTGTTCACGTTGGTAAGAGCATTTGCCCTTTCGTACAAATTTAAAATGGCTTTGCCCTTTGCTGTCTCCATCAATAAAATTTTTAAATCCTATAATTAAAGTCAGAAATTATTTAATTTGTTTATTTTGCAAAGATAAAAACTTACTTTTACTACAGCTGCACCCGAGTTGTTAGATGATGACTGTGTTTGCGAATAACACAGCCAACCTTGCACTTTTGACGGAGCTGATAAAGTGTCATCATCAATACCATCATTAATAAACACCTCTTTTTTCCTCCACGCAAATAACTTTTCCCTAAATTCCACTCGAAGGCCTATCAAGGGAATAATTTCTTTTAAATCTTCATTTTTTAAGTATTGCAGACTTCGGTATGTTATACTACTCTCTAAAAAGATAAAAATAATGGAAAGATTTTAATATTGACGACATTTTGACTAAGACATAACCTAAAAAAATTAACTTTGTTATAATAAGTTGCAACTTACCTTTTAGAAATGGCATTGCAATCATTAAATCAAAACGTTTTAAAAGATCCACTAAAGGATCACTTTCGGTATTTGGCTCGTCCAAAATGTCATTAATGTCATAAACCTCTAAAAAATCCTCGGAGTGGTCTTCCATTTTTTACAATATTCTTTGAGCTATAATATTTGTTTAACTTTTTTTAAACAACCTTCACCGAGCTATAATATTTTTTTAACTTTTTATACTTTTTAAAACACACTTCACCGAGCTATTATATTTTTTTTTTAACTTTTATAAACACACTGCACCGAGCTTTATTTTTTAATGACGCTTAAAAAAATGGCGTTAACACTGCTGTAAAAAAATTTACATATATCAAAAATGGTATTGTAAACTTTTAAAATGGTATATTTTATTTTCAATAACAAACCTCTTTTGATTTTAATACGTTTTTCAAATTGTTAAACTTTTAAAAACAAACACGAACAATTTTTAATTTTACAATGTTTTTTCTGCTTTTTATAGTATAAACAAAAGTGCTACCTTTTAATATAAAAAAACACCTTTTTGTTTTTAAAATGTTTAGTTAAAAAATAATATATTTTGATACAAAAACGTAAATTTTTGTTTCAAATATGATTTTTATTGCCTAATTTTGTAAACCAAACCGTTTCTTTTTAAAATAAAATTGAACATTTATGTTTTTAATATTTTTTCAAAAAAATTGCTGCATTTTTAAAATAAAAACGCAAAATTTTGTTTTAAATAGCGTTTTTTGGTTCAGTGTACGTACAGTCACACAGATAATAGTACGTACCCTTTAAAAATTCTTTAGTTTTTCAAAAATAGTTGATATTAAAAAGAGTAAATAAACCAAACAACCAAATAAATGAAAGCAAATATTTATTTCATTATTTTAATTTAAGACTTTTGATTTGGTCGCATACTTAAGTGCGAAGTCGATTCGCTTTTTTCTGTTTATATCCCTAATTAATGGTGGCTATTCCAAAATACGCTTCGAAGAAGTGAACATTTACATGAAAACAAAAACAAAATTTACGAAAATTGTTTTTGTTATCTATACACTTCTAAAATAAAATTAACGCGAGATTTATAACGCATTTCTTTCCCTTTTAAATTTTGTATGATAAACAAAAACAATTTTTGTCAATTTGGTTTGTTTTGTTTTTGTTTTCATGTAAATGTTCACGTATTTTGGAATAGCCACAATGTTTTTTTTCTTGGTACGCGGCTATGGAATCCGCTTCTTTCGCAGAACACTTCGCACTGTTTCTGAATTAACATTAATATTGTGGTAATTTTCCAAAGTGTTTCGAATTTCCACGACTGCTGTTTTAGGATTTTTTCTTACAATGGGGAAATTTTGAGTGGACGTCCAGTTTTTGGCTTGCTTGCAAGGGATTGTGAGTCAGACAAATGTTTTATTACAGTCTGCACCAAAGACTTGGCACGTCCAACAATTTTAACAAGAAATAAAGTACAGTCGTCCAAGCCCGACTTTATGATACCGTACACCACAATATTTTAAAACACATTTACAAGAGTGCAACCTATTCGGAACCCATGGGAATCATGGTATTGTGTCCATATAAATATGGATCTATCTATGTTTTAAATTTCGTTAAAATCGGTTAGAAAGCTTGCGAGTGGCTGAAATTGCCCCCTAACTCCCCTTGTGATCCAATTTTTGCATAGCTCATGTATGCATATAAATGTGGTCCTACGATTCGGCCCATTTCCAATAGGCTTAGTCCTTGTGCAAATAAGAACCTGTATGCCCAATTTGATCAAATTATCTCTAAAATTGCGACCTGTACTTTGCGCACAAGGTTACATGGACAGCCAGCCAGCTGGACGGACATCGTTAGATCGACTCAGAATCACTTTAAGGTGGGTCCAGGATTCATATTTTAATGTGTTACACACATCAGCACAAATTGAACTCAAGGAATTCCTATCGTTCCTTTGTTTTAAAATATGTTCACGTATTTCGGTACAAATGTCCTTTGTTTTCAGTCAGTCAAGAATGAAAAATTATCAATAAATTTTAATTAATTTCATGTTGTAAAATTCCTTTCTTCATAAAAATAATTCAATGAAAATTAAATTTGATGAACTTAAGCCTAATTAAAATATCAAAATTTGGATTAAAAACCATAGAACAGTTCAACAAAATAACCACAATACTAATAAATTACTGCATTCTTTAAGAATTTGCTTGCAAATTTAGCTTGTTCAAATTTCCGTATATTATTTTTTCTTTAAATCTACTTAATTTAAAAAGAACCGTTTTCTATTTGGCATCGTACGTATAATTATATAATATACATTTTTAAGTGTAAAAGTATAATAAGTGGAAAGTGACCCGATTTTTTTGTAGTTTGATTTTTAAAGTGTGTCAATGCCTTGCAAATGCAAGCAAAAATATAGGTCAGAAATCCAGGGTTATTCTTAAGCTCCAATTTTAGAGGGAGTACGTACTATTATCTGTGTGACTGTATATATAAGTTGCCCTTACCGCGAGAAAACTTACATTTGGCCTAATATGAGAACTTAGATTAAGTACAGTCCTATGAAATATCTTTAAATCTTAAAAAAATATACTTTTTATTGTTGTTAGAAATAAGTTTTCAAAATTTTATGCATTTCAATAAAAATATAATTATTTGCTATGGAAAGATCCATATTTATTCTCAAATGTATACAAAGTGAATACGTAAATGTAAACAAAGAATTTAACAACTTATTAAGAGAAAATATACCTTTAAATATCCTCTAAAACCTACCCCTTATAAACTATAAATAAATTCCTTGCGTTTAACAACAAGTTCCCTTTATAAAAAAATCCACCCTAAAAATATACCATTAAAAACAGAATTTACAGTGGGAAATTCTCCCTTCCGCTTAAGAAAAATTACCGTTATAAACAGAAAACTTAACGAAACTTTGTAATAGTCTCCTAGAAAAAAACCATTATTTCAAGGTTTTGCAGGAGAGAGAAATAAGGCCAAAAAGAGCGGACACTTCTGTTAGACAACAAGCAACAGGATAACAGTATATATTAAATCTGTAACTAACCTCTGTCACTACTAATACTACTGCACTTCCATAAAACCAAAAGAGACTAGTTTTTTCTCACCCTCTCTTTGTGTGAATTTTTGAGTATGAGCTCAATTGTTTTGTTGACTATTTACTATAAAACTTCGTTTGTGTTTGATATACTACTATGGCAGGATATAATGGGGAGTTTTACTATGTGTATAGAATTAGGCGAAAATAATAACAAAAATGAAAAAAAAAATGGAAAGATATTTAAAGAATCTGTTGAATCAACGAGTGGTTGTGGGGATTAAAATTTTAAGTGTAGTCGAGTCAAGACAAAGCATTCGTTATACTATATTCCTTTATTAAATGGCTGACGTAAAGGAATTTCAGTTAATGCGGACACTTGAAGGTGAACGGTTTAAAAATTATTGTTGTAATTACTTTCAATAAAACGCTTAACCATAAAAACGGCTTTTAATAGTTTCGATTCAAACAATGGAAACGTAAGGAATAAAACGATAATTTTCTTCGTAATTATGAAAAAGAAAATTTACTTTAAGTTTTTTTTTTAGAATTTTCTCTTATTACTTTAAACTAAATAAGTTTGAAGTTCGAGTTGTTAGGTTTGATGTTAGTTTCTGTAATGCGCTTTGCAATTCGGTCAGGTTTGTAGAAGAAGTTGCAACGAAGTTTGTTGTTGGCATGTATTTTATTATGTACTTTAGATGTTGCTGTTGTCGTTATTGTTGCTGTTGCGGTTGATGTTATTTGTGTTGTTGGTAGATTTTCATGTGCAGCTGACATAGAAAAATGTCGTGTGCATCTCTCTATACATTCGAAAACGATTGTAAATTCGAATATTTTTAACGAGCTCTTAGAGTCAGTACCAGCACTAGAACCACCAACTGCAACATTAACATCGACGTCCGTTTGTAAGTTCCATTCCCTATTTAAGTTTATTTAAAATTCCTCATTCACAACGTTGTGTTACGCTAGTGAAGAGCTACCATAAACGCGTTTTATAATCTTAAAGGTTTAAAACGCCAAAAATTTTGGCGTAAAGAAAAATAAATAGAAATAAAACTAAAAAATAAAAAAATAAAATTTCATAAAAAGTGTTTTAAATAATTTGAGGAAAAAAAATTAAATTTCTTATAAAACCTTTTGGCTCTGCTTATTAAGTTTTACGAGTGTGTTCTACTTCATTTTTAAAATACTAAATAACGGTCGGAAAATAACGAAAACTTTAAAAAAAGAACAACGTCTAATTACACAAGCGAGTTTAATTACTTAGGAAAGAAAATACTCATCAGTATAAATTCTCAAACTCACAACAGAACTGAGCTAAAAGTGCTATGGGTATAAGAATTTCATGTTTATTAAGTTTCTAAAGTTTGTTAACCCAATTTAAGGCAAACTTTTCGGGCACGCTGTTTTTGTAACGTAAACGTGAACGCGATGCAGTTGCAAAGGAACTAAAAATAAATAAATTAAATAATTTAATGGGCCATCAAACTAAACTGTAGTGCAAAATACATTAAAAACTAATAAACTTAGTTCGTCTTAATTTCATGGCATAACTAAAAGGGTGCTGAAATAATAAAGCATACTTTTGGGTAAATATTAATCTAATGTTACAACGTAGAAAATAGCAAACAGAAAAGTTTTATAATTTAATTTTTATGCTACTTAAAAATGTGAAAGCATGGTTTATTAATTAATGTAGAGTTCGTACTGAATTTCTTTTTAAATTAATAATATACTTTTTATTTAATAAAATGCAATTTTTTTATAAAGGGTTTATTTTTTGAGAAGAGTTAATGCGCTTTGAATGTTTGAAAGTTTTTTAATCTTTAGAAAAAAAATTTTTGCGTTCAATTTTAAGATTTAAGGAAAGGAATCAATTTTGTAATCTGACAAAAATAAAAGAAATGATTAGTGATTGTTTATGATGAACAGTTTACATATCTTGTTTACATATCTCAATAACATAAATTAGCTTTTTAAATATTTTTAACTGAAATGACAAGTTTATATCATTAAAAACTTAAGCAAAAAAATTTCTATATAAATTGCATTACAATTGCTTTTAATTATAATAGATTTTTTTGGAAATTAAAATAACCTTTAATTGCTATTGTTATTGGAAATAACACATTACATGAAATTGTAATTGAATCAATATTTAAAAAAAAAATATTTAAGCCAAATAAAAGATTTGTTATTAAATTTTTTTAAAAATCTAATATACTTTTTATAACTGAAAATTGTAAAAAAAACTGCTTTTTAGATTTTAAGATATATTTTCAACAAAAAAAGTCGTGCCACAAAGTTTGGCTAATGACATATTCGTCGCAAAAATGATCTTAAAATTTTCAAGGTTCTTAAAGTATCATAAGGGCCTTTCACATGCAAAGAAAATCAATTTTTCATTACCATCACCTCCAACAAAACTATTATTTAACGAAAAATTCTTAAACATATTATGGTTATATATCCTCTATTATTGTTATTAGGGTGTTCAATTAATCGGGTTTTATTTTTGTTCGATTAAACGATTAATCGATATTTGGCATTTTTAACTTATTCGAGTAAACGAATAAAATTTTAAAATAAATCGAATAATTCTTAATCCAGAAATTTTATATAAAACGATATTTTTTTCGATAATTTTTTTTTTTTAAAGAAAACTTGTCAATGTAGCTCCAAATTTTTATTTCACTTTCGGGCACTTAGATTTTTAAAAAATAAATTCAATTTTCGATTTTTTTTCGACAGTTTTTGGCATTGGATTTTTTAAACTTTTCACAGACATTCCATACTCTGCTATTCTGCTGCAATTTCCTCTAGAGAATCGATCGAAGTATCCATTTTTTAAAATATTTATTCATTGGACCACTTGTAGCCCCTTTGATTTTGTTGGCGGAGTATCTTCTTCAAGTACTGTATTATAGTCACGGTAATTTATTTATGTTTATACATATTTAAACACCAGTTACATTAAGCTTTATTAGATTTATCCTTCGTACAATATTTTTAAACCAAACTCATTCTAAAGAGACAATCGCATGAAATGAAGTGGATATAAAATCGAGCAAATTTTTAAAACAACCGTCAATTTGTGATTAATTTAATTTTAATTATCATTCGATTTCAATTTCACTTCATTTTGATTTCTAGGACATACCCGATAAATAATTATAAATCTTTAATTAAACATACCTTTTTCGTTTTTTCTCTTGTGAAATGAATTATTAAATTGTGTTCAAAAAATGTTGATGACTGTTTTTTGATTTATTCGGGCACATACATTTGGTTTGTTCATTCCATTTAAAATTAAAAAAAAGTAAACAGTTAACAGAAATACTATATATTATTATCATTCGATTAATCGGTATAAATTCTTCGATTAATCCTATAATCGAAATTAGAAGTTTTAAATTATTCGAGCAACTAATCGTCTATAATGGCTCGACTAATCAAACAAGAATTTATCAACGAAACACGCTAATTGTTATAACAATTAAAGTAAAAATTTGTGTCTGAAAAGTGAAATTTGTTTTGAAAAATACCTAAAGGATGCCAAAGGACTAACGCCCCTATTCCAGTTTACAACTCAACTCTAGTTCAATTGAAATTTTGCATTTTTGTATTATGGTTTACAACTCTGCTGTGGTATGTTATCACTTGAATTTTTTTTTAGAAAAAACAATGGTGAGCACAAATTAATATTTTTATTAATGCTCAGTTGCACAGTGTAAGTTAACGATACAAAATTGTTAGGCAAATTTACGAAGTTTGTGTAAATGCATTTTCCTGCAATTTTTTAAAGTTAATTTACGAGGGCGTAAAATGTACATATTGCTAGACTTTAAAGTGATAGCTTGAGGGCCCTTACTATTTATTAAACAAGTAAGAAAGTATAGCCGAACCATATGGTGCCTTATTTGCCAGAACAAAAATATGTTATGAGTTTGAGATTCATGTAAAAGTTCTTTGTGTCGAACATTATTTAGATATCATCATTTATATGTGATTTTTCTTGACATTCAGTGATTTTACTAAGGGGATTTATATGGGACCAATGTTCAATTCTGGATCTACCAGCACAATATTTTTATACGAAATACATAGTAATTATCGTTATGTCAAGCCTACATTTCCGGGAGTTTTATTTGTATGGGACCTCTGGTTTAAAACTAAAACAAGAGCGGAAGGCTGAACGTTTTCTTCCGCTTAGTTTTTACGCTGAAATGCCATATCTAAAACAAGTGCGTCAACGTTGTGTAAAATTTATTTTTTTTATAAGACCCACATAAAAGAATTTATTAATAATTAGTATTGTGGTAATTTTGTTGAACTATTTATGGTTTTTAATCCAAATTTTCAATATTTTTAATCAGGCTTAAGTTCATCAAATTTAATTTTCGTTAAATTATTTTTATGAAAAAAGGAATTTTACAACATGAAAATGAATTCAAATTGTGATTGATAATCATTTATTCTGAGATTCTGACCTGAGATTCGAACCCAGGCGGCTGGTTACCCTGACTCGATCTTCTCAGAGGGACTTGCCGTCTTACACTAGCAGCCATCGACGACTGCTGACGTCGATAGTCAAACATCAATCCTTAAACTAAATTGTATTTTAACCTTTGGTATATCGAAAATTGCTTTTTTGAATGATTATCCATTTTTAATTGATTGAATTGAATTTATTAATAACAGCGGCTAACTTCACTCTTAAACGCGCTGTCAAAATTGGATTATCTAATTGCAAAGCATTAACGCACCGCTATACAAGGCTGCTTCATACAAATTGTATGTACATGACCATTTTTGACAATTTTGCAGACTATGCACAAATTATCTTCAAAATGACAAACTTCACTTTTCGCTGAAGTTTAACATGGGAAAACCGGACGGACATCGCTTGGTCGACTCAAAAAGTTATTCACATTCGCTCGGTACATTAAAATGTGGGTCTAAGACCATTATTTTAAGGTATTTGAAACATCAGCACAAACGCATAATACGCTCTCCACAATTGTGCAGTGGTTTTCAAATATATTCAACGAAAGAACTTTGTCCGGTGTAGGCGAAAAATTGTTTGTACTTCAACCAAATTTCGTTTTTCTAGTTCTCATAGCAAACATACTAATGAGAATATAAATAAAATATTAAAAAAAAAGTTTTGGTGCAAATTTTCTTTTAAATTCATAAAAAGTTAATTTTAAAAAAATTTTCTGCATCAAGTAAATTTTAGCAAAACTTCCTATAAAAAGTAAATTTTAACTAATTAGTAAATTTTTCTATAAAGAGTAAATTTTAACAAATTTTCCTATAAAAAGTAAATTTTTACAAAATTTTTCAAAATATCCTATAAATAGTAAATTTTTGCAAAATTTCCTATAAATAGTAAATTTTTCCTATAAATAGTAAATTTATGCAAAATTTCCTATAAAAAGTAAATTTTTACAAAGTTTCCTAAAAAAAGTAAATTTTTGTAAAACTTCCTATAAAAAGTAAATTTTTTGTAAAATTTCCTATAAAAAGTTAATTTTAGCATAATTTTCATTACAAAATTACATATAAAAATGAAATTTTTACAAAATATCCTATAAATAGTAAATTTTTACAAAGTTTCCTAAAAAACGTAAATTTTTGTAAAATATCCTATAAAAAGTAAATTTTTGTAAAACCTCCTATAAAAAGTAAATTTTTGTAAAATGTCCTATAAAAAGTAAATTTTTGTAAAATTTCCTATAAAAAGTAAATTTTTGTAAAATGTCCTATAAAAAGTAAATTTTTGTAAAAACTTCCTATAAATAGTTTTTACGTTAGTATTTTTTTGATAAGCAAAAACGTATTTAAATCTTTTTCCACAGTAAATTATAAAGTGGAGGTGCTTATAGTTATTCATTGTTAGAAAATTTACCAAATGTCAATAATTATATTGTTATTCAATATAAGAAATATAATGGTCAGATAAAAATAATGCATTTCCACGTCTATGCAATAAACAACTTCGGAATATTAATGAAAAGTGCAGAGCAAAACAAAAAAATTAGTTTATGTATATTATTTTCTGTAAAACTAATGGAATTAAAATCAAAAAGTAAAATTGCAATATTATTGAAATAAAAAGTAATAATTCTAGTTCATCTTCGCAAGGCAACATTTTAATTAGGTTTATATCAAAACGAATTTATTTTTTCTGGATCGGTTTAGAATGCAAAAATTTTAGGCTTAAGTTAATCAAATTTAATTTTCATTGAATTATTTTTGTGAAGAAAGTAAGTTTACAACTTGAATTCATGTAAAATTTATTGGGATTTTTCATTATTGACTGACCAGGGGATTAAACTCACGGAAAGGTCGATTCGACATGTTTCGATAATAAACACTGAAGGCGGCTGGCAGATAATAGTCAAACATCAATATTTAAGCCAATTGGTATTTTTACCTGATGGTTCAAAATTTGCTGTTGTAAAGGATTATTTATTTTAAAATATGTTTTCTCTTACTTCTGTTTTTCATAATTTTTGTCAAGAATTCTTCTTGAATTCCGAAGTACTTTTTCCTGCTTTTTATTTTTTGACCGAGCACTTCTATTGTCCCTTAATGAATTATTAAAAAAAAGATTTTTGCTTTGCACTAAATTTACCCATGAAAGTTATTTTCTAAGAGTTCGATTTACGTATTAAGCCTGGTCATAACGCATATGCAAAATATGAAATAATGTTGATAGAGTTGTACTCTGTCCATTTTGTGAAAATGTTTCTGGCAACATTTTTTTTACAACTGCGAAATAGTGTAAGCTGCACTTATTTCACGTGGAATTTTAAGCAATAGCAAAAAATATAAACTGATTATTAAATAAGAAAGAAAAAATTTAAATAACACAACCGGTAACAGTTTTTTTTATCCATATTTACTTTCTTTTTTATTAAGTTTTTCATTAAAAAAAAAATTATATTTATATAAAAAAATGTCGCATACTTTGCAGGAATAAAAACGTTAAATTGTACAAACTGGCATGATACATACATCGTGGGAAATAATAAATGTTGCTCAACATTTTTCACAAATTTGAACGGAGTACAAGGCTTTATCAACCAAAATGTCAAATGTTTTTATCAAATAATAAAAATTGGGATTAAGCACGAATAACAAAATCGTTTAAAAAAATAATAAAATTTCATAAAAATTTTATGAAAGTAAAATTACGTTTTAAATATGCCGTCAAAGGCATAAGTGCAAAAATTTCTGTACTTTTGAAGTTTACTTTATGTTTTAGAGTTGCCAAGACAACTTCACGTCGATCTTTAGGAATTCATTAAAATAAATATTTCTGGGGCAGTAAGGAAAAAGTTCTTAAGCTATTTTTTTTTTAATTTTGTAGGAGTTAAGTTTTCCTATGAAAATTTGTTCAATAAACCTTTAAAAAAACAAAAAGATTTTTTTATGAATATGTGGGTTAAGCTTTAAAAGGGATTTTTGAAAATTTACTCCTGTTTTAATAAAGTCATCACCTCTATGAGGTTTTTGCTTTATTTTTTAATTTTTATTTCCAAATATTTATAATGTTACAAATCGGAAGTAAACTAAAGTGCTTATCAAAGTTTTTCTTGGGATTCAAAATTTAATTAACAAGGTTTCATTCAAGTGTGCTAAATTCCCATTTCATACTAAGTGCTAATTCCATTCCATTATTTAGCTAATGTCGACTTGAGCACTTTTTGCTTTTTGCCATAAATTTATTGTTATTTTTTTTTAATGATAATAAGTATTGTCGTTATTTTGTTGAACTATATGTGGTCTTTTATCCAAACTTTCGATATTTTTCATCAGGCTTAAGTTCATCAAATTTAATTTTCATTAAATTATTTTTATGAAGAAAGGAATTTTACAACATGAAAATGAATTAAAATTGGTTTTGATAATCATTCATTCTTGACTGACCTGAGATTCGAACCCAGGTGGCTGGTTACCATGACATGTTTTGATCGCAACCACTCGATCTCCTCAGATGGACTTGCCGTCTTACACTCGCAGCCATCGACGACTGCTGACGTGTAAAAGCTAAGTTATTGTAAAAAATTAGTTTTACTACTTTCTAGGACTTAATTTGTGTGTTTTTTTTTGTCAGAATTTAACAATTGTTTTCTGAATATTTAGCAATTTTTTTTTGTGAAGATTTGTCAACATTGGAGTGTATATTCCGGAAGCCTAAAGTTAATTTCCTTCGCTGAATCTCCTGTAAATAATTCTAATTCACAATTTGATGCAAAAACTCTACCTTTTTTTATAGTTTAAGTTATACTAAGAAAGGTCATGGTGAAAAAGTCAAAACAAAAACATAAAATCATTGTATATACATAGGTTTTTAAGACAAAGTCTTGACAAAAAGTACGAAAAAGCAGAAGTAAGGAAGAAACAAGTAAATAAAATTGAAAATTAATAATCAGTCTCAGAAAATTTCGATCCACCATTACCATTGGTTAAAGATTGATGTTTGACTCATAGCTGTTAAGTAATGATAATAAACCGTAATAATTAATTACAAGATTACTTTTTTTTAAGGGAAAAGTAATGATAACAATTACGATTATTTTTGGTTTTGCATGATAACTACACTCAAAAGAAAAATTAACGGTGAGTACGGATTTTCTTGAATCTTGAAAATACCTAAAATATCCATATTCAATCCAGATTTCGTACTTGAAATAATCCGAAAATGTGATTGATTTTAGTAAAGCTAAGATTAAATAAATCTCAAAATGCGCTTGATTCAAGTATTAAAAAAATAATTTTACCCCGAATTCGTGTTTGAAAAAAAACCAAAAAAGAAATTAGAAAAAAAATTATGATTGATTTACTTTCCAGTTTTTCACCTTACAGAATGATAAAGCACCAACATCATGTCTGATATGGTTTTTACTTTAAAAATATTTGGGGGATTCACAAGGTGTTCTATCGTCATAATGTCCTAAATAATATTTTACAATTGTTTAAAAAATATTGTTGTGTTTCAAATAAATTACAAATGTTAATGCTGAGTTCATTGATTCGTCATAATTATACAGTAGAAATCTAAATTACAAGCGATAGCCCACAGCAGTCATAAGTATATATTTCTTGTAATTATTTTAAGTCATATGAATTTACAACTTTATGACTACCTTGTGAATACCCCAATTATGTACATATTTAACTAAAAATATAAACTAAATGAGAAGCAACAGTTCAAATTTACAATTTTTACTATTAACCCTTCGTGGTACACATAAGTCTGGCAAGACATTTTTTCAATGTGTGTAGAAAATCAAAACATGCGTTAGCCGGAGGGTTAAACACAACGAAAAGTTTATTCTCTTTTTTACTTGATTTAAGAATTTTATACTTATTTCAAGTAATTCCGGAATTGATTTTCGAAAGTAATCTCATTTAGGATTGTTTTAGGTACGTTTTAGTGTTATTCGTAGATTAACTTTTGAGTGCGACTCTACTTAAAGTAATCATAAAAAAGTTGACTTATACCGAGTAATCAAAAAATTTAATCAGCGGCGATTACTAGAAAAAAATTAAAAAGAATAAAAATGTAATCCGATTATTTTTAACGATTATTTTTCATTCTTTTTATTATGTTCAAAAACTGCGTATTCATTAATACTACAATTATTTTGGAAATAGTTAAATGTTATCATTTTTCAAAAATGTACTGGCGACGACATAAACCAGTATTTGACTGATGTTATTTATTACCAAACAAAGAATTTAATAAAATTCTTTCGTGATCACAACCTAATTTGTCGCCAATAGAATTTCGTCGGTTGCATGTACTATCATACAATTCGGTTACAATTACTGAAAATTTCGTTGCTTAGCAAAAAAAACTCACTGTTTATTGTTGTTGTTTTGTTTTGGCTTTGATATTGTTACAAGTAAGACTGAGTGTTTATAATTCTTATTCGCTTTAGGGTTTAATTTGTATAATATTTTTGGCCTTTCTAAAATCTTTGGAAAAGGTTTCCTTATGAGCTGGCCTAAGCAACCAGTGAAATGCGCATAGGAATAGCTTATCTCTCCAACAATAAATTTCAGTGTATTTATCAAATATGAAAAACTGGGAATTTAGCACGTCATACGAAAATCGTGTTAATAAGCTACATTTGAATTTTAGTACACTTTCAGTTATAGCCAGAGATATTGTTGGTTGTTAGTATGGATTTTGGAAAACAAAAATATGCTCATAACCGAATATATGATAGATGCAGCTAAATTAACACATAATTGGTGTTCATAACAGAAGATTTGATTGACTTAATAAATTTGTTTTCACCAGTTGCACAAATCATTTTCCCGATTTTCCAATAACCTCCATTTTTTTGTTTGTATATTTATTAATATATTTTATGTATCGTTTATGGATTCAGCCTTATCGGGTTTGCGATTGTCTGGTAATAGATTAAAGATATTACCAAACAGTCGGAGGCGTATTTTAAACTCGCCAACTACAATAAGGGCTATTATTTAATGTTATAAAGAACATACAAACAAACATTATTTACCGGACCGACACAGACAATGTTGAGAACATCTTGGGCCTACACCCTTAAATGGAAAGAATTGCTATCGCACCAAAAATAGTTCCAATTAGACCAAGCGGGCAGTATTAAGGAACTAAGAAAGAAGTGATCTAAATTCATAAGTGGCGAACATGATGGACTTGAAACACAGTTCCTTTTAGAAATCCATACGAAGCAGGAAGCAATAGGTGTCCTATACTCGCCCAAATTCCTAGTGACCTCGGAGCTGAAATTAGTGGTAAAATCACCGGTAGAAGAGGAGAGTACTAAGATGACTCACCCCTCGATAGCATCTACAGCCACTGAGTCCAAAATGGATTTGATGGATAAGCTCAGAAGTTGGAATAAAGGCTTTGACGGGACTAGTGATGCATTGGAGTCTATAGAGCTTGGTGAAGAGTTAACCCACATGTACGATGTTGATCTGGACTAAGTATTTTTAAAATATGAAATTAAAACTTATTTAATTAAATGTCTTACAAATTTATTTTTTACTTTTGACAGAAAATTCAGTTTATAATTAGTTTAGTACTCACAATAAACTATTGGGACACGTGGCTTTTTTTTTGGTTGTGAATACCAAATAATTATTATTTAATTTTTTGTACTCGAATTTAAACTATACTAACAATCGATAATGAGCTGTAATTAAATAAATAAACATTTATATTATAAAATTTATTGACAAAAGCAAATTATTGATTGTAATGACCAATATTCAGTTTTGCACTGCATTTAATTTGATTGTCATAAACAATATTCGTACTAATTTTTAGTATTAAATGAAATTAATTATCATAACTAATAAAAGAATTGAAGGAATCATATTTCAGTTAGAGTTACTCGATCAATATTTTATTACTGCAAACGTGTTCTAACCAATTTGTTTTCTGTTTGTAGCATTTAACCCGCTACTTCGTTGGCGTCTCCTTTTCCTTCGTGGACATATCTGTATGCCAAAGTTCATTTTTCTAGGTTTTAACTACTTTGTAAGCGGACCTTTTCTTTTATGAACATATTTATATGCCAAAGTATATGTATCTAGGTTTTAGCAAAAAATTCCAACATTTTTATTCTCACAGGTCTTTGCACCTATAATTTTGTGTTTATAAGTTCAATATTATAGAAAATTCAAAAAGTCCCACTCGTAGAATACAAAAGCAAATGAAATAAAGTTAATAATTTCCCGTATTTTCCTTTTTGATATTTTTTCTCCCCATTTATGTTCCAAAAATTACAATGTTGCAGTGGGAGCCCATAATTTAGTACGCATATGTCAATGAATAGGGAATATGTTTTGGTTTAAAAGACAAAAAAGTTCCAAAATATGTACAGGTTTTACGCGTTTACTTTCCAAAAGGACAAAATTTCAAAAAGTACAACAATAAGTGTTTTGGGTTTCTTTTAGTTTTGGATTTTTGATGTTAGCGGGATCGATTTGGCGAGAGGCCAACCTCGGTCAAAAAGTCAGCTTTTTAGCTTCAGGAGTTTAGGATGTGCGATTATTAATCAGTCAGTAACTTTAGATGGAGAACAATGTTTTGAAAAAAGTAACAAAATTAGGAAAGATTTTTACGTTCGAATTTCGAAAAAGGACCAAATCTGTATTTGTTTTTTTCAGATACTCTACGAATGGGATATAATTTTTATTTACCCGTGTGCATCCCAAAAAGGCCGTACCTCAAAGAAGTACCAGACAAATGTTCTCTTTTTTATTAAATTAAATTTTAAATTTTTTTGTATCTCTTTTAGTTTATGAGGTAAAAGGTTAGCGAATTTCCTGTTTGTACCGCATATTTCTCTAATGGACAACAACAAGTGTTAATGTTTCGTATCTCTTTTAGCTTAGGAGGTATGAGGTATGTGCGATGAAAGATAAAAAGATGGAACAAAATCCTTTGAAAAAAATAACAAACGTAGGTACAATTTCCGCTCCTTAAACGTTCGAATTTCGAAAAATTACCATGTATGCATTTGTATTTTGTAGATAAGTTAGAAATGTTATATAATTTTTATTTCTATGCGTATTGGTTTAAAAGCTTGTACCCGTTTAATACCTTTAAGGGATGAATTTCAAAAAGCACCGGCCACATGTTTGCTTTTTTTTATTTAATGAACAACGAAAAGTATTAGATTAAAAAAGTACCAATTTAATTTGGTAAAGTTCCAAAAAATCCCTCTTACAGATTCTCATTAACTCAGAAACTTGCATGTTTAATTTTATGTTTCAAGGTTTAATAACTACGGAAATTCAAAAAGTACCAGTTTAAGAATAAAAAAGTACCAAAAAGATCCCTCTAACAGATTCTCATTCACACAGGATCTTGCATATTTAATTTTATGTTTCTACGTTCAATACTAACGGAAATTCAACAAGTACCAGTTAAAATACAAAAAAGTACCAAAAACTTCCCTCTTGTAGATTCTCAATCACTCAGGATATTGCATTTTGAATTTTATGTTTTAAGGTCCAATATTAACTATAATTAAAAATATACCAGTTGTAGAACCAAAAAGCTGAAAAAAGATATTAAAGTTCCCGTATTTCCAATTTTGGTACTATTTTTCCCCCCATCAAAGTATCAAAAATTGCAGTGTTGTAATGTGGACTAGTGATGGACAAAAAACATCGATGTTTTTAAAACACTCGATGTATTGCGCCGAAACATCGATATAATCCGATGTTTTTTTGCTCCTAAACAATCGGAAAACATCGATGTTTTCTTTCGATGCATCGAAATGACAAATTTGTATGAACGTGCAGATTGGTATATAGATGTGTATACATATCTATATGTGTTGGCATGACTCCAGTTTGTATATGTAAACGTGGTAAATATTATGCGAACAACTGTCAACACTATTAAATGCGGCGAATAAGTTTGGGTTTGGCATCTTTACTCCCAAGAAACAGCTTGATAACCACGCGTTATAAAAATAAAAGCTAACAAATTATGCACAAGTTCAACAAAGGAAAATATTTTGCTGTTTGTTTATTGTTTACAGTATTGAAAAAAGTATTGGGAGATGTAAAATAAACTAAAGATTTTTCGAAAATTAATAATAATAATAAATAATTAAAAAAAAATCGATGTATAACAACATCGATGTATTTCATGAAATATCGATGCAACATCGATGTATGTTTGCGATGCATCGATGTTTTTTTACAGTGTCCATCCCTAATGTGGACCCATAATTAAGTACGAGTATGTCAATGAATGAAGAAAAATGTTTAGTAAAAAAGTACCAAATTTATATTCGAATTTATTTTTAGATAAGTTTTGAATGTGGTATAAATATTATTTCTAGGTTTATTGGTTCAAAAGATAGGGTGTCAAAAAAGTACTAAAATTCAGGTTTAACCCGTTTTTCCCCTTAAAGAGTCGAATTGCAAAAAAGTACCAGACACCATATCCCGCTTATTTTTCTAGAGAACAACGATTAATATTACAGTTTTTTTGTATCTCTTTTAGTTTTCAAGATATAACGTTATCGAATTTACTTGTTTTACCCCCTAAACATTCGAATTTCCAAAAATCCCGTCTAAGTAGATCGATTTGGGGAGAGACCCACCTCTGCTCCAAATTTCAAGTTTTTAGCTTCTGGCGTTGAGGCTGTGCGATGATAAATCAGTCAGTGAGTCAGTAACGTTAAAAAAAATTTGTATATATTTATGTCCTGGTTGAGAATGGGTTAAATAGCAAAGAAGAAAAATTAACATTTTATCTGTCCTTGAATATAGTTTATCGTTTTTATTGTTTTTAATCAGCTTGCATTCTTCGTAATATGTTTTTTTTTGCCATTGAAAACAATTGAGTTATTTATTGTTTTTATCATTATGTCAGATGGGACCGTTATAGTTTTTTTTTACTCATGATGACGAGGGTGGCTTATATACTTGTTTTTTTTTGCTTGGA
This sequence comes from Pollenia labialis, assembly GCA_949318255.1. Taxonomy (NCBI): domain Eukaryota; kingdom Metazoa; phylum Arthropoda; class Insecta; order Diptera; family Polleniidae; genus Pollenia; species Pollenia labialis. The sequence goes on from OX439139.1 coordinate 146,940,065, forward strand.
GTGCGTGAGGCAAATATCGCGATTGCCGCAACAGTACTAACTCAAAGCATCAAAATGAAATCGCTCAAGGTGCTACAAAGATTATGTCCAGAATAGCCGGAATTAACGTTTAAGAATATAACCAGCATAGCTTTGAATACATTTTATAGTTTTTACGAAAAAAATTGCAGTTAATTTAATTATGATTATTTTGATTTCAATAATGATGGTGAGCGTATGATACTTTAAATTTTGTTTGATTTTCAGCGACTTAACTTTCCAGATAATAAAACTGACCGACGAAAAGCGTCATTACTTTAGCTATCTAAACAATAATTCAAGCGTTGACGAGAATTGGCATAATATGATTTGCTAAAGGAAGCTTTTACATATTTTAATATTCCCCTAACATCTTCAGCTCTAGTGGAACGTCTGTTTTCTTTTGTCGGAATCGCCAACTCTTTTCATTCTCTAATCAGTTGATTAGAGGAATTTACTACTTTTTCTTAATATTTGTCGTAGAGTCTCTTTATAAAGTCGTCTTCACGTTAATAGCCAGTTTCGTTGTGATAGCTTCTTCACATGCTTTCGATGCTTTCGATGCTTTTTAGTAATTAGAAATTTTTTCTTATAGATTTATATAATTACTACTACTACTAAAAGTAATTTAATTGATTACTAATCGTAATCGATATTTAATAGGTATGGCTTGACTACATACTGTCAAGGCGCAAATTGTAGAACGGCAAAAAAATCTGATGATGAAAATGTGGTTATTCTCGAAACATATTCGAATCACAAAATTTTAATTAATTTCATATTGTTAATTCTTTTCATCACTAAAGATGTTTTAATGCAAATTAAATTTGATGAAAGCTTAATTTATATATCAAAAATTTCAGTTTGAGCAGAATTTCTGAAATGCCAATTGATAAACTTGATTTGTTAAAACTTAGAAATAGCGAATATTTAATATAAGCCATCCATATTCTTAAAAACTTACCTATTTAAATAAAAAAATAAATAATATTAATGTATTTTATTCGCATTTTTTTTATATTTTTCAGATCATTACATTGGACATTTCAATAGAGCTCCTTTACAAAAAATTAAAAAAAAAAATAAACGGTTAAATCACATTCATCTTACAAGTTTTTTGCATTTATCGTCGAATCGCGAAACACTTAAAAAATCTAGTAATCTTTAAATCAATTGTAACGGGAAAATATCGGTAGTTCAAGTGTAAAGAAATTTAAAACGAATTTGAAAAATAAAGTCGGTCGTTAATCGGAAAAAATTGTGTAAAAAAAAATCATTTAAAAGAATTAAATAAGTAAAATTATAAAATTGGCAAAGTTTCTTAAACGCCAATAAAACCAAAAAAAAATTAATTAAAACAAAACATTATGAAATGTGTGTAAAGTTATTTTAAACAAAAATTATTTTTAAAAAAATTGCACAAACCTTTTAGGCATTGAAATTTCTAAGAACAAAAAAAAACAAAAAAAAAAATACGTAATTGTAATTAAAACAACAACCCAATTTTTAACAAAAAGACAAAATTTGTGTAAACCAACAATTTTAATTTAAATCAACTTTAAAGCAAGCATACCTTTAGGTGTTCTAACAAAACAAACTTGGAAATAACTAAGAAAAATCTTCACAAGCAAAGTGCATATAAGAAAAGGAAGAAAAAAGTGAAAAACATAAATCATACCTCAAGGATGGTTGGCAAAATTAATAACGGTCTAAAAGCAAACTAAAATGAAAATTGTTTATATGAAAATAATAAAAGAAAAATGTCATAAACAATTAAATTTAACGAGAAATGTTCTAGTAGAAAACTCAAAATAAAGTACTGCCTACAAACAGGCGTTTGCAGAGAAAACCTAAAAGAAATATACAATAAAAAAAACTAGTTTAAGCAATAATTAGAAATCTATTAAATATACTTACCCTTTCTTCGGTTAATTCAAAACAAGCTAAACCATTCTTAAATGGATTTTCGTAAAACTAATAACTTACAATTTGTAAAGTAACAGACACTTCAAGTCTTTCAGTTAACAAAATAAAGCAGACTAAGAAAAAGCGTTAACTAAAAAATTATAAATACAAACAGTAAATAATATAATACCTTAAGACTTATTCGATTTAATTACATTTAAAGCTATGTATTTTAAATATTGAAAAAAACTACTAGTGAAAAAAAACAAAAGCATATCTTAAGGCTTAAAATAATTGAGAAACAAAAAGTATAAACTAAGGCACAAAAAAAAACAAAATAAATTTAAATCATATTGAAAAAGTGTTAATTTTAAATAGAATTAAATATTTGAAAATTAGTTTTTAATAAAAACCTGTAGTGCAACACAAAAAAAAAAGCAATTATACATCACATTATAAAATCTTCTGCTGCAAGAAAAATCCTCTTACAATATTCATATACAATACAGGTAAGTGTTGAACAAATTTAAATGTCTTTTGGCAAGGATTCAGTCATAAATTTAATTAAAGTGTTAGTTTTTCTGCTCTCCACTTACTCTACAATTCTTTGCAATTGTGTAAATTTTTCTGCTTATTCCATTTCCTGTTTTGGTATGCGTTCAACAAACTGAAACAACTTTCATTTCTTGATTCTTTCTAAATTGAAATTAGGTCACTGCAGGCATCATAATCAGTTCGCACTGGCTTTTCTTTCTTGCTCCAAGAAATGTGTATAAAAATACAAAAAAAAAAAAAAAAAAAAAATAAAGCAAAATATGAGAAATCACCAGCAACCACTACTTGTATAAGATTTATAAAATAAAATTCAAACAGAAATTCTTAATAATAATTTTAGCTTCAAGTGTTCTTAGACTTGCCATATTTTATAAGTAAAAAGATTAGTTGCAGTTTTTTTCTTTCTCATATTTTTTGCATCAATAACAAGCATTTTTACCAGTAGTTTGGTATTTTAAAATACTTGCTGCTTAAAGAATTTTTATGACTCTTAGATTATTAGTTTATTTTTTGTAAAATTTTATAATGCCAAGGTTTGGCTACGAAAATTCTCAAAACTACTATTTGCAAAGAAATTGAAATGCGCTGGAAGTGATTTAATATTTAAGAGTTGAATATCGCAGAAATTAAAAACTGGTAAGTGAAGTATTGCTGCAATGTGTGCTTCAGCCTAGTTTAATGCAATAACAGGAATTGGATTCAAGAGGTAACTTATAGCATCAGTTGTTCAACTTATTTCTAGAAATTGTAATTTCGAATTCCGTTAAAATGAATTATAATTCCTGATATCTTGTGAAATTTTTGAAAACAATTAAGAACAGTACCCATGTTCTGTAACTTTAGTGAGAACTTCTCGCATCGAAAAGATGTGAAACAAAATATTCTATCGTTTCTCGGAAAGTAGACAAAGCGTATCTGTAATTCATATCGAAAACTATCAGAAGAGATTACGTCATTACGTTATAAATATTATAATATTCCATTCGATGCCGATGTTAAATTACAGACGTTGAGAACGCCAGTCATACATATCGCTGACGGCGACTAAAATTTTAATGACGACTGCGTAGGCTATAAATGTATAGTGCGACTTTAATGTTTGTTGTTTACAAAATAACTTTGAAGACATTCGTATCTTTTTCAAGCATGTTGAAAGCAAAATAATTAAACAATGAAACAATCAGCCAAGAACAAAGTACTTACTTACCTCTTTCGTGTTACTACTCATTGCATTTTGCATTTTTAATATATTTTTTTGTTTTAAAACCAGTAACTTTCTCACAAAAATCGAAAAGATTCTCGACGCGGGAGTTACAGAACTTTGGCACAGATTTGATCTTAAAAAACTTTTAGTTATTTTTAATTTAATATTTGTGGGGAGTTAATAGTAAAGACCTGCCTGCATAAATGTATTTGAAAATCAATCACAATATGTGTACAAACCGTTTGTGTACAACCACAACCACAATGACAAATGATATGCGTTACTGTTCATCCCACGATAGAGGCAGTACTTGTTTCATTCAAAATCTTTCAATTCAGTAAAAACCCTTGTATTTGAAAATTATCTTGTGGAGTGTGCGAAAATTTATGAAAGCGGTCGCTACATATGTACGTAGCCTATGTGGCTTTGATGTTATTTGTCTGTCGAATAAAGCGGACGCTACATACGTATGTGGCATATTCATAAAAATAATTATTTTTGTAAGGAATTATTAGTGCAATATTATCAAAGAAAATTAACATTAAAAAGAAAGATTGCGAGTAGTTTTTGTTCCCACTCTCATTACTTTGTGTATTTTTCTTTCATTCTCTTATTAATTTTTGAGAGTATTTTTTATGCCTGCACTTAAACTATACTGAAGCATTTATTTTTTGCTTCTACGCGTTCACACACTTTCGTTAATTCGTCGTCTATACTTCTCTTTAGCATTTGTTTGTGACAGCAATACTGAAATATCCCTGCAAATTATATTGGACTACTTGTTCCATTTTAAGCAAATGGACTACTCCGTGGACTGGTCCAAAATAATGTAAGCATGGACCATGTCATTTGTAAAAAGAGTTTGTAGTGAACATGTCATGTCTTCGTTTTTTAACGACATGTTTTCGTTTTTAAACGATTTCAAATCTAATCGTCTGGAGCATACCATGGAGTAGTTTAAAGACTACTCCTTTGTAATGCAAAGCTGGGTTATATGGCCCTGCCCTAGGGGATCGTAATGTTTAATACACCATTTTTTTCCATATATTGGGGTTACATTTGGGCTAGTCCAAGACCCTTATGGGCTACATTTTACATCCGTGTTTGGACTAGTCGCATTATTTGCAGGGATAGAGCAGGGGTTGGCAACCTATACTATTCCATTTAACGATTGTAAGCGTTGTATGAATTCTACATAACAAACAAGGAGGTTTGATTGCAAATTGAAAGGGATTTGAAATCAAACCTTTTCTCAAGCGACAAACGTTTGATAATCACAAAAAACATATATTTTTAACAAGAAATCAAGGTTTTTAAAGGCGAATTCACTTTAGTAATATCTAACTTTAATCGCCAGTTTTTAGTGTTTAAATTTTTTTTCCGCTTCAGTGATGCCGAGCTTGTTTTTTTGATTTGAAAATAACATTTGTAACAATTTGACATCAAATTGATTAAACACTGTATTCATTCAAACCATTATCAATTTAAATTCAAATGTTAAAATCAAACAATTGAACAAATTTGAAATTATGTTTAATGTCAAGTACTAAATTAGTTTCATATCAAAGGTTTAACTTCAACTTCGTGTTGGCTGGGCATGTTGTTGTTAACTTTGTTAAATTCTTTTCAATGTGTGTGCACATGTACAAATTATCGCAGCTGTAGAGTTACATTTTTTTTAACGATTTGAAGGGTGTGTTCAAGTGGAATTATGCAGGCCGCTATTTGATAAATATAAGAGGCAATAAGCAATGTGAACAATTAAATCTTTTGGAAGCCTATAAATTTACAATGAAAGGTTTAACCTACGTTTGAAGCCATTTATCCTGCCAGTAGTGCGATTCGCTATGCTTTTTAAACCACAATTGTTTCATTTAAACATGTTTACCATAAAATTAACCATTTTGCTATTCACTAACACTTTTAACGACATCTGCCAGTTGTTTCAGTCAGCTGTTATTTTTAACAAAAAAAAAGACCAACATTTTTGGTGTGGTTAAATCTACTAAGCAAAGTGTTTATTTATCGTTGTACCAACATATGTATATAGTCGATAATTGATATGGCTTTCAGGTATTTATCCTACAATTTATCCACTTCTTATCACACACCAATTCTCCGATCTTCTTATTTATTTATCCTAAAGCAAACCATTTGACTCAAATAAAATTAAACAAATAAATTAAATTTAAATTAAATTAATAAAATAAAATAATTAATAAAATAATAAAAATTAGTAATGTTTTACGCAGTCTGCACAATATCATTTAAAATCTATAAATTAAAAGATTTTTGTTTTGTTTTTTGTATTCTTCTTTGTTATTATATCCTATTTTGATGTTTCTTCTGACAGAGTTGCCACGATATATCAATTTGAATAGACTGTTTACCGTGGTTGTAAAAAAGTTAGTGAATCACATAGTGGCCAAACATCAAAATGTGTGGTTAAAGTTAACACTTTTTAAAACTAATCGAAAACTTTAGAGGCATAGCTTTATTCTTATTACCAATTTCTCTTATTTTACGCTACTTGTGATTTTTTTTAATATTGTTTTTGTTAAAAAAATTCCTATATAAGACTTATTTTCTAAAAAATTTCTAAATTTATTATGTACAATAACTTTAATGTGAGATTTAAATAGTTATGTTCTTAAGATATCCAAGAATTTCCAAGCAAATATTTTAAGAATGCACTCACATAAATTGAATTCGCATAAAACGGTACTCCAGCTTCATATAAAAACTAATAGTTCGTTCCAAAAATTCTGAAAAACCGCAGAAATTCAAATTTTAATTAAAAAATCAAAACAAAATCGCATAAGAAAACAACAAAAATATATTTGGGGCATTTTTTGTAATAAAACAATTTTGGTGGAATTCCTTTATATTTGGAGGAACTATAGTTCTAGTAGATATAAATATGTGTGCGACATAATTTCTTTCTGTGATGTTTATTTGCCGAGTTACGGTGTGGTACAGTGTTGCTGTTTTCAAAGAAATGTTTTTTTAAATGGTTTTTTCGAACTAAAAACTAATCAAACAAAAAAAAAAAATTTAATGTTAAGAAAATCGATTGATCTTTAAATAAAAAAAATTCATTTGAAAAAAACAATTTTTTTTTTCATTTGCAAAACCGGAAATAACCAATTCAAATCAAAATTTTTTTTAACTTAGTCCTAATTTTTTTTTATTTTTTAACCTAAATTAGCCTTTAGTGTCCTTATTATATTTTAAAAGTTTTATTATGGGGCCTCAATTAGTTTAAAAGTATGCAAATTTCATTACACTCGTAAATGTGGCTATTGCAATGTTGTACCGTAAAAGACAGGAAAGATCGATTTTAAATTGAAATTTTTCTAAAGCCCTTATGACACTGCATTTTTTATTCATTAATTGATATAGAATTGATAGAAAGAAACAGTAAATGCTAGAAAGAGCAAACTATAAAAATGTAAACAAAGTTTTTTAGTTTTTTTTCTCTTGTTATGGTTTAGTTTCAGGGATGGCGATGAGAATTTTAAAAATTGTATCAACAACCTTTAAAAATTGTGCTTTTTACCCTAATTGTACTAAAAGATTTTTTTTAGTTGAAATTAATTTTATTTATGTTCTTAAAAAACGCCACTAAAATTTATTATAAATCTTAGTTTAAAAAGTATCAACAAAAAAGTACAACTGAAACAACTTAGCCATCCCTGTTCTGTTAATTTTATTAAATGTTGCCAACTTTTTGTTTATGAGAAACCTAAAAACAAAAAGCGGTAAATCGCTGAATTTGCCCATAAACCGCTGATTCAACAACACTTTTAATATTTTAAGCTTGAAATGTCATTTTTAAGTTAAACAATTTTACATTTTTTTTAACATAACTTCATTTATTATCGATAACTTTAGTAAAATTTTCTACAGTTTGCCATTTATCTTAATACAGCTGAACTCTTCGTACTTGGTAAATTTTTCTATTACTTTATATTTGCACTGTTCACCAAAACTTGAACAATGCATTAAAAATTTAGTGTCATAAGGGCTTAATGACCACCTAATTTTCGATTTTATTTTTTTTACCAAAATGAGCCTCCGGTGTACTTATTATATTTTAAAACTTGTATTATGTGCTCTTCATAAGTTTGAAACGCTCAAAATAAAACAAACTATAACGATTATATCAGTGCTGCAAACTTGATTTAATTTAAAAATGGTAAAAAAGCTTAAAAAATATTTCAAAATCTGTTAAAATTAAAAAATCGCATAAATTTGAATCCGCATAAAACGAGACCTGAGTGTATTACGAATGAATAAATTACACTTTCAAATAAATATGAAAACGTTTGCAATAAAAATTAAACCATGCAACTCGTTACTTATGACAACATCTATATATTTTCTTTAAACTCATCGATGGAACCTTTTTAGCTTATTTCCACTTTATTTTAAGATTTTAATTCAGTAACTATGAAATATTTTTTTTTTTAAAAAAGATCAAGTAGTTTTTATTTCTCGAAAGAGTGTTTAGTTACCTTAAATCCAAATGGCCATAAGCAACAAAAAATTTAAAATCGACTTTTTGCTTGATTATGATGTATTAAAGTTAGTTGTTTACAGCATTAACAATGAAAAAGTCGATTTTAAGATTTTCATCGCTTCCGAACTTTTAAATTTTAGCTGACGATTTGTAATTTTGTTTTCAATTATTGCCAATTTTGACCTTAAAATTAAAAATTTCCCAAAATATTTTAAAGTTATTTTCGATTGAATTAGTTCGTAGGGGGTGTGTGTAGAATGTTTGTGAAGAAATTCTGTCTATTCGCTTGAAATTTGGAAATAAATTCCATAAACTTGAATTGACTGGTGATGTAAAAATTTTGTGTATTTTTTTGGAAGCAAACATTTTTTTAAAATATTTTGTGGTTTTTGTGAAAAGTATTTTAAAGTTTGATTAAATAATACCTGAAATTTTTTTTATTAAAATAAATATTATTTGAAGAACTTTAAGCAGAATAAAAGTAAAATGGAATTGATTTTTTTTATACATATTTCCAAAGTTTACTGAAATGCAAATAAAAGTTAAAATGAAATTTTAATTTGAAGTGTGATTGATTTTATTTTTTTAGTATTTCAATTTATTAAAATTTAAACTGAACAGGATGCGAAAGAATGAATTCCTTAACTCGAAAATAAAAATTTTCCAAACCAATTGCTTTAAAATAAAATTTTTGCTTACTTCTTAAATCTTTTCTTTTGAAAGAATTAATTCCCCGACAAAAACATTCCAATGGAATGTTTAATTCCTTTGAGGGATTCAAATTTGTTTAAATTCATAATATAAGAAATTTCGTTTTCATATTTATTTTAAGGGCCAAAAACAATTTTCAAGTGATTGAAATGTAGGCGATTTTAGTAGTGTACGTAATATTTTCCGTCATATCAAAATTTTTTTAATTTCTATTCAGCATTGTTGGTGTCACACATACAACCACATTTCGACTAAAATGCTTGATGAGCATTTTGATAATTGTATTTATGGCCTTTAACTTGTAGTGGGCTGGATGAAAATGTTTTACAAAAATTCGCTCGAACAATTTTATTTTATTTTATTAGAAAAACAATGGTACAAAATTTATATCTTTCAAAGTAATTCTACATTCTATTTGAATGACTTTATCTGAAAATTAATTAGACGAAAATATTAAGCAGAAGAATGATGCTTCGAAATTATTTGATAATAAATGATGTTAAATAATGCTCAATTATAATATTTTAAGCTAAATTAAGCTTTTCAGCAAATCAATTCGAAATAGAATTCATTGTTTTAAAGGTATGTTCATAGAAGGGATCCCAACAGTTTTTTTTATTTAATAGGAAATTTAAGGGAATTCCTTTGAAACAAAAAAAAAAAAAAAAAAAAACAAAAAAACAAATTGTGTTGTACATTGACAAAAACAAAATAATATTAACTTTTGACTCTTTGTTGAACAAATAGCTTTTTCATGAAAGCCTTAATTTCGCAGGACATGGCGCACATTTGAATGATAATTCAATAGGGATACGATTAAGGTAAAATTATATTGAAAAGAAGGGCGGAAAAGAGATGCAAATTACTTTACTGTGTGACTTTACGTAAAAGTAATTCGACTTTTCCGTTTTGGATTTTTCATGATTTTTTGAAAATACGAAATTTGTATTTTTTCTACGTAAACAACCAGCTATTTTTTTTTTGGTGATTTCCAACAATTTTATTGCGTTTCATTGTAGCCTATTTACACTGATTAACATCTAACATATACCATCAATTTGCGAAGACATTAACATCTTTTCACAAGAAATACAAAGGGCTAAAAACCAACATCTTTAAGAGAAGCTCCTATCTCATTTTATTCCATTCTACATCTTTCGATTATTTTAGTGTCATCACTAGAATAGTGGCAATATGTTCTATTATTATTGTGGCATCACTGACAAAAAGAAGTTTGTTTTGAAAGCAGCGTTACCATTTGTCAAATTTTATCTTTTATTGCAATGTTTTTTTGTTAAGTATTTTTTGTATTTTTAAACATATTGAACTTCAAATACATTTTTGTGTTTTCTTTTTAAATTTTGGCATTTTTGTAAGAAAAAAAATCATTTTTTATTTAAGAAAATGTTTTTTTCAAAAAACGTAACATTTTTGTTCGCATTTTCTACTTCTTTGATGGTAGATGTTAGATGTTGATTAGTGCAAAAAGCCTATAATGAAGAGTACAGTAATGCTTTTTTTACACTTTTAACACTATTAACTTTTGTAAAAAGGTCAAAAATACGATTAGTACATGTAACTTCAAAATGCAAGCTGATGGAGAAAAACGGAGACTAGATTTGAAATCAGCGACCTTGAATTAGTAATAAATTGCATTAAACTTCTAATTATTATAATCAACACAAGAAAAGTTTAATTTTGTTCCCATGTGTAATAATTTGTGGAAAACCTTAAAAGTCTCCTAAAATCTTAGCTTTTTTTCATTAAAACTCATACATTTGGTATCCGATTACAGCCAGTTAGCCACTATTCGACGTAAAATTTAAAAAATATAACTAATTTAAATTGAACCTAAATTTGGCCCTGGATGTCGGCTGAAAGAGAAGTTTACATCGAAAAACACAAATGTACACAGTTATCTAATAAATGTAACGCGGTACATTTAAAGGAAGTGTATATTTGCAATATATAGATGTTTTATAAAGGGCGTTTTTTTACACAAGTTTAAATTTATTTTAACATCAATGAAACGGTCTTTATTGGAAAGAGAATTTTATGAAATTAATGTTTAAATATGATTTCTGCCATGTGGCCGCCACGGATGGCGCGTAGAAGGCGCAATCTGGAACACAAATTTTCAACAACTTTTCGCAGTTTGACCATCATCGTTTTTGAAGACATATGGGCCAATGACTCCGCCAGCCCATAAAGCGCATCAAACAGTAATTTTCTGTGCATGTAATGGTGTTTCGACAAAAGGTTGTGAATTCTCCTCACTCCAAATGCGACAATTCTGCTTATTTACGAACCCATTCAACCAGAAATGGGCTGAGTTTTTGAGATCTCAGTAAAACTAGGTTTAGTTAATCTGAAAACAGATTTGTGACGCCATAACTAAGTTTGTTTGCAAAGTATTTAAGCAACGGCTTAGTTTTCCTTAATATGTTGATCTTTAATGAAATAATGAAATAAATCACATTTCGCTGGAAAAATACGAGTTTCAGCCTACTTTAAGCTAAGTTCAAACTTAATCCACATCTCAAAAGGTTGGCCTTTGTAACTTTATCTTTTTTGATTCTGTTAGTACCATAAACTCACCTCTTAGGAAATTAATGCAATTTTTTATTTTTCCGCTAGAAAAATCGAATTTTTTTGTCTGCTTCTGTTAAAGCACTCCAAAAAGTACTTAAATATTAAAAAAATAAGTTTCTCTAAAAAATTGGTTTACTGTTTACTGTCAAACTTAAGTCATTTCATGAAATTCCGATAAAAAATCTCAAAGTTTACGATAACCAAAAAATTTCTCTCAGTAATATTATTTATCAACAAAAATTTCCTTTTTTTGTACTTGTAGTGATAAATAAAACTACTTAGTTTGCAAGGAATACATTGAGAAATAAATTTTTGGCATTTTTTTTTAGTGATACAGGTAAAAGTCGTTTTTTATTCAACATTTGGATGTTTGTGCTTTCGATTGTAATCAAAAAGTTAAAAACAATGAATTCTACTTACAAAAATATAAAAGGTTCTTTGTAAGCTTAACAGAAATGTTTATAACATAATTATTCTAAGGACTTTATTGATCCTTAGTTATGCGTATGTGACAAAGCGCTCTACGACGATCCACCCTAGTACACATGGTGGAAATTATCGAAGGAATCTCCCTATAAAATATTGTTAAATTTTATTATCTTTGCAAAGATTATATTTTTTTTTTAAAATTAAAACAAATTAAATGTTTGCTGGTAAAGTTTGTGAATATAAATATGAAAAGTTATATTCATTTTTTAAAAATATCGCCTGCGATAAAAATATATTATAAAGAAAAGATGGCTATTTATACGAAAATTTAAAGTTTTTATGAAAAATCAATCATATTTATTTTTCATTAAAATTATTTTAGGTTTTGTGCTACTAGTGCAATCAATTGTACCTTTTTTTAATTTTTTTTAATATATTATACAGATCTCAAAACATATTTATTATTGATTTATTTACACAGTGCAACATGAAAAAAATAACCATATACGGACAATAAATAACCATAAATTACCAAAAAAAAAAGACCAGTGTCTCCCAGTTTTGCTCAAAGTCACGCATTTTTTTTATGGGCTCTTAAAGATTTAGGGCCTCGGTGTCATTTTTGCAAAAAAGTGATAATTTTCTCAGGCTCATAGCAAACCGTTCGGAATTTTGATTAACCCTCTGAGACAAAGTAGTAGCTCTCGCCATTAAGAACACACATGGTATATTCCATGATTTAAAAAATTACACACAGTGTTATAAAATGGGTACTAGACATACTTAAGTATGGCATATAACGAACAGGCCTGACAAAGTACTGGTTCGTTAAACCGGAAAACTACTGTATTTCCGTTATCATATTTTTTTATCGCATGCGATATTTTTTAATATATATATATATATATATATTTATCGCATGCGATATTTAAAAAAAAAAGAATTAAACTTTTTATATGTAACTTCACACTCGTTTGATGGTGACAGAAACGAATTTCGTTATAATACCTTTGTTAAATTTTAAACGGCATATAAGCGGTATTGGTTATAATAACAGTATAGGTTGCCAACCTTGGCAGGTATGTAAAGGTTTTCCAAAAATGACCACAAGATTTGAATTTGTCCCCACTTGCACAGTAAAAACAGACTTAAAACTGTGTTTTCTATTTAATTAAAATCTTGCGTTAATTTTGGGACACCCTTTACAAAAACATATATCGCTAATTTGTTGCAAGACAGTCATAAATCAAAAAATACAATTTTCGAGTTAGTGATGCAGAATTGTTCGCTGTGTTTTTCTTTATATTGTGTATAAAATTCATCTTTATATCTTTTTTACTTTCCCCATTTAAAGAGAATGTATCGTTATTTTTTCTAAGTGATCAAAGCAAATCAAAAACTTTAAACACGTTTATCTCGAAATGGATTTATTTGACTTATGCCGGTCTTGCAGCAAATGAGCGATATGTTTTCAGTCTGAAATTATAATAATAATGATAATGTTTAGTTTATATTGAAAGTATTAATTAAAACTATTCCTACTGGTAAAATTAACGGACTACTAACAACATGAATAATGATGTCAAATTAAAAATGAATTCGAAAGAACATGCACTTAATTCAATTGTTTTCTTTTTGCTATTTTTATTTTGCTCAACAATGTGAAGCGTGGTAAAACATGATTTAATGCAAACCATAGAAACAGTTGTATACAGTTTTTTTTTTGTGTAATTTGAACTGACCATTTGTATGTCGGTTGGTCGATCGTTGGTAGTTTTCACAAAAATTTATACATTCAGTCTATCAATGACCATGACCACATGTTAAATACATTTTTTTAATTACAAAATTAGTGATGATTTAATAATGTTTTATTATGTATAAAATGAATTTATTTGCATGTTTTGTTACATCCACACACGCACACACAAGGGGCATTTCATTTACATCGTGTGTAGTGGAAAAGTGTGAAACTCATGTTTAAATTTTGTTATTTTCACACTTTTAACAATTGAATGAGTATTAGTGAGAGCTCACGCATATAAAATGGGCAGATTTTGCGTGTGTGCGTGTGCGCGTGTGTGTGTGTTTTAATGAGTTAATATGTCTATGTATTGTTCAATATTGACAGACTGGCTAAAATACAAGCTTACAGATTTTCCGGTTTAACATAAAAAATTAATTGTTTCACTTTTGTTGTTAGTATTGATGCTGTCACTGTTGCTGCTGCTGCTGTGTTGATTTTATTGTTATTTTTCAATAATTAATAACATTATTTTAACGGCCATTTAATAATGGCGGTAATTTTTACAAATTATATAAATTTGTGGAAACATTTATGGTTGTTTTTATTTAATATTGGTGGAGTCAACATTGAATTGTTTTAATCGAAATATTAATGAGTGCAAATAAAAAAAAACATTTAATGAATATTTTATAAATTTTTGTTAATGTTTTATTAAAAGTATTGACGTGCAATTAAATAGGTGTGTAAAAAATTAAACCACTATATGACTGGTGAATGTGATATAATAAGTTTGCGTAGCACCAATAAATATCCATTTAACCCATAAATGCCCACAGCGATATAGAGAATTTGAATCAATGCAATTTTTAGCAGTAGGTAACCTGAGCTAATTGAATCTTTTTTAATCAAAAAAAAAAAAAAAGTTGTTGGGTTTAAGGAGCTGTTGCATATACGTAACTGGTACTGCCCACACCTACAGTATTTTCACCATGCATTTTTTCAAAATAAAACTCATCTGTATATTTTTTAATCAATATTTTTACATAAAAGGTACCAGAACAGGACCATTTAAATTAAAACTGTTTCATACACAATAATAACATAAAACACCATAATGCGATTAGAACAGAAAGTTATATAAAACCGTTCTTTAGATATAAATTTATCTATTTTGTGACACGTCCACTTCTCCAATCCCTTTTACATTTCGTCGGTTGTTGTGTATTGATGCTTGTAGCTATCTTGGAAACTTTTGCACCTGCCGCTCTTTAGATGAACATGAAAAGAAACAAGGGATTTATAGGTAAAATAAGACGCAGTCGTAGATTTTTACTCATATTTCAGTTTTTTGTGCACCGATCTAGCTGAATTTTAATAGCGAAAAATTCCGGACCGTTTATGACAAAAATTTATAACAGTCTTGTGCCCATCATATTTGGGGTATTCGGAAAATCTATTTCAACGGTCAGACTGTCAGTAGGTCAAGCGGCCATCGTTAAATATACTTGGTTACTCATAAACACCCAGAATATTTATACTTTATAGGGTCTAAGATCAATATTTAGGGATGCCAGACGTGCTCTTTTAAAGAGGGCTCTTTTGTTTTACAAAATGTGCTCTTTTAACACGAAAGTGCAAGAGAGCACAAAAAGTGCTTAATTTTCTAGAAGTGCTTTTTTTTTGTGCTCTGTTTCATAAAAATTATGTTTCAAATAAAATCGGAACTCATGACTCTATAAAAACAATTTCTTAATGTAGTTTGATGAAAAGTTGCTTGAAAAATTGTAACCAGTCAATTAACTGGTTAATTTAACTCAATTGTACGAAGTTTTGCTTATTTAGATTTTTAAGTGCTATATTTTTTTGTTATATTTAAAAAAAAATTTAATAAATATTTTCACGTCAATTTTTTTTACCCTCGCAACTGTGAAAAAAGCATAGTTGCACTTATTTGACGTGAGCAATCATTTTTTGAACATCACACCTTCCATTTCAAAATTTTCAAAGATACATGCACTTGCGAATATTTTAAAACATTTTTTTTAATAAAATTCAATCGCAAATTTCCTGGAAATTACACAAAATTAATTATTTTATTAATTTACAAGTCGAATTAAAAACTTATCTACCTTAAAAAAAATGTTCAGATAAATATTCCAGTATTTATAATATTTCTGCTTTTTCCATTTTTTTGTCGCTTTTTTTTTCTTTTTTAATTGTTTTATTTGTTACAAACACTACAATCTAAAGTGTCTTTCAATTCAAAGAAAAAAATGTGGGTCAAAATGGTATTTCTGCGTTGTTGTTTAGTGTAGAGTTGCTTTCATGAGCAGGGCTGTCAGATACGGTGGGTCACTGATGTATGAGAAAAAATAAAAGTTCTCGAATCATATTCTAATAGCAATATTTTTTTGTATTACGTTAAAACAAATAAAAATTGCAAAAAAAAGTTCAAAAAAGTGTCATCTTGAGCCCGCGCATGAGCTCCTAAGAATTAAGAATATTTGAAAATAGTCAATTTTTTAAATTTTAATATTTTATTTACTATCAATTATTATTAATTAAAACCAAAAATATTTTGAATAAAACTTAAAAAAAATAAAAATTTGGTTCTTATACAACATAAAACAATAAAATCCTTTTTGGTCACAGAATCTTGTTTACTGTCCAATCCGGGCATCTCTCGTCTTGATTCAAGTTTCGTCTATATTAAACCATCGCTTGACTTTTTTAGCGCAAAGTGTCATGAATGCTTCTGACACTATTTTCACGAACCTAAAAGTCGTTAAAATACTGTAATATGCTTTTCTGCAATGCAATGCTATTGTTGCTATATTCCAAATTTAACAAAATTGAAGGTCAATGCGCGGGCTCTTACACTAAAAATAAATTAATAATATTTTACCGGGATCTAACTCAGCCAAAAATACAACATATTTACGCTATTAGAAGTCGATAAGAGAAAAAATATTTTTTTGACCCACCCTACTGTCAGATATGGCGATTTCTCGCCAAACGTGGCGATTTTGAAACGTGTTTGGTAAAAATTTTATGCTTTTACTCTGATAATCTTTCACTTACTTGGACCCTGACAATTTTGCATCGTTTGTGCGAATTAATTGTCTATGTGGCTGTTGTTATGTTTTTGCACTTTTGCTTTTTCGCAAGGGTGCAACTTTTGACGTGAATACCTTTAATGTATTTAATTAGTTAAGGAAATGTGCTCTTTTTTCAATTCGTGCTGTTTTTATTTACTCCATTCACCTCTTCAACATCTGGAATCCCTATCAATATTGTAGAATATACAAACGGAATGACAAACCAAAATATACTCTTTTACATTCAGTGAAGTGTTTACAATTGGGTGATTTAAATTTTTTTATGGCTAAACGAGATGCAAAATGGCGAAATCTAGCTATTAAACAGCTAAATTGGCAACACTATTGAGATGTTACATTTATTTTTATTATTTTACGATAACGAACGATAATAGAAATTATTTACCAACGTGTAAAACAAATTGTATTTCTAAGTATTTTTGTCCATTTTTTTTTTGGAAAGTGAAACAACTTTGCTATAAATTTTGATTAAATACAAAAAGCATGACTATATATTAAACTTTATAAATAAAACTTGACCATACCCATTTAATCATTATCATCAAGTTATTTGTCAAGTACTTAAAAGCCAATCAGTTGTAATGTAATATTCAAATGTGCTCTAATTAATTGTTGTTTAAGGTCATTCTAAAGCTTTTGTATCTTAATATTCCATATGTATTGCAAATGGTTATTATTACTGATTGCGTTTGATTCTTTTGATTAAACGGAATTATTTAAACTCATTTCAATTTAAGCCAACATGCAATAATTTTGTTGTTAGTACCTCTCTGTGCGATTGTATAGATGTTTCTCAACACATTTGTTTACTTAAGCGGATATATAATACAATCTATTGTTTATACAAAGGAATGGACAAATAGCAATAATATTCTCTTTGGGTTTAAGTTAAAGGTTCAGTTGAAAGCAAAATGTGGCAAATTGCGGTTCTTAAATTCTATTTAATAAATTAATCTTATAAGCAAGGTCAGGTAAATTACATAACAAGAATATTTTTAATATAAAACATAATTCGAATATATTAAAGGCCCAAGCATAATGTGCATAGCCTTGTTTAACCAACTGTCAAAAATTAACAAACAGTATCTCAAATGTATTAAAAAAAAACAAATTCAAAAAACTGTTAATTTCGTACACTTATAAAACTTTAACATTAACTGATTGTGGGTTATTAAATTCCTTTTCCGTACTGTTAAAATTGAATAAAAGTTTAGTTATTTTACGAATAATTTTATTTTTCAACATTTATGTTTGTTATTCAAAAAAGAAACTACCAAAAAATAATCTCTTTCCGTATTAATTTTGTTATGCAGCTTGATTTATTGTGGGTTTAAATATATTTTTTAAAATTAAAATCTATTCAATTTTAAGGAATATGCTGTTGAATAAATAAAAAATTTAAAAATGAATGTAAAAATCATTTGTTTTAAATGAAATGTAAATGATTAGTTTTTTAAATGAATTTTAAGTTGTTTAAAGTTAATTTTCGTTTTAATTTAACTACATAATTTTTTGAGTGTACGGAATGTGCGATGACCGGTTTATAAAATTAACAAAGAGTTTTCTTAAGTTTAGTATAGTTTGACTCATATGATTTACATGTTCTTGCACGTTTGCCAACTTAAGAACATTATGGTTGGGCATTTAAGCAGCAGAAAAACAACAACATCATTCTCCCCACAAGAAATTCTAATTAAGTATAGGAGAGCGAACAAATATTTGTTGTGTACATATTTATGTTTTTCGATTTTGAAATGGTTCTTAAAATTTTTGAAAACAGATAGACCCATTCCAATTTTTTAACTCAATTACAAAGTTTAGAAGGTGCAATACCTGGCCCATAGTTTGATCTAGAATGGTTTTTAGACTCTCCTAAAAAATGTTATTTTAAGACATACGCGGTTGCCCTTAAAATCCACAGATAAATCGTGTTTACTTATTGTATTCGATTAATTTATGATTTTTGAATTTGCTGGATTACTATTCAAATCATATAAAAAAGGACATAAGTAATACCTTAATGACACATATTTAATAATAGCAAGTTTGAAAGTAAAAACTGTCAATCCGGAGCATTTGATACCCTACAACCAAGGTTACCGTTGGAAATTTTCGAAAAGGGTCACAAAAAGTGGATTTTCCAGAAAAAGGGGTCAAAAAAGGGTATTTCAATAAAAAAGGGTCAAGTTGTTTAAAAGCAGTATTTCCCATTTAAATAAATATAATAAGACAAAGTTTTTTATAAACAAACCACAATTCTAATTAAACAAAAAATATTTATTTCCGTTAGGCTGTGCTTAAAAAACTTAATTTTTTTATGTCCTTCCCTATTTTAAACACCTGACAAAAAGTTTGTTCTTCATCATTATAACCCATTTCTTTAATACTGTTTATGTTTTGTTGCGACATTTTGTTTTCGCATAAATTTTTGAATTGAATTTTAGCGATTTTTTCCTGTAAATTTTCTGATTCTTTAAAGCGCTTACGATTTTTAATAAATATTAGACTTTTCTGTCTCCCGCTGTTACCAAATATTTGGGAATTTCAGCCATTTTTACCGAATTGTTTCATTGCTGTTAGTTTTAGGGACTTTTAGTCAATTTTATGGCGCTATTTTTGGAAAATTTTTCGAATTTTTAAATTCTGCGGAGCTTTCTTGCTCTTTGAGGCAATCGTCGCTTCTTTAAAAATAACCTCATACCTAAGCCGAAGTCACCTATTTTACAGAGCACTCTTAATATTGCCGATTTAAATGAGAGCGAAAAGTTCAATGCCTTATGCCATTATTAAAGGCCATGTCAGATACAACTTTTGCTTCGCGTTGCGTTAGAGATTCGCTATGACATCCAAGATGAAATATTCATACTTATACGAAACATGTCACATAAAGAACTTTTAGCGCAGAGCGAAGCGAAAAGTTAAGCAACTCTCATCTTTTTGCGCGCTCAAAGTGTTCATTGTGACATACACCTTTTGCGTTACGCTTTTCTGTCAAAGTTAGAAACGTCACGCAAAGCGAAGAAGTTTTATCAGACACGGCCTTAAGGGTTAATTTTTTAGGATACAACTTGCTACTCTTTAAGAGAGCAAAACATTTTTAATAAAAATTTCACATTTTTTGAGGAGAAACCACCATAAGTTATTCAATAAATAAAAAAATAGCAAATATGTAGTATGTATATGGGCATTGTTTGCTATTGGCGAAATTGTACTTAATTTTGTACTTTACTATAGAAAATCTATTTTAGAAGTCGTAAAAAAATTTTTAACACAAACTTTTTACGAATAATATATACATTTTTGGAATTTACCGTGCTATATTTTGGTATTAAATCTTCACTTGAAGGCTATTTCTCTATCTCCGCTTATTTCAAAAACATTTGTTTTGCACTCACGTTCAGCGGTGTTGAAAAAAAAACAAAATGTATGTGCTTTATTCAAAAAGGGTCAAAAAGTGGCACAAAATAGGTGAAAAAGATACAAAAAGATAATTTAAAAAAAGGGTCATAAAAGGTATCAAGACCTTCGAAAAAGGGTCATATTGATACTTTAGTATCACAACGGCAACGCTGCCTACAACACAGTATTTTCGCAAGGTCACCCTTTTCGGGACCGATATAAAATCATGGATCCACCAGATCAGAATTATTTTTTGAAGTAAAGATTTCTACACTCATACTATTCTGTACGT
Source organism: Pollenia labialis (assembly GCA_949318255.1). Lineage (NCBI taxonomy): Eukaryota > Metazoa > Arthropoda > Insecta > Diptera > Polleniidae > Pollenia > Pollenia labialis. The sequence goes on from OX439139.1 coordinate 146,960,558, forward strand.
TAAATTAACTGAATTTAACTAAACTTATTTTTCATTTATTTTTAACGAAAAGTTTATTTAATTTTTATTGTCAAAAAAAAATTCCGTAAAAACAAAGGAATATTCGGTTATTTAAGTAATTCAGCATATTTTATAAACAACAAATTCTACTTGTTTACTCCACAAAAGATCTGAATTTCTAAAGAATACCTGACCGCTTGTTTTTCTAATGATAGAGAACAAATATTACTATTTACTAGGGTGATCGATCGAATAGTATTCGACCGGTTTTAACCGGTTATTTTATTAATGTGTAATTTATATACGTTTTCCTTCCTTTTGTTATAAATGTACCCGTAATTTAAGTATTTTTCTAATTGAATATTTGGCAAACTTACACTTTTTATAAAAAATGTCAAAACAAAATGAAACAAAAGTCAAAAAAACATTATGAGCTTATATAAGCGTGTGTTCTTGTAACAAAAACCAAAAACAATTTAAAGTACTACAAAAAAATTCAGCTTTAAAAGTAATTAGCAATTCGACAGTATTATAAATATGTACTACATATATCTTTATAAAGATGTCATCTCTGGTGATATTTCGAACTGACTTAAAAGAGAATTGTGCTTAAACGGCCCTAAAATGATAAGTTGCAAAGGTTCTTTAACGACTTATTAATAATTTTTAATTAGTCTACAAGCTTGACATTAATATACGCCAAGTAAAACTTGACCCCGTTCCAAGTAATTTTTAAGAGACTGCATATAATACTTTACGAAAATATGCTGCCAATAATGAATGAAAAACTCTTAAGTAGTTCTAGCATATCTTTATGCTTAAACCAAGAACATATTGGCGGAATCAACGATATGGGAAAATTCATCAGTTTTATTTATTAAAACATCAAGAACATAAAATAAAATTGAAGGAATCAAAAATGTCCTGGAAGTTTTTAAATTGTGTGATCGACGAATTGACAGATATTTCACATCAAAAGCATGTTCGTATTACTATTGTTTCTATAATGCTGAAACAAAAAAAAAATTTAAATATATAATCCTGGATAAGAGGTTTTGTTTGCCACTTTTCAAAAATATGGCTGAAGTTTACTGCTTCATATAGACATGCTTAACCAGCAACAAATCAAAACTCACTTACAATAAATTTGGGAGAATTTCTCAAATAATAAATTTATTAAATTCCTATACATATTTTTAAAACCAAAGTTTTTCAAAAATTCTAAAGCTATGTTCACACCTATTAAATATTTGACTCCTAACGTAACCACCAGTTTTCTTAAAGAATTGTTTGCTTTTGCAAAACGTTTGGCTAGAGCAAACATTATTTAACGGTTTCTTAACTACATTATATATAAATGCAATTATCATCTTATACATATATACATAAAGTTAAGCAAATAACTAGAAATTGCCTCAAATAATGCTTAAGTTTAATCAATTTACTGGTCACGCTTTTTTTTTGATTTTATCGTCAAATATTTGTGGTCTCAACATACCTTAAGTCATATCTAAGTATTGAGGCCCTATGCTCCTTATGGGATTGACGGGAACATATGTATATGTATTTTGTTGGATCCTTACCTTCGTGATTTGTTTTGTTTTTATTCTAATTAACTTTTTATTACAAAAACTAATTTGATTTTTGTTTTTGTATGTATTCGAATCAAAACCGGTTAACCGGTTATTCGTAAAATGCTTAACCAAAAACCGGTTTTTTTAAAATAGCAACTATTCGTAATATTCGAAAACCGGTTATTGAAAAATGTCGAATAATCGATCACCCTACTATTTACTTACCCCGTTTGTTTATTTTACTTTTGTTGTACTGAAGAACTCAGAATAATAACACACCAGCAGCATAACCGATATGGTTTCGAAATTATTTTACTTTACAAATTTGATGTATTTAACTAAATAATTTTAACAAATAAAAACTGGGAATTGTTTTACACAAAACAAGAAAATCGTTTTTCTTTTATAAATAACAACACATTAATTTTTTGGTAGTTAAATTATATAAAATAACTGAAAATTCATTTATGAATGTTATTTTTGTCAATCTAATAGGGCCTAAATTTTAAATATATTGCCTAATATGTAGTCGATATTTTGGCGATAACTCCCATAAAGGATAAAAGAACACATTCTGCCAACTTTTAACAAACAACACCTTAAGAAACAATTTACCACTGAAATTGAGAAAAACGGAGAAATTGCGTAGACCAATTTTACAGTGTAAAATACATACCTGGGCTAACCGATAATATTAACATACGGTCGTCAATAAAAACAAAAAAATCAGTGTTGCATACAACCCCAATTCGACATTTAGCATGATTTTTTGTAGAGTTAAGTCGCCAATTAATAAACAACAATAAAGTAAAATTACAATGTGAAGAAATGACACACCGAGAATTTATATAGGAACAACAAAACGTACACTGGAGACATGAATGGGAGAACACAATATGGACATAATGAGAAGAAAAGAGACAACAGCACTAGCAGAACACAGAATACAACAACAAATTAAGAAAACAATGAATTTTAAGGAAGACACGAACAACATAAATGCGAGTTATATTGTTGCCATCACAAAAAGTTAAAATTAAAATGTGTTTAAATAATCCCAAGGCAAATTAACTACACACAGAAAAAAATACCAATGTTGAAATGTTTGGCGAAATGTTGATTGAGAATCATAGTAAATTTACTGCAAAATTATACCCTTTTTTAATTTTATTATTATTTCATTTTTATTTTATAATGAAAAATACCAAAATAACCTTAAATCACGTTTATTTAATATTGATCACTGTTAAAATAACATTGTTCAATATTGAATCCATTAAAACCTGTTTTATATTAAAATCAAAAGTTTATCTTGTTAAATTAAAATGCATGCATACTTAAGTATGTATGTAGGTACATATGTGTCTTTGTGTGTATGCATGTACACACAGAAAAATATCAATGTTATATTAAAATGGCGCAATGTTGATTAAAAATCATAGTAATTTTCTGCAAAAGTATGGACTCTCTTTAAATGCAATGCAAAAACCCTATGTTGTTTAAATTAAAATTAATTTAAAATTAAAGTTGTGTAAAATGTACTTTTAGTTATAAATTTCTTTTGTTTTGTTAAATAACAAATATTTAAAAAAATTCTGAAAATTACGAATGAGAAAACAAAACGCATATGACGAGTACAGCAAGCTGAGTACTCGTTTCTTTTCCCCTCGTCACTATCGCCTACAAAGTAGCAAGCTGATCAATAAGACTTGCATTGTGGAAATTGGGACATATTGAATTTTATTAACATGAATTTATCACTCTGGCCAATGGAACAACTTCAACAATGAAAATTCATTAGATTTTGACGGTAAAAATTAGAAGAACATTCCGTTATTTTAAATTAAATTTCCATTAAATTTTACATACAGAATACATTAACATAATCAACGGACAATATTAAATGCTACTGAAAATTCATATTAATGTGCACTTAATTTTCTGAAGTAAACAATAGTCCTTTACTGTAATAATATTGTGAGCGTAGAAAAGATTTTTTTGCCGAAACTTTTGCCCTTTCATAAAATCTACTATAAAAGTAATTTTCGCCAAATTTCATATCAATATTTACAAGAAAAAATTGGCATTAATAGCGATGTTTGGGAGTGCTTTTTGTATAGACCCTATGATTGAACATGGACCGATTTCAACTAAATTAGGTAAATATAATGATTTAGATTGCAAAATATGTGTTTCGGCCAAATTAAATCGTAATACCAACAGAATAGAAAAAATTAGCAAATTATCTTCAAAATTGCAACCTGTCTTTTGTGCAGAAGGTTTACTTGGACAACCAGCAAGCCAGACAGATAGACGGACATAAAACGGTAGTTCCAGGACCAATATTTTTAAATGTTACACACTTCAACGCAAACGTATAATACCCTCTCTACTATAGCGGTGTGGGCATACAAATATGCAAATATAACATTTGTATGTGCGTATGAGTAATATTAACATACATGCATGAGTAATATTTACATATTAAATATTACTCATACGTACAACTATGGGAATTGATGGTGTTTTCATTTCTGACAATAATGTTCAATGTATGCTACCATTCGCGTTGGTTTTTGTCCTAATCTTAAAATACATGCAAAAATGTGCAAAGTTGTCGTTTTCCTTTCAAAGCATGTTGCACACATAAATGGCAAATTTGTTCCATTGCTTACCCCCAGTTATAATTGAGTGTGAGATAATACCCTTTTTTGTATCCGCGAAACCTGGCATTTACACGTGAAAGCACTTTCTTGCAAGTAGAGTATACGTATATCAACGAAAAATCGAAGAAACAGCCGATTGGCTGAAAGTACCAAAATTTTGTGTGTGTTATTGAAAAAGTGTGAGCGTATTGTGACTTTCAAGAAATTTACTTTCACGTGTAAATGCTAGGTTAAGTACTTTTTTATGCAAGCAAGTACTTTTCTTATTAACTTCTTTCCTGTGTTTGCGTACAATTTGTGTTATATCAATTTGTTTTACGTTTGTTTTACTTTTATTAAGTAATTTTTATTTTTTGGCGCAAAATTGTTGTAAAACAATAATCATTTAAAATCAGTGTTGTTAACGCTTATTGGAATTCAAAGAAAATTTAATGTTGAAAATTGCTACAACCGTCCACAGAAAGAAAAGTACGAGTCGTACTAAAAAATTCAAGAACGAATTACACTAAAACCTACTCAAAACAATCCTAAATGATATTACTTTCGAAAATCAATCCCGGAATTTCTCGAAACAAGTATAAAATTCTTAAATCAGGAAAAAAAAGATTGAACTGTTCGTTATGTTTAACCATCCGGCTTACGCATGTACTGATTTTCTATACACATTGAAAAAGGTCTGGCCAGACTCATGTGTACCACGAAAAAAAGTAAATTTAAACTCCTGCTTCTCATTTAGTTTATATTTTTGGTTAAATATGTAAATAAGGTTTCTAAATCATTCTGTAAGGTGTAAAATGGGTAAGTAAATCAATCATAATGATTTTTTTTTGTTATTTCTTTTTTGGGGTTTTCAAGCACAAATTCGTGATAAAATAAATATTATAATTCTTCATTCAAGCGCATTGTGAGATTGATTCAATCGAAGTTTTACTTAACTCAATCTCATTTTAGGATTATTTCAAGTACGATATCGGGATTGAATATGGATATTTTAATTAGCTTGCGATTGAAAATCCATACTTGAATCAAACTTTTTGTACTTGATTCAAGAAAGGCATTTTATCTACAAAACAAATAAGAAAGTATATTCGGACAATTGATATCCTACACCACACTATATAAAAACATTTGGGACCCATGGCCAATAATGGACATGGTAAAACAATATTATGTAATAAGGGTTTCATGTTAAGTTCTTTGTGCTAAGTACTATTAACTTAAATAGTTGAAATTTCAACATGTAGTTTGCAAATTATCTGTCTTTTCGCATCAAAGTTTAACAAGAATGACTTCATCTTCCCACTATTTAAATCACTCAATGCAGTTTGTACCGTTTTACTGAGAATCTTATACTTATTTTAAATGTTTGCATTGTAACAGCGTTAAGTAAATAGGTTTTGTTCAATACTTGGGTGTTTAAGGGTTTTAATATCTTCATCTTTGTGAAATTTGTTTGATTTTAAGTGATTTTTCGAAGGGGTTTGTTTATATGGGACCTACCAGCACAACATTTTGGTATGACATAGTAGTTGTCGTAAAGGATGTTGTGGGCAATTTAGATGGTAGCTATGGTCATATATCGACTGATGCCAATACAAATTGGTAAGACGATAAAGTTTGAACAACTTCTAAAGGTGGATCAGCCGGTTGCAAGCTCGTTTTGCTCGTTTTTTCCTTTTCATAGCTATTTTTTCTTGTTGCCTAATACATATTTTGCAGCTTCAAACATTTAAGGAGATAACAAAGATCCAGACAACAAAGATTTTCTTAATGCTGCAATAATTATTTCTGCAAATAAAAATTGAATTTCCCGGCGGGAAATTTGTGTAAATTGTTCTTAAAGCACTTATCAAACACTTTTTCCATGACCTGTGAACACAATATTATAAAAACAGGAACGAATTGTGATAAGTAAAAACAAAACATATCATTTAACCGGTGATAAAGTGTTTGAAGTGTTATTGCAAGTTAATCGACACAAAACTAGATGATGGGAGTGGATTTTGGATTTTTTGTTTATATTACTTTAGATGAAGAAGATCTTTCATATTAATAAGTTCACTCGGGAAAATATCTGCGACAGTCATTATTTTAACCGTAATTAATTGTGTCTATTTAGTTTATTTCAGTGACCTGTTGCAAACTGTCAAAAACGTAAAAATAAACCCCATCATAGGACATCGCAATATTAAAGTTGCAAGTCCTTTTCCTATTAAGTGTAAGAACTAGAATTGTTCCCTTTCATTTTCTATTACTGATATTTTGCTGAAGGAAGTATTCAACTTTCTGATAATGTGACATGAAAACAACATTTAGCAGTGCAAATTTTAATGTTTTATAAAAAATGTTGTATACAATAAAGTTACCTATGAAAGGAAATTATTCCCAGTTTCTTTCTGTTCGCAAATTATTGTAAAATCAGGTTGAATTAACATGAAAAACGTATGTAGCAAAATCACCACCGAAAAATTTAAAATTAACGTTGTTTTCTACGTTTTTATTTATTTATTTATTGGTATTCTTATACAACAGGACTTAAAGTCTTATAATTATAGTACAGGATAAACAATTCGTAACAATTTCTTTGCGTGTATTTAATTTTTTGATTAATCGAATAAATTTAATTTAATTTTTAAAACTTATATACAAAAATGTGTGAATATATACAGAGAGAGAGGTAGAATAAAAATATTTGCTGCTACTGTTGTTTTTTTTGTGTCCTCTTTCCGTTTTTGTATCAATTGGATTTTATTTGAGGTTAATTTTTTTGGCTTTTTGCCGGATTCACTTTCATTCATCAGGGTTTTATGCGGTAAATAAATATTGTATATTTATTTCGTTCACAACCTTTTGCGGCAAAAAATGAAAGCAGCACCAGATTAAGTACTGGCACATTTATTTCTACAGACAGTAAATACATGAACAGAAATTGTTATTGTGACATTTGACGGTGTTGGTGTTGCTGATGAAGACTTTTTTTATGTTTTGTGTGTATGTTCATCGGGTAATGGTCACTCTTTTAATATGATTTAATTTCCGTTATATTGCTAAATGATACATTTTGTATGATTCAGGAGCTTGCCCGCGCTGTGTATCTGTATATTTGTCGTGTTTTAAAACAGTTGCATAAATAAATTATCAATAACGGCTGTAAATAATGTAGATTGTTCTGCAATGATTGAATTTCGTAAAATTTCTCTGCTATATAAAATATTTTACTTTTAACATCATATTTAATATTAAATGGATTGACCTAGCTGAATAGCAATATGTTAAGGGTTTTTATAATTTATCTTCAATTAGTTATTTAATCAGCATATCAAACATTATTTTATATTTAATAAATTTTTATTGCTGTTGGTTGTATGCATAATATGTATTTTATTTATTTAGCACACCGAAAATTCCAACATTTCCATTCAGCTGGTTGAATACTTATGTATATTAAGACAAACTAAAGAAGTTAATATCATTTTAACTATAATATATTGTTACGAAATAAGATGTATCTTCGAATTATTTATAGTTTCAGTTATAAGTTGTCTTGTAAATTTTAGATTTGCCGTATCAGCTTAAATTGTTATCTGCTCTACTGTATTGTAGAATTTAGATTTAATTCTATCATTTTGAATTCAAACAGAATGTTCTGGAGTTGACTAGAACACACAGAAAAAAATCAAGTTAAAAACTTAGAAAACAACGTTGATTTAAAATTTTTCGGTGGTGATTTTTCTTCATACGTTTTTCATGTTAATTCAACCTGATTTTACAATAACTTGCGAACAAAATTGTTTTCTTTTAAAATAACTATAATTCATGTTAATTTAACATTGCAGTAAAGTTAGAGCAAAATGTCATTTATATTAAAATAACAATCCGAATCATGTTGAATGAAAGTTATTTCAAGTTGAAACAACGTGAATTTCATGTAGAATCAAATTGGTTTGAGTGTGTTATAACAGTGTGAAGAATCTTCAGAGACAAGAATATGCATTTATTTAAGAATAATTCAATACACTTACCCCTGCACGCAAAGAAAAAACATGGTTGTGGTAAACATATTCTAAGAGCATCATATTATGATAAGATTTATGATTGTAGTCACCATATTAAGATTATAATTGAATCATATTATGACTTAATATACTCGTAATATTACATCATAATATTTTTGCCTTAATCATATTATTAGTATGTTAACCATACTAAGTTAAGATGTAATCAAATTATTGTCATGTTAATCATAATAAGCTAAGAAGTAACCATATTATCATCATGTTAATCATAATTAATTTAGAAGCAATCATATTATGATACAGCCCCTTTCATAACTGTCAATAAAATATAAAATAAATTAAAACTTTTTTGCATCGATTTTGTATTTTGTGGCTTTTTACAATTTTTCTTAATGTGAATCAAATAGCGGAGTTCAATATAAGGCTTGCAAAAGAGCAAATTCAAAATCTGTGGTTTTCTAGGCAACCGTGTATGTCCATTTTCAGATTTTGAGATGTTGATGCCATATTGTCTAATTTTAAATTTCCATGTTTCTAAAAATTAAAATGGTATAATGGTTTTTCGGCTCTCCTGAAAAACTTGTTTAAAGACATACGCGGTTGCCCATGAAAACCACAGAAATATCGTATCATTTGCACTATTAAATCACTAATACTAAATGAACTTCGCTAATATTTTAATTTTTTTAATTTCTTTAAACTTATTGTTTTTATGGGAATTTATATATAAATTGATTAACCGCTCACATATAAAAAAATAGACACAACTGATACAAAATTATTTTTCAAATGGCTCTTACATAATATTATTAGAGTAAAAATAGTTTGATTGCATCTTAAACATAATATGATTAATGTATAGAAAGTTATCATGTTAGGGCTATTAAATATCATGATATGGTTGTGAGTAATATAATATGCTTAGAAAGTTATCATAATTTAGTTGTTAGAAAAATAATTATTTTTCGGTCAACAATACTCAAATTTATAATTGCGATAAACATTGATATGTTTATAGTAACTATAATATTGTTGATAATAACAATTATTTGTGTGCGACAACAATATATTGTTACATTAAACATAGTGTTGTTGCCGTAACCATGCCCAACCATATTTTTTCTCTGCGTGTGTGTAACACATGCTTCACTTATTTTGTATTCTCCTTTGTTTTCGTCTTTGAAAACTTGATGTACTATTTATATAAAAAATGTTGATTAAAGGAATACAACATATTTTAAACATGAAAATAAAAAAATGTACCTACTTAAGTATGTATGCATGTTAATTTAACAAGATAAACTTTTGATTTTAATATAAAACAGGTTTTTATGGATTCAATATTGAACAATGTTATTTTAACATAAGTGTGATTTAAGGTTATTTTAATATTTTCCATTTAAAATTAATATGAAATAATGTTAATTTAAATAAAGGGCATACTTTTGCAGAAATTTACTACGATTCTAAATCAACATTTTTCCATGTTAATTTTACATTGGTATTTATTTCTGTGTGAAGGTTCTTAAATCTACTACTTTAAAACTACTACCGATTGTGAACTATTAGTACAAACTGTTTAGTTTAATTTGTGTTGAGGTATAAAACGGTTCAGTTCGTTACCATAATTAATTTCAATAAAGTTTGTTAACAACAACTATAAACAGTCAGTTTATCTTTTCTTGCAGTTCCGACTACAATTGGTTGGTCAACTCTAAATGTAGTTGTAAGTGGGTAAGGAAAAATCAAATTACTTTATTTTATTTTGTAGTCGGGATGGTAAGAAAAGATAAACTCACTTTTTATTGCTGTTGTTTTTGTTAAAGCTTTGAAATTGTTACAAGTAAAACTGTTGCTTAGAATTCTTATTTCTTATTCGCTTTACAGTTTTATTTGTTAATATCTTGAAGTTTCCTGAAGATCTGACTTAAGCAACCAGTGAGTGGTAATTTTTCGAAATTCAAACGTTTAAGGGGTGAAAATGTACCTAGTTTTGGTACTTTTTTTTACAAAAAATTCTTCTACATTTAATAATATATCCGTATTAAATAATGTGCTCCCAACACAATGTTGAAATTTTTGATGAAAAAGGAAAATTACGGGAAATAAAATTTCTTTTACTTTTTCTTCCTCCATATGGTACTTTTTTAATTTGCTATAATATCGAACTGAGAAATAAGAAAATGTAGGTGCAGGGTCCTGAGTGAATGTGAGCCTAATGGATGAAAAGTGTAGGTATTTTTAAAACCTAGAAACAAAGACTTTGGAATATAAATATATCAACGAAACAAAGATGAGACGCTCCAGAAGTAGCAAGTTTAAGGCTATTAGGATATAACATTTTTAAGAATATAGGCCGAAAAAAAGGAAAATGTATAAGCATTTAATTTTTAAAGTTAATGAAAATAATATTATAGATTTCAACCCGTTTTCTTTTCAAAATCGTTTTTCATCACATAATTGAATATTCGGACTGCTACCATGATTGCATTTGAAAGATAGAAAGATTAAATTTGAGAAAAATAACCGACTGATTCACTTTATATTGAAAATTGGAAAACCCAACTAGTTTGCGTAGTTTGTTCAGGGACCTTATGACACGCCGTTTAGGGCATTGTGCTACTTTTAAATGTGTCTTAGCGTTCGTGCACCTTATAACACTTTTTGGTGTGTCATAATGTCCGTGGACGGTATGACACTGGACGTTATGACATGCGACCGTAAAAACCACTAGAGCTTGTGATTTCAAAGTTGTCCTAGCACCATCTGGTTTCCATGGTATCACAAGATGTTTCGAAGATACCCCGGAAGGACAATAGAGAACGGTAGGAGTAGAAATGATGTTAACCTAGTCTAATGGGTGTTATAACCACTGGATGAAAAACAAAGCGTTTAACCACCGTTTATGCATGTGAACGCAATCAGCACACACAAAGAGCAATTGAAGGCTGTATCTCAGCAGTATAATTATACAATTCTCCATTTTTTAGGAACTGTAGCTGTATTAGCTCCGCTGATTTTGGAGTTTGCTAGCAGTATCTGTTGAACAGTAATTTATAAACCTTTTGCTTACTTTTGTTATAAATGAACCTGAAATTAACTGCCTGTTCAACGATTTAGAACGTTAACATTCGCATAGAAAATTTGTATGAAAAACTCTCAGTTTTAAAAATATTTTCCATAAAAAATTTTATACGAAAGTTAACGTTCTAAACCGTTGATGATGTTAATAATTGAATTTTGTGCAAGCTTAAACTTTTTATGAAGAATGCCAAAACAAAAGTAAAAAAACATTATGAGGAATGTTAATACAAATCGATTATATTAGCGAGTGTTCCTGTAACAAAAACCAAAAACAATTTAAAATACCCAAAACAAAGTGTTCAGCTAAAAAAGTAATTAGCAATTGGACAGTATTCTAAATTTTATATATATTTTTTTTAAATATGTCAACTCTGGTGATATTTCGAAATGATTTAAAAGACAATGGTGCTGAAAGGGTCCTAAAATGATCAGATGCAAAGGTTTCTCAACGTCACGACTTATTTACCACTTTCAATTAGTCCACAAGCTTGACATAACTACACTCAAAAAATTATGTAGTTAAATTCAAACGAAAATTCATTTGAAACAACTTAAAATTCATTTAAAAAACGGATCATTTACATTTCATTTAAAACAAATGATTTTTACATTCATTTTTAATTTTTTTATTTATTAAACAGCATATTCCGTAAAATTGAATAGTTTTTACTTTTAAAAAATATATTTTAACCGAAAAAAATCAAACTACATAACAAAATAAATACGGAAAAACATTATTTTTTGGTAGTTTGTTTTTTGAATAACAAACACAAATGTTGAAAAATAAAATTATTCGAAAAATAACTATATTTTTATTCAATTTTAACAGTACGGAAAACGAATTTAATAACCCACAATCAGTTACTGGTATAATTTTATAAGTGTATAGTCCAAGCAAAACTTGACTCTGTTCCAAGTAGTTCTTAGCCCTGCCCGGTTAATCTACGTCGAATCGACGAAGCTCATTTAGATTTTATCATATAACTTTTTTATGTGTATTAAAATGACGCTCTTTTTTACCAACGTTAGCTGATGACGAAAGCTTTAAAAAAAGAATTAATTTGAAAACAAAAAAAAGTGATAAAATTCGTATTAAATTTTTAAAGAGAAGAAAAACTTTTATTTTTGATGTTTTATTTTAGTTTATTTTTTAATAAAATGCTTAACTTAAGAAGTTTTTATTAATTTTTTTACTTTAAAAATCGTTCCGTTAGAATTTTTTTTTAAAGTTCGTCGATTCGATTAAGAGTAACCTTAATGTACCAAAATGCAGAGTAACCTCTCTGGGTTCAGAGACTGCAAATAATACTTTACTTAATTATGCTGCCAAGAATGAATCATTGGGTGAAATATAAGCCTTTTGTGATGCCGAGTACGAAATGCCCGTTGATGCACTAACTAATTAACTGAAATTGTATTATAAAATAAATAAAAATTCAGTTAACAACCTGTCTACTTATTTTTCATTTATTTTCAACGAAAAGTTCATTTCATTTTTACTGCCAAAAATTCAACCCCATGTTCCGTAAAAAAAGGAATTTTTAGTTAATTTATTAAATTCATTAATTTTCGTTAACTCTACAAACGAGACGAATTTCCTTAAAATACCAGACAGACACCTGTCCGCTTGTGTTTATAATGACATAAATAAAAACACACGTTTGTTTTACTTTTGTTGTACTGACCCTGTTATTTTAACAAATAGAAAATGGGTATTTATTACACCACACAAGAAAATCGTTTTTTCTCTTCGTGTAGATAACTAAAAATTTATTTTTGGTAGTTAAATAATATAAAATAACTGAATATTCCTTTTTTTTACAGAATATGTAGTTATTTTTTTTTTTACAGTTATTCAATTGTTTTAAAGGAATTCGCGGTTGAATTTTAAACCTTAAAAATTAAATGAACTTTTCATCATTTTAAATAACATTTTAATTTAATTTTACATACAGAAGACTTTAACTTAATCAACGGACAATATTAACTACACCTGAAAATCCGTATTTATATTTATATGCACTTTGTTTTTTAAATAAATGTCAAAATCAGTTTAAAAAAAAATTTCTTGGAATTTTAAGTGTCTATTTATTTAAAAGTAACTTATCGGAATACTTCTTAAATAAACTACAGTCCGTTACTGTAATAATATTGTGAGTGTAGCATACTTTCATGCTTAAAACCACAAAATACCGGCGGAATCCACGATATGGGAAAATTCATCAGTTTTAATTATTAAAACACCAAGAACTTAAAACAAAATTAAAGGAATCAAACAATGTCATGGAAGGGTTTAAATTGTAATCGACGAATTGAATGATATTTTTCTTTCATACAACAGCATGTTCATTAGGGTGGGTCACTGATGTATGAGAAAAAATAAAAGTTCTCGAATCATATTCTAATAGCATTATTTTTTTGTATTACGTTAAAACAAATAAAAATTGCAAAAAAAAAGTTCAAAAAAGTGACATCTTGAGCCCGCGAAAGAGCTCCTAAGAATTAAGAATATTTGAAAAAAGTCCATTTTTTAAATTTTAATATTTTATTTACTATCAATTATTATTAATTAAAACTAAAAATATTTTGAAATAAACTTAAAAAAAATAAAAATTTGGTTCTTATACAACATAAAACAATAAAATCCTTTTTGGTCACAAAATCTTGTTTACTGTCAAATCAGGGCATCTCTCGTCTTAATTCAAGTTTCGTCTATATTAAACAATCGCTTGACTTTTTTAGCGCAAAGAGTCATGAATGCTTCTGACACTGTTTTCACGAACCTAAACGTCGTTAAAATACTGTAATATGCTTTTCTGCAATACAATGCTATTGTTGCTATATTCCAAATTTAACAAAATTGAAGGTCAATGCGCGGGCTCTTACACTAAAAATAAATTAATAATATTTTACAGCGATCTAATTCAGACAAAAATACAACATATTTACGCTATTAGAAGTCGATAAGAGAAAAAATATTTTTTTGACCCAGCCTAATGTTCATATTACTATTTGTTTCTATAATGCTGAAACAAAATAATTTGAAATATATAATCCGGGCTAAAACGTTTTGTTTGCAACTTTTCAAAAATATGGCCGAAGTCTACTGATTCATATAAACATCCCTAGAGGAAAGGGAACTAACACTAAACTTGTCACGTGACAGTTCTATAGTGATAGGGACCGGTTCGAGTTCTAACACTTTATATGAAGGGGACTTATCACTTCAACATGGCGATGTCCAACGAGGGGTTAATTGGCAACTTTTTGACGCTTTGTAACAGGTCACAGAAACAACCTAAATGGGCACATTCAATTTGAGTTTGAATAATGCCTGTCGCAGATATTGTCCAAAAATGAAACATGTTATTAGGACGGATACCCTTCATTTAAAGTAAAAGAAACAGGTACATGTACCCACACAAAATCCAGTTACATGACAAGTTGTTTGTCAATTACCTTCTGGGCTAACTAATCTTTAAACACATTTTCACCAGTTAAGTTACATGTTCTGTTTTAACCTATCACAATTCGTTCCTTTTTATTTTAAGGCTGTTTTCACTTGTCACGGGATAAGTGTCTTAAAACCAATTGACACAAATTTCCCGCAGGGATGCTCAAAAGCCAACAAATAAAAACTCATTCTGTAACGGACTTAATCAAAAAGAGGTTAATTTCAATGGTAACGGTGATAAACCCAAGTCAATAGCTGTAGAAATTAAAGGCTGTTCACTTAATCAAACTGACGAATTTTTTGCATTTTCTTTTTTGACTTGGTTCGCTTCAGCCCTTAACCCTCCAATTATCATCTTAAAAATAAAGTTTAGTTAATAAATTAAAATTGTTAAAAATAAAGCTGATCACGCTTTTTTTTTGGATTTTATCGTCAAATATTTGTTAGGTCTGAACATACTTCAAGTCATATCTATGTATTTTATTGGTTTTTTACCTTCGTGGATTGTTTTGTTTTTATTCAAATTAACTTTTTATTGCAAAAACTAAATTGTTTTTTGTATTTTTTTGTATTCGAACTAAAACCGATCACCCGGTTACTTTTAAAATGCTTAACCGAAAAACGGTTTTTTTAAATAGCAACTATTCGGAATATTCGAAAACAGGTTTTTGAGAAAAGTTTAACAATCGATCTCCCTACTCTATACCTTTGGATGGAGTGAAGGTTATATCACTCTTGCTTATTTTTTATTCTAAGTTTGTTTCTTATTGAAAAAGTCCATTCTTTATTCCAGTCCCCAATGAAATGCCCTCTTGCAAGTTTCTCGTATGGTTCGCATTTTGCCAGATTATCTGATTTATAAAGTTTGTTTAATTTTAGAAAAGTTCGAAATCAGTTTATTAATCAATAAACTCGAAAATTTGACAGATTATTTAACATAAAATAATTTTAGTTTCAACATATCGCACACTTAATCATAAACATGCAACACTCAAAAGTTTTTTTTAAATCGTTCTGTTTTTCATAAGCCAGTTCACAAATCAAATCTATAGCAACCACGAAAATTTCGTTTGCTTCACTATATTTTCTTACTTTTTTCTTTAACGGTTGTGAACCTCAATTTGATTAAAAAAACTGCATTTGTTTTTGAAGCCAGTTTTCTGCCTCTTCTAAACCTTTTTGAATTTTGAGTTATGCCTCTTTATGGTTAAGTGTGCGATAATACAGTAATGAATGTTTTTATCCAAAAAAGTCGAACAAAAAAACCACGACAACAAATTTTTATAGATTGCAGTAAGCTAAACAAATTAAAATTAATTAAAAACAGAAAATTCAACCACAATATAAATATAAAACGAATGCAATTTTTGTTGTTTCTTGGAATTTTTTTTATTCCATCAACTCTGTCACAAGGTCGTTTTGGTACTCATTCCTTTAAAATATGTTTAAAATACTTTTTGTCAAAGCAAGTGTGTGGTGTTAAAGAAAAACTTAATTACTTCATTTTAAATTTCATTAAGACTATAATTTGAAAATATGAAAAATGTTTGCATTTTTATTTAATGAGAAATAAACAAGTTATTTATAGGTATATAATTACCATGATGCAATAGAAACATTTTGTGTAGCACTAATTAATTTTTTTTACACGTAATCGAAATATGTAACTATACCATTTTAATTATTTTACTTTCACGGTTTGGTTAAAGGAATCTGACTTGTAGTTATTTGAATATTTAAAAGAAGTAAAGAGCAACTTTGTAAATTTAAAAATGTTAAGCAAAAATATAACTCTCTTTTAAGCAACAGCAAAGTTCCTTAAACTCACATCATCTTAAAAACCGCTATATTAAATAGTGTAGGAACATTTAAGATTTGAGGATAAAATATTTAAGTCAATTTTATTCACAATTATTTGTAAAAAAAAAAATCTAGGTATGGTTCAAAAATCATCACAGGAAAAATTGTTATCGTTTATCTATGTTTGTATGTCATTTGAGATTTGCCAACATCTAAACCAAATCAAATGAGTTACTACTGTTCAAACAGAACGGACGGTTCAAAAAGAACTGCTTCGAGACCACATTTTCCATACAATTTTACATACAAATTTGTTGTAAACAGCCGCCGTAAAATAAAGTCTATTTTATTTTGAGAAAAATTTTTTTTCAGGGCAGCCAGGTACTTTTTTCCTTATCCCCAAAAAATTAAAAAAAAAGTTAACCAAATTCTAAAATTTGTTTTTGTCTTAAATGTAAAGGTACGTTCACACTAATAAAACATTTGACAAAAATATTTGTTCTGATATTTGCTTTAAACTGTGTGAAACAAAAAAATATTTTGTTTGATGTTCAGACTAAGCACAAATATTTGACAATTTTTGTTTGTTGAAACAGTTGGCAAATAGTGTCATAAAATAAATTAATTCATGTTTGCCATGCGTTCAGACTGAAACAAATATTTGCATCAAATAATTATTTAATGAAAGTGTTTAAAAATGAAAATATATTTCACAAATAGTAAAAATTCGCGCAGAAACCTAATTATGTGTTTTATTCTGTGGAGTAGCATCTATTATATTGTTAGAACAGGAGTATGTAAAAGAAAAACAAAACTGGAAGACAATTAACGAAAACACGGCTAAAATTTGCGAAAAATTGGAAACAACCCCTAAAATATATAATTCGGTTAAAAACAAAAGGTCGGGAAGAGAACAAAAAAAATGTTGCAAAAACAGCGAAAATTCGCGAAAAATTTTGATATTTCAAACAAGCCATAAAATTGATTAAAAGTCCCTAAAAGTATAAGAATAGGCAACAATTTGGTAAAATTTGGTAAATTACCGAAAATTTGCAAAAATTGGCTAATAGCGGCATGATAGCAAAGTCTAATAATTATTAAAAATCTTAAAAACTGTAAAAAATCCGAAAACTTATAGGAAAAATTGCTTCTATCGGGTACATGGCTAAAATTATTTGTCGTTGTTTGCTCTTACAATTTTTTTTGTAATATCAAATAAATGTTTGCTCAAAAATTACTAAAATATTTGATTTTTTGTGTTCACATTATGCTCACATTGGACAAATATTTGTTTGCCGGCAAATACTTTTATTTGGTCAAAATCAGCTGTTATTTTATTTGACACTCAAAAATATTTTGTGTTCATACTACGTTAATGAAATAATTTTGCCCCTGCAAAGAAATTGATCATATCAATTCAAGGATTTGTATTTTCGAGTCATGGGACACAAATTTAGTCAATTAAAAAATTAATTGCATAAACAAAAAATACACCACATATACACAAACATTTAATTTTATGGTTTTTGATTAAAAAAATTAATTGCAGCAAACAAAAAATTAATTGAATAATTAATGTACACCAATTTATTATTTAATTGAATAATTTTTTGCAAAAACTTTTTCTGTGAACGTTAACGTTCGAAATCGATGAACTGGCTGTAACGCATTCATTTAACTTATATTACAAATTTTAAAAATATTTCACAATATAACTTTAAATTGGTTGTCTAAAATTAAAAAATCAAAAATTAGTAAAATGTATTTAACATGTCCATATAAATAAATAAAACGTTTTTCAATTATTTTTAAACATATTTCACAAAAATAATATCATAAAATGCAAACACTTATCAAAATGTAATTTTATTTTTGGTTTAAAGAATGGTAAATCCAAAAATATATGTTCTTTCTTTATAATGCTTTATTGAAGGTTGAATATCAGTGTTCGAAAATAAACAGTTATTTAGCGTTCGGCTCACACACCCAAGAACGATATCTATTTTTTTTAAATAGTGTGTAGACGATCACAGCCCTTAATACCATTCGTAACTATTTTCAAGAAAGAGCCAAACATTATATAATGTTCTGTTCTTCGTCAAAAAACAGAACAAATGTAGTGATACCGTAGACAAACATTATATTTTAATGTTCTATAATGTTTCTTTTTCATACCCTCCGCCACAATTAGTTTTAAATTTAAAGGAGAAGAACTTGTTAGGGTCAAAAGGGGTCAAAGAGATTTTAGTAGCACCAGAAAGCTGAAAGTGTCCTCTTTAGCCCCATATATACTTGTGCAACTGTTTGGAACTGTCTGTTGAACACTTTTCTCATTTTAATGAAATTACTCGCAACATTTTTTTTGCTCTTTTTATTTAAGCAGCTCATATGACTGAAGTATAACACAATGGTTGACGAGCGTTTTGTTTTGAAAAATAATTTTCCTTCTTATGAACGGCTGAACATATTTAAATGAAATTTTTAACTGTCATGGCCGGGTAGCTTTTGTGTTGAATTGGAAGAACACGGGTCCATGGAGGGTCGGGAGGTGACTTGCGGACCTCTAAAATTGGTAACCTCGGAAATTCAAACTTTTAAAAAATTCACCGAGAATATATTTATAGATTGAAAAAAAAAATTAAACTTAAGCTGAGTTACAAAAAATATGCTTAAATAGGAACACAGTATAACGCAAGCTATTTATAAAAGCCAGTGGTATTCGAATAAAATCTGAGTTGTTAAAATATATCTAAGCAATAACAATTTATTTTTTTTAATATCTATAAAAATGGAGAGCTTCAGCTATAAAGAATTATCCGAAGAGTATTTTAAAAATAAAAAGGAGGAAGATGTTTTAAGTTACATTGAAGGAAAACTCAATTTATATTCCTGCAGCACTAAAATACGATCGATACTGCAAAATAAAATAACCGATTTCGTCAAAAACTTAAAAAAGCGCTTCAAACAAGTTGGATGGAGTAAACCTAGATTTTACAACAGTTTTGCAAACTGGTTAGATGGCGAACTCAGTGTCCAGATATCTTCAGAAGGTACTAATGAAAAGAACCTTGGGAGACCAAAGAAATCACTAAAGAACTGCACTTGCATTTTTTTTTAAAGGTAAAATGGTATATACGAGGCGAATGTATATGCATATAAAGGTAATACGAATACTCATTTGTTCTCCGCTGATAAAAAAAAATTTTCTCCAGAAATAAATAAAAATGTTTATATTCCCATATGCCCTATTCCAAATCAAATTTTTCAAAAAAAAAAAAAAAAATAATTTGAGTAAGAAATTCTAATAATTCAACACACCGATTTTTATACAATTAGAACAGGAATGTTTTCTAATATGTCCATTATTTTCGAGTGGTAAATTGTATTGCTTTTTTGAACAAAAAAAAAAAAAAAAAATTAAAGCCGTTTTCCGGGATTGGGAATTTGGGTATTTCTTAATCAAAAATGGGGATGTTTTTAAGTCCACTGTTTTAGGAACTTTTTAATCTACATAACTGCCAAAAAATTATACCTTTATTCATGTCAGATTTATAGAATGTCAAACATTAAAATTATTATTTATATAGTTCCAATTTTACCTTAAATTTCTCAACAACTACTGAACTGATTTTAAAAAAATTAACACTGTAAAAAAGTTCAAGAAGTCTTCTCTCCTGCAAAAAAAAATTGCAAAATTATTTCTATCGGTTCAAAAGTAGCAGATTTTTGTCCGATGAAAAACGATTTTCAGCCACTGTGCGTCGGTCCGTCTGTTAAGCCGCGTTCATTTTCGAAAAACTGGTGTAGTTATTCTAAGCAGTTTGGGATTGAAATCCAGCTAAATCGGTTCAATAGGATCAGAGCTATGAATCTCAATGTGCAACCGCCACCCAAAAAAAATGATAATTTTGTTACAAAAACTAACATAAATGGTGGAACAATGCACGGAATGATGTAGGATTTTGCCAAAATTCTTTTTATTCGACTGGAAAGCACACTGCAAAATTTCATATTAACCCTACTCCCGGAAAACAATTTAGTTAATAAAATAAAATGAAATACTTCACAGTTTTATTGGACTAGAAATGACACTGGGACATTTCGTGATAATCGGTCCATAATTTACTGGTAAATTTGTTAAATACGCCAAAAACATTGCATGTATAGATATGGCCAGAAAAACTATCATGCAATTTTGTGATATACGGTCCATAATTTTCCTTTGAGCCCATATTTAGCAACCCTCTGAAATTCACTGTAATCATGATATTTTGCTCAATCTAGTTAAAATTGTTAAAAAAGCATAAAATTTTCTGATTTTCGGTCAATAATTTATTGGAGGTCTAATCCGCAACCATTTTAATGCTGATGTCGGTTTTTATAAAGATAAATTAATAATAAATATTAGAACTGTCGATGGATGGTTTCAAAGATGTGGCATAGCCGAATATAGCGCTCTAACTTGTTGATATTGATAAAGAAATAAACAAACACACAATTTTAGCAACGACCGCAGCACGAACAACTTGTGTGTGTATTGTGTATATGTTTTGTCTGTGTAAAATTATTTTCCTGGCTTTTTTTCGGTGTGTTTTTGTGTTTCTAAAATATGTTTGTATTTTTTTACCAGCCAAAAGCGACGAACATTAATGAACCGAACCGAACACAATAAAGTTTGTGGTTTAAAAAAACCCGAACGAGATTAAATGTTCTCAACTATTGTTGAGTTAAATAAAACCAGTATTATTTTTGTGTTCGAAAGATGACAAACAGGGAAACGTTATTTTTTTCTAAGGATTTTCTACACAAAAAACTTTTAGCGTTTGTGTTTTCCACAAATCTACCGAAACGAAGACTAACCCCCCGTTATCACATGCAAGTACAAGTTCGAAAAACTCCATACACTTATATTTTTTTTTACAAAGATTCACACAATATTTGTATTTTGAGCCAATCAGCTGTTTCCTCGATTTTTCGTTGTTAGTACGTATACACTACTTGTGAAAACGTAGGTTTAGGCGCTATATTTAGTGTTTATTTTCAAACACTGTTAAAAATTCTATTTTTCGAATATGAAAACAACTTTAGCAATTTTTTCTTATATTTCGTTAATTAATCATAAATAAATTTTTTTGAAGCCGGCAGTTATTTTTTAAAATATCTGTTTAAAATTAAATTTCTTGAAAATTTATATGTATAATTTAAGATTATTTAATTTTTTTGTGTTCATAAATTTTTTTTTCAATATACATATCGTAAGTTTATGGCCACTAATGTTTAATATCTTTTGATGTTACTGCCCCTTTTGGCAAAAACTCTATTGAGTTTACTCTAGAAGAAGGGACAAATTCCAAGAAAATTATACAAGGCATAGTATCTACATCTTTTTTTTTTGGCCTGTCTCTATTAGCCAGACAATTTAGACGTTATAGAAAAAAGTAGTTAAAAAAAATTGCATTTTATGACAGAGAAAATAAAAATAAAATAAAAAAAGTGTTAAATTACGAGGTCATTTAAATGCAATTTGTATTATAATTTCTGTCATTTTATAGTTTACATTTTTTTTCCTTAAATTCAATGTCTTATCATTCAAAAAGGTTGGTTGGAAACAGCTCTATACAGTCATTCCATGGTTTATGAAAAAAGTGGGGGTTTTTTTTTGCTAATTTTTTTAAAATAAAATTTAATTTAACGTTTTTTTTTTTATTATTTGTGTTTAAAGAAATTTCATATAATGGGTGTATAAATTAAAAAATGCGTTATAATTTTAAAATTTTTTAAAAATTTGGTGCAATTAAAATTTGTTCAATGTATTAGTCAAAATAGTAAGTGGTAACCTTTTCACATTCTTTTGGCAACATATGGATTCGGCGCCTAAGAACTGCTCAAATTATAAGGCTTAAGACGAATCAAGGAAATTTCCAATACCCTCTTTTGAACTGAAAGTTCTTTCAGCGAAAGCGTACTACATCGATTAAAGCAAATAGTAGCAATTTCTGGACTTATGGTAGGTTGGATAAACTATTTTCTATATACACATATTTATTTTAACTGGTCTTGCAGCATGTGTCCGAGTTTTGTCTCTGGTGGCTTGTGTTTAGCATTAATTCTTTTCAGTTTTGACGTTTGTTAAGGAATGTTCAGACTAAGAACCTGCAAGATAAAACAGATACACCATATACTTATTAATATAAATGAGAGAATTAGTGTAACTACGGGGTTTGCTTTTGTACCATATCTTTAAAACTAAAACAGTTGTTGATGGGTTTGCATTGAGTATCCCTACAAGAAATTGCTGATGTAAACTAACGCATACGAAATTTATAAACTAACACACTTGCAATTTTGTATTAAATTCCGATATATATATTAAATAAAGTTCACAAGTATGAATGGGAAAAAATGTTAAACGTACACGAAAGTTTACATCAGTTTTTTCATATTGCCCTTAATTAAATGATAGCACCTTCTGATGCATAGACACATCAGCAATGCCCATCAGATGATGCATCAAATGACCGTAATTGTTCTTGTTGGGCATGTCATACTATTTTTTTTTTGCTCACAAATATCTGTTGTCAGCAAAAGGAATGGTGAAATAATACAGGCTGAAGCACTACGCCAGATGACGAGTTTTTGCTCTTGCCCTATTTGTCCAAAATATTGTCAAAGTTTTACAAAAAATGTTTACAAAAAGTCAACGTTTTGTGTTGTGATAAGTGTATTTTATTAATGTTGTTGATAATTTAAAATTTAAATAAATAAGATATTAAGCATAATTAAATAAAAATTGTCTGAAAATTTATTTATTTCATCACGTTTTTGCTTCAAATATTTTTTGACTTAAGCTGAGACCTAAATTTCATTTTTGTTGTAATATTTGATTTGTTGCCGAAGCGTTTCCACCTACTTATGACGCCCTATGTTCTTTGTGAACAATTTATTTAAGTATTTTTATGTTATATCGCTGTATCTATATTGTATTTAAATAAATAAAGGACATATTTATATATCACCATGAGCATAAAGGCCCAACTATGATATGCATAAGCTGGCTTAAGCTTCTGCCAAAAATTACAAAAAGCCTCTCAAAAGCATTTAAAAAAAAAAAATTAAATCAAAAAATATTTTATTCCGTATGAGAAGTGCGATCTGTTTCGGACTTTGCTTAAGCTAATGCCAGTTTCATAAAATTAACCAAAAAGATTTCTTAAGTTCAATATGGTTCGTCACATATGAATCACATGTATTCTCAGAATTACTTAAGCCAACTTAAGCATTAATCATTTTAATTATATCTGTTGTATTTTAAATTTCTATTGGTGAGTTGATGTAAATAACAGAAAAGCTCATATACGATCGCAACGCCTGCCACTAGTATTGTTGTCGGCAATTTGTAAGACTACCCATCAAACACGAAGGATTTGAAAATCATAGCATTCTCAACAAAATGGGGAAATCATTTTCAAATTAAAAATAAAGGCATTTTTCAAACGTAATTCAATTGTGGATTATAATACAATGTGAAACATAAATAAAAATATTTTATTTTTTTAATTTAATTTCATTATTTATTTAAACAAACTGTGAGATAAACATTCCGCACCATAGCTAAAAGACGAAATATTGTTCTTTCCGTCTTCTAATTCTTGGAAAGACGAAATACTTGGCCCCTTTTAATTTTGTGAATTGTAGCGCCGCAATCATACATCAAACTTAGAATTTCATCACTTTTCCGTTTAATTTATTTTTAATTCGTATTCTTAATCATTGTAACTACCCACAAATAATTTTTTTTCAAAAGAAATAAATCTTTCACTTGTAAAACACATTTAATCACGAAGTAAAAATTTAACTAGCGCCATTTTTGAAAGTGTTTAAAAAACTGCAGTCGAAGTTGAAAAACTGCCATTATTTCTACTTCTTCTTTGTCACTGACGAAAAAAAACTTCAATTTAGTTTTCGATGAGACCACAGAATACACAGAACTGTAAAAAGTGACGTGTGAAAAAGGCCCAAATCAGTTGCGAGGGCAGCTTTCGAAGAAAGAGAAAGAAAATGTTTTTTGGTAGTAAAGTGGCAATGTGTAAAAACAGGCCGCTACTATCAACACGAATTGCGTAATCAAAACAAAAAATGCAAAAGGGCAGCTTTCTTAGAAAGAGACAAAAAAAAAGGCAAAATCTTCCGTCTTGTGTCAGTTCTGTATATTCTGTGGATGAGACAGCGTCGAATGCACATGAAGCGGATGCTTACATATTTTCTTATATTTTTTTTATTATTTTCAAGAGAACTTACCCAGCAATCACACATGTTTCATTTAAAATAAATGATGGTATCCGAAAAATATTTTTTTCTGTGAACAGTAAATCTCTGCAATTTGAATATTAAAAAATATTTTATATTACTTCTGCCATCTCACTAATAATAATAAGCATCAATACAAGCACAGTTTTGGTTAAATGTTAAAATCAAACAATCGAAAAACGTTTGAGAAATGTGTTTGGTGTCAAATAATAAAGTCATTTCATATCAAAGGTTTGTCTTCGTGTTTGCTGGATACAGCACGAATAGCTTGTGTATTTACGCAAAAATTATTGAAAAAAAAATGTAACAAAAATTACTGAAAATTTGAATTTTGCTTGTGTAAAAAATTATGTGTATTTGCTTTTACCAGCCAAAAGGGTTACACTTTGTCACAAATGATAACAATATCAACTTATAGCAGAAACCAGGGTTTAGAAAGCTGCAGTCAAAATCAAAAAATTGCTTTTTCTTCCACTTTCTGATTTTTCATTGGACGAAAATAAACCGTTGCCTTTACTTCTGATTCATTAAATGAAAACAGTCGTAGTGAAGGCAAAAGCAAAAAACGAAAAGTTGAAAACAACAAAGAACATCGGCATTCGACATGTTCGGAAGTGTTTCGTTTGACAGACTAAAACTTTTAATAAATACCGAAGTTAACAAAGATGGGACGTTGTGTTTTTTCTCTCGTCGCTCTTCTCCTGTAGTACCCAATTTCCTTGCTGCTTGAAATTACATTAAGAATATTGCTAGAATGGATCCAGGGCGGTAATAGTTTTCCGTGCAAAATCACAATTTTTTAACTACTCGTAGTATTCCTCGTCCTTTTAAATTAAAGAAAGATATTTTAGATATTCAAATTCACTTTTTTCAATTTTAGGAAGTACAGAAAAACTTGCAACGAATGATGCTTTTCTCACTCGAAATTAGATATTTCGAAGAAAACAAAAAATATTTTTCTTTCGATGATTTCGTTCTAATAAATTATAGATTGACCCTTTAAATTATCCGTTTATCTTGCTTAAGTTTTACACCTAATATTTAATGATTTCTGCAGTTTTTGTTTTGGAATTTTTTGATATAAAGAGTGATTTGTTAGCCCAATATAACTTAAAACTAAAAGAAATAAAAACTATGTAAATTTTATTCCAAAAACTTTTTTTATTCGAAAGATGAATACATGGACATTTGAAAATGATTGCGGTAATATAACCACCGCGGCTATCCTTGACGAAGTGCATTCTGGACGTCTAGTTTTGGGCTACTTCTTCGAACAGTGTCACGTATATGGGCGCTAAACAAAGATTTTACGAAGCTTCACAGGAAAGAGTCGAAATCCTATGACCTTAAAGACTAATTGGCAGGTCCGTTTCTTAAATCAATTTAATACCAAATGTGTACTTTTTATTTCATTGATCATGGTGCGATTACGATCTCTTTTGACTGTTACTCCAGCTCCGGCTTCAGCTTTGAAGAAATAAGGTCAAAAGATGCAACGAGCGTGTAAATCGCACCAAACAGTGCGGATGTGATGGATGCTGTAGAATCTGTAGGATCTATTGTGGATTGGTCTCACCCCATACACGGCAGTTTTGATTATTAACAAAGCTGTTAAGACAAAAATGAACTCCATCCCAAAACCTAATTTTGCGATAAAATATAGACGACTGATTTTCAAAGTAAATTTAATATCCCCGGTTCGTTTGACAGCTAAGCGACTCATAAGTTCTATCGGGCTTAAAGGAACACCCGTTACAAGAGGTCATTTTTTTTTGGTTCCTTTATGTTTCATTTATATTTTAGCTATTCTGTGTAATTTCATGTCATTTTTAGTGGCTATTTAATTTAGTAAAGTTTTTTTCTTCTTTTTTTGCCTTTTTTGGTTTGCAATTTTAATTAGTCAATTATAACGACGGCAGAAAAAGTACAACGAAACAAGAATAAATGTAAAATATTTAGAAGGACTAGCAGGGTATACGGCTGGCTATGGAAAAAAGGTTGAGCAAAGTTTCTGGGATTAAATCATATTATGATATTATGAGAAATGTTATTTTATAAGTGTTTTGAAACGTTGACTCCACACATGACACAAAATGTTTTAATTTGATTTTATTATAATTTTTTGTAGCCTTAACTGGTGACCTTTTCTCTACTTACTTACTGTATAAGACATTAATATAAAACACACTGTAATTTTTATTTAGTTTATTATTTTTTTCCCTTCATAATCGTATTAAGGTATGTTCACACTCAACAAATATTTGATGAAAAAACTCGAAAACATTGTAACCACTAAATTAGATCTACTTTAAATTTTTGTTGACTAACAATATTTTTTTCGGAAAACAATTATAGAAGAATGTTATTATTAAGCTGGCAAATAATGTTGAATTTAGCAAACGTTAAGCAAATTCAAACAAGCCTTTAATAGAATTAGTGGTGGTTACGTGTGTAGCGTCAAATGCTAGTTATGTGTGACCGTAGCTTAACTCAAGTGTTCTTCTTTTGCAATCTCTCTTTTTTTTTTGTACGAAATTTTTAACATTTTATTTATTTTTTTTACATTTCATTTAATTATTTGTTTTTTTTAACTATTTATTATAAAAAAAAAAGAAATCATTTTGTGGCACAATAACGAATTGAGCAAAAGTTATTAATTAAATTCTATTGCACTGTATTTTATTTCATCATTTAATTTGTGACATTTTTATTCATATTTGAATGCGTTTTTTTTTAATTTTTATTGTACTAAATAATGTTATTTGAGCTATTAAATCCTTTTGGCGTTTTAATTGGAAAACAAGAAAAAAATATACAACAAGTGTTTATGGATAAAGGATTTTCAAAAGGATTAATAATATGTTTTTATAAATAATTTTATTGCTTTTGTTTTCTGTGCGGGAATTTGTCTTAGAAATATATAACAAAATAGACTTAGGCCCTTTTTCACAATAAAAAAAAGTGTTCCATTATTACAACTTTACTTTAACTTACCAGGTAGGATGAACCTTAATATACTTTATCGCGTACTTTAGGTTAAAGTTAAATTTTAACAATGGAACACTTATTATAAGGCGGGTTAAAGTCTACTTTAAGCTATCGGTAAGTTGTGAAAACGGTTCCTATTTGGGTTATTTTCAATACCAAACATACTTTTTATATAAAAAGTAATTGTGGCGAATAAGGGTTGGCCCGGTTGTAACATGTAATAGTTAATAATAAAACAAATATGTTTAGAATTAGAAATGTTAAAACAAATGTATGTTTAATTTTAAATTTAAAAAATAATGGTCCATAGCCGTAGTTGTAAACTAAGCATACTTTAAGAGTTCTAAAATAAACTTTTGTTAAAAATATGCTTTTGATCTACTATAGACAATCAAAAACATACTTTACACGTTAAAACCGATGCTTATTTTAAAACTAGCAGATGTGTTTTTGACTTAAAAGACAAAATCGTTTTGCCTTTTGTTGGTGCGATCCAGCCTAAGTGCAATCTAATCGGGTTTGAAGCAGTGTGAAATCCGTTTTTTGCTGGTTTTCATTTGTCAAATACAACGTTTTCGAACTTGTAGTAAAATTTATATGAAGCACATTAAGTTTTTTGAATGTTTTTAATATACATTTTTCTACACGTTCACGCTCGATTGTGTTGTGAAAACACCACATAAAATTAATACTTTTGATTAAAAATTTTGTTGCAATTTACAATTTTTAAACCATTTGATAATAGGGGACATAAAAGGGTCGTTAGCATTAAATCATATAAATTTAAGATTATGATGAATAAGAAAGTTCCGCAATAGTTGCTATTCAGCAAGTTCTATAAATATAGCAAAATATTATAAAAATGTTTCATTACAATTGAGCTCAAAAATGTAAAATTATAGGAGCAAAGTTTGTACAATTTCAATCTCCATTTTGTAAGCCCTAAAAGAAATAAAGGAATAAAATAAAAATGTTGGTAGTTCCTGCTTTATAATTTTTGCTCCATTTCGAAATTAATCTTTACAATATTTAACAAAAATAATTATCTATATATATTCATCTCTGATTCATCATCGCACAGCCTAAACGCCTGAAGCAAAAAACCTAAAATTTGAACCAGAGATTGGTCACTCCCCAAATCGATCCACTAAGAGGGGATTTTAGAAAATTCGAATGTTTAGGGGGTTAAAAGGGTATAAACGCGCCAATTCGGTAACCTTATATCTCCAAAACTAAAAGAGATGCAGAAAAATGTAATATAAATCGTTGTTCATCAGAAAAATAAGCGGACAGGTGTCTGGTACTTTTTTGAAATTTGGCCCAATTAGGGAGTAAATGGGTAAAACCTGAATTTTGGTACTTTTTTGACCCCCATCTATCTTTTGAACCAATAAACATAGAAACAAAGTTTGTGCCACATTAGAAACTTATCAAAAACAAAATACGAATGCAAATTTGGTACTTTTTTTTTGGAAATTCGAACAAATCGTATATATTTTTGGTACTTTTTTTACAAAACATTTTTCTCCATTCATTGACATATTCGTACTAAATTATGGCCTCTCACTACAATACTGAAATTTTTAATACTTTAATGGTAGAAAAATAATACCAAAAAGGGGTCATACGGAAAATTTTATATTTTACTTTAGCTTTTTGGTTCTACAACTGGTATTTTTTTTTTAATTATCGTTAATGTTGGACCTTTGTTGTATTAGATGAAGTCATGTTAAAACTCTGCAGGAGAAAAAGGGGTATCGTATGGGACTTCCAAAGACATCTTGAAGATTTGGATTTCGCTGACGATATTTGCCTCATGTCACACAATTTTACCGACATGCAGAGCAAAGTGAATGATCTGGTAACACTGGCAAAAGAAGTTGGATTAGAGATAAACATTTCGAAAACACAGGCAATGCGAATCAACAACACAACCAACAACCACATTCTAATACAAAACCAACGCATACAATATGTTAACTCATTCTGCTATTTAGGTTGTATAATGTCGATAGACGGCGGCGTGGAGAAGATGTGACAAACAGGCTCAAAAAGGCAAGATCAGCCTTTGGCCGCTTGAATAGAACTTGGCGGTCACCCCAAATTTCGAAGAAGACAAAGATTCGAATATTTAACGCATGTGTGAAATCTACTCTACTGTACGGCAGCGAAACCTGGCTGATGACAAGCGTCATAGCACAGAGACTACAGTAGCTCGTTTCTGTATTTCTCGCATCGTAAAATTTCTTACATGAAGTGTGAAACAAAAAATTCCATCGTTTCTCGATTTATGAGATAAAAGTGTTTCTGTATTTGAATGCGAAAACAGACACAACAAATTCTGTTTATACTGGAATATTTCCAGTAATTAAGAGTCAAATAAAAGCGAAACGTCAACAAAAGAAATAAATATAATAAGAACAGGGCTGCCAGATTTGACGAGTTATCGTCATCTTGTCGATTTTTTGTTCCGATATTAACAAAGTGACGTTTTGATGATTTTTTCTAAAAAAGTGACGAAAGCAAAAACAAAAACAAAAATATTTTATAATTTTGTTGTTACTTTCTATAGAAATTCATCTTGAATTTTTAAATTTCAAACACTTCTATTTTGTGGCGTTGAAAATTGAAAAAAAAATAATATGAATGTCTGTAGAAAGCAACAACAAGTTTATAAAATATATTTGATTTTATTTTTGCTTTTAATGAAATCGTTGGCGTTGCGTTTTACACTATAAGCCCCTTAGTCTTCGAAATAAGATAATTGTAAATATTTTTATATGTGTGTTTATTAAAAAAAAAAGATATCTTTAGAAACAAGGCTGCTTAAATTTTTATATTTATCCCTATTGTGAAAATTGTCCTCGAAATTGTTTGTTTCTTCCCTAAAAAATGTATCGGCAAAAGCAAAATTTCGAGGGAAAGTAATGGACTGACTTGGCTTATTTTGAACATTTAATACTTCTTATATACATATACAAAATATGATTGATATTTGATATTCTTATCTTATATGTACACTTTTGTGCCAAAACCATTATTCCGGCAAGAAAGAAATTTGTTTGTCTCCCAGTAAAAACTTTTTCAAAATGGATAACTTTCACTCGTTATTAAGTAGCTTTCTTCCATAAGAACTTCGATAACTACTTTTTTCTGGATGTATTAAGATAAAAAAAATGACTTACTTTTGAATTTGTTCTTTTTGGCACAACCCTTGTAAAATTCATTAGTTTTTCAGTAGAATTGTATGTAGTGCTTTTATGTGTTTCTGATTACTTAACATATTATTTTGTAGGCGAAGATTTTACTGGGTCTTTAACCCGTTTATTTATGAACCGATTTTTATAATTTTAACTACAAGGTATTCTACTAAGTCTATTTCAGGTAAAAAAGAAAAAGATTATAGGAAAAGGTAAATTAAAGATTTATATCTCAATTATTAAATAATAATTATTAAATACCCATGAACTTTAACTAAGTATGTTTTTGTTTGATTATTTTTTAATAAAAGTCGAAACAAATTTGTTTAAAATTGATTTTAAATTGCACGATTTTTAAAACAAAAAAGACGATATTTTTTATTTTTTCTCAGGAAATTGACGATTTTGACACAAATTTATCTGGCAGCACTGATTAAAACCAAAACAAGAAAAGGCTAACAAAAATTTAAACAAACAATATATAACAATTGTTTTTTGTTTATTTTCATCAAGGCCCATCTATCAGGTCTGCTTACTTGTACAAAAACAAAATACGATTCTTTTTAGTTGTCAAAAATTTACTACCACATATACAAAGCAAAAGGAAAAAACGTGTATGTGTGGCATACCATAAACGTATACATGCACATGTTAACAACTTTTGACAACTAAAAAGAACATAAACAATGATCATCAGGCTTCTTGCACAGACCTTTTCAATGGGCCTTGATTTTCATCATATAAATTATGCATTTATCATTTATATTCCTTCTATTTTTTTTATTTATTTAAAAAAAATAGTATATAAACATATTTTAAATTCAAAATATCTACATTTTGTTTTTCTCGCCACCAATTTCAAATGTGACTTATTTTGACAGTTCTTGAAAGAAACTTTTCGCAAAATATTGTTATAGAAACACTTTTTCTCGCATCCTTCCAATAATTGCTGGAAAATTATTAAAATGACAGATAATTCTCGCAACGGAAAGATACAGAAACACTTGTGCGAGAAAAACCATTTTTTGTTTCATTTTGCACTGTTTCTGTCCCGATTCACTGGTTTCATGCGGAAAATTTTACGATGCGAAAAATACAGAATCGGGCTACAGGTCTTTATAAATAAATGCCTGCGAATAATTTATCGCATCTTTCACTTAACCAAGAACTTAAAATATTAAATAAAACTTTTGAGGAAATTAAAATTATATGTAAAGATAGATTAAGTTGGAATAATCTTGTAGAAGCCCTATGTACCCAAGTGGAATGAATAAAGGAAAAAAAAAATGTTGGACCTTAAAACATAAGATTCAACATGCAATGCCCTGAGTGGATAAGAATCTATGACGGAACTTTTTTGTTCTTTAAATGGTACTTTTTGAATTTCCGTAAGTATTGAACCTAGAAACATAAAATTCAAGATAAAATGTCCTGAGTGGATAAGAATCTATAAGAGGGAAGTTTTTTGTTCATTAACTGGTACTTTTCAAATACTAAAATTTTAACAAGTTAAAACCTAGAAAAATAAACTTTGGCATACAAACATACAAACATGTCCACGAAAAAAAGGAGACGCTAACGAATTAGCGGGTTAAATGCTAGTAATTTCATAAAAACTAAATATTTTGATTATACTACTACAGAATAATACCAGAAGCAGACGTTTTAATCAAACCAATAAAATAAGTATTAACTGAACATTTTATTTTAATTTAATTTTATTAAATATTGAAACAAAACTAATTAAAATTGTTAATAATTTCTGAGAAACAGTGGAAAATTATATTTGTATTATATTTATATTTTTAATTTTAATTATAACATTTTGTAGCGCTTTAAACGTAAATTATAAAAAACACATTAATGACTCTTTCACAGACAGAAACAATAGAAATTTCAAATGAATAAAAAAAAGTTAACAGATTTATTTTTCCACAACAACAGGAAGCTAAAAAAAACCCTGATCAATAATTTTCAACATAGTTCAAGAATAAATGCAAAGAAAAAATTTTGCATTTATTAGGAATTAATTCATAAATCAAATAACAAATATCGAAAAAATTAATTGTGTGTGCATTTATGAGCGGAAATTCCTTCCAGAGCTCAGTTTTTCCCACATTTTGTTTTGCTCTTTCATTTCGCTTAAATTTTTTCTCCCACTATGTTCCTATGCTTCCATGATTTTTTTTTTTTGTAAAATTCTATGTTTAAGGGCTCTAAGGATATTGAAAGTATCGTGGTAGAGATGGAGTTAGCAAAAGTACTGTCTATAACGGAATACCATTAAACTGTCTTGTTGTTTTGATGTTGGCTGAACGATTTTTTTCTGGTGTGTGCATAAAGGATGACGCTGTGGGTTGTATCGTCATCATCTACTTTATCTTGTTTGTCTTGTATAGCAGAGTTAAAAAGTTTTCCTACACATTCGCCTAAAAAAAGAGAAATCAAAAAGTAGCGAAATATTGCATCATCTAATCGATGAAGTTTATACTTAATCATGCAGAGTCTATGACGCCCAATTTTTTTCCTACAACTGGTTAAAAATTAAATAATATTGAAGTATTTGAGGCAAATTTCTTAACTTTAACATATTCCGAGTGGCAGTAGTCGTACCAAAACCCTGATTTGGCGATAGCTGAAAGAGTGGGTAGAATTTGATAATTTCTGATACGAAAAAAATGTATACAAAAGAAACCAATACCGGAAACTGTTCTCTGCTTGCCCCCTTTGGAAGCTATAAGTTAAAAATTCTCGTTCCATAACACTCGATCCAGAGAACATTTTTAGAAGTAGGTAAAATAAAGGGTTGAATTATTGCCATACTTAATAAAAAAATTCGTTTTATCTAACAAATACAAAATCAATAAACCAACAAAACCAATTAAGCACTTTATATTATAATATAAATAATAAGGTAAATAGTGATTTCTCTTTTAATCACATCACATTCAGAAAGTTTTTATTTTAGCAATCCGTAAAAATCAGACCAAATACCATAAAAAGGTGGTGTTTAAGAATTTCTCCACAAAAATTAAAATGTAGTTAAGGGCCAGAAATTATAAAACTTAAAAATATTAAAAACTACTTATCGTTCATAACTTCCATTGTTAGTATTTATGAACAAACCCTGTTATAACATTCCGAAGACTGGATGCGTTCTTCAAATATTAGATATTACTTTTGTTGCAAAGATAAAATTATTTAATAAAATTATGAAATTTTTATAAAAATAAAAGTGCTTGAAAAAAATATGTTTTTCAATATATTGGAGTAAATTTGCAATACATTTAAGAGGATTCTTGACTAAGAATTGTTTAATTCTAAAGCCTTTATACACTTGTAAACATCTACCATCAATTTGCAAAGTTGCTTACATCTTCCCTTAGTAAAAACATAGGGCTAAGACTCAACATCTTTGAAAGATGTTCCTATCTCATTTTATTTGTTTATATGGTTTAATTATTTAAGTGTTATCACTAGTAAAGTGACATTTTATTCTATTATGATTGTGGCATCGATGACAAAATTACGTGTGTTTTGAACGCAGCGTACCATTTGCCAAGTGTTCAAAGTTTTTGTTTTTTGCTTTTTGTTTCTTTTTTTAACAAAAAAGAAATTTTGACATATATGTTTATTAGCAGGTGTTAGATGTTGCAAGTCTAAAGGCATGTTTCACATTTTTAATACCTTCCACAAGTTCCGCCAAAATACTTGGTAGTGTGAAAAGGTATCAATAGTACGGTAAGTACGGATTTTCTTAAATGAAGTACAGAAAGATTGATTCAAGTACGGTTTATTCAAGTGCGAAATACTTAACCGATCCGATAATAGGATTGATTTCAGTAAAACTAAGATTGCATCAATCTCATAATGCGCCTGATTTAGAGTCTAAACACAATATTTGCGGTGCGATTTCTCGTTGCGGGAGAGAAAAATAAACATACCCAGCCTTAACTTGGTAATGACTTGCGATTACTGAACAACTTACTTTTCAATGACTTCTTCATACCATCTGCATTACATTGAAGTAGTTTATTTAGTAATGGGTGACATATAATCTGGTATATAAGTACTTGCGTATGAGTTGATTACCGAAATTTATAATTAAGTCAGTCATAATAAAATGCTTTCAAATCTAATACAAATTGATTTTAAATATTTTTTCTTACAATTTGTTTTTTTTTTGTTATAAATAAAAAAAAAATTGTAATAAAATCGGAAACGTAAAACGCAAGAATTTTAAAAGTCAGTTTTTAATAATTTTTCTGTAATATAAGAATAATATGACAAATATTATAGATATTTTTATCTATTATATAGAATTTTATAACAAAAATTAAAAAAAATTTATTAAAAGTGTATTAAAACCAACTTCCAAATTCTTGCCTTTTGCGTTTTCGATTTCCAGAACAACCCAGCATATCGACTTTGAATTCATATCGTTTTTTAGCTTATTGGGTATGAATATGGCTGACTTCATAAACGCAGTATTGCAATGAAACACCAAAAGGAATATTTTACTCCCTATTTATAAGAGAATGCGGTAATGACTTATTTAACTCCCTATTTGTAAGCGAGGGTGGTAAGTACTTGCCTCCAATGACATCACCGTGTTAAAATAATGACTTAAAATGCCAATGTATAAGTAGTGTAGAGCCGTTATATTAGCTTTTTAACTCATTACTTTGCAATGTAAGTTTTTGCTGGGTAATTCAACAGAAGACGGCGACGGCAATACTTGCCATTGTTAGTTTACATTTTTATTAATTTATGTATATGTGCAACTTCGTCTAAACACTTTAAGCTTTCAGCATACCTATTTAGTTGCGTATCCCGTAAATTACGAAATTTCTTTTTGCCTTCTCAGCTAGAATTTATTAAAGTCTGACAAAAAACTAAGATAACTAAAAGCAATTCGCTTACCTGGTACGCCAACATCTTTGACAATTTTACACCACAAATCTTCTGTTTTCAGGAAGTTTTTGTAACTTCCCGACTGCAAATTATAGAGACTGTCATACTCCTAACTTTTAAGATAATTTTTTCGTTATTGTCCATTTTTCTTCATCTGTTAATATATTTTTTTAAAAAACTTATGAACTTCAAAATCAAGTTTTTTGTTTACAATAATGTTGTGAACATCGCCAATTATTCAAAAACTATGGCAACATCAGGAAGAGAAAGAGTATTTAAAATTGACAGAATAAGAAAGTCCGCAATGAAAACAAAATAGATTTCAATTTGATGCCGTTCCGCACTGCGGTTGTTTTCATTAAAATCGTATGAAAAACAGCACCGCAATAAATTATCGTTACATTGTGTTCAGACTCTTAAGAAATTTTAAAGTGGATTTAACCCCGAATTCGAACTTAAAATTTTTCGAAAGTGAAATAAGATTGATTCTGACCTTAAACATTTATCCCAAGGACAGAAGGAGAATATTTTGTTTTCTACTTTAAAATTTTATGTACATATTATGCTAAAAATATATATAAGAACTTTTGCTGTTGATTTTTTTCCTCTCGTTCTTTGTTTTTTTTTTATATCTACAGAAACAAGTAAAGTGCACGCTTAAAGAATGCAAAGCTGAGAGATAAGACTAATATAATGAGACTTTGTAATTTTACTCTCAGTGGTACTACCAACGAAAAATTGTATTTTTTTTTTACTTGGTTGAAGGATTTTGTAAATATTTTAAGAAATTCCGGAATTGATTTTCGACGTAATCCAATTTAGGATTGATTTGAGTAATTTTAAATGTTATTCGTAATTGAATTATTAAGATCGACTCGTGCTTAAAGTAAGTAGAAAAACTTAATTTATCCCGAGTGTTTTTCATACTGTGAAGGAACAAAAAGTCTCGTTGTTTCAAAAACAAACAAAATATATATATGTAGCGCATTTACTAACCCTGCAAGTTAAGTACTTATTTGACCCGAAGGTAAGAGTTACTAACATATAATAGTTTTTGAATTAAAAATTAAATTAAGCTTAACAATTTGAGAAAAATTTGGTAGTGGCACCTCGGGTTAGTTATGAAGCAATATTCGTTAAATAATAATTAACGATTTAAAGCATTGTTCGAAAATAAACGGAATATTATTAAGCGGACGGCTTACAGACCCAAAACGATATTTTTTTTAAAATTGTTTTTGTATACGAACAGAACCATTAATCCCGTTTGCAACTATTTTGAATAAAGTAACAAACATTATATATTGTTCTGTTCTTTGTTACAAAACGGAACAATTGCAGTGGTTCTTTAGACATACATTATCTTTTAATGTTCTATAGTGTTTTTTTTACATTGCAATGAGCAAACAAAAAATTTTAGCAACGATTACAGCACAAATAGCTTGTGTGTGTATTGTGGAAAATTTTTTTATTTTTGTAAAAAATTTTTTGTTTTCTTTACCAGCGAATCGAACGAATATTAATATGTTGAAACAAACACAAGGAAGTTTGTGATTAAAAAAAAAGAAAGCAATAAAATTTTCTCATTTTTTTGTAGAGTATTATTTTTGTGTTCGAAGATCATAAGCAGAAACAATTTTTTTTTTTATGATTTACTACACAAACACTATTAGCGTTTTCTTTTCCACATATCTACCGAACCAAACACTAAAGCACGGTATATGTGACCTTCTCCGAGAAAAGGGACCTAGTGTATGAAAATGAAGTCTTGAGAAAAACGCATCTTATCTTATTCTACACCCTTTTCGGTACCACTCTTAAGTCCAAACCCGTTTTTTGACACACTAGGTCCCTTTTCTCGGAAAAGGTCACATACAATGTTTCAGTTCGAACATTGATTTTAAGTAATAATTTTTAAGTTAATGCCAAATTTAATAACAGTTTCTTTATCGGTATGATTTAAGTCATATTCCGAGAGTCGTTTTTTATTGGATTTATCATTACTCAATTTAGGGTGGGGTTTTAACATGGATATTAGAGATTTAGTAATCTTTAATCTGTGGTGTTAGTTTTTAAGATGAGGATTAATTACTTTTATTTGCCAGTTTAAGCGGCCAATTTTGGTGGTTTAAACTTAATCATTAAATGTCAACACATACACATGTATAACAAAAGCAGCTGTTAAATTTTTTTTTTTAGAAAACAGGAAAATGTAAAGAAACATATGAAAACCTAAATAAAATAATTATTAGAATTAATTTTCTTTTTATAAGAATTAAATGGGCGAAAATTCTTCTTCTGTATAAAATGCTAAGAGCAAGTTTTTTGGATAAAGTTCATCTTTGTTTATTGGTTTAACGTGGTTTAAACTAAGCATGTTGGTTTTTAGTTCCAGTTTAACATGTTTTAATTTGAGTGTAACTGAGCAAGATTGGCCAGTTAAACTTAAGTTACAATTGTCAAAATATACACAGCTGATGGCAAGTGCCTCTACAGCTGTTTCGTAAATTAAATATTTTCTTTAAAAATTAACAATAATAAAAAAGTAAAATAATTTTGAAAAAAACTATTAATTTAACAAAAAGCTTTAAGATAACAATCCCGCCGTTCTCCGATGATGCGCTTTATTTAAAAAAAGTTTGTTTGAGTTTTGTTAATCAAAATTTGTGGTGCTAGCATATTTTCAAGTAAATAAGAAAGATGATGCCACTAGATTAATTATTAAAATGTCATTTCTTAAACTCCTACTAAAAAACAGAAAGGTAGATTAGAGCCAGTTTATTTTTCTTTTCAGTTTAACTAATAAGCCGTTAAACCAAGTTTAACCAACATCCAAAAAACTAGCTCTAAGTGGATTGATAAAAAGTTGCCATTTTTGGTTTTAAGCATTTGAGAGTAAACTCAAATATTTTTGAACCGATCATAACACAATTTATATATTAGTGTTTTAGCAGCCATAATTATATATCCGACTTTAAAAAAAATTATTATTTTTATTTTACCTTTTTTTTTATTAAATTTGATTAGTTTTCATTATTCTACATAACCGATTTTTATTATTTGTCTTATGATTGTTTTAATTTCATTAATAATAATTTTAATTTTGTATTGGACACCCTAACAATGTAATCAAAACAGAGTGATAATCAATTATGCACATCACTTAAAGAGATTAAACAATATCACTTGCTCTCACTCTCATTATATTGTTATAAATTTGTTTTTGTATTAACCAAGGTGAATTTATTACTGCTGATAACTTTTTTTAGCTTTATCATTGTTGGATGTCAATATTTTGTTTTTATTATCTTTGTTTGACATTGTACAATGATTTTACAAAAACAAATTGCCTTTGGTTTGTGTACGAGTTGTACTTGTTGTAGTACCGAGATTACCTGGGATGAATTCGCCTTTGTATTAACTTTTATACGGTATACTAGACGACTAATGTAATTTGACTAAGATCAAGAAAACTCTTGTAACTTCATATCTTATCCATTTCTATAAACATTGTTTAATTTGTTTTAATAAATAAATAAAATTGCTAAGACGCAGGAAGACGTTTGTGGACCACTGTGACTAGCAAATCTGAGGGCGAATATTGGCGACTGCCTTATTCGAACCAGAAACAACAGATTAACAGCGTTTAGGAAAAACTCTAAACCCCTTTAATAAAGTGAAATCATTTTTTAAAAGTGTGATGTTTTGTCATATTAAACTAGATTGAACTAAATAATTTGTTAACGTTTTATACGTTCTTTTAGCAAAAAAATTATTAAGATTTTTCCAATGCTTAAAATTTTCCAGTTATTTTCTTCACTTAAATCATGGTAGTTTTCAAAGCGCTTAATACCCATTTGTTGCAGATCTCTTAAGCAGAGCTTCTACATTACTGTTTCCAAGGAAGCATAATTTGATGCTAGGTTACCACTCCTCGTGTTGCTAATGAGTATAATTTTGATATATAATTGGTTAAATTTGACAATATCTCTAGGAAGAAGGTCCAACATTTTTTTTAGATCTAAGAAAATGCTTCTTTCAGTAACACATTACTGAAGCCGTATAATTCATACGTTTGAATTAACTAAATGTTTGCGAAAGACGCAAATAAGTGAACTGGGTGCAAATTATGGCAGTCGTGATCGAATGCTTTTTCGATTCGAAAGCAATTTTATTTCTCATTCTTTCTGTGCATACTGAACGGATCGAAATTATTTTTAAGTGTTGCAAAGAATTTATTTTAGTTTTCACAACACTGAAAAAATAATAACGATTCGTTCAGTATTGACTGAAATAACATTGATTTCGATTCTAAGAGGTATTCGATCACGACTGCCATAATTTGCCCCTGGATTTTATTTTTTAATTGCGATTTTAGTGGTAATTGTAATTAAATGAGAACAGAGTGCATATAATGTAAAGAAAAAACTAAATTTTATCAATAATAAAAATCAAATTAAAAAGACACGCACAAACTATTAACCGTTATTTGTGTTTTCTTCCTTTGACACTTTAGTCAACTGTAATGCTGTAGTGAAATTTTCTTCGAGAGCACAATAAATAGTCCTGTTGTTTGGCAATTGAAGAAATGTCTTAAAATATATAAAACTTTTTGATGTTGATAAAATCTAGAATGAATGAAAATGAATTAAACTTGCTAGATTGCGTAAATAGTGTGCACTCAGGATAAAAGCAGTTTTAAAGTACTCATAAAGTTAAGACCAACAGTACTGTACACTATGAAGATCAGTCGGCAAAAGATTTTATCTGCACGTTGTATTTACTAAGTCCATTTACTTAAATTTTTATTTAAGCAAATTATTTGAAATGGAAATTTTTTTTAAAAGAAACTTTAATTTTCTACTTAACTGTACTTTTGCAAAAAAAAAAACATATTTTTTTTTTGTCCAGTCATTGCTAAACTTTGTTTTATTTTTCCATTATGGTTTTTTTTTTTTAGTTAAGTCTAGAAAAGAATTTATGATTTTCCGTTATTTTGTTATAAATTTTTTATTATTGGTACTTTTTATTAAAAGTTTTTTTTTTAAATTTTTACTCAATGGCAGGTTTGGTGTTCTTGATGACGTTGTCTTGTTATCGCGATTAAACTTGATTGTTTCTACGCTCGGTTAAACCGAGTTTTTTATTATAATGTATTTTTTTAAACTTTGTTAAAATTTTATTTGTCATGGTATTTTGCTTGTTTTTCTAAAACAAAGTTTTTTTTTTTTTAGATTTCTTTATTTGTTAATTTTAAAAAAATAATGTTAAGGTTTTCAAGTCGTATAATTTTATTTTTAATAAGAAAACTTTTTTAATACCCTTCTGCACAGGTGGAAAGATTATATATAAGTTTGTCATTCTGTTTGTGATTTCTTCAATATTGATCTTAGACCTTAAAAATTATATCGACGGCATTAAAGTATCTAAAATGGCTTATCTGCAAAACCCTGATTGTTCAGGAGAAGCAAAAAACTTTTTATTTCTCTAACTAGATCTTCAACAATATGATTGATAGGCTTCTACTAATTCCCTAAAATATAAATTATAAGAAACCCGTTATTCGAATTTTTAACGTAGATAAACCATTTTGTCTTAGAAAATGTTTGATGTAAATATTAAAATGAGTAGAAAACCCATTTTGTAAGAAAAACATTTTTAATTGTATGAAGTAAAATTTTAAGTTTAAATACTGTTGTTTTTCACTTTTATATAATTTTGGGTTTAAGAAAATAGAAGAAGAAACTCACTTCCGGTCCAAAAAATTATCTGTATGGTTAATGGTAGGATTTTTATTATTATTTATTTAATAAATACATTTTTGAATGAAGATTACCATGGACAAAATAATATTCATTAGGTTTAACAGATTTCAATTCCTGTAGATGTTTCCATTTACTGATGGATATTGAAAAATATTCTTGATTAAGTGATTGTGGTTCTATATATCCTGGGTATTTTTCATTCGTATTGGAAGATCTCTGTACTCCTTATTAAGACTGACTTTGTATTTTGCAGTACCATTCGTTAAATAGTGACTTTTAAGTGATTTAAGTTTTGCAACAATTGGGTAATTATTAGTTCGTCCAGGACAAATACTGGAAAAGCGTATAATATTTTCATCGTTGAAGTTTTTGAAAAAATTGTATTCTAAGTATTCGGCATCAAAGGTTTTGCTTAATTTTTTGCCATCAATTATTACGCTTTTCCGCGCCGCTTTCGTTATTTTGATATAATCATGAGGTGTATACACAGAGGGAAAATCCGGTATAAAAATACCAAATTGACACCGTTCGTTGTGAAAAGTGAGCCATCAATTTGATAACAGATGGTGTCGATATTTTTTAACCACCGCGTTGTGATTTTGTTACCTTTTGGCCTCATTCTGTCAACAAAATGTTAATATATTATAACCATTGTCATTTCGACAACGTGCTGTTATCATTTTTGACAACAGACCGTTGGTATATTGACCACATTCGGTTGTTATTTCGATAACACATTGTTCTGAGTAAAGTAATAAATAACCCATTCTGAACACAATCAACAAAAATATATGATGCATTTTTATTTATTTATTTAAAATTTTTCAAAAAGATGTAATTAGGGGTTGAAATCCGTAAAATGAATTTCTGAAGACAAGTAACCTGAACTAAAAACACTTCCCAGTAAACAATTTTAGGTTTCTGGAAGCACGCAAACTACATGAGCGCTAAAATATATGAGCTGGCTATAACACACTACTAAAAAGCAGCAGAGAAGCGAACACCATTTAATTTAACGATTGAATAACTTCGCATTATCCCTTATAAGTTAGCAGGTTGTATTGCAATGATTTTAAAATGTGTTTACGATCATTCCCGAAATAGTACCGAACATAGAAAATATATTTTGTTTATAACGCAATCAGTCATCGAATTGTTTTTTAGCAGAGAGGAAAGAAGTAGTGCTTCCAAGTGGGAAGTCGCCATATAAAAATAATACCTTCTCTTTGTTATAAAACTGCTTACCAGTAAAAGCTCCGTTTTTTACTGGGTTACTACGTAGTTTCCAAGAATACAGGCATAACGTGGCATAAGCAATTGTTCGAATAAATTTAAATCGTGTGTGTCAAACTATATCGAACTTAAGCAAATTTTTTTCAAGTTTTGAGAAATTGGCATTTGCTACGGAATAATTGTTTTTATTTTTTTTAAATACATTTGAGAGGCTCTTCGTTAATTTTTGACAGTAGCGTCAGCTTGTTTTTCTGGTTAGGCCTTTAAATCCCATTATTACCATATTGCCAAAAATTGGCCTTATTAAAAAA
Source organism: Pollenia labialis (assembly GCA_949318255.1). Classification (NCBI taxonomy): domain Eukaryota; kingdom Metazoa; phylum Arthropoda; class Insecta; order Diptera; family Polleniidae; genus Pollenia; species Pollenia labialis. The sequence goes on from OX439139.1 coordinate 147,003,870, forward strand.
AAATATATTTATTTAAAAAAAACATTTTGAAGAATACAAAATAAAATCGTAAAAAATGTGAAAAATTAGCACATCCTTATGCTAATTTCCAAGGCCCAGATTTTTATGCAAATGCATATTTGTTGTCGTCAGTCTGAGATCAACATAAATTTAATATCTTTTCGAATTAAGAAATTTTAAATAAAATGGCATGCATATATTGCATATGTTTGGTGCATTTTTTAAAAAACCAAACTTGTTTTATTTGCTTTTTTGCGATGCGATTTTATGGGAAAAAATATTTTGCAAAGCACATCGCGTGTTGTCGCATATTAGGAGAATTATCCTATAACAACAAGGTTTGAAAGTGGTTGAAATCAGTATTCTTTTATTCGCTTAGCTTGAGCTAAATATCGATCGCTTAAATGCCTTAGAGAATACAAAATTGAAAAATTTTTGCGATGAAATTAAAAGCTAAAATCGCGGCGAATTAAATTTTTATGGCAATGCCAAATTTAGCAATTCACGTTACAGTATTGGATTCGTAACTAAAAATCGCTTAATCAACTTTTTAGATTTTTAGCGAAAGAGATTTAGTTTTAGCGAATTACAGAATACGGCCACAGGTGTGTGTTATGCTGAAAATTTTGAACAATCCAAGGATGTGATGGACCGATGGTAATGCAGTATCGAAAAAACAACAAATAATTTGTATGTCTTCAAATAAAAGATTTATCTCTGAGACTATTGTAAAATTAAAGAAATTAAATCCATTGAGAAAGCAAATTAAATTAATTGATAATGTCATAAATAGAATGCATGCTATTAAGGGTAACTTAAGTAAACAAATTCGTATCAAACTTGATAAAGTTGTTACAAAAATGAAGGACACAAAACAATAATTATGGCATATTTAATGTTAATTTTTAAGAAAACAGCGTAGTGGAAAATGAATATATGAAAATTAGTATTGTTCTTAATTCATTTTGTATGAAGGTTCAAATATCTATTTTACCAGTGACTAATTTACATGATTGTTTTACTTTTTATTTTGTGTTTTATTTTAGTTTTATTTCTGCTTTTTTGTTGTTCCTTAGTTTCGTTAATGGGACTGAATTTTTAGGGTTTTAATGATATTTTTATTTATTTGAATGCTTTTTTTTATGATTATTAAATGTGTTAAGAAAATTTTCAAGTGCATATTTTTTAAATTTCTAGCATAAAGCATAAAGCTCGATTTTAACTGCATAAAAATCCTGGCCCTACTTATCCCTTTTTAACTTTCAAAACTTGAATTTTCCCAATAACACATGATTCTATCTAGAACCACGTTGTCCCAAATTCATGTGCCTCATCGTTGAGCAACAGAGTTCTGTCGGTTTTCCGAGACTCATTTTGTGCAAAAACTAATAAAGTAGCATGGATATTTTTAAAAGAATAAAAATATTTCAGGATTCAAAAACTGTTTTAAAGGTAATTGCAAACGGACTTAGTAAAGCGATTAGCAATATTCAACCACAGTTTTCTCAAAAGTACTGTTGTTGCCCGAAGGTTGCGATTTAATAGATTCATTTACTCGACAGGTTTTGGAATCATAGAGCACCATGAATTTAACACAGGCATTTTATATGTTTACTTTTGTTTTGACGGAGACATTTATTTAGCAGGCTATAGTAAAATGTTTTGGCCTAGTGTATACGTGAATCCATATCACATATCACACAAGAGCGGCATTAATTCATTTTTTTCCTGTTCGCCGATTTGGATAATTTTTTGGTATTTTGTTGTCAGATATTTGAATATTATGATTCCGTCATATAAGGCTGATATATTTATTATTTGTTTGGACAGGCAAACTCAAAGTTCATATATGTATGTTCGCTTGTTTAAAATGGCATGCAAATTTAAAGTATATTCAACCTTTTGGTACAATCACAGTAAACTTATCAATTGACTTTGAGTCGCGATATAAGCTTTGTGAACTTGCTGTGTTTGCTGTTTATTGTAATTTTAAACATATTTTGTGTTAACTTATATTTTTAGTAGCCCATTCTACAATTATAATATTAATTTTTTGAGAAAATTGGGTTGATGCATTAAAAATCAAGGAAGTTATGCTACTTTTTCCATAGAAGTTGTATGGGAAGTAGGCGGATATTTTTCAAATTTCACACAAATTACACAGTACAACAGCCAATCTGGGGGGTGAGAAATTCCAAGTCAGGGTGATTGTACTAGGTCAGTATAGTAAAACCCTCAAAGGGTTTGGCGTTCGTATGTGTCAGTTTTTTTTATGACATTTTAAATTTTTTCCTTATCTTGAGGTTATTTTGTTTAACATAACTCGAGAACCACTTGTCCGATTTTGCTAAAACAAACTCAAAAAAATTTAGAATTACAATTTCTTTAATCCGTTCATATAACGTTTTTATTTATAATCAACAGTTTTGCCGGTAAAAATAAATTTGTGGAGAAAAAAAAATATTATAATTATTTCGCCCTCGAAAGTATGCTAATAATTAGTTTAATTTATTTTCTTAAAAGTACATGAGAGCGTATACATATGTGTTTGTTTTTCTAATATTAATCATACGTTCAAAATAACGATTATTTAGGATTTTTTTAGTTTTTATAAAAAAATAAAATTTTAATTTTAAAATTAAATATTAATTAAATGGAACATATACATCAAGGCCCATCTATCAGGTCTGCTTTCTTGTAAAAAAACAAAAAACGATTCTTTTTTGTTGTCAAAAATTTTCTACCACATATACAAAGCAAAAGGAAAAAACGTGTATGTGTGGCATACCATAAACGTAAACAAACGTATACATGCACATGTAAGCAACATGTAAACAACTTTTGACAACTAAAAATAACATAAACAATGATCATCAGGCTTCTTGCACAGACCTTTTCAATGGGCCTTGATATACATCATTTCGAAAATATTATAGGGGAAGCAAAAATTTAATGCAAATAATTAATTTATAAATTTTTCATTAATAAACAATTAGTTAACTGTTAATAAGATCTTTAAGCGTTTATCATATTATCGCTTTTGTATGAACTTCAACCAATGTACTCCGACGTCTGGTGTTATTATGCTACTCAAGTAGCAAACGTTTTTAGATATTTTAATTGGCATGCTGTTTAGCAAAAATGTTGATTAAAGAACAGTGTTGAACCCCGATATTTTTTAATTCTATTTTTGTGTATTTCGCATAGAAAAAGAAAACTTTTTCATTTCAACCGCTTCATATAAATTTGATATGATTTTTGCTTAATGTTCAAATGTATATGACTTTATAAATTTAACATCGCTTTAATTGCGTTCAAAAATTGTTAAAAATATTAATTGCAAAAATATAAATGTATCTGTATAGCAAACATACAGTTATGAACAGCAATTAGTGTGCTTCGGTTTTTTAATTTCCTTTGGAATCGGTTTGTTTTTTTCACTTTTGAAATTTATCGTTTTTGTAGTTGGTTTTTTATTAAAAAAAAAAGTATTAATTAATCCTTTTTTAACAATTCATTGTAATTTTTTGTAAAATACAAATAGCCAACAATTAATTATAACATTTATAAGAATAATAAAGTCCAATGAATTCCACTAGATGAAACATTTACACACTTAAATGTTCACTCACTGGTACAAGCGAGCCACTCACTTATACAATGTTTTTTTTGTTATGTATTTTTTGTTCATAATTTTTTTTTTAAATTCAATGTAAACTTCTGTTAAAGTTAAATATACAAATTTTTTAATTGTATTCCAATGTATTGTTTAAGTGAGAGTTTAAGAGCGTGTGTTAGTGTTAACTTTTCGTTGCTGCTGCTGTAATGGTTTACCATGGCGTATAATTAACACATTTTTTCACGCCTAAAAGCAGCCAATGACAAGTGTAAATTTTCGTTTATAGTTAAAATATTTTTTGGTTTTCTTCGTTTTATCGTTTTGTATGAATCCAACTGCTGGAGGTTGGAGGAGAGAGATGAGTCAAATACGTTAAGGAAATTGAAAAGCTTGTTTTTGAATAAATCAATTTGATTATTCAGCCTATAGAGAAAACCAGAGTGAGTTCCAAAACACCATAATACTCTGCAGTAGAATTAAAAAAATGTAGCAGCATCAGTTGCACTATAAAGTTATATATTTATTTAAACAAGCGAGTTACATACTTTGCAACTGACGTTTTGAAACTCATCTTTAACTGTCTAACAAAAATTTTATATACGAATTGAATGTAGCCAATTTAATTTCTTTTAATTCCACAGAACTTTAAGCAGTACAAAGTTGTCAAATACACAGATTTATTCAAATCTATTGTGTATAATTTTGTTAAAAATTTCGTTCAAATGTGTTGTCTGAAAAAAATTTTACTTTTCTGCCTTTTTACTGTTTAATTAATAAAAATGTTGTTATAAATTCGTTTAAGAAAAAAATCAAGATTCATCGTATGTGGTAAAAATTGAAACAGTTTTCAACAAATGTTGCATCGTCTGTCGGCAAATTATGAATTTTCAACGCCATATGAAATTTAGTACCAGTCGTACACAAAATAATCTATCAACCATCACTATTAGTGAAAAGGAAACTGGCCGCAATGGGTTCTGCCACTTTCGATGGTTCTTTTTAGTGAAATTTCCAGGCATTACAACGGATTTTTAGTTTTAAGTGAGGCATATGTGCACTATCTGCCATTTTTACCTTAACTAATCTAAGAATTCTTCAAATTCTCGCCACGGCTTCGGTGGCATACCTCTATCCGATGGTCGTTATTTTTAATGACTCTGAGACATTACCCTGCGGGAAATTTGTGTCAATTGGTTCAACAGACTTGTGAAAATAAGACATGTACAAAAAGAAAGGACTAATGAACATTGAAAGAAGAAACAATCCCTTAACTGGTTTATGAAGAACAAATATGTAGAAAAAGTAATGAATTACGGTACAGTCTTCAACGGTGCTGTGACACATTTTATTGTACTTTCTAAAATTTGGTGATTGAATTTATTTTTAGGACTTGTTTTATTGAAATAATACTACATTGTATTGAGATAATACTACATTTTAGTAACTGACACTAATCACGTTCATTGAAAATAGATCTGTAACTTGTCAAATGATTTCAATTGACCCCTCTAATGACAACCCCATGTACAAGTGATAGGCCTTATTCATATAAAGTGTTAGAACTAGAACCGGTGTCTACCACCAAAGACCTATTACTTTGGTGTAAGTTCGCTTCCCTCTAGGGTACCGACTTATCGGATCCTTTAACTCTTGAATTGTTCTTTGCTTATTGACGCACAATTTTTCTTTTGAATATCCCCAAAGAAAGAAGTCCAACTGTGTCAAATCACCTGATCGTGACGGCCAATTAACATCGCCACGAAGTGAAATTGAATTTCTTGCTCAAAAGAGCAATTGTTTCGTTCGCTGTGTGGCAAGTGGTACCGTCCGATAGCGAACACCATTCACAGTAGCTTCTTGGCCGACCTCATTTTCGTAGAAGTACGACCCGATGACGCCGCCACTCGTGGATTCTCATTTGCCAAAATGCGGCAATTCTGCTTGTTAACGAATCCACTGAGGTGAAAGTGTGCCTCACAAAGTTGCCGAAAAGCATTTTGATTTGATCGCCAATTTTTGTAAAAAGCTAAACAGTATTGACGCGCTGCTCAATTGTGTACATCTTCATGGTTGAATTTTTCAAACACTGAAACAAGGAAATGTCAAATTGAGTTGGCCAATAAACTTGGCGTTAAGGTGTTACTCACAATTAACTTCTTGCTTTATGATTAGACCACTCTTAATATTGAAGTTTCAATAATGCATTTTACATTTAAAGATCGTAAAAGAATTTTACGTATTTCGAAAATCTCCTACGGAAGATTAAAAGAACAATAATGCATTGTATATAAATTTTTTGCATGGCTATAGAAAATTTTACTCTTATTCGGCTAGAGAAAGTCCTTGCGATATACACACCGAAGTGGTCTTTGCATAACATGTGTCTGTCTGTTTTGTTAAATTAAAAATAAAATGTTTTTCATGTTTAATGCAATACATCATGTTAACAAACATTAAAAAAACTCATACACACCCACAAATAAATACACAAATGTACATACACTTTAACAATTTTACAAAGTGAATTTCCATTATTTCTACAGCCTAAAATCATGCAACATAAAAATTAAATTTAGTACCAACTAAAGACCAGTTTATGTGCTAAGAATACAGATAGATTCTCGGACAGTCACCGAAACCGTTAGAGACAGATTGCACAACCACATGCAGATCATCAATTGTTTTTAAATAGAATTATCAACAAAACTTTAGAAAAAAAGTGAAAAAGGAAAAAATCAAAACTAAATCCATTTAAATCGTTTTAGGTTATAAATTAAATTCATTTACAAATTTTAAGCTGCATGTGTGCATGCATATAGAAGGCTATCTGTGAGTCTGTCTATGTTGTTGCTGCACATCGAATGAAAAATGTGATGTGAATTTTTATTTTTATTGAAATTCAATTTTTGTTTAGCTAATTTTTGCCTAAATACATAGAAACCGCACGAAAATAAACAAACAACATTTATTATACTTGTTTTAGTTTTTCTTTGCTCGTGTATTTATTTTCTAATTTCCAACTGGTTTTAATATTTATAGTTCAATGTTCTACATTTTATCTTGTTAAAGTTCATATGCACCGACTACTGCATAAATAAAGAGAGAGAGAGAGAGAGACAAAATATTGTTTAGCAGTCACATGATAAATTTGGGATTATGCATTTATCGGTGAAAGTTCAGTATGTGGTCAAAAGAATAAGGATAGTAGTAGTAGTGAAGATAAAAATTGGATTTAACAGACAAAACGTCAGTTCTCATATCCTGGAAATCAAGTTTACGATTCATAGTTGTTGAATGTTTAACTAAAAAGCAATTACATCAATAATTTCTACAAAATCGGAGAAGTTTTGTTTGCAGCAACAAACTTTTTATACCCTCTACTACGAGTGGTGAATTAGAGTGTACTAAGATTTTAACTCCGTATAAAACTTTTTTAATATTCACCATAAAGTTTAAATATTCTGGGTTCTTGGGCGATTTAGCCATGTCCGTCTCTCTGTCTGTTAAAAAAAGGCTTACTTTCGAAAGACTCAACTGAAGAGAACATTTTAATAAAATCATTTTTTTAATTTAATGTTGACAGTTAATTTGTTGGTTTCAAATACTTCTGCAGTCATGAAAATACTTTTAGTTTTTCTTTATTACAGTTGAATAGTAATCATAACATCTCCCACCCATTGTAGTTGCTTAAAGCGCTCGTATATTTTAATGCATTTCGTTTGGTGAATTTTATAAAATTTTCTGGTTTTTGTTGTTCTAATGAATTGTAATGTCATTGCATTGTCATTTTAATAAACAAATCAGGGTTCTTATTATGATTTAAAAACACATACCAAATAATTGCCAGAAAAATTGAATTAAATGGAAAATAAATACAAAATGCAAAACCACTCATACATACATAATTGATAAGTAAATTATTTAACTATTTGGCTCTAATTATGTAGTTTGTAAAATTGAATAAAACTTGATATAAAAGCCGTATTTTGAAAAAATATTTTAGAAATTTAATGATAATATGAATAGTTTAGAGGAATTGCAAAATTATGATTTGATTATGTGATTGGCAAATTTGAAAATTTGTTGGTGAAATTAATTTAAATTATAAATATTAAGAGGGGTATAATAAATATAAATTTTTTTTTGTAGAATAAAATTAGTTTGAAAAGGAAAAGACTTTTGCATTTACCAAGAATTTCTGAAAAATTTTCAGTTCAATAAAAATCTGTTATGGAAGCAAGATACAAATTAAATTTTATACTTTTGGGACTTTTGATCGTTTTTTTTGAGGCATCAACCAAAATTTTGGATTTTGGTATCACCAGTTACGAGTCGCGTATTCTTTTTAGTTAGTTTTGCAATCATCAGCAGAAGGAAAGATTTTTTAAAATCAGTTTTTAACTTTTTGAGTCTGTAATTGTAGAATTTCCGATATTTATTAAATACAATTTTAAGGAGTTTAATTATATATGGTTTCATACAAAGCAGATAGATATAAAACATATTTATTTCCATAACTTTTTCATCACCAGGCTTAACTTGAAGTAAATATCTTGACAATGTTGCTATTGGGTCAAAATTAAGCAGAAGTATGATTCATACATGTTCAACCAAAACGCGCATTGTTAATCTACATATATATATATAAAAGAAAGTGGCGTTTGTTACTACGTTTACAACCAATTCGGAATGGTCTCTGACCAAGTAAGAAGAATAGCAAAAAATCTAAAATAGGTGGCGCCATTGAAAATTACTCAGTATGAATTAAATCGTAAACTCTGCATTTGACGATGCTATGATCTTTAGCAAAGTTGTTGAGCTTGAGCCGGCGGAGGTTTGTAAGTTGATATGACTGATATCAGACAGGTGGCGCCACTGAAAATGACTCGAATTTAGTTAAATCATAAACTGTGCATTTGATCATACTATGATCTTTAGCACAGCTTTACAAAGGTTTCTAGGTTGGTATGAACAATTTCCGACAAGAAGTGCCATTGAAAAGCTATAAAGCTATAAAATTGATCATGCTTTGATCTGTATCAAAGCACAGAAAAAATAGAAAATCGACTTTAATTAAACAATTGGTTTAGACAATTAAACATTTAACTAATTTTGCCCCTGCAAAGGAATTGATCATATCAATTAACGGATTTGTATTTTCGAGTCATGGGACACAAATTTAGTCAATCAAAAAATTAATTGCAAAAATACAGCAAATATACACAAACATTTAATTTTATGGGTTTTGATTAAAAAAATTAATTGCAGCAAACAAAAAATTAATTGAATAATTAATGTATACCAATTCATTATTTAATTGAATAATTTTTTGCAAAAAATTTTTCTGTGAGTAGTTGTGCATGAGCCGACGGAGGTTTTTCTTAAAATTTGGAATGCAGACACTGAAGTATCAAAAGGATCTTTAAGATATTGGAAATTCCAACAATTAGGGTGTAAAATAGGGCAAAAAGGGTAAGAGCTCCCTCTACCCGTGTCTTCTTTATTAATTATCCGATGATAGTTTTAAGTCTTGAAGGAACTAAAGGATATAAATTTCAACATTAACGGCGTAAAATAAAGCAAAAAGGGTAAAAGCACCCCCTCCTATACCTTTTCAATTAATTAACTGATTCTTTTGAAAAGTTTATGTATTTTTTTAAAAAAATTTTTTCTCCGGTTATTTTCTTCGGCTATGGAATATTACACGATTAGTCGTTAAAAAATTTATAAAAAACGTTATCGAAGCTGCCTTTTTAAATGGTAAATTGATTATCTCTGTTTGACGAGAGTTCCACTCTCATAAATTGCAAAATTATAAACTGCAATTTATGTGAATATTTTAGGGACATATTTCTAGTGCTGATACTTTGTAATGAATCACATACGCAAAGAATGTCGTAAGCGTTAGTTTGAAATAATGTCGGTCATGTTGACGTGGATACACTTTGACAAAGGACAGCATGCAAGACAATGTCGCTCATATTGTCGTGTATAGGTGTTGATATAAGACATCTTACAAGAAAATGTCGGTCATGTTTTCGTGGATAGGCTTTGATTAAAGACAAGTTGAAAGATAATGTCGGTCATGTCGTCGCTTAAAAACTTCTTTAGAAGACAGTGCACAAGACAATGTCGAGTATTTTGGCGTCCACGACATTTTCCCAAAATTGTCTTCCAGAAATCCTAAGTGATAGGGGACATGTCGTGCATAAATCATTGACACCAATGTCGTCGAAGGCAGTTTTTCCAACTGGGTATATATTTATTAAAGCTATAAGTGTGTTTGAACAAGTATATACATTTTTTTTTGCATGACCGGACGAAGCAATCATGTATTTCTGGTTCCCTGAGCAGGTCTATTTCAGCGATATGGTTGCAGGTGAAAATAATATGGCTCAAGTAACAATAATTTTTTTCGAAAAATTTCCTTTTAAGATAGATTTTTTAGCGGCGTCCATTACGAATAAATTGTTCTTTGCGTAATTGGTAATCAATTAATTCGCTGCAAACTTTTTACTGTAAAATGTTTCTACAGGGTGAGCCAACTTTGAGTGAATGATTGGCATATTGTGGCCGTTGTGATGCATCATAAGCAATAATTATTGGGCCAATTACACTTTATATGAAGACGTCCCAAGATCAAGTTTAAGAATGTGCCGAAGCGATATTCTGGTGATTCCAAATTGCATGGTTTGTAAACGAGTTTACTTTCTCGTACATCATCCACAGCAATAGTTCTTCGTGGTTCATTTCCTATTGAACCATGTTTTTTAAAGCGGGTTATTAAGTTTTTATTAAAATTACGCTGAAATCTGTTGCAGTATTAAAATGTTGACGGTATTTGCTGTAACGCTTGATCATTCGGAAGCTTTCAAAATTGTTTCATCTTCTTTTGAATAAGACGATACATTATTAAATATCATTTAATTGTTTATTACTGCATAAAAACAATTAAAAATTTTAAAATCAAAGTAATTTTTGGGAATAAAAAATTTTCAATTAAAAGATTTAGTTTGTCTGTCGTGCTTATTTTGTATTCCCAAAAATCACTTTGATAATAAACTGGCAAGTGCACGGCCTAAAAAACTGTACTGGCAACTTGCTTTATTTTTTGATTTCTTGCAAAAACAATAAAGCAGGTTGTTTTTGTTTTTATTTTGTTTTTTCTTACAATACTTACAACTAAAATTAAAGTTGGGAGAATTCCAACCAATTGAAGTGGGGAATGTAAGAAAAGATAAACTAACTATTGTTGTTTTTGTTTTAGCTATGGTATTGTCACAAGTAAAACTTTTGCTTATAATTCTTGTTCGCTTAACTTTTTTGTTTGTATAATATCTTAAGTTTTTTAAAATCTGGGAATGAAGATTGAAGTGATGATCTGGCTTAAGCAACCAGTGAAATGTGCTCAACAATAAATTTCAGTGTATTTATCAGAAATAAAAGTTAGGAATTTAGCACGTCATGAGGAAATCTAATTAAGAATAAATTTTGTATTCCCAAAAACAAACTTTGATAAATGCAAATGTAACTTCAAAAATGTCTCCTCTTGAAATTCCTGGAAATTTTACAAATATAATTTTCGGAAAATTTATTTCCTTATTACTGGGATCTATGATTAACATAAACATAATTTGCATCTAGTTGAATCATTAGAGTGAGAAATTTTTTTTTAATAATTTTTTTTTGCAATAAATTTTTATGCTTATGTCCCACTGTTAATTGCATTGTCTCTGTTGTGCTGTTCACCGCAAAAACAACAATTATAGTTAGTGTTTAATGCTTATGATGAAATTATTATTTTAAACTATAAAAAAAAATATGAGTAGAGTTTTAATTCAGGAAAACTTTTTTAAGAGTTCTCTGAAATTTTAAGTTAGGATATTTCGCGAAAATCTCTGCAATATTTTTGACTTTAATTTTTGCTTTAGTTAAACTACATAACATATTTATACAATCCCGATAATCGAAAAGTCAAGGGAATTAGAAACCCTTGTTATCAGTTTGTATTTTTAATACTAAATGAAACCCAAAACCACTAAAATAATAAACATAATTTATCTATTAATCATGTTCGTATGGTCTCATTATACAATTCAGTGTGTAATTTTTTTACATTTAAATTTTTTTTGTTACGCACTGTTTATCAGTAGATTGTGTGGAAGTGGTCACTGCTTCTAATAATCCCTTTGAGGTCAGACTTTTATTGTTTTGTTAACTGGACGTTGTCATGGTTAACAGTAAAAAGTAAATATATTTTACGCTTTATTTTTAACCTTTTAAACGATGTTCCTTTTTAACTGAAAATGTATTTGTTTGTGTGTGTATGTGTATTAATTTTGTTTGTATGTACCCAGCAAAAACATACATTACAAAGTTATGAGTTAAAAAACGCTTTTTAATTTAACTTTACTTAATAATGAAAAATTTAACAACCCTGCATTTAGGACGTATTCCTACACTATAAACCAAAGAACGATATTATTGCAAAAACGATATGATATTTTCATGGAAAAACGATAAGGAAAGGTACAATTTAAATACTACAAGATCGATATCATATATTATAGTTTATATCACCAAAACGATATCGTTTTTACTAAAATTTTTAATTTAAAATACATATCAAAATCAATTAAGTATTAAAATTTTTCATATTCAAATCGAATACCAATTGTTCTTCATTTATAACAAATAAAAAAAAACAAATTGTTTAAACAAACGTTTAAAATCAATTTGTATTAGATTTGAATAAAGTGATTTACACCGAAAAACCGAAATACCTTTTTGAAAAAATAAGATTTGCGAGATCACCAAGGGGTAAAAGCATAATATTTCCGAAATTTCGATGCATAGTTTCCGAATGGCAATTTTTCATTTACGCAATTCGTCTTTGGAATTCTCTTCCTTATCACCAGGGTATTCCTTTTTAAATATTTTGCCTAATTTATTTTGTCAAAATTTTTAATGTTAAAATTCTTTATGTTTAAGTTTTCTATGTTAAAATTTTTTTTATATTAAAATGTTATGTTTTATGTAATTTGGAATCTAATTTGTACACATACAAAATCCTGCACTGTAATTATAAGACTTAGTTCTGTTGTGCAGGAAATCATTAATAAATAAATAAATAAATAAATAAATAAACCTTAGATGCATTTTATTATTTATGAATTAATTATAAATTTCATTAATCAACTCATAAACAAGTACGTAAATATCAGATTATATGACAGCCGTTACTAAACAACTTCTAGCTAATGCAGTTGGTATGAAGGACTACTGACAAGTAATTTATTCAGTAAGTGCAAGCCATTACCAAGTTTTTTCTGGGTCTGTATTATAAAGGATTTTCTACAGAATTTATTGCAAAGATTCCATAAAACAAGTACATTGAGGTTAAGTTAAAAGTTCAATAAGTTAAAAGTTAAAAAAGCGATATTGACATGAAAATGGTTATGAAAGAGAGGATTTTAGGAGCACAATTGGGTCGTACGTCGTAAGAACGTAAGAGGTAAATTTCTAAAAACAGTCTGCATTTAATCACAATTCCCTCGTAAACGTATTTGTACGCTTTTGAAAATAATATTAGAAAATTCCAAATTAATTTAAATTGTTATTAATGATACCCTTCACCGAAGGTTTCCATTTGTCCACGTGTAAGATAAAACTTTTGTTATATATTTATTAGGGCGTTCAATTAATCGGGCTTTATTTTTGTTAGATTAAACGATTAATCGATATTTGGTATTTTTAATTTATTCGATTAAACGAATAAAATTTTAAAATTAATCGATTAATCGAATAATTCTAAATCCACAAATTTTATTAATTAAGATATTTTTTCGATAATTTTAGAACAAAAGTACTTGAGTAAATTAACATTCTTTTTTAAATAAAACTTGTCAATGTTGCTCCAAATTGTTGCTTCAGTTTCAGATTGCTTCTGCAAATAATTTCCTCTAGAGAATCGATCAAAGTATCTTGTTTAAAATATTTATTCATTGGACCACTTTGAGCCCCCTTTGATTTTATTGGTGGAGCATCTTCTTCAAGAACTATGTTATAGTCACTGTGTAAGTGGTAAATTAGTGAAGGTTCTGAAGAGCATTTATGTTAAATACATTTTTGGACACCTGTTACATTTAGCTTTATTAGATTTATCCTTCGTACAATATTTTTAATTTTTAAACCAAACTCATTCTAAAAAGAGACACGCATGAACTTATTTGTTAAAAAATACGGACGTGTTCTAGAAATCGAAATAAAGTGTATTTAAAACCGAACAAATATAAAAAACGACCCTCTAATGAAAGTTCATAAAAATATTTCATTTTATCTACTCCATTCTTTAAGTATCTATTTATTTTGCAAGAACAATACTTAAAACCACGAAAAACAACGTTAATTTTGTAAATAGTTATTGAATTTAAATTATCAGTCGATTTCAATTTCACTTCAATTTAATTTATAGAATAATCTTTAGGTTAACAAACCTTTTCCTTTTTTTTCTTCTGTGAAATTATTTATTAAATTGTGTTAAAAAATGTATCAAAAAGCAATAACAAAAAAACTCACTAAACATGACTTTTTTTTTTAATTCCAACGGACACACACATTTGGTTGGTTTATTCGACTTAAAACTTTATAAAGATTTAACAGAATTAGTATATTTTATTATTATTTGATTAATCGTTCGATTAATCGAATGAACACCCTAATTTTTGTACCACATATGGTACTAAAAGAGCAACAAATCACAACTGCATCTTATCTATGTCTTAAATCCCATGTTGTTTTTGTTGTTTTTATAACTATCACTGAAAGTATAGACACGTATAGAAAGTTATCATGAATGGTTATGAGTAATATGTTATCAGTTATTACTTTTCGGTCAACAATACTCAAATTGATGTTTGCGGTAATCATTAAAATGTTTACAGTAACTATAATTTAATATTAAATAAAAATAAGAATTATTTGTGTACGACAACAATATATTGCTACAATAAACATAGTGTAGTTACCGTAACCGTGCTCAACCATATTTTTTCTCTACGTGTACAGAGACATTATAGATTTCTTTATATCCGGAGAACGCCAATAGCCAAAGTTTTCGAAATAGCTAGAGAAGTGGGCGTGGCACAAAATAGATTTATTTATATCAAAAAAATGCTATTTGTATAACTTTTTGTTCTCAACGCACCATGGTGAAGGGTATATAAGATTCGCCATAGCCGAATATGGCACTCTTACTGGTCTTTAACTTTTATTTTGTTTTCAAATATTTTGATTAAAAACACAAAAATATTTTTATATAAAATTGTAAAATGTAATTAGATCTAAGTCGAAGTAAGAAGAAGTTACACTTTAAGGTTTGCGCCAACTATTGTGTGCTGTTGTTTAAAATTTTATACTATTTAATTTGACAACATACATATCAACGATACTACGTTCAGACGGTGCAGTTGTGTTCCTACGGTTATTTCAAAAAATATTAAAACCAATGTATTATAAATGGCAATAGATACAAACAATATCCCGTAATTCGTCAAGAATAAGTTTCATTTTAGATGAAATTGATAAAATTTTATAAAAGTTGGTCCTAAAATGTTAAAAAAAATCGGGAAAAAATACTTAAATTGGTAAAACTATGTTTTCGCTAGATATCACAATATTCTATTTAATAAGAGGCGGCCGAAATTTGGCATAGAAAATGTCTTTAAATGAATAGGTCAACTGCAATTATATTAAAGTTGCCACAAATAATTAAATGGTTATGGTGAATTATTTCTTTTAAAGAGCGATTTTTTTAACCAAAGGTTGGCTTAAGCTACTTTTGCAATGTGTACAATAGTTTTTACATTTTTCTAAATCGTTTTTACATGAACAAAGCCAAAACAAATACTTTTTAAATGATAAGGAGTTTGCTTAATGAAAAAACCTCTGAACATCACGTATCTTTCTTAACCATCTGTGTGTTCTCTCAGAAACATCTATCATAAATATTTTTTGTTGATGAATGTTGAACATTCAGCTAAGCCTTCTAAATTTTCATAATAAAATTTAATGATCTAAATAAGTTTCCTAGTTTTTCATTTAAGAAATGTTTTGGATTTGAGTTGTTTTCATTTTGTTACCAAATTCATTGACCTTTGTGTTAAAAAGGCAAAACAAACTCAAGTTGCTTCCGATTAATTAACTGTTAACTTTGTTCTTTATTACATTATCTATCATAGTTAAATGTAAAAGCAAAAAAACTAAGTCAAATCAAAGAAAAAACAAAAAAAAGAAGTAGAAACCAGTGACAAGTTCATATTCGACCGTGCCGAATCTATGAGACCCAGTATCATTTGTTCAAATTAAATAATGGAAAACAGTCAGTTTAAAATTATTTAAGATAAATCCCAATAAAAATGGAGCTTCCAACGAAGCAGGTTTGTAAGGGAGAAACCTAAACGTTTCGCTTACCATTACGCTGACGGAAGACATGAATTTTATATGGCGAGTTCCCACTTTGAAGCAATACATTTTTGACACATAAAGCGCGTTATTTAGCGCATATAAAAATTGTTGTGTGTAACGATCGACCTTAAACACAAAATGCCGTAGCACTTGAAATATTATTTTTTTTGTATAAAAGTTGCTGAGAGTTCTTTCACTTACTTTACTGCATTTTTGTATGTCTTATTTCGTAGCGCATAATTGTGCGCTTATTTTTTTAAATGTACCATTAGTGCTTCGCAAAATGAAAAAAAATTTTTATTGGGATATTTAAATAAAAAAAATTTCCAAATTGACGCTAAACTATTTACATATACGTATGAGTAATATTTTCTTATGACATTTATATTACGTGACGGTACCTTTAGGCAGTGTTTAATAGTCATAAGTAGAGATGAGGTTTCCATTCAAATGCATGTTTCTTGTCGATAGTCTAAGAACGATGCCGACCGAAAATCTTTCCGAATCACTAAATTTGCGTCAAAAGGGCATCGATTTGTTTTTGCATATTGTTGCACATCTTGGTGAAAATGCATATTTTTTGCATATTTAGATTTTTAATACATATTTTTGCATATTTTGTAATTTTTGAGTGATTTTTTTTATTTATTTTATTATAAAAAAAGTTATTAAAACAATTGGTAGATGCTTCAGAATTCTGTTCAAAAACTTTGAGTTATTTAAGAATGTTAGAAGTGCTTGTAGATACTGATAATTATGCAATTAAAAATGTAAAAGAAATATTAAATTAATCAAGTTAAATGTTGAATATAATAAAGTAACCTATGAAAGGAAATAATTCCCAGTTTCTAATAAATAATATAAATAAATTTAAATAACATCAGCAGTCAATTATCATTTGTATTTTTCAATTGCGAATATATTGGTGAAACAATAATTTATAAGGAGAGATTTAGTTTACTTAATAATAAAGTCAAGTTAATTAATATTGATAAGGAAAAAAGTCCTACGATTTAAAAAAAATCAAAAACGTTTTGCGAAATTTTTAAAATGCATTGGCATTCTTCAAGTACAATACAAAGTTTTACATTTAATAAAACAGTACTCACTTATTTAAACAAACAAAATTTTAAAATAGGTATTTAACTCCAAATTTTGACATTTTAATCAGGCTAAAGTTCATCAAATTTAATTTTCATTAAATAATTTCTATGAAGAAAGGAATTTTAGAACATGAAAAAAAGTAAAATTTTATAGATCATTTTTCATTCTTGACTGCCGCGGGGCTCGAACGCGGGCTTTGACAGACAGGTTACCCTTACATGTTTCAATCGTAACCGTTATCGTTAGTTATTTAAGTTTTTTTTAAGATATTTGAATAAATTTTTTATATTTATATTTTTGTTTTTAATCAAATTAAAAAACAATTTTGTATGGAAATTTTTCAAGTTTTTTTTTGTGCATATTTTTTATTTTTTTGTGCATATTTTGGATTTTTTAGTGCATGCAAATCTCATCCCTAGTCATAAGATATTGTTATTTCTTCTACTACCATAATTCTTCATTGCCCAATCACAAACTGTTGATTTCACTTCTGATTCTTAAAATGAACACAGTCGCACTCAAGGCAAAAGCTATACACGAAAAGTCATACACAACAGAGACTTCAGCAGTCGACATGTTCGAAAGTGTTTGGCTAGTCTGACTAAGACTTTAAGTAAATTTCGAAGTTTAAATTTGAGAAAAACATCCAAATTTCGTGGATGTACGATCATTCCGATTAAGAATTCTTGCTCGTTTTTAATTTTTTAAATACCCGAGGCGCCTTATTTTGGAAACCTATGGTGACCCTCCGAATATGTCTATAAACCACTAGTCCAAAACCTTAACTCGAATACATATCTGTAAATGACATCTGCAACATCAAAAGGAAAAAACATTCAACCTTGTAGGAAAAAGAATGACACAAACAGCTATCGTCCGAAAGCCGCCAAATCGAAAACCAATGTATGCTAATAGCCGCAAAAAAGGAAATAATAGCAACACAAAAGGTTGCTGAAAGGCACACAATTGCGAAGAAATACTTGACGACGACAAGTGATATTTTTCATGCAAAACAAACACAACAAGAATTTGTTTTTGGTTTCTATACAATAAAAGAATCAAATCAACGTCACAATTTGTGTGCGAATACGGTATTTGTATGAAAAGTAAAACACACACATACATATGTCGTGTTGTACCCTGCAAATCATAGGACCAGTTCAAACACACGTGTAAAGAGTAGCCCACAAGGGACTAGGACTGGTCAAAAAGTAACCCAAACGTATGGAAAAAACATGGTCTATTTAACATTACGATGCCCTAGGCCTGCCCTATATAACCCATCTTTGGACTACAAAGGAGTAGTTTTAAAACTACTCCATTGTGTACACAAGAGGATTAGTTTTAAATTCGTTTAAAAACGAAAACATGTCGTTAAAAAACGAAGACATGTCGTCTCACTACAAAAACTTTTTAACAATGACATGGTCCATGCTTGCATTACATCGGACCAGTCCATGGAGTAGTCAATTTAATAAAAATGGATCAGGTGGTCCAATAATAATATTTGCAGGGTAGTCATGCAAACTCTCGAGCAACAACAGCATTACTGAAGAAAGGCAAACATTTATTTTTCCTCTACACCATGAGTGAATTATACATAAGTAAAAAAAAACCATGTTGCTTGTAAACTGATCAGTATTTTATCGTTGTAATTTGCCCTTTTGCAGAGCTAAAGGCTCTGCTCAGGCTGCTTTTAGCACACATTTCAGCTGCCTTTCATTTTATTGAATCGGCTTTTTGTTATTACCAGCCAGAGAAGAATTTTTGTTCTTTGAATTTTAGATTTTTTTTGGTCAGTCTTTTTAAACTAGCTCTTCTTTTAGGAAAAATTAAAAAAGCAAAAGGCGAAATAATTTTTTTTTAACTTTTGCTTTTTAGGTGGTTGTCCATTGTTGTCGCTGGCTGGTAAAAAAGCAATTGTCAAAAAATAAAAATATACAAAATAGGACATTTGCTTTTTTGCACAAATGAAAAACAAAACATTGTGCAACAAAATTCACAGTGCAACAAAATTCGGGTCATCGAGGCCAGCCTCAATACTTGCACCGCGAAATGAAACTAGACTATTGGTAGAGCAAATCTGCTAAAGGGTCGCCGTAAATTTCTAAAAAAAAACACGCTCCATTAAGGCACATTTCCGTCGTAACCGCATTTTGCTTTCTTTTGAAAATAATTTTAGAAAATTTTAAATTTATTCAAATTGTTACTAATTTTTATTCCTTTTAATTTATTTTAAAAATTCAACTAGAAAACATAAAACATACACCGCGGCGTATAAAATATAACTAACTACTCCTTCGTATAAAAAATTATACGTTTTAGTTTGGCAACGTATCTACGCCGTTCGCTTTTACGTTCAAGCGGTGCAATTGTGTTTCTACACTCACAATATTCTGTACGTAAAATTAACTGAAATTGGAATATAAAATTAATGAGAACCCGATCGACATGTATTTCATTTATTTTTAACTAAAAGTTCATTTAATTTTTAGAATTATAAGACGTTACCGATATGGTTTTCGCAATTATTTTATTTTACAAATTCGATGTATTTAACTAAATAATTTTTTACAAATAGTGTTTGGGAATTTTTTGACAAAACAAGCAAATCGTTTATTATAGGAAATATATATATAAAATAACTGAAAATTCTTTTGTTTTGTACGGAATTCTTAGTTGAATTTTTGACAGTAAAAATGTATGAACTTTTCCTTATTTTAAATTACATTTTCATTTAATTATACTTTCAGAAGACTTATCAACGGACAATATTAAATGCAACTGAAATTCCTTATTAATGAGCACTCAGTTTTTTGAATAAATGTTAGAATCAGTTAAAGATAAACTGGCCTGAAATTTTAAATGTTTATTTATTTAAAAATGAATGAACGAATAAACTACAGTAGAAAACCAGTTAAAGTTTTCATGCTCAAGTACAAACATTCAGTCGATAGTTATATCGATAGTGAAATCTGAACTTACAATAAATATCGATAGTACCCCAGCACTAATTCTAGTTAAGATTGTAATGGAAATTCTTGGAATACAAAATGTGTTTTTTTTTTAAATAAATTGTTTGTTCTCTTAAAAAGGCATATTTTATGGATTCTATTTAATGTAACATTTAAAGTGTTCGTATTTTATTTGAAAGGTGTTGTTTATTTGTTTGATCAAAATAAAAAATTTTTCAATCTGTTTGTATTTTCCGTTTCTTTTAACTTAATGCCGATTTAATAATTAAGTTATATCCTTCACCACAAGTGGAAAAGGTATATAAATATTGATATAAGGCCCTTTAAAGTGTATATATTCTGGATCCTAATGGGTAGCAAAGTTGATTAAATTATGTCTGTCTGTCCATGTTTATATTTCAATGGATTTTCCGAACACAAAAGATGTGGCCCTAAAAGTTCTGGATCCTAATGGGTAGCAAAGTTGATTAAATTCTGTCTGTCTGTCCATGTTTATATTTCAATGGATTTTCCGAACACCCCAGATGTGATGGGAAGTTTCTGGTACATTGCGAATTGTCAAATAACTCTCGATGGTAACTGTTCGTCGAATCAAAGAAGCTCTTTATCATTTGATCTGATAACATTTTTTATGTGTATTGAAATTACGCTCTTTTTCCAACAATAAAAGCTTTAAAAAAAAAATTAATTTGAAAACACAAAATAGTGGTAAAATTCGTATCAAATTTCGAAAGAGAAGAAAAACTGTTTATTGTTGATGATTTTGTTTAAACTTTTATATTGTTACAAATATAACTGTTTCTGTAATTCTTATACGCTTAACAGTATTATTTGGTTTAATATCTTAAGTTTTTCTAAAATCTTTATGGATGAAGTTTCCTGATGATAAATTTCATGTGTTTTTATCAATAATAAAAACTGGGAATTGAGCACGAATAACAAAATCATTTAAAAGAGAAGAAAAACTTTTATTTCTTATGTTTTATTTTAATAAAATTCATACTTGAATTTTTTTTTTCTTTAAAAATCGTAGCGCTAAAATTCGTCGATTCGATGAAGAGTATCCTTAATGTACTAAAATGAAGAGTAACCTTCCAGGGTTAAAATTGAATCATATAGTTTTTTTAGAAGCAACCTGTTCAATTCATCCCAAAAGAATGCATGTGATTCCAAAATGAGCTGTTTGAATGGCCTACGGTAGAAATCAATGAAAGTAACTCGAGTTCCTCGGTTCTAAATTTTACTGAACTATACTTAATCCTTTATGTTAAAATAAATTTCAATAAAATTATACAACAAATCCACAATCCAATATTAATGTATTTAATAAAAATAATTTTTCAAAGCATTTGGCAGTTTTGTTTATGAAAATCCTATTGTCAGTCACTTTAGACAGGTGTTTGTTTTAACGTAGAAAATAATTAATTAAAAATAAATGAATTATTAAAAATTTTCAGCTCGAAAAGCCTAAACATTGTCACAAAAGTTGAAGCGACAAAAAGTTCAAAAGGGAATGTAAACAGTGGTTTTTTATATCCCAAAAATTTCCTTTTTGTGGCAAAAGGGTTTTCATAAATAACCCGTTCGAATACTAAAAGTATGCTTTTAGTTTACCCATTAATTAATTGTTTTTTTTTGTATATCTGGAGAACGTACATAGTTAGGTTATCAATACACAACCTGTCTAATGGGCGAGATTAGAAAGTGGGTACGGCACATCCCATACAAAGACATTGTAGATTTCTGTATATCTGGAGAACGGCAAGAGCCAAAGTTTCCAAATTAGGCGCATACAACAAATTTATCTATAGAACGGAAAGAAAAAACTCATTTGATTGATTGAAATGGACTGGTGAAGAAGAAGAAGAAGGGCTTTCCTTAAAAATAAAAAATTAATTTCTGTGTATCTGGGGAATCGTAGCAGAAAAGCGGGATTGAAGAAGTGGGCGTGGCACAAAATATATTTAATTAAAATTTGGGGAACTGCAAAACACAAAATCCGTCAAAAAGAGAGTGTTAGTGGATAACAGGTCGTGACGCCTGCCATAAAAATACAATAAAGATAAATCACAGTAAAAGTTAACAAATTAAATATAAATATATTGGACTTAGCAGGTTTGCATATTTAGCCGACGATATGTTATAAATACAATTACCAATATTATTCTTACCTAAGATATACTTAAATCCGGTTGTATAATTCACTATAGTGAAACATACCAGAGTGTCTAGAGGGAATTGAAACTGCAATACTCATACTGGTGGACTAATGTACCATCAAATATCCTACCGGAGTGTCAACTCATGTTCACGCAATTCGTTTAAAATTAAAATTACATTTCCGTTATTAGGCCTTAGTAGAGCAATTTAAAACGCTACGAATACGTCTTCAATCAAATATTAAATCATATTGTAACTATTAATTACATGGTTTAATTGGCTTAATTAATTTAGGAAACTCAAACACAATATGGTTATAAGTTAATAATAAACAACAACAAATACAATTATTTCTCCATTACGAAATAAAAATTCCTGTATCTCTGCGGCCATTTAAATTCATTTTTACATTAACTATCACTTACACTCGCCCATTCATTTATTTTCACAATAATTTGTCATAATGAAATCTGAAATAAGGAAAACAAAAAAATGCCACCAACAAAAACGCCGAAATTTAAAACCAAAAAAAAGGCCACCTAAAGCATATTACAATTCGCTTTATTTTTGTTCTTTACTTTTTGTCATTTTTCTCATAAATGCCAACTCATGATGGCCTATTAAAGTCTTTTTATTGTCAATCACTAGCGCAGCACGTGTCAAACACAGTGTTTTATTATTAATCAAAATTCATAACAACGACCGGCCTCCAACCACGATTATTGTGTTAAAAGTATTTTATTTTCAATGCTTCTTTCTTTTTTTTTTTTTTTTTTTGAAAAACAGAAAATATATTTTAAATATTAAAATTCATTTTAGTTGCGGATTGGCTTAAATGACTTAAATGGAATTTTTTTTAGTTAGTGTAAATGGCGGGGAGAAATGCTGCAAGCAAAAATTAAAAAAATAAGCTAATTGGAAGAAACATAATGATAAGTCTTAAAGTATAAAGCCTATTTAATAAAATGATTAAGAATAAGAAACACTTAAAATATGGTAAAATTTTACACCCAGAGAAAATAGATTTTTAAATATGGTCACTTCAACAAAACTATTTTTAAGAAAAATTTTTGGTTAATTTTACCATATTATTTTCAATTTAAACAAATAAATGTTCCCCTTACCAAACCATATTAGAATGCAACCATAATATGGTTGTGGCTTTTTGGTGATCGACTTAGTGAACGATAACATGGTTACCAGGAATATTATTAGCAGAAGCTTTTTTTATTGAAACATTGGCCCCTATTATGAGTTACATTCGATAAACGATTTTCGCTGGCTATCGAACATCGACTATCGAATGTTAATTTGGTATTAAGAGTTGGCAGCACCGTTGAAAATTTCGTTGTGCATCGAATTTTTCAACGAAAACAAATTTGCTTTCGACGGTGCAAAAAAATGTAAAAAACTTGTTGAAAATGTAACTATTTGTACATTTTTTTGTGTTCGTATACCAAATACCATATTCTTTATCAGTTTTGTTCATTTTATGCAAGTCCAACGTCGTAAACAGCAATTAGAAACGCTCATATTCCGTATGGAACAAAATTCTTTTTTGACCAAATGATTTGCTGCAAAGTTCAGCATGTAAAAAAGTGGGATGAAACCCCACTGAAGCTAAATTATTTGAAAACAACCATAATACCGCCGTGGTCACGTTTAACTTTAATTTAATTTTTTAAAATTGTAAACAACATTTTTTATTTTAGGTGACAGCTGATCGAAATGTACTACTGTGAATTAACAAATTTACAATAGTAAATATTTATCGAATGCGCGCCATAATACCAAATGAAAATTCGTTCGATCAGCTAATTCGACTGCTGTGTTTTTTCTGCGTGAATATTTGAAAAAATTTTTAGAAACATATTTTTATACCCACCACCACAATTAGTTGTGAAGAGGGTATATTAAGTTTGTCATTCCGTGTGAAACTTTTTTATTATTCATCTCAGACCCCATAAAGTATATATATTCTGGGTCCTTGAGTGATTCTAAGTCTATTTCGACATGTCCGTCTGTCTGTCGGTCTGTCCGTCTGTTGAAAACACGCTCACTTTCAAACAACTCAAAAGAATTGAACAAACTTGGTGCCAAATTGCTTGTAGTTATCCTTAGCAGTTTGGGATTGCAATTCAGCGAAATCGGTGCAGTAGGACCAGAGCTATGAATCAAAATGTGGAACCACCACCCAAAAAAAATGATAATTTTGTTACAAAAAATAACATAAATGGTGGAACAAGGACTGGAAATCACGCTGTAAAATTTCGTGAAGATCCGTCCATAATTTACCCTACTCCCGGAAAACAGTTTAGTACGCCTAAAACCGTAAAAAATAATGCTATCATAACATAATTTTGCACGTCACAGGCTTTTAGGACTAGAAATAACACTGTGATGATCGGTCCATAATTTTCCTAAAGCCCCATATAAACCCTATGGAGGGTATCAAAGATTTGGCACAGCCGAATATAGCACTCTAACTTGTTTTTTTTTATTTTACTGATAATTTTTTTGACTGGCAAATTAAGATTATTATTTATATTGCTGAAAACAATTATTTTAAGAAGTAAACTTTAGTAATTTACGAAAAATTATATAAATGGTTGACCGGCCAAAATACACGATGTTAATTGTAAATAAAACAAGAAGTTTTCTGAGAATTATCATAATATATATTATTATGATAGAAGGATCTATGACAATTTTGTGTGAAACAAAATATCGGCCAAATGATCGCCACGGCTTCGGAAGCATACCTCTATCCGATAGTCAATATTTTCAATGACTCTGAGACATAATTGTGGCACAATGTCGTTAATATGCCGAACTAGCTCTTGAATTGTTCTTGGCTTATTGACGTACACTTTTTCTTTTAAATATCCCCAAAGAAAGAAGTCCAACGGTGTCAAATCACAGGGTCGTGACGGCCAATTAACATCGCCACGACATGAGATAACATGGCCATTGAATTTATTGCTCAAAAGACCCATTGTTTCCTTGGCTGTATGGCAATTCGCACCATCATCCACGTATCGTCCAGGTCCTTATCCTCAATTTCTGGCCAAAAGAAGTCTGTTATTAACTCGCGATAGCGAACACTTTTCACAGTTACTGCTTGACACATTTCATTTTCGAAGAAGTACGTCCCGATGATGCCGAAATTTTTAAAATTAAGAAATTAAATGGCGGTTTCCGAAATGACTTTGGTTATAAAACGGCCAAAATTTTAAAAATGAACTCATGGTTGATTTATCACGGCAAAGCCAATGTGTATAAGACTTATGATTTTGTATAACGTACAATTTTTGTGTTGTGTATTTTGGTTTTAAAATGGCATGAAATGGTTAGGAAGATACCGGTTTTGCCTCGCTTTGGCTCAAATCAGTGTTTTAAATAATATTCACCACGACAAATGTTTGTACAAGTTGCTCTAAAACTAGACATTCCTACCATATAAGGCCCCTTTAAAAAGTATTTTGTAATGCTTAAAATCACCAAAGAAAACGAAATGTCTATGATGGAAATATTGAATTTATTGTAATTATTGTTAAGTTGCTTTAAAACTTAAGGAAGGAACAGTGAGCATTGATAAGGAAAGATTTTCAAATCAAGCTATTTCTTCACACGTCATACCTTGAAACTTCCTAGGTCCGTCCCCATTACTCCACTTGCCATCAAAGTGTTTCATCAAAATCTTACTAATCTTAATCTTACGAAATTGCAAATTTATTTTCTTACTTTTTTTTTTAAATATCCTCTACTGTGTGCGGATTTATTAGCAGAATGTCACAAAATGGTGGTACATCCCCCATTATAGCAACGTACTTGTCTAATATTTAGTTAAAAAGACCCTTCTTCCTGCCATAAAAATACAAATAAAACATACCTAAGTAAAGTGGTAAATGGTAAACTTGCCCTTTAAATACACAGTTTTATCATCTTTTTTTAATGTAATCTAGATTTTTGCCATTTTAATCATTTCTGGCCAAACAAAATTTTTTCTACCTAGAAAAACATTTCAAAAACTAACCTTTTTTTGAATAAATACAAGTCTTAAGACAGAAACAAAATTTTTTTTGTATTCATGTCTAGTAAGTAAACAAATAAGACCATAAAAATAAACAAACTTTTACTTTTTTACGCAAAGGTTAACACAGACATATAAATCTTTCCTGAGACACACAAATGCATCTCTATATACATATTTAAAAGCAAAATTAAATCAATACAAGGTCATCCATAACAAAAGAATGTTGATCTGCTTAAAGATTTTTGAAAGATTATTAAGCATACGTGCACACATTTAATTAGGATTTATACTCTGAAGGAAGGGCTGTCAGATAAGTAAACCTGTTTGCAAGTGTCTTCAAGTCACCAGATTTTTTCGACTATTTTAGTGACTTTTCGGCGACATTGTCGTCCAATAATGCACGATGTTAATTATGAGTCACACCTTAACGTCAAGTTTTTGGTCCAACTTATTTTGACATTCCTTTGTTTCAGTTTTTGACAAATTAAACCAGGGAGAGGCACACAATTGAGCTGCGCGTTAAGATTGCTGAAACCTTTTGCGAAAATGGGAATTCAAATCAAATGCATTTCGTGCACATCATAATCGACCAAGTGTGTCCACAAACGGGAGAATTGTGCACAAATTTCAGCAAGTCGTGTCTCTACGAAATGTGAAAACACCAGTACATGCTCGCCCAGTTCGTTCTGGGGAAAATGTTGCTGTTGTTCGTAATAGTGTGTCAACCTCGACTCGTCGTCGTGTCCACTGAACATCTCACGAACATCACCGATACGATTTTTAAATAAAGATTTGATTTACACTCTTACAAGATTCAATTGACTCAATAGATAAAGCCTACTAACCATTTCAAGCTCAATACACCGAATAGTTGGTTGATTTGGCATGGTTGGACTTCTTTCTTTGGGAATATTTAAAAGAAAAAGTGTACGTCAATAAGCCAAAAAGGGGCTAAAGGATGAGATAATACGGCACATTAACGACATTGAACCTCAATTATGTCTCAGAGTCCTTGAGAATATTGATGATCAGAAAAAGGTGTACCACCGACGCCGTCGCGAGCATTTGGGCGATATTTTCTTTACTAGTGATTCTCTGGGATCCAATGTCTACATATGGTCCCAAAAGAACTGCCTAGTCAATAGTACCAATTTCAGTGATCGATTTAAATGATACGCACATGTTTTATGTCTATGGTAAATAATATGGTCTGGGTTAGAATAAGTCACTAGTACTGGAGACTGTGTTAATATTGAATAAAAACAGATTCACTACTGACATTTCCTTCAGGTTATAAATAAAAAACATTTATGGTCATTATTAAAACCTGCCGATAAGTTAAGGTAGGATTTTGTCCCACGTATAAAAAGTTTTTCACTATTTCGACTTTGTTTTAAACTTAAGATGGCAATTCGTTAAAGGCAAATTCATCCTATTGGGTAGGTTAGAGTCAAGTTGAAATGATAAATAACTTGTTGTACGTCATAAAAAATCCTGCATTTAACTAAAGGCAGGTTGTAATAATGGCCCTTAGCTGGCCATAATTTTTGTCAAGGAACCATACGAATTATAAAATAAAATCATTTATCTTAAAGGTGGCCTTTTAGTTGTTAATATAAAAAATTTAAAATGTGGTGATCTGGCATATCATCTCAGAAAAATTAAATTTTCATAGAATTGCGAATTTTTTTTCGTTAAAATTAAGTTTAATTTTATGCGTTTCATAGAAAAAATCTGATGCCGAAAAAAAACTTACTTTGCTATGTTCCTTTTGAAAATGTGGCTATAAAGACAATATTTTACTTTTAAGTGAATCAAAATATGATCCCAGAATTTGAAAGCGGTAGGTCTGCAATTGACTATTACATCCAAATAATAATCGCTTCATTTTTTTAGTCTTACTAACATAAATATCTTTCAGATAATGGTACTGCAAACATAAATTTTGAAGAAAAATTGTGTCGTTTTGTTATAGAACTCTTCATATAATAAATATAAAATATTTAAATAAGAAAACAAAAAAAAATCTACAGGTGGCCTTAAGGACTTCTGTTTGTTTTCTAAAGGAAGCTTCTTAAAAATATAAAAAAAAGGTTAAAATCTATGTCTTTTTTTACCTGAATCTAAAGCTAAACTCTTAGACAAACACATGGAAAAAGTTTCTGAAATGAAAAGTTTCCAGTTGCTTTCTATTCTTTTTGTATGGAAAAACCTTGAAAATATTATTTTTTATTGCTGTAACCACGTAACAAATAACAAGATTAGTGAAGTAAGAAAACAACATTTAAATATTTACACATTAATAAATCAAAGTAAGAAACAAAATAAACAAAAGAGAAATTTAAAAATGTAGAAACAACAATCACAGAAACAATAAAAAGTTTTCCTTTACCTTTGAGCTGTAAAGTTTTATTTGGGCCACGGAGCTTTTAACCATATTTTTTTCCTATTTACGTTATTTATACAGATTAAGTTGTAATCACTAAATTTATTAAGATCTTAAGTTAGAAAAGCAAATAAATGTTATAAAAAAACCACAAACACTTTTATAACAAAACCCAAAATTTTTGCATAAATTTTAATTTTCTGTCAACCACTAAAAACCCTTCAACAAATGTAAAACTATTAAAAGAAAGTCAAGTAGGGTTTTGATTAAGTTAAATTTACTAAACAAAAAACATTAAGTTAAAATTCCAGACTAACGGCCAATTTCAGTAAGTTTAGTTCAAATTAACTAAAACTTTATCTTCCAGTTAACAATCGGTTTTGGACAGTCATAACTGCTGGTTAGTTACAACTGAACTCGGTTGAATCATCCCTTAGTAACTTATGCAGTTTACGATATTTTAAAAAGGTTTAAAACAAAACAGCAAAAATTAACGTTCCCATCATTGTACACTTACGACATAATTCCAGTTTGTAAAGAGTTGAATTTGCTTGGCTTGTTTATTTAATAAAATATGTATCGCCAGATGCCGACCTAAACGACCGCAATCTAGAATTAACGGATTGTTATCGAAGGACGTATTCAAAAAGTGAATCGGAGTCGTTTGGTTTATTTAAAGGTGCGTCGGTTCGGTGTAAGATTTTTTTTTTAAAGTTTATGCTTTACTAATTGCCAACTTCACCAAATCTATTTAAATATAGTTTTTCATATAATTTTCTTTTTATTTGAAATGAAAACGAATTTTAAACAATAATTCATATTTAAAAAAATTGATGCAATGCCCGATGATGCCGCCAGCCCATAAGCCGCACCAAACAGTCGCTCTTTGTGGGTGCATTGGTATTTCGACAATCTTGGATTATCATTCGCCCAAATTCTGCTTATTGACTCATCTGCTGAGGTGCAAACGTGCCTCATCACTGATTCACGAAGTGCACGATATGCATTTTGATTTGAACGCCCATTTTCATAATAAGCCTGAATAACTTTAGCGCGTTGCTCGATTGTGTATCTTTCCATGGTTCAAGTTGAATTAGAGTGAAATTGAGAAGTAGCAAATGAAGAAGATTCCTATAAAATCATTACTTCTCTGCGGTTTTAGTTTTTTTTTTCTAATTTGTATTCTTTAATGTTCCTGATGTCACAGATCCAAAGTATACTTAAGTTTTTATAACAATCAAAAAGTAATTTCAATTTTTGGGAATACAAAATATAAATTTTCAAAAGATTTTGTTATTCGTGCTTAATTTCCAGTTTTTATTATTGATAAAAACACTTGAAATTTATTGTTGATGGGATAAGCTATTCCTATGCGCATTTCACTGGTTGCTTAGGCCAGATCATCAGGAAACTTCATCCATAAAGATTTTAGAAAAACTAAAGATATTAAACCAAATAATACTATTAAGCGTATAAGAATTACAGAAACAGTTATATTTGTAACAATATAAAAGTTTAAACAAAACAACATCAACAATAAACAGTGCGTTCATCTCATCTTACATTCCCCGCTACAATTAGTTGAAATTCTCTCAACATTAATTGTAGTTGTAAGTAGGTTAAGAAAAACAAAATAAAAACAACAACAACTTACAAAAGATGTTGTCAATTAAGTGTTTTTAGGCCGTGCACCTGCCTGTTTATTATCAAAAAGTAATTTCAATTTTTGGGAATACAAAATATAAATTTTCAAAAGATTTTGTTATTCGCGCTTAATTCCCAGTTTTTATTATTGATAAAAACACTTGAAATTTATTGCTTATCCCATCAACAATAAATTTCAAGTGTTTTTATCAATAATAAAAACTTATCCCATCAACAATAAATTTCAAGTGTTTTTATCAATAATAAAAACTGGGAATTAAGCACGAATAACAAAATCTTTTGAAAATTTATATTTTGTATTCCCAAAAATTGAAATTACTTTTTGATAATAAACAGGCAGGTGCACGGCCTAAAAACACTTAATTGACAACATCTTTTGTAAGTTGTTGTTGTTTTTATTTTGTTTTTCTTAACCTACTTACAACTACAATTAATGTTGAGAGAATTTCAACTAATTGTAGTGGGGAATGTAAGATGAGATGAATCCACTGTTTATTGTTGATGTTGTTTTGTTTCAACTTTGATATTATTACAAGTAGAACTGTTGCTATAATTCTTATACGTTTAACAGTTTTATTTGGTTTAATATCTTTAGTTTTTCTAAAATCTTTATGGATGAAGTTTCCTGATGATCTGGCCTAAGCAACCAGTGAAATGCGCATAGGAATAGCTTATCCCATCAACAATAAATTTCAAGTGTTTTTATCAATAATAAAAACTGGGAATTAAGCACGAATAACAAAATCTTTTGAAAATTTATATTTTGTATTCCCAAAAATTGAAATTACTTTTTGATAATAAACAGGCAGGTGCACGGCCTAAAAACACTTAATTGACAACATCTTTTGTAAGTTGTTGTTGTTTTTATTTTGTTTTTCTTAACCTACTTACAACTACAATTAATGTTGAGAGAATTTCAACTAATTGTAGTGGGGAATGTAAGATGAGATGAATCCACTGTTTATTGTTGATGTTGTTTTGTTTCAACTTTGATATTATTACAAGTAGAACTGTTGCTATAATTCTTATACGTTTAACAGTTTTATTTGGTTTAATATCTTTAGTTTTTCTAAAATCTTTATGGATGAAGTTTCCTGATGATCTGGCCTAAGCAACCAGTGAAATGCGCATAGGAATAGCTTATCCCATCAACAATAAATTTCAAGTGTTTTTATCAATAATAAAAACTGGGAATTAAGCGCGAATAACAAAATCTTTTGAAAATTTATATTTTGTATTCCCAAAAATTGAAATTACTTTTTGATAATAAACAGGCAGGTGCACGGCCTAAAAACACTTAATTGACAACATCTTTTGTAAGTTGTTGTTGTTTTTATTTTGTTTTTCTTAACCTACTTACAACTACAATTAATGTTGAGAGAATTTCAACTAATTGTAGTGGGGAATGTAAGATGAGATGAATCCACTGTTTATTGTTGATGTTGTTTTGTTTCAACTTTGATATTATTACAAGTAGAACTGTTGCTATAATTCTTATACGTTTAACAGTTTTATTTGGTTTAATATCTTTAGTTTTTCTAAAATCTTTATGGATGAAGTTTCCTGATGATCTGGCCTAAGCAACCAGTGAAATGCGCATAGGAATAGCTTATCCCATCAACAATAAATTTCAAGTGTTTTTATCAATAATAAAAACTGGGAATTAAGCACGAATAACAAAATCTTTTGAAAATTTATATTTTGTATTCCCAAAAATTGAAATTACTTTTTGATAATAAACAGGCAGGTGCACGGCCTAAAAACACTTAATTGACAACATCTTTTGTAAGTTGTTGTTGTTTTTATTTTGTTTTTCTTAACCTACTTACAACTACAATTAATGTTGAGAGAATTTCAACTAATTGTAGTGGGGAATGTAAGATGAGATGAATCCACTGTTTATTGTTGATGTTGTTTTGTTTCAACTTTGATATTATTACAAGTAGAACTGTTGCTATAATTCTTATACGTTTAACAGTTTTATTTGGTTTAATATCTTTAGTTTTTCTAAAATCTTTATGGATGAAGTTTCCTGATGATCTGGCCTAAGCAACCAGTGAAATGCGCATAGGAATAGCTTATCCCATCAACAATAAATTTCAAGTGTTTTTATCAATAATAAAAACTGGGAATTAAGCACGAATAACAAAATCTTTTGAAAATTTATATTTTGTATTCCCAAAAATTGAAATTACTTTTTGATAATAAACAGGCAGGTGCACGGCCTAAAAACACTTAATTGACAACATCTTTTGTAAGTTGTTGTTGTTTTTATTTTGTTTTTCTTAACCTACTTACAACTACAATTAATGTTGAGAGAATTTCAACTAATTGTAGTGGGGAATGTAAGATGAGATGAATCCACTGTTTATTGTTGATGTTGTTTTGTTTCAACTTTGATATTATTACAAGTAGAACTGTTGCTATAATTCTTATACGTTTAACAGTTTTATTTGGTTTAATATCTTTAGTTTTTCTAAAATCTTTATGGATGAAGTTTCCTGATGATCTGGCCTAAGCAACCAGTGAAATGCGCATAGGAATAGCTTATCCCATCAACAATAAATTTCAAGTGTTTTTATCAATAATAAAAACTGGGAATTAAGCACGAATAACAAAATCTTTTGAAAATTTATATTTTGTATTCCCAAAAATTGAAATTACTTTTTGATAATAAACAGGCAGGTGCACGGCCTAAAAACACTTAATTGACAACATCTTTTGTAAGTTGTTGTTGTTTTTATTTTGTTTTTCTTAACCTACTTACAACTACAATTAATGTTGAGAGAATTTCAACTAATTGTAGTGGGGAATGTAAGATGAGATGAATCCACTGTTTATTGTTGATGTTGTTTTGTTTCAACTTTGATATTATTACAAGTAGAACTGTTGCTATAATTCTTATACGTTTAACAGTTTTATTTGGTTTAATATCTTTAGTTTTTCTAAAATCTTTATGGATGAAGTTTCCTGATGATCTGGCCTAAGCAACCAGTGAAATGCGCATAGGAATAGCTTATCCCATCAACAATAAATTTCAAGTGTTTTTATCAATAATAAAAACTGGGAATTAAGCACGAATAACAAAATCTTTTGAAAAAAAAAAAAAAAAAAAAAAAAGTTTTTATAACAAATATTATTGCGTGTTGATAAAATAAGCAAAAAGTAATATTTCTTCCTTAAAAATTGTACAAAATTTGTCCATGAGTACCTTTAAATACGAAGATTAAAAAGGCGTCATAAACTCAAATTTGGCTTAAGCTTACTTAAGCAATTTTTCCTTTTTTGCCACATATACATATCACTGTTGGGATTTGACAATTCTTAAATTGTACCGTCTCAATTGCAAAATTGTACCAAATTGACATAAATCGTTCCAAATGTTGGCTATAAAATAAAAAAGCACACAAAGTACAAATTTTAAACAATTAAGAAAGTATAGTCGATTAAGCTCGGCCATTTGATATGCTACACCACAGTTTATAAGGAAACCATTTCTAGTGTATACTCTAGTTAGGACCCATAGGTAGTCATGGACCTGTAAGAGCAATATTATTTCATCTCTATACGAGTTGGTCGTCCTTAAGTGATTTTAGCAAGGGAGATTACATGGGAGCTATGTTAAATTTGGGCCTACCAGCACCATATTTTGTAATGATAAAGTAGCTATCGTAGAAGTTATTGTCGTTTATTATGTCAGTATCAACATTTATAAGGAAGTTAGGATTAAAAGCTTTATTTCGGAGTAGTATTTGTATTGGAGCTATCGTCAAACATGGACAAATTCTAAAAAAATTTAGCAAGATGATTTGAATTGCAATAAGTTTGCTCAAAATTTAATCTTAATACCAACATAATAAGATTGTTTATAGGCACAAACACTATTCCGGAATGAAGTTTGTTTGAAGATCATGTGAAATTATGGATCGACTCTAACCATTTTCAGTAGGCTTAGCGCTTATGAATTGAAACGTATTTAAAAACTGTCATCAAATTACCTTTAAATTTGCGACCTGTACTTTGCGTTCAAGGCTACATGGACAGACATCCAGCCAGCCGGATGGACATAGTAAATCGACTCAGAAAGAGATATTAAGTTGATCGGTATACTAAACATCGTTACCAAAAAATTTACAAGAATGGCGCGTAGAACTCACCCAAAACTGCCAACTCAGCAACACCTGTTCTTCAGGTTTTGCTGCTACAAAAACAACAACAATATCTATGTGATTCCAGGCTTCTTACACATACGAGTACATATTCTTATGTGTGAACTTAATATGTTATTATAACATCATGAACAATTATACAACTTTTGATTGTTCTGGTCAGGGCTGGAGATATGCATGTAATTAGAAATTGAAAGAGTTTTTTTTTTTTTTTTTTAAATAATGTTTTTGAATTGTACCAAAAAAGGTTGAATTGTACCAGTGTACCAATAAAGTTTCGATTGTACCAAATTTGGTACAATTGTACCACAAATCCCATCAGTGATACATATATGTTCGTAAGACCGGTAATAGTTAACGGGCAGTGTAGCGTACATTCTGACAGATCAAACATCAAATTTCCAATACCAACACTAACCAGTTTTTTAATTGACTAAAATATTTACGTTTTAGTGAAAACAGATGGACACTTTTATAGATAAGAAAAAAATTTATATTTGCATAAAAAATTTGAAAATTGCTCTTAATATAAAACATTTTTCTTCTTTTTTTTAGGTGTGTACAAAATTTTATTTAAAAGGACTGAAGGAGAATTCAAAAATTATTTAAAGTTCATCGATTTATCACTTTAAGGTAAAAGATTTATTAATATTTGGCTATAATTAAGTGAAAATTTATACAGCCTTATATGATGCTAATACAGTCGTCTTATCTATTATAACTATTACTAATGTCAAAAAAATGTATATCCTTATAAAGAATCGAAAAACTTGTCCAATCTTTAACTGAAGCCAACAAACATCCCGAGAAAAAACCCAAACTGACATAAATTTTAATATCGTACACTGCGTTACCTTGCAGTATACAATTTTTTTGGGATAAATCGCAGATAAAATTATTGTTACAATATATTGTTGTCGTACACAAAAAATTGTGAATCTGGTTACTTTTTAAAGATTATTTTATGTAAATGTTGCCTGCGGCTACGGCGAGGTGGTTCATCCGTGAACTTTGATTTGGGCATACTTTTTCCAGCAGGTATCGCACCAATGGCAGCTTTAAGGTTGTATTTCAGTGATAAAATGGTGGCCAGCTTGTTCCTGTATATAAAAGGCTTCACGTTTCTCCACAAAAAATTGTAGTGGGGTAAAATCGCTGATTTTGGCGGCCAAGGGACTGTTCCAAAACTTGCTTCCCAATTGCTTCATGTTGGAGCCACATGTCAACAAAGTACAATTCTTTAATTTCTGGCAAAAGAAGTTGGTAATTATTTCACGGTATCGCGCTCCATTGCCTCTAACTTATCGATTTCCATTGTTCTTAAAGAACTACGGTCCAATGATGCTGGGGAACCACAAACCTCACCAAGAAATTCATTGGTAACTTTTGAACTGCTTTTGGCTGCTTTTTACACCAAATTCTATTTGTTACGCATGCATTACCTGTTCAGTGGGTCGATCATAACAATATGGACGTGATTTACGAAATATTTTTTTAACGCAGCAAATTCAAAGATTTTCGATTTTTTTTCGTTTGTTTGTCAATTTTAGGAAATATTGCAAACCTTATTGAGCATTTTTCGCATTGCCACATGTTACGAATCTTTTTTTACACTAAAAAATCGAATACTTAGCAAAAAAATCACCCTTTGCATAGAGCATTTGGTATAGAAAGGGATTCAAGAAGCAAAAGCAACAGAATTTGTAATGAATAATTTTTCAACAGATGTATTACAAATGAGCGCAATCGACTAATTAATTTTATATGCGGCCATATTCTGGAAATTAAGATCGAGTGGAATTTAAATCGAAGTTTCTAGTTCATTTTTTGAAAACTGCCCGTTTCTTTTTTGGATTTAAAGAGAAGTTCTCGTACACAGAGGAACTGATTCGTGATCACAACCGAATTAGTCGCTAATCGAATTTTGTCGGTTGCATGCACTTTCACACAATTCGGTTGCAATTACTGAAAATTTCGTTGCTTAGCATAATATTTTTGAACGCTACATTTGAATTTTAGTACACTTTCAGTTATAGCCAGAGATATTGTTGGTTGTTAGTATGATTATTAGAAAACAAAACCATGCTTAATCAATATAAATATCTTTTCAACCGGTTGCATAAACCATTTTCCCGATTTATTAGATAGAAAATCAAAATAATTCCAATAACCTCCATTTTTTGATGGTATATTTTTAAGATATTTTGGTGAGTTTGGCGAGTTTAAAATACGCCTGCGATTGTTTGGTAATAAATACAAGAGAACGTGAACTTATTTCCTTTAATCTATTAACAAACAGTCGCAGGCGTTAAAATTTGCCAACCACGATATGGGTGATTATTGAATTTTATAAAACACATTCAGACATATATTATTTACCCGACCAACACAGACAATGTTGAGAACATCTTGGGCCTCCAATAAGACCAAGCGGGCAGTGTTGATAAAAGCGGTGGCTAACATGACAAGCTTGAAATACAGCGCCTTTTGGAAATCCAAACGAAGCACTGATTCATGCCTATCCTCGCTAAAACTCCTAGTGACCCCGGGCGTCTTTTGCCCGACATGCGTAGACTTTGTTTAACTTTGTTTTAGGGATGGCAGAATCTTTATTTCTACAATTCTTGGTTGAAATTGAGCTAGTCTATCAGTGTGAGGGTTGTGGATTCGGTTCCCGCCACAGGTTGCGATCTGTTATAAAAAGAGAAACTCTGTCAAAGTGAACATTAACTTATAATGCTAAAGTGCACTCACAATATTCTGTACGTAAAATTAACTGAAATTGTAATATAAAATAAATGAAAGTTCAATTAAAAACCGGTCTACCTATTTTTCATTTATTTTTAACAAAAAGTTCATTTAATTTTTACTGTCAAAAATTCAACACCATATTCCGTAAAATCAAATAAATATTCAATTATTTTGTTAAATTTTACTGTCAAAAATTCAACACCATATTCAGTAAAAACGATTAAATATTCAGTTATTTATTAAAATTTTACTGTAAATTGTTTACTATCAAATTGACCCCATATTCAGTAAAAACAATTAAATATTCAGTTATTTTATTAAATGTTCGTTTACTCCACATAAGAGCCGAATTTCTAAAAAATTCCAGACAGACACCTATCCGCTTGTTTTTCTTATTAGCGAGAGAGGGAGAATATTTTTATTCACTTACCCAGTTACACACGTTTGTTTTACTTTTGTTGTACTGACCACGTTGTTTACAGAAGAAATCTCAATCATAAGACACCAGCAGCATGACCGATATGGCTTCTCAATTATTTTACTTTTAAAATTTGATGTATTTAACTAAATTATTTTAACAAATAGAAAATGGGTATTGCTTACACAAAACAAGCAATTCATTTTTTATAGATAAGTAAAAATTAATTTTTGGTAGTAAAATTATATAAAATAACTGAATATTTAATTGTTTTTACTGAATATGGGGTCAATTTGACAGTTAAAAATTGACAGTAAAATTGTAATAAATAACTGAATATTTAATCGTTTATACTGAATATGGTGTTGAATTTTTGACAGTAAAATTTTATAAAATAATTGCATATTTATTTGTTTTTACGGAATATGTAGTTAATTTTTTGACAATTAATTTAAATAAGATAACTGAATATTGATTTGTTTTTACGGAATTCGCGGTTGAATTTTTGACAGTAAAAATTAAATGAACTTTTCGTTGCTTTAAATTACATTTTTATTTACTTTAACATAAAGAAGAATTTAACTCAATCAACGGACAATATTAACTGCAACTGAAAATCTGTATTAATATGCACTTAGTTTTTTGAATAACTGTTAGAATCAGTTAAAAATAAATTTGCTTGGAATTTTAAATGTTTATTTATTTAAAAATTACTGAACGGAATATTTCTTAAATAAACT
Organism: Pollenia labialis; assembly: GCA_949318255.1. NCBI lineage: Eukaryota > Metazoa > Arthropoda > Insecta > Diptera > Polleniidae > Pollenia > Pollenia labialis. The sequence continues at coordinate 147,042,358 of OX439139.1, forward strand.
ACAGTCCGTTACTGTAATATTATTGTGAGTGTGCTAAAATTACCGAGTCCAAAATTGATTTGATGGATAAACTCAGAAGGTGGAATATAGGTTTTGACGGGACTAGCGAACCATTCGAGTCTACAGAGCGTGCTGAAGGGTTAGTTTACATGTACGGTGTTGATCGTACCAAATTGTTTTTAAATATAAAATTTAAAATTATTTTATTAAATGTTTTTCTGTCTCAGAAAATTGTTCATTCGTTTGAAAGGAAATTTAGTAATTGTATTTATATTTGTTGTACACGAATTTAAACCATACTGACAATCAATAATTAGCTGCAATGACTGAAAAAGCAATTTTATTAAAAAATTTATTGACAAAAGCAATTGATTGATTGTAATGACCAATATTCCGTATTGCACTTCATTTAATTTAGTTGTGATTGACATTATTCGTACTAATTTTTGGTAATAAATTAAATTCATTAACGTAACTAATAAAATAATTGAAAGAATCATATGTCTGTTAGAAATACGTTTTAATATTCATTAGTATTAAAACTCAGTTAAAGTTTCTTGATCAACATTCAATTACTGCAACCGTTTTCCAACCAGTTTATTTTCTGTGCGTAACTAAATGTTGTACAAAAAGAAGGTTGTAAATAAAAGTCAATATTTTCATGAACAATCAAAACATTAAACCTTGTTCAGTTTACCTGTACGTATGAGTAATATTTGTAATTTAAAAAGTGACATGTTCTGAAAATCGAGTTCGAGTGAAGTTGAAATCGGACAACTTTATCATTTTTGAAATTTGTTCGATTTCAACTTCACTCGAACTGGATTTTCAGAAAATGTCGGATACTTCCCTTATTTTAAATTACAAATATTACTTATACGTACAGACAAACTGAACAAAGGTTAATTAACATCGCTTATCTATGACTCTATTTTTTGGCACTATGCGCCCACGATCTGGCCTAAAAGCAACATATAATAATCTATTACACTTTGCGAAAGCCCAAATCAGCGGGGCTCAGCTTACTGGGAAAAGTTATATTCGCCAGAAAAAAGTTATACTGCCGGCGTTTCGTTGGGTCAGGCCTAAGAGACGCGATGTATCGATTTGAAGTTAGTAAGCGTCGTATAGGGGAAATTGGAATTTGTGTGCTTTTCAATGCATTTTGATCAATCAAATGTCCGAATAGCGCAAAGTGATGCTTAATAAAGTTGTTAAACTTAACATTAAGGACCATATTGAGTCCATACGCTTAATCACAGCATCATTTTTTACACTTATGTCGTTACCCCGATAAAGTTCGATACATATACACTGATTTACTATTTTATTAGTACAGAGTTTTTTCCCAAATATTTTTGAGCACTTAAACGTATTGAAGATATTTCATGATTATATGATATAGTACGACTTATAATAAAAAATAATTCTGTCAAGGATTTTTTTTGTAGTTGAGTTTAATGTGCTGTTTTCACAACGCAAGTGACTGAACGTGTAGTAAAATTTATATGGAAAACACTCAAAACGTGTAGTAAAATTTATATGGAAAACACTCAAAAAACTGAGTGCTTTTCATATAAATTTTACTACACGTTCAGTTACTTGTGTTGTGAAAACAGCACATAAGTTTTAAAACTAATTAAATTGTAAATGTACACAATTTATTAAGATAATAAATGTATAAGCCTTCTTATGATAATTCCCAGAAAATAAATTAGATTATATATAAAAAAAATACTTTATTGAAATATTTATTTAAGAAAAACCTATGAAAAAATCCGCATTATCTCTCAAAAATGAACAATAAATCGCCTTAAGTACTTTTAATGCCTTTAATCTTTAACTTGTTTTTAATTTATTCTCCAACTGATGCTACTTTTTATAAAAAATTCATGAGAAATTGTTTTGCTCCTCAAATTAAATAAAACTTAAGCAGCGTTAAAATGTTAAAAAAATATACAATTTACACGAAGAGTAAAAAAAAACTTGCTAATAGGAAAATAGCTGAAAAGGGCAAGACAAGGTAAGCATTAACTGTAATTTTCAAGTGAATTGTAAGGTAAATTTAACAGACGCAATCTTGAAGACACAAACAAAAAACACAATAATAGAAATAAAGAGCAAACACAATTTAACACAATTTTTTTTAAACTAGAAAACCACAATAAAAACGTTTATAAGACCAACAAAATTTAAAGCAGCCAGCAAAAAGTGGCTCACTCCACTATTCATGTAAAAAAAAGAACTTAATCTGAAAGAACACGAGTAAATAAATGGTGACAGAAAACATAAGTAAAATCTACATTTGACACACAGCTCCACAAATGTCAACAACAACAACCAACGCCCGTCTCTCATATTGTCACCGCTAAAATGTTTAACATTACTAAACAGCTTGTTTTATAAATAAAGGGAAAGTTAAATTAAAATTAATTTAAAATAAACAAAGGTAACTAAGAAAAAAAATATACTTGATTTCCCAAGTATTTTCTTTAATATTAAGCTTTAATTGAAATTTTTGATATTTTAATACCCACACCACAATAGTGGAGAGGGTATTTTGCATTTGAGCATACGTTTGTAACAGCTTAAAGAATACCGATCGGTTTAGAATCACTTTCTGACTCGAATGAACCAACTCCACATGGGTGGCTGGCAGGCCCCATCCCATGGGGCGAATCGGTTCATAATTTCACATAGCCCTCATACAAGCTTCTTTCCCGAATAGGGTCTTTGTGCCCATTGATCATCTTATTATGTTGTTATTTAGATTCAATTTGGTCCTGACTTATTTTATTGTAATAAAAATTATCTTGCCAAATTTTATTGCTCCCATACAAATACTACTCCCGAAAATGGCGTTTAATGTCATAACTTCTTTTACAATTTTACAACAGCTGCAATGCCATGACAAAATTGTGTCCAGGTAGGTCCAAGATTAACTAAGGGGCCCATATCCCCATCATAAAATCTCTATATAAAGATATCTCAATAATATTCGGTCCATGATTTCCCATGGATCCCAAATAGGAAACACTAACAAAAATTGTTGTTATTAGGTTGTACTTAGGAATATATTTAAATTTGCCTACTTTTGTTTGTTTACGTTAAAAATCATACGTTTTTCTTTTTTAATAAATTTTATTGCAAAAATTTCTACAGTGAAAATTTGTAAGAACTCAGTTTACCCTGGGCCTACCCAGGCATTTTTTGATTTTTTAAATTTTTTTTCCTTATAATTATTAAAAATATAAGAACACAACTGTATGTATTGCTCAATCAAAGCGTTTTTTTTTACAAGAAAATGACAGAAAAGTGTAAATTTAAACACCGTGGGCGTGGCAATTAACCAAACGCATCAAATGTGCATTTTGTATCCACCTGGGCCTGGCCAGGTTCTGTCCCATTGTATACACAGAATTAAAAACACTCGGGATAAATCAAGTTTTTTATGATAACTGATGCGAATAACACTAAATCGTACTCAAAACAATCCTTAATAGGATTACTTTCGAAAATCAGTCCTGGAATTTCTTGGAATAAGTATTAAATTATTAAATCAAATTAAAACAAGTTAGAGTGCTATATTCGTCTGTGCCGAATCTCTAATATTTCAGGAGGGATATCTATATCATGTCTATTTATTATTGATTTATCTTTATAAAAACAGACCTCAGCATTAAAATTGGTTGGTTTGAGGTTTAGATCTATATTAAATTGTTTAGCAATTTAAACTACCTTGAGTAACAGTTTTAATTCAAATTTTGTTATGATAGCATTATTTTTATCGGTTTTAGGCGTACTAAACTGTTTTCCGGGAGTAGTGCTTATATGGGGCTTAGCGTTAATTATGGACGGATCTTCACGAAATTTTACAGCGTGATTTCCAGTCGAATAAAACAAATTTTATCTCATTCCGTGCCTTGTTCCACCATTTATGTTATTTTTTGTATCAAAATTATCATTTTTATTAGGTGGTGGTTCCACATTTTGATTCATAGCTCTGGTCCTGCTGCACCGATTTTGCTGAATTTCAATCCCAAACTGCTTGGGATAACTACAAGCAATTTGGCACCAAGTTTGTCAATTTCTTTTGAGTTGTTCGAAAGTGAGCGTGTTTTCAACAGACGGACAGACAGACGGACATGGCTAAATCGACTTAGAATCACTCAAGGACCCAGCATATATATACTTTATGGGGTCTGAGATGAATAATAAAAAGTTTCACACGGAATGACAAACTTAATATACCTTCTTCACAACTAGTTGTGGTGGAGGGTATAAAAAGATTAAAATTCTCCTCCTCCGGCTTTGATTTTTTAATACACAATGAAAAAACGTCTGGCCAGACTCATGTGTACCACAAAGGGTTAAAAAGTAAATTATAACTCTTGTTTGTCATTTAGTTTATCTTTTTTTTTTTAAATATGTACATACGAATTTTAAAGTAAAAACCATATCGGGCATGATGTTGGTGTTTTATCATACGGGTGATTTACTTACTTAATCTTAATATCTTTTCCTTTCTTATATCTTTTGGGGGGTTTTCAAGCACGAATTCGAGATAAGATCAACTTTATAGTACTTTTATCAAGCGCATTTTGAGATTAATTCAGTCTTAAATTTACTTAATTAAATCTAATTTTCGGATTATTTTAAGTACGAAATCGGGATTGAATATGGATAATTTAAGTATTTTGCGATTGAAAATCCATACTTGAATCAATCTTTCTGTACTTGATTCAAGAAAATCCGTGCTCACCGTACTCACTATTAATACCGCTTCGGATTGATTTGAGTTCGGATGGATTGATTTTTCTTTTGAGTGTATCTACTGTAGTTAATAAAATCAAAACAAAAATGCATACGCAACACATACAAATTCTTTCTTTACATTTTTTCGAAGAAATATTGTATATGACAACAAAATGTTCCTGCTATCGCCATAAAACTTAATACATATAAACGTATTCCCAGCCAGGCCTAGGCCTTCGTTAGTGTGATTTTTTCCCAGCCAAGCCCAGGTTGCAGTTTGTGCCACACAAATTAGGTGTCTACTTAAGAGTTAAGAACTCTCACTTTAAGCTTTCAAGTTGTACTGTGTTTTGTGTACGCGAACGCCATTTAGTAAAATTCAGTAAAGTTTAGTAAAAAATTTTATAAAATTTTGGATTCTCGAATGAACCTAATGTAAAATAAATATATGCATTTTTGTTTACATAGATCATGGCAGGGTAATGAAATTCAAATCTGAGCTGGAAATAAATTTGGCCATTGATAAAATACAATAAGATTTGCAAATATTTTAATATATTAATAAATTACACAAGGGAACAAATTTAAACTTTTCTTGTGAGGTCGCTGATTTTAAATCTAATCTCAATTTTTCTCTATCATAGACCATATCGAATCAAAAACAAAAAATCGTCTCTTTCATTGATTCTGATGTATTGTATTTTGGAATCTTTCGACCAAAAATAGCGATTTTATTAACAAAAAAATAAAACGGCCTTATCTCCAAAATATTTTATGATATTCGCCCAAAGACCTAACTAACAGTTTGCAAAACATGCAACATTGTCAACAACTGGTAGGTTTTACAAGTCAAGTAGAAAAAAAAATAAATTACAAACAGTTTGATTTAATTTATCAATTTAAAAATTGAAATATGTTAATTCATAGTACATAAACATATTAATTAAAAAGTGCTCTTTTTAGGAAAGTCTGACAATGATTCTATCGGCTTATCGAAATTGTAATTTTTTTTTGATTTAAAATTTTGCTTCCTCTAAAGGGGGTTAACTCCAATTTTATATATTTCCCCTAGAGACAAAAAACCGTTTTTTTATTATGTACTCTTATACTACAAAGGGGGATACAAATGTATTCTTTTTGGCAAAATACTAAAGAAACAGATCTAAGATTTTTACTGTGCGTAGATATGACCACTGTACATCGATTTATTGCAAAAAGTGAAAATAAAAAAATTTTGAGTTCATTTTTCTTCACGATGTTGATGTAAATAAAACAAATTTATTGCATTTCACCCAACGTTTCGTCACTTCTTTGGTGACTTTTTTAAGGGTAATCTATTTAAATAAAAATAATAAAAGGTCAACATAAATACAAAATATTTTTCACAACAAGCAAATACAATTTTGAGTTGACTCTTTTTAGAGGAAGCAGTGCGATATGTATGTATATATAACTACCATACCAAAATGTATTAGTGGTCTTTAAAAATTCTTCCTACTTCTTATTTTATTTTAAATTAAATTTTGAATAGAAAAATTTCCAGTCGAAATCTTGAGCGATTCGGTACATATTACAAAAATTGATTTATTAATACTGCTTGTTACGTTTACGACATTTTATGAAAACTCAAAAAGCTACAAAAAAGAGCGAGTTGGTGATTCAAATATCCTTAAAGTAAGATCCAGCTATGCAACTTCTTTATATAACTAAAAATTCTTACTTCGTATTTTGCTGCTAATACTACATGCACTTAATAGTGATTGTGCGGTGACTGCCTTAAAGCTAGAAAACAAGGTGTATTTCTTTCTTATAATGGCATATTTTCTCCACAACAAAAGTGAGCAACAAAAAACAAAGCAAAGAAAACAATAGGAATAACGACAACAACAATTCCCTGTTGTAAGTATTACACAAAATGCCTCTTTAAGGGAAGGAAACGCATTTTTATTCATTTTATTTTCATTCTAAACGTAAGTTTTTTTTTTTTAATTTTTTTGTTTCCTTATAAATTGTTTAACAAAAGTCAACAGAAAATAACAACGGTTAAGAAAACACAATATGACGGCAACAAACCAAAAATTTCCGTTTTCATTTTGGTCTAGAAGGAATTTACATTTTTTTCCCGAACTTCACCACAAGACCTTTTTCATTTCGCTTAAAGATTCTTTAACAAAGATGGAGAACATAAGAAAGAACAAGGAAGTAGACAATAAACGCGGCCATTAAGACAAGATATTCAACCGCAAAGCCTCCTTTTCATTAAAATGGGAATATTTAAATAAGAAAAACTAGAAATAATTTTGAGACAAAATGTGTCAACTTAAATGAAAACTAGTGTGTTCATTTAGTAGGGTATAAAAGCAATATTTTCTAACAATCAAAAAATAAGGGAAACCATATTTAATACATTTTTAAATTTTCTATAACTAAAGTGGCCAAAAAATAATGGGATTTATCAGAGACTTAGTGCAAAGCATTGAAGAAAGAATGGACAAGTAAGAAAATATAAACAAAATAATATGATACCCAACATCACAGTATTAACTAATTTTTTTTTCGAGAGTGTACCATATTTGGTACACATGGACGGGGACATGTTATGAGGTTAGATTCATATTAGATAACATCAAATATGTATTTAAAACGTTTGTGTACAGCCATAATGACAAATGCTATGGATTACTGTTCGTCGCACAATTTAATAATTGTTGTGAGGGTATAAGCATTAAAAGAAATACACTCCAGACAGTACTTCTTTTTATCAGTTTTTATACTACATATTTTTATTTTTTAATACAGTAAACAAATCTTTGCCTATACTCTAACCCCCGTTAATTAAGGAAAATTTTCATAGAAAAATTTTTCAGTAAATTTTATTTAATTAAATATATTTTTTATGAAAACATGTATAAGATTTTGCAAATTGCCTAGTGCAGTCTGCAAATGCAAAGAATTTGCGATGTTAACTTGTTTGTCGTATGTGGCTTACGCATACAGAGAATGTTTTTGCAAAGAATTTTTGTTGAAATATTATTAAATAATTTAACATACAAAACATTTAGTACACACAAAACTCATTTTAAAACAAGTTAGAGTGCTATATTTGGCTGTGCCGAATCTTTAATACCCTCCACCGACTGTTCAAATATTTTAGGAGGGATATCTATATCATGTCTATTTATTATTGATTTATCTTTATAAAAACAGACATCAGCATTAAAATTGGTTGGTTTGAGGTTTAGATCTATATTAAATTGTTTAGCAGTTTAAACTACCCTGCGGGAAATTTGTGTCAATTGGTCCAAGCGACTGGTCCTGGGATTTGTGAAAATAGAACAAGTACAAAAAGAAAGGACTCATGACCAGTGAAAGAAGAACCAAACCCTTAACTGGTTTATAAAAAACAAAAAGGTAGAAAAAGTAATGAATTACAGAATAGTCTTCAGCGGTGATGTGACTCATTTTTTGGTTATTTCTAAAATTTGGCTCTTAAATTTAACTCTTGGACTAGTTTTATTGAAATAATACTACATTGTATTTAAATAATACTACATTTTAGTAACTGACACTAAGCAGGTTCATTGAGAATAGGTCTGTGATTGGTCAAATAGTGTCAATTGACCCCCTCCAATGACAACCCCATGTAAAAGTTAAAGGGTTTATTCATATAAAGTGTTAGAACTGGAACCGGTCCCTAGCACCAAAGAGCTATCAAGGGACTACTTCAGTGTCAGTTCGCTTCCCTCTAGGGTAGCTTGAGTAACAGTTTCAATTCAAATTTTGTTATGATAGCATTATTTTGAACAGTTTTAGGCGTACTAAAATGTTTTCCGGTAGTAGGGTTTGTATGGGGCCTAAGGTAAATTATGGAAATTTCACGAAATTTCACAGTGTTATTTCTAGTCCTAAAAAGCTGTGACGTATCAAATTTTGTTATGAAAGGATTATTTTTCTTGGTTTTAGGCGTACTAAACCGATTTCCGGGAGTAGTGTTTACGTGGGGCCTAGGGTATATTATGGACGGATCTTCATGAAATTTTACAGCGTGATTTCCAGTCGAATAAAACAAATTTTTGAAAAATTTTATCTCATTCCGTGCCTTGTTCCACCATTTATGTTATTTTTTGTAACAAAATTATCATTTTTTTTAGGTGGTGGTTCCACATTTTGATTCATAGTTCTGATCCTACTACACCGATTTTGCTGAATTTCAATCCCAAACTGCTTAAGATAACTACAAGCAATTTGGCACCATTTGTTCATTTCTTTTGAGCTGTTCGAAAGTGAGCGTGTTTTTAACATTCTGTCCGACAGACAGACAGACGGACATGGCTAAATCGACTTAGAATCACTCAAGGACCCAGAATTAATCTGTGGAATTTTGACAAAACAACTTAAGTCGAGATAAGATAGCAAAAAAGTTTTTTAAGAAAACTAGGTGAAAAAATCTTTTCTATCAAATAATAAAATAAACCAAAATTAAAGAAAAATTTCTTTTATAATACAAAATTTTAAAAACGCGAACAAAAATGTTTTTTGAGTGAAAACTCGTATGATTAACAACATTTTTTTCATCTTTTTAAATTTGAGTTAAGATGTTTTGTCAAAATGCCTCAGATATATACTTTATGGGGTCTGAGATGAATAATAAAAAAGTTTCACACGGAATGACAAACTTAATATACCCTCTTCACAACTTATTGTGGTGGAGGGTATAAAAATAAAGAATATTTGTACTATTTTTGGTCCCATTCTCATTGTTGCTTGTGTTTTTCATTCTCTTGCTAATTTTTGAGATCATTCTATATACCCGCAGTTTCACGTTCACACACTTACGTAAATTGGTCGTCTACACTACTTTTCGGTATTTGCTTGTGACAGCGACACTATAGTAGAGAGTAATAGAATTGTGAGTCCTTTACTTTGTGCCCAATATTATTTATATATGTATCTTCATTTCTGTCTTTTTTATTCATCCTTAAGTGATTTTAAGTGATTGATGCAACCATAATATAGTTGTGGCTTCTTCATGAAGCACTAATTTAACCATATTATGGTTGTCGCTGACAATAATATGGTTTAATTAAACACAATCGGTCTAATTTATAAAAATATTTTAATTTAGGGTTTATCTCTCCATTAGTTATTAAACACTTTGTCTTATTAACGGTTAATAAAAATGCTGATTTATAAACGTTTAGTTAGTCTAAATTTACTTTTAAACGTTTTTAATAGTTTTGTATTTTATGTTGGCAACGCCATGTTATGGCAAATGCCATTTTATTATTAGTGATGTACACTACTATCGACAAGTTATACAAGTAATCCCCTTTTAGTTAAACAAAATTTTAATATATTCAACAGTTAGAATAATAAAATCAATTTAAAAAAAACTGCAACGGGTTTTTATCAGAGATCAGCAATGAATCACTTTTTCGCTACTCATACTGACTCATGCAATTGTAAGTATAAGTGCGTAGAAATCATTTAAACTAAACTACTCTGACTCACTCATACTCACAAGAGAAATATTTATGAGTGCGACGTCGACATTATACGCATACTCAGCTTGATTTATAATTTCAAGAAAATACTTACAATGATTCAAATCATTTAGCTCAGGCATTTACCGTTTTAACACAACAGACAAAACACACAACTTAATAATCAGCGCTGCCAGATAAATTTGCCGAAAAATCGTCCACTTCATACATGTAACTTTAGTAAACTGTAATTGCCAAATCGTCACTTTGCTATTTCGGGGACAAATCTGGCAGCCTCGCATTTTTTCTTTGCCTTTACGCATTGTGTTGAGTAGATTCTAAGTCAAACACTACAAATGTTGCTAAGTATGAGTACGATGAATCAAATTAAACTTTTGAGTGAATATGAGTTTGAATAACATTGCAATAAGTATGAGTGCGTATAAGTACAAGAATTTATGAGTCATGATTTAGCTCTACTCACTTTTTCACTACTCATTGCTGATCTCTGGTTTTTATACCAAAAAAAGATAAAACTAATTAATATATTCTCTTAAATTTTGTCTGAGCAATGTGTTTAATTTAGCGAGTACAATTGGTATTCGATTACAAATTTCATTGTTTTTATTTATGCATCACTATATTGTTTTAATTATTTTAAACTAAACTTAAATAGAAAAAATTTAAAAAAAAAGATTTGAAAATGAAAAATATAAAAAGAAAGCGCTCTGGAAACTGGTTGAAAGTAGATAATGTAGTAAGTATTAGTACACATATTAGATATTGGGCATAAATTGAATGTTGTTTTTGTATGATATCATCCGGTGTTTTGAATGGATCCTTTGTCTCCTGAAAAGTTTTAGGAGGTCTGGGAAATTGAGCAATAGCAACTTGCATTTGGTTTATTAAGTGCATAGCAGTGCTAAATAGTATATTTTTCGCTAACAAACCGATTGTAGCAATTAAATTAATTGTATTAATTTTTTTTTCTCAAATTTACACTTTTATTTTCACACTTTAATCTAAAGAAATTGCAAAATAATATTAAAAAGAATTTTTATATTTAGAAATTTCGTTTTATTAAACGTTTAAAGGAGGGTAAAGGCTACAATAAATATTTAAAAATTATTACAAGTTTATAACAGCTTAATAGCACTATTAAACGTTTCTAAATACTGTTTTTGTGAGTTTTGCGTATAAAACAATAATAAAGATGCTTTAAATTTTTACAAATTAGACTAAATATATTTAAAATTTTCTTTAAAAATAGTTTTGTTGGAGGTGACCATATTAAAACATGTTTTGCTCTGCCTGCACAGTAAATAATCTAGCCCATTGAGTGCAAGGCGTTTTGATTAAAATTTTTTACTTTTTTTCAAAAAAGTATATAAGAAGATTTCTGAGAAATCCCTTTGCTTAAGTTTAATTTTACAAGTGTTCTTATGTCGTATGTTTTTGGAGAATGTGACACTGCATAGCGTATATGCTTTCGTAAAAATCACTAGTAGAAAAATTTAAGACGCTTTTATTCATTCAGTAGAGGCTTCTTTATTAAAAATCCACAACAAAATTTATCTTGTATCATACTGAAGGGAAGGACAGCCTCTAAAGTGAAAAACTCGTTGTCGAATGGTAACGTACGACCTGGCATCCCAAGACCTGATGGGTGTCATATACAAATGCACGACTTGTTACTCAATATGTAAGATGAAGTAAAGTGCATGATCTTGACGGCCAATGAACTGCTCCAAAACCTAATATTAATTACCAAACTCGCCTCTTAATAGGTTTGTGGTGAAGCGTACCGATTGGCACCGTTTGGTTGAAACCGAAAGTTAACTTAGTGCAATGAAACTCTTTTGGGGAAATAAAGTTGTAAAATCTTCCACGTGTTCGAAGAAAACAAACCCAATTGCTGATAACGGCGACGAATGGGCATATCGCGATCTTCAGTGACACTGGCCTGTAAAATAACGGGTTCGCCATCTAACGTTTTTTTTTCAACTAGTGCTTATTTAGCTCATGTTTGATTTGACAGATAATTAGTTTTATCCTTCAGCTGAACGAATACGGTTGTGTATACGCTGGAACAACGCTGGGAAATATTGCGACATTACTTTGAAAATCATGCTAATGTTGCAGAATGTGTGCGAAAATTGCGTACGGATTTTGGAAGAAGAGAAGCACCGTCAGCTCCGTTTGTTCGTTATCTTGTGAAAAAAGTGAAAGATAAACCAAAGCGTGGAAAGCCGAAAACAGTGCGTACACCCGAGAATATTGTTGCTGTGCCAGAAAGTGTGCGTGAAGCGCCATCAACATCAATTCACCGTCGTTCTCAACAATTGAAAATTTCGGAGACATCATTGAGACGAATTTTGCATAAAGACCTTTGTATGACGCCATACAAAGTCCAATTGGTTCAGGAGTTGAAGCCAACTGACCATCCAATGCGTTTTCGCTTCGCTTAGTGGGCCTGCGATCGACTTACAGAAGATGCCGATTTTGCCAAAAAAAAATCATATATTCAGATGAAGCTCATTTTGAACTTGGCGGGTATGTAAACAAGCAAAATTGTCGCATTTGGGGCACAGAAAACTCGCACGCATGCATTGAAAAGCCGTTGCACCCAAATCGAGTCACTATTTGGTGCGAATTTTGGTGCAGAGGCATAATTGCGCCATTTATCTTCGAAAATGAGCAAGGAGTGGCCGTTACAGTCAATGGCGATCGTTATCGGGCCATGTTGAACGAATTTTTGTTCACAAAAATTGAAGAGGAGGATATTGACAACATTTGGTTTCAACAGGACACAGCCAAAGCTACGGATCGGTTTATCAGCCGCAGAGCTGATGTCGTTTGGCCACCTCGGAGCTGCGACACCGTTGGACTATTATTTGTGGGGTGCCGTCAAAGATAAGTGTTACGCCGACAAGCCAAAGACAATTGACGCTTTAAAGGACAATATTCGTGAAGCCGTTGGTGAAATACAGCTGCACACAATCGATAATGTGCTTAAAAATTAGACCGATCGTGTAGGCTACTGCATGGCCAGCCGAGGCAGCCTTTTGAATGAAATTATTTTCCATTATTAACCGGACGGATTGTACTTTCACATAAAAAAAGAAATTTGAGAAAATATTCAGTAGTTTTTTTTTATAGCATTTTCAAAAAAAAAAGTTATTTGGCGGACCTTGTAGCAATATGCTCCTTGGTAAGCACTCTTCGCTTACGGGTTTGTGGATTACTGTTCAATAAAGTAAAACTGGCCCAGAAATTGGGCTGTTCGGAAAATTTGACGAGACACAATTCTCACACAACACGAATTTTTATAATAAAATTTATGGATTTGCAAGTGTTGTTCGTTTGTAAGTCTATTTCTGTCGAAATGGCAAGCCTAACAGAGCCTTTTTGGCATTGCCATATCGTCGTTCGCAAGTTATTGTGTTCTATACCGCAAAATATAAAAAATTGAGATAAGATTGACTTTTAGGTAAACTTTTAGAGATCTGTCGATCTGTGTCATCAGTATGCTCGTATCATTTATAGTTTTCGAAATATGAGACATTGACTTTGTGCTATAAAACACTTCAGTGACAAGCTTCGTAATCTATTGTGTTCTATATGCAAAAAACCGTGCATATAGAACAAAAACGGAGCAAAAATACTAAATAAAAAAAATAATTTTTTATTTTGTTCTATATGAAAGTGTAAATATAGTTTGTAGTTCTTTGGAACTCTTTGCATTGTCTGTTTTTGTTTAATTTCCTTTTTGTGACTTCAGATTACAGTTGGCAAATGAAATGAAACAAAAAAAAAAAAAAACAAAAAAACAAACAAACAAACAATATGCAAAACCTTTTGATTTTTAATTAGGTCCGCGTGTTTTATAATCGATGAAATGTTATTGTTACTTGTTGTGTTGCAAAATAGGATAGTTGTAAATTAACCTTCTCTTAAGTCTTTTTTACACTCTTATACTTTTTATTAATACATATCAAAAACTCAAGTACATAATATGTAAAAGTCTGATATTCTGAATACATGTGTGATGAAAATGACAAGTATTATGAAAAAAAGTTTGGCATCCCAAACCACTTCATTGTTTTTTGAAAAACTTCTAAACAATAATACCATGGCCCAATTAGTAGGTTTGCTTGAAACGCCGGCTGACTTTTGGGGTTTTAATAATAATACAAAGGCATAAATGGGCAAAATGTCAAAAGTTGTTTACATTTTTTAACGCCATTCTGTTTATTTGAAAATTGTTTACGTTTTTAATATGATTTTTGATTTAAAAAAATTATTTTTCGTATTGTGAAAATAGAAACAAAATTGAATTATTGGGACAAAAATTGTGAACAACAACTTTAAATAATTATAATAATACAAAAAATAGAAGTAATAAATAAAAACTAAAAGGCGGACACAATGGAGAACATTTATCGTCTCCTTCCCAGTGATGATAATAATTTGTTGAATACATCTAAAAAAATATATATTATATTATATTATTATTAAGTTTTATAATCGCTTATTAAGGGAAATTTTCATACAAAATTTGTTTTGTAAACCTTTATTAAATTTAAAATATTTGAATTAAAAATCAAAGTCAAATTGATTTAATTAATTTATTTCTTATTTTATAGAAGAAACTTACCTTGTTTTAAGAAATTACCAAGTATTGCCTAAGTGGAATTATAAAAACATAACTATAAGATTTAGTTTAAAATGAAGTCAATATTATATGAAATAAAGTTTTTGTTTCGTAAAAAACACATTGCTTTTCATTTCTCACAATAATTTATTAAATTTTTTTCTATATGCTATAAAAAAAAAACAAGAGTTTCGTAAATAAGTGCATATAGAAAAAAGCTTTTATTTTTAAAACGCTTATTACTCTTAGAGGCTTTTGCAATGACTAAAAAAAACCAGAAACTCTAGAAGTTTCCTTGGTAAGAAGGTTGCGACAACTTTTTCGGTTAAATTTTTTATAACTAACAACTAAACTTTAACAGCGATTTACTAATAAAACATTTTTGTCATATAGAACACAATAACTTGAGAACGACGATATGTCGCGAAAACCAGATATCCAAAATTACTCTTATATGTACACATTGCATTATCGGTTGGGAAACACGTTTTGTAAGCAAAATTTAATGTGCTTAAAAAATGAAAGAATGCATCGTTGCTTAAAAATATTAAAACTTACACAATGATATTATCGTCTTTGATTTTGATGTTATATGCATAAAAATGGATGTAAGTTTGAAAAAAAAACATTTTATTTGATATGATTTTGTTTTAGAGAAATGTGAATTTTTTCTTTTAAAACCTCTTAAATCAAAGGTGGGAGTTTGAGCGATATGTACATATAATATATCGTCAAAGGCAATACAGTGAAGAAGACTTTCCTCCTCTGTATGTCAACCGATTTGAACACAAAATACACAATTTTAAAAAATATTTACTTACAGAAGTGCTTAATATTTTTTTATAGTAATAAGCGTTCAAATTTGCTACTAACACAAATGTATGTAAATACAAAATTTGTTTTTTTCAATTATCAAATAAAAACAAAATACGATGCTCGATTATTCGAGAGTTTTAAGGAACCGGTTTTTACATATTTCGATATTATAGGTGCAGGGCCCTTAGTGAATGAAAACCTAAACGATGAAAAATGTTGGTACTCTTTGTTTTTCATCTGGTACTTTTTGAATTTTGAATATTCGACCTATAAAGATAGAATTATACATTAAACTGGGTGAATAAGAACATGTAAGGGGAGCTTGTTAGTACTTTATCGTTAAAGATCTGGTACTTTGATTAATTTTCGTTAATATTAGAGATAGAAAAATAAAATTGAACATGCAATGTCCTGAGTGGATGACAGTCTATTAAGGAGAACTTACAAAATTAAATTAACTCACGTGGAAAATATAATACAGTCAAATCTCGATAATTCTTACCCCGATTAATCGTTACTCCCGATAATTTGTAATAAATTGTCAGTCCCTTGAAAAAATCTCGTTAATTCGTATAATTTACATACATTTTGGTCCCCTCGCTGATTCGTATTTTTTTCAAATAAAGTCTTTACATTTTATAAATCGTAATTGCTTGATATCTACACATATAATTCGTAATGAAAACAACAAAAACATGGAATGCATGATTTTTTGTTTACCGCTATTTCTTTTGCGTGGGATTTTACTTTTGCCTGTTTATCGAAGTCCCGCTAAAGCGAAAACCCCTATAATTCGTACGAAATGGCCGGTCCCTTGCGATTACGAATTATAGGGAGTCCACTGAATAAACTGGAGCTTGGTCCCTCGCCAAATCGATCCACTAATATGGAAAAACTAAATGCCCGAAACATGTAAATTCATATATACTTAGATGCACTATGCTTTCTCTATATCTTTATGGTCGAATTTTGACCATTCGGCAAACACTAGTACAGTGCACTCGCGGTAACGTGAACAAATTAAAACCAAGGGAGTTCATGTAAGCGAAATTGTTCACGTTAGCGATTGTCGAAATTCATGAAAAAATATGTGTGTTTTACACTGATGTCACTTTGATCCACCATACACATTTTAAAATTGCTTTTTTTTCTTTTTAATACTGCATACATATGGTTGATTTAGCGACATTATACTTTTTTGCTAAACTAGTCACACTTGTTCCTTTTTGCAAACTATCTAAAATGTCTGTCTTTTCTTTTAACTCAAAACATTTAGATTTTTTTAACACTCATGCCGACTGATTCACCACTTTGCATAAGAAAAAGACTCAAACTAAAATTTCGTTGCCAAACAAAAAAATTACTTTAGTGGATACACACATTTTTTATATAAGGGGATTCCCAAATCAAATTAAATGTATGTATTTATATCAGTGTTGTCGACAAGCCTGGAAAACATATGCAGTGAAAAAAAATTGTTCACGTTATAGAGCTTTCTGAGTTTGTTCACGTTACAGAGTAGTCAACGTAAAAAAAATCTTGTTCAAGTTAGGCGGTGTTCACGTTAGACGGTGTTTAAGTTACTGCGAGTGCACTGTATATATAAAAATTCAAGTTCTAGTGGACATTTTTTGTAAGTGTAATAACCACGGAGTAAACTTTGTCTTGTTTTTATTTAATAGTTTCTTTAATAAAAACATCATCCTATATTTTTGTTAAAATAATTTTTTTATATTTTTCTAGTGTTATATTTTAATAAAAATGCATGTCTTAAATGTTCACCTACATACGTACATGCTATAACTACATTTACACATTTTTGATGTTGTTATTTCGTTATGAACACTAACACACAGTTACACACACACATTTCTTCCCATAAAAACTACATCCACAAGGCACTTAACAATGTAACTAATCCATTTAAACTAAGGATTTTTTTTTATTTTTTTTTATATCTGTTGTAAATATTTTTTCTTGTTGCTGTAAGTCGGGTTGTTGTGAATTTTATCTTTTCATTTTGCTGGTTTTGTGATGAAAAGAATTATAAATAAAATAGTGTAAATGGGAAAGTGGAGTCTTTGGATATTTGCGAATAAGCCGCATAATAAAAAAGTCAAATTTATACTTGGAATTTCATATTGTACATGTATTAGTAGAAGAGAACTCTTTGTTATAATAAAAGCATTCAAAACCCTATTAAATGTTGTCTTTTCTTTACAATAAAATTTTTTTTTTCGAAAGTACAACAATAATAACAACAGGAACACTAAAAGCAAATCAAACAATTTTGTTGGGTAATGGCGACTTTTTCATAGGCGATACTAAAAAAAAATCCAAAACATTTTTGTTAAAACGAATCTCTCTTTTTGAACACTACAGAGTTGCCATCTCTTTACAAGCAAAAAGCGCTTAAGTTTACGCAAAAATCCATTAACATCAATCAAAAGATTATCAAAATTAATATTTAATAATAAAAATATGAAAACGAAAAAATTTAATTAAGATTGAAAATTTTTATTACAATAACATAAATTTACATTTAAGTCGTTGCCGTTGTTTAAAGATACAAACATTTGATGTTTTATAGAATTATACGTTAATTCTTAGGCCCTAAATGCAATAGGGAAATTATGAAATATTTTTGACTTTGTTTTAGCTTTCAATGTAATGTTTGGCTTTGCGCTGCGATTTGCACAATAAGGGCCTTAAACATAGCAACGTAAGTATGTAACAGGCTTTGATCCAAAATTTTAACAAATTAAAATTTTTGGCTTAAAAATAAAAAAGATCGGTAACTCTGGCGATTTAATGGCCAAATTGGCAACGCTGTTGTACTGCTCCTGAATTAAATGGAGCAGACTTAAATATTCATAACTTTTAAAAAAGAACAGAGTTTGAAAAATTTGCTTGAAAATAACAAACACTAAATTATTTTTTAATATTTATCTTTAATTTTATGTTATTTTACAAAAACAGGACTACACGAAGTTATAAAAATAAAACTATTGGTATGGCCCACCCTGTGGGCGTTTAAAAATTTAATAACTTTTTTGGTTATAATTATTTTTTATTGTTTTTCGAATTTATTCATTGAACCGAGTTACACCACCATTCAAAATGCAACGACAGAGCAACGAACCAAAGTGGTAGAATTTTACTTTTCCAATGGGCAACGAAATTATTTCAACAGAGTAGTACAGAACCAAGTGAACATTGGTCGTGTACGGGAAAGTGTTAAAGAATATCCAAAAATTTCAACACGAAGACGTTCTGAAGTACTACACACAGAAAAAAATACCAATATAAAATTAAAATGGAAAAATGTTGATTGAGAATCATGTTAAATTTCTGCAAAAGTACGCCCTTTTTTTAAATTTATCATTATTTCATATTAATTTTTAATGAAAAATATTAAAATAATCTTTAATCACGCTTATTAAATATTATTCACTGATACAAAAAATTAAAAAAAAATATTAAAATATAAATAAATATGGATTCAATATTGAATCCATAAAAACCTGCTTTATATTAAAGTCAAAAGTTTATCTTGTTAAATTAACATGCATACATAGTTAAGTATGTTAATGTTTTTATTTTCATTCCTAAAATGTGTTATAAAATGAAGACAATTACCGTATTCTTTTAATTAAAATTATTTAGTTAAATAGTACATCAAGTTTTCAATGTAGAATGATGACGAAAACCATATCGGGCCATTCTGCTGATTGATCTGTTAACAAAGGAGACTACAAAATAAGTGAAACATGTGTTACAGGGGTAAGTGTTTTGAATTATTCTTAAATAAATGCATATGTTGTCTCTGAAGCTTCTTCACACCAATTAGTTTCTACATGAAATTCACGTTGTTTCAACATGAAATAACTTTCATTCAACGTGATTCGATGGTTATTTCAATGTAATTGACATTTTGCTCTAACTTTACTGCAATGTAAAATTTACATGAATTGTAGTTAATTTAAAAGAAAAAAAATGTTGTTCGCAAGTAAATATAAAATCAGGTTGAATTAACATGAAACACGTATGAAGCAAAATCACCACCGAAAAATTTTAAATCAACCTTGTTTTCGACGTTTTCAACTTGATTTTTTTCTGTGTGTAGGCATCTCTAGAACATCATTTCGACGCATTTTGTCACATCATTTACACATGCATCCATACAAGGTCCAGTTGGCCCAACAACTTTTACCAGTTGACTACCATCAAAGACGAATTTGGGCAACAATTTATACACCCAGGCGTGAATTTGTCTAAGCCTGTATATCCCTATTCTAAAAAATAGATTTGTAGTATAAGTACCACTGTATGTTTCTTTTTGCTGTCCATTTTATTTGATTTTCAGAAATATTTTAATGCAATTACTTAAAATTTCATTGTTGTTAGTTTAAAAAATGATGAAGAACTTTTAATTTAAAATATTTTTAACGAAATTTCATTTCTTTAAAAATAAATACACATTTTCCGAAAAAATCCAACCTTCTCTATTTTTGAAACACCTTTAAAATAAAGTTAGTAGGTTTGAGCTTGGTGTGTAGCTGTGCTAAGCAAAACCAAATCTTACCGACACATTCGTACATTTAAAGCCTGGCCAACGTTTGCATTTTTAACGACAAACAGTTGATTTGCGCCCCACTAACAATTTTCAGCATGACAAGTCGATCGACAATGCAAGCGAACGATAACGTAGCAGTTTTAATACGAATTTGCGGTTCAGTAAGAACAAATTTGCGCCTTCAAATGTCAAAATCAGTCACATGTGTTGTGGTTGTCGATAAGGGCATTGTGTTAAAATATTAAACGAACTTTTTCTTTCCACACCAACACTAACTATTTTTTTAAAATAAAATTTTTCAAGACAACACAAATTTTGCTGATTTTTATTTTCAAAGTAGCGTTTAAATTACGGAAGAATTGTGGAAGTAGAAACTTAAACCTGTCGGCCAGAAGTCGATAGTTAGTGGGCTGCTTAAGAGAATGATAATGAATGGCTTCTGGCTGGCTTAAGTTGTCGATAGACACCGTGGGCCAGGCTAATTGAGCAGTTTTATGAATGGTTACGGCGCACTGTGTAACCATGTAGTGTATTTTTGAACAAAAATAGGAAACGTGCTTCCTGTAAACCAAGCTTTGCACAGAGATGTTAGCCAACCCATACGTAGAAACTTTTGGGTTTCTTAACTTGACCCCAGTGATTTCGGGAGGTGAATGGACTTATTGTAAAGAAAAAAAGGGCGGTCTAAAAGTAACTGTTTAGCCTGAAATGTCTGTATTTTCTCTTATTTTTTCCTACTTATATTATAACTGTGAAAGTTTGTATGTTTGTGGCGCAATCCCGCGAAACACGCTTAATGGATTAAGTAGGATGAAATTAGGCAAAAAGATAGCATATGGCCTAGATTAAAATATACGGTACTTTTAAAGAGGGAAAAAGGAAAACAATTCTTACTTTTGGTACTTTTTCCCTTTTTAATAAATTTGGTATACAGATTGCCTATGGTCCAGTGGCCGACATATACATATTACGACAGACCTTGTTTGTCACATGTACAAGTTGTATGTTGGTTGTACAATATACCTTGAGCCAGCCACTTGAATCAATCACATACTCTAGCCAGGCCAATTTTTTTTAGAATCTATATATTTCCAAAAGAAAAAATCTATCTTTTTTCAAAAACGAAGCATATATTTTGAATCGCGTATCATTTATTTTTTTGATTTTAGTCCATTTGAATACATTGAAAAAATTATCAAGTTAACAAATTTAAAAGTAGTTTAATAAACAACTTATATTTTTTTAAATTAATTCAATTTTAAGTTAAAGATTACCTTTTTAGTAAAATGTTTGTTTTTAACAAAATCCTACATTTCGAAAATGGCCAATTTTAATATAAATTTGACACAAATTGAGTTTAAGAATATTCTTTAGTTTGGCTTATAGCGATTTGTTAATTTGCGCTTTGATTTGACGAAAAGTAAAGCCATGATCACACTTGTCAAATATTTGACGGAAAAAATGGAACCGAGAAGCAAACTAAATAAACACATCCTTTAATGTCAATATATATTTTGATAATAATACAAAATCTTACAAAAAACTGTTTTTTGCTATGTCTATTAGTATAATTAGTTTATTTTTGTGATATTAAGACCATGTTAAATCGCACTAGCTATTAACAAAAGTAGTGGTTACGCTTATTTGGTAAAATATTTAATAAGTGTGACCGTAGATTAAGCCTTGCAACCCATTAGAACTTTTGTGCATGAAACAAATGGCCATTTTCTCATTAGGCGATTATCTTCTTCCCAACGAAAAACTGCACATTAAAGCAATTTGGTTATCTCAGTGTCTCATTTTCTTCTATTCTGTCGCAAAGCTAACCGTTTATTTGTCATACAGATAAATGCAATCAGCTGACTCCCAACCATTACATGCATTTTAAGAGGTGTTGCCAACTAAAAACAAAGTTTTTTGTCGGTATAATGAGAAAACCAAAATTGTTACCGGACAGTTTATCAGTCTAATAAATTTATGTCGATAATTAATAACAAGCAGTTTGTCGATACATTGAGAAAATTGCCATTAGTCTCTTAACTCTCCCAAAAATGCAATTTGTTTTGTATCACGTTAGTTTTATTTGAAGAAAACTTTGTATTTTAAAGGAATTTCTTCGACTCAAAAGTATCTTGAATTTAATTTAAATTTAAAAAAGTTTTAAAGATTTTGTTGTTTGTTTGACGAATTTGTAAAGACATTTTCTTTAACATATTTTTCACTTATTCGGAAATGATTGTAAAATTTTTATTTCCTAAAGCATTTAAATAAAAGAAGAAAAAAAATGTGTCATAAAAACGAAATATTTTATGGATTCTTTGAATTTTGTTGTTTTATTACCATTTAAAAATATTTGCTGTGGATTCTACAAAATTTCAGTTACTTATCTTTACGAGATTTTATTGAAATGAATAAAAGTAAAAAAAAAAATTGCTTAACTAAAGGTGCTATCAGACGGTATGTATTTTACATATGTACTGTCAAATTTTCCATCTGTAAAAGTTGTACACATCGTGTGATACATATGAAACTTTGCATGTGTAAAATACATGTGGAAATACATATGTAATTTTTTCGATTAGAACGCGCTCTATTTTTCTGTGGCAAACATAAACAAAACAGCTGGTTTGTTTTGAAGTCAAATTTCTTGAAAAAATATATTGTAAAGAAAAATTTAAGAAAATGGATAATGAACATGGAAAAGTAAGTATTTTTCGATTTTTAATAAATTAAATTATGTTTATTATATTTATTGCAGTTAGATTGGTCAAAAGAAGCAATTCTTGAAATGATTGGGTTGTGGCAAACGTATGAGTGTCTCTACAATCCCAAAAATAAATTTTACCACAACAAGAATTCCAGGTATGCTGCATTCAATGCGATTGCTGAAAAGTTGAAAGTATTTTTTGAATCAGTTGAACCAACCGATATAAAGGTATGTGTACATTCATCATTATTATTTTGATATTTAAAAATTGTTTTATACAGAATAAAATGCAGTATTTTCGTGGACAGTTTACCCGGGAGCTTTCCAAAACTAAAGATATAAAAAGTGGAGCAAGTGCAGATGATATTTATGTCCCAACCGCCTACTGGTTCAAGGAGTTGAGTTTCTTGAAAGATTTTGTTAAAATTAGAAAAGGAAAGTGTAATTTGTTTGTAAGTATTTGTTTCAAATTGATAAAATTTTTATTGTACTAATATGCATAAAATAAATTTTTATCTGCAGGGACAAAACTCTTCACAGTTTGAGGACTCTTGTGAGTCATCGCAACTCCTTGAAAGTGATGTATCTCCTGCAGACACTAGTAAAAGATGTAAAGTGGAGAATCATACGCCCGTGTCAAGCCGCAGCTTGAATCAAGAAGATGCAGTACTTGAAGCAGCAGTGAATGCTTTACAAAATGTTTGCAGTGCCAATAATAAGACGTCTGTTAATGAGAAGGATGAAGCTTTTTGTAATTTTATTAAATTAGAGCTTAATGAAATTACTAATGAAAGCATTAAAGACGATTTAGTAGAGACGATCACGCTAGCGGTTTTCGAAGCCAAGAAAAAGCAACGAATGCACACCAACACAACGGAAAACTTTTCCGATTTCAATTCAATGTTATAATAATATAAGTATTACTTGAATATTGGAAAACACTTACTATTATATCATTTTCAGTTTAAATTAAACCTTTTTCAAAATAAATTAAACCTTTTTTAAAATGAACGAAACCTTTTTCAGAATAAATTAAACTTTATTCAAATTCAATAAAACATTTTTCAAATTAAATTAAACCAGTTTTAGAATTTGTAGGTTTATCATATTTTGTTGTATTTTTATTAAATTTTTTTTTAAATTAAATTGAAATTAAATTAAATTGAATTTGAATAAAGTTTCATTTATTTTGATAATGCTATATATACTTTAATGTGTGAATTAAATAAATTTTTATTTATTAGTTAAAATATTTATTAGAATATTAAAAATTGAATTTTTTTACAGCATCATTTTGCCAAGGAACTGTACCTACGGTAGTAAAATATTCGGAAAATGTATCCCGTACCCTTCTCCCCTCATCTCCTGAACGGTTAATTTGGCTCCTTTGAAGATTAGTCATGCTCACTTCATTTCGCCAGGATCCTTTTTGAAAGCTCAAAGTGTTCGTATTTTCTGAATCCAACATCTTTGAATCAAACCCGTCTCGTTTTCTAATAAAATTGTGCAAAGCGCACGAAGCTAGCGTTATTTTTTCCACTTTTTCGATGTCCAATTCTATTTCCCTTTGAAATATTTGGAATTTATTTGCCAAAATTCCGAACGCATTTTCAACTACTCGGCGTGCCCGGCTTAATCTATAGTTGAAAATTTTGTTTGCATTTGCTGACCTCTCCCCATAAGGTTTCAACATTCTTGATGTCAACCGGAAAGCATCATCTGCAACAAATACGAAAGGAACTTTTTTGTTTGTCCCAGGTAAATAATCATCCAAAGGAAAATCGAAAAGGGTTTTTGTTATGGCTTCACACAGTGACGACTCATTAAATACTGCTGCGTCGTTTGCTCTTCCATTGGAACCAACATTTACATATAAAAAGTTATAGTTTGCGTCCACAACGGCCAGCAGTATTAAGCTATGGAATCCTTTATAATTGTAATAGAATGATCCATAGTCGACTTTGCTCTTGATCGCAATATGTTTGCCATCTTAAGAGAGAATGTTGAAAAATTTTTAAATTAGTATACAGCCCAATTATGAATAAAAATTCCCCGGGAGTTTTTTCCCTTTTCCCATTTTACAATTGAATTAACATAGGAAAAAGGGAGAAGGGAGAAAACTCCCGGGGAATTTGTATTCATAATTGGGCTGATAATCTTTAACACATTTATAAGATTAATACCTATGGCACCCAAACAAAAAGGAAAATTCCATTTCAGCTCAAAATCATCGGCAATGCTCTTCCATTCATTTGCAATTCGGGGAACCTTAAAAAGTTATTTGTTTGCTCAGTTGCACAGTTTACGTTAAAATTTCCGAATTTATACATACCTTCAAAAAATCATCTTTTAAGACCGAGTAAATGGCGTCAATCGTTTCCGGTATGATTACGGAAATAGCTGCTTGCGAAATACGAAATCCATATGCTAATTGTGTGTATTTTTCTCCAGTTGCTAAAAACCTTAAGGTCAAAAGTAACCTTAATAAAAACATTTTTTAAATATGATCAGTAAAGTCTACAATAACTTGGTTATACACAGGTTTACCTTGCAGTACTAGAAATAGCCTCACGCATTACAGTGTTTTTCTTAGAGATTAAGGGAGACACTTTTTCCAACAACTCGGAGAAGGACATATAGGACATTCTCGCAAAATTTTTAAACGCCTTTGGGTCTTCCAAACACAGTTCGTCCATAGCCATTGATGCGAACCCTAATCCAGAATCCCTTCGAAGCAGCCACTTATGACTCCATAAAGACCGATTATTTTTGAATTTATTTTTTTGTTTCTTTTTTTTTAGTTTTATTGCAGATATTACTGCAATAATGCTGGACGCTACAATTATTTTATTACTAGTTGTTTTATCCATTTTACTTTTAAGAACTTTATAATTTCAGCAGCTTTATAATTAAAACAATGTATACACGTTAAAAAGTCAGCTGTTGTTTACATTTATAGGTTATGTCAGAAGGAAAAACATAAGCAGGTGTGATAGCAAAAATTATGAATCGTATGTAAAATGGAAATTTTGACATACATACGGAATTACATATGGGTAAGAAAAGTGACAGTACATATGTAAAATACATACCGTCTGATAGCACCTTAAGTGCTAAATCCTAACTGGAAAGTGCCAAATCCAAAAGTGGAGGCAGCAATTTGTATTGATTGCATTGATTGTATTGAAGACAGACTTTGCAAGTCTAAGCAGGCGTAGGGCACTCTCAATAAATTTTTGAGATGGTAAAATATCTCAACACAAACCAATTTCAGATTATTTTTGAGATCAACGTGAAATCCCTGCTTCTCTATTGATGTGAAACGTCGAATATTTCGAGTTGCAAAATTAACAGTACGCCGGCATTTGTAAATCGATGGCTCAGGCTTATACTTAAAATATTCTAGCCAATCTGGATTTAAAATCAAGATTTGTGGCCCGAACTTATAAAATTCCTTTGGATGTTACCATTCGTTTCCGGTTTTTTGGACATACACCATTCCTTTCAACCTCAAAGGTTCCTAGGAGAACAGGCAGTGTGGACGCCAGACTCGGAGCGAACATGGTGTATCTTATGACGGAATGAATCTAATGACCGGGTATACTTGGCATTTGAATTTCTTTAATAAAGTCGTCATTTTTGATCGCAGGTATCAAATTTTTTTTTGTCAATATGTTGTTTCATAAAAGGAACAAAAATCAATATAAAAGTCAATTTCAAAATTTTTTGACGGTACGTTGTTTTGCATTTTAGGTAACGATATATATAAGTATATATGCGATATACATAGGTGAAATTCATAAATTTATTATTTGAGATATTTCCAAAAATGTATTTTAAATGAGTTTCAATTTGTTGGTGGCTAATCATGTCTTTATGGATGAGTAGACTTCAGCCATATTTTCTAAAAGTTGGAAAGAAAACCTCTTAGCCAGAATTATTTATTTCAAATTATTTTGTTTCAGCATTGTAGAAACGAATAGTAATGTGAACATGCTTTTTGTATAGAAAATCTGTCAACTCGTCGTTCACAATGCTTGTCTATGCTTGCATTACATCGGACTAGCCCATGGACTAGTCCATTTAATCAAATTGGATCAGGTGGTCCAATATTATTTGCAGGGATAGGACTAGTCCAAAAACGCGTGTAAAAACTAGGACTAGTCCAGAAGTAACCCAAACCTATGGAAAAAACATGGTCTATTTAATTTTACGATGTCGTAGGGCTGGACCATAAAACCCAGCTTTGGATTACAAAGGAGTAGTCTTAAAACTACTCCATTGTATACACAAGAGGATTAGTTTTAACTTCGTTTAAAAACGAGAACATGTCGTTAAAAAACGAAGGCATGTTGTCTCACTACAAACACTTTTTAACAATGACATGGTCCATGCTTGCATTACATCGGATTAGTCCATTTCATCAAAATGGATCAGGTGGTCCAATATTATTTGCAGGGTTGTACCAGATATGTTTATAAAGTACCATTACCAATGTGAATGACAATCTGTTTTTTGTTTTTGTTTTCCTATTATTTGTATTGTTTTTGTTGTTGTTGCCGCTGTTTTCTTTGGTGTTGTAGTTTCAGTTTTTAATATAAATTCAAAAAATGAATGGAATAAATGAAAATGAAAAGAAATGCGAACAATAATATAAAAAGTCAAATATATGTGAACGTATTAATTCTGTGTTAAATATAAGGAAGTAACTTAAATGTTGGTGTAAATGTATTAACACACACATGTATGCATGCTTATGTGTAGGTGTATGTTTAAATGTCTGTATTGGTAGTTTAAGAGGAAGTCTATGTAATTGTAGTTGTCGTTAGAATTATAAAGAATATAAATACAGAACAACAGAAACAACAAGAGCAACAATGCGTAATCCCTTTTAAATCCTTACGCAAGTTGCTGACTAAAAACAGATTGCAAGACTTAAGTCTGACGTAGTGAAAGCGGCAGCAGCAGCAACGACTACAGTAAAAGCAATCAATGTTTCTAGGTTACAATGCTTTTTTTCTAAAAAAAAAAATTTCTTTTGTTTAAAAATAAAAATGGCATAAATGAAAGAAAGGACGAACAAATGGGAAAATGAACAAAAAAATTAAATAAAACGAAGCAGAGAAAGAAAAGTTAAGAGGGATACAATTGATATATTTTTGTTGTTGTCGTTAATTCTATATATTTTATGGTATGACCAACATTTTTATACCCTTCACCAAAGATAAAAGAGTATATATATAAGTTTGTCATTCCGCTTGCAATCCTATAAAGTGTATATTCTGTGGATCCCTATGAGAAAACAAGCTCAACTACAGTTAACCGTCAGTCTATCCGTCTGTTGAAATGGGGTTTCCAAAGACCCCGGATATGATGGGGACTTGGTTGGTATATTATTGTGTCAGATATGCTTATCTTAATTTTGCTATTGAAATTCAGCCAGATTGGTCCACAAATGGCTCAGATATGAGCAGAACACCACAACTGCCCCTAATTTTACCCATAAATTCCTTGTTGTTGTTGATGTTTTTTTAATTTTTTTTTTCTGTATCCCTGGAGCATGGCCAAAGTTCCCATATTAGGTACAAACATCTTGGTTATCAATACGCAACCTTTCCAAATAAAATGAAAAAAGGCGGGATTAGACAAGTAAACGTAGCAATTCCCATACAAACACTGTATAAATTTCTTTATATATAGAGAGGGAAAATAGCCAACTTCCAATACAAACACATAAAAATAACTTTATATTTAGAGAACGAAAATGCCTAACGAAAAATTGTCCTAATTGGGTACACACGGCTGGAGAAGTGGGCGTGGAAATTCCCATTCTATCACATTATAAATGTCTGTGTATCTGGAGAATGTCCAAATTACATACAGATATATTGGCATGAATACAAAACATCCGACAAAATGTGGTCCTGCCATTATAGATTTCATGTCTCGAGAACAGCAAGAGCCAAAGCTTTCAAATTAGAAGGGTTATGTTATAAATACGTGAACTTTTTTTAGGATCTAAAAGAATTCTCTGAAGCTTTTCTTGTTTAATCCTTAACATTATTTTTTTAACTACTAACCAACCTTTTTTGGCTCAGTGTATCTAGTTTAATTTTGAAAATGTAAACAACTTAATCTATTTACAGCAATTTTCTTTTAGCAAAAAACTTAATTGCTCATATAAAACATTTATTATTGACGCATGATTAATCAATTTTTGTTTATAAAACAAATTACTTAAAATTTTTTGTTTTATCATAATGAATGTTATTTAAACTTTTCCTATACTTAATGTGAACCCAGAAGTTCAGGAAAATTATGCTGAAAATTAGGAAAATATTAATCTTCATTTATTTGCCTGACTTTTAAATTTCTATAGTATTTTAAGTTTTTACCCACATTCCCCCTACCACAACTGCATTACAGCCACCCATTATTTGCTACATTTGTTTGTATGTCAACAGTTTTAACATGGGAAATATTTCCAATATCCCCAAAAATATGCAATACAATTTTTGAATCTATGTGGGTGAGTTAGTGTGTGTGGCAAAATGTGTATGTGAATGAGATGGCAATTCTTGATGAAAATTCATTTCATAATATTGACAATATTTTCTTCTTTGTTTTTTTTTCTTTCATTTTTTTTTTATTTTATCTTCATTTTGGCACAATGGAAACAATAACATGAGAATCAACAATGGCAATTGGGATTAGTTGAAAATCTGCTAAAAACATTTCTCTGGTTTGTTTTCTTTTATCGTCTTTTATTTTCATGCTAAATACCCCATGACTATCATTTTCGCTCTATATACTCAGTAAGTACGTATGTATGCATATGTGATGGTTTTGTTTTTGTGTGTAAGTCGTTAGATCCCAGCGGGAAAACTTAAAAGACGTTCTTACTTCAGGCCTGCTTAAAAATTTTTTTGATTGAATTACTATTCTTATCTAACTGCTAAAAAATGTTTGTTTCATAGAAGGCCTAAGTTTGGTATAAAAGAAATTTTTTGTATTGTGTTTTTGCACAAGCAAAAGCAAAATAATTATTTTTTTGATCCCGTGATTACCAGTCTTATGCACCTGCTAAAGAAGCGAGAGCGGAAGGCCTACTCCGCAATGACAACGTGTGTAAAAAAACCTGAGTAAAGAATGGAGCGAGCAGGCCTTGTATATCAGAAAGAAGGAGTACAAAGGCCTTCTAGAAGGCTTCCGTACTCCTTCTCTTTCCCGCTGGAATGTTAGAAATCTTTTTGGTGTTGTAATGTGTGTTTAATGCTGGTGAAGGAAAAGTGCGTGCATTTGTTTATATTTTGAGGAATGTTATCCAATAAAATTCTTTGGGGAGACAAAAATTCATTTGTAAATTTGTATTGTAAAAAGTGACATAAACAAATATTTTTTTTTTTAATTTAACAATATTAAGGAACAACAGTATTATTTTCAATTCTAAATATTTCTTAAATTCGTACAATTGCTTATTTCAGTATTATAAAAAAACTAATTAATCACGTCTGTTCTGAAAATCACGTGATTTCAAATCACAGGTGCTTTTAAAATCACACGTGTGATTTTGTGGTGTTCTGTAAATCACACAGTTTTTGTGTTTTTCGGTGTAATTTCCAATTGTCGTAATCACAAGCAAACATAAAAAGATTGTTCTCCAAAATTATAGTTATTTTTTTAAGCTTTTTATGTTATTTTCCAACAATTTGTTTTTTTAACCGATTTAGCCATCTCAAATTAGTTTTAGGGTGTTTTTAAAATTTTACAATCATTTGATAAAAACACTGAAATTTATTGTTGATAGGATAAGCTATTCCTATGGGCATTTCCCTGGTGGCTTAGGCCAGATCATCAGGAAACTTCACCCATAAAGATTTTAGTGAAACTAAAGATATTAAACCAAATAAAACTGTTAAGCGTATAAGAATTACAGCAACAGTTCTACTTGTAACAATATAAAAAGCTTAAACAAAATCATCAACAATAAACAGTGAGTTTATCTGTTGGAATTCTTCCAACATTAATTGTAGTTGTATGTGGGTTAAGAAAAAACAAAAACAACTTGCTTTATTGTTTTCGCAAACAAAATATAAAGCGGGCTGCCAGTCAGTTTTTTAGGCCGTGCACTTGCCAGTTTATTATCAAAATAATTTTCATGGGAATACAAATTTTAATTTAAATGATTTTGTTATTCGTGCTTAGTTCCCAATTTTTATTATTTGATAAAAACACTGAAATTAATTGTTCTAAAATCTTTATGGATTAATTTTCCTGATGATCTGGCCTAAGCAACCAGTTTTGTTTGTCAGTGTTTTTGTCAAATAATATAAATTGGGAATTAAGCACGAATAACAAAATCATTTAAATTAAATTTTTTATTCCCACGAAAATTATTTTGATAATTTTACAATTTTTTCCGAATTTTAGCCATGTTCTCGAAAGAAGCGATATCTTCTTATAAGTTTTTTGATTCTTTACAGCTTTAATTTTTAATTTCAATTTTATTTATTTTTTAATCTCTAAGCCATAAAAAGGCCAAACTGATTACAGTAGAGTTGTTTGTGGCACTATAATTATTGGCATTTACAACTAATTATTATTTAAAATGAATATAAATACTTATAAACTAAATCTCTCTCAAACATGGGTATGAACTCTTCCTAAAAAAAATAAAAATTTATTTCACCACCACCAAATTATTGAACTGAAATAAGTGTTTTTTAATTGAATAAGCAAAGTGTCTATCAGGATAGGGTAAGATATTTTTCCAGATTCTACAAACTTTTACAATAAAACAACGTTGCATTATTACCCTATTGAAACGAGGGCATATTAGCGTGTGTGATCTGGACAAGCTTCAACGCTTTATAAAATAACATCATTATTCTAACTTTCACAAAATCTTCAAATGAGCAACCTAAAAAATCTGTTACAGGAAGTTACATGGTCATGTACCCTAAGCTTATAAAGAAATCGTATTATACGGTTGAAATATTTTCTTAATTTCCTTAATTTATTTAAATTAAAATCCGTTGTGCCGGAATAAATTTCAATTCCATAGCTTATTATTGGCATAAGTAAAGCATGAGCCAATTGTTTTCGAATATATAACGGCATTGAACAATTAATGCAATACAGTTTACGCAATGCAAATGATAATCTGGAAAATATATGATTTAGATGAAAATCAAATGTCAGGCTTTGATCAATAACAATGCCAAGTGTTTTAAGGAAACAATGGTATTCTATTTCTTCATTATTAACTAAAATCTGTTGCATGTTAATTTCACCCGCATTGAACGTGGTAGTTTAGACTTCTTTACATTAAGTTCAATATAATTTTCCTTGCAGCAGTTTTGTATGATATTTAAATAATGCCTCTTATTCGTCATCAAGGAGCTAATTAAAACTGAAACATTTTTTCTTTCTACATTCTGTCTTATTTCATCTATCAAATTTGTTATAAGGGTCGTTGTATTATGATGTTTTCTAAAGCCTGATTGATAATCTGAAATACATGATTGAAAACGCGTGGATTCAAGTATTTGGTCACTCATTATAATTTCTAATACCTTTGAAAAAACTGGCAAGATGCTAAAAGGTCTGAAATCAGATGAACGTTGTGGATTTTAATTTTTGGAATAGGAATTACTCTTGCTACTTTCCAGCAGTCTAGATTACTTGAAGATGTAAAAATATTATTGTACATATATAGTAAGTGCCTTGATATTAAGGGAAAAATTATTTTTAGAAATTTAAGGGAGATGCCGTCTGACCCTACCACATAAGATTTTATTCTCTGTATGGCATTCCATAAACTACCCTCGTCAACACAATTAAAAGAAAATCTTTTCATATTATCCCGACTAATATTTTTCTGGTATAGCCCTGATACAACATTTCCAATATCGGGCATAGTAAAGAAATCGTTGCAACCCCAACATCAGTATTACCATTGTTTTCTTCATTATACTATTTCCTAGATTCCTAATTTCTCTCCACAATTGTCTTTGTGAGCTTTGTGAAATTATGTTTTCAAAATAAAATGTTCTTATTTTTCTAATGACGGTCCTTGTTTTGTTTCTATATTTACAATAGATTTTCCATCTTCCAATAAATCTAGATTCCAAATACGCTTTATATGCCAGGGGTCTCTTTTGTCTTGCACTAATTATAGCTGGATTTTTCATCCAATCAACATTTTTATGGGTTTTTAATTTTACTATTTTTCTTTAACATTCGCATTGTAACGACTTTAATTTGGGGTATACTCAGCCTCTGTCCAGGTTCGTTACAAGAAAATATGACACGTGTTGATTTTTCGTTTTAATAATAAATCCAATAAGTTTTATTTACTTTTCTTATGCTAGTTTAAAAGTTCATTATACAATAAATTACAAATGGTCGCGTGGTGTTCCTGTTTGTCTTGCTCCAGCACTCCCTCCCGTGTTAGGTCCTTCCTCGTCTTGGCTGACTAAGCTGGTATAAATTCCAGTGTAGAAAACTGCGGTGTGTCGCTTGTTACGGAGAGTTTGGGGAGAACACTTCTGGGGTTATCACTAGGGGATACTTCGGGTTGTACAAGGATCTCACTTTCGTGAAATGCTCTACTGGTTATTTTGTTTGGTGTTAGAAAGACACGTGGGGAAAATTGTCTACCGGGTATTTGTTGTTTACTAGTATCTCACTGGGTTGTATTACTAGTGTTTTCACTTTGTGTTAGAAAACCACGCGGTGAAATTGTCTACTGGGTTGTGTTTACTAGAATTTCACTCTGTGTTAGAGAACCACGCTGTGAAATTGTCTACTGGGTTGTATTACTAAAATTCCACTCTGTGTAAAAAAACCACTCGGTGAAATTGTATACTGGGTTGTGTTTGCTAGAATTTCACTCTGTGTTAGAAAACCACGCGGTGAAATCGTCTACTGGGTTGTATTACTAGAATTCCACTCTGTGTTAGAAAACCACGCGGTGAAATTGTCTACTGGGTTGTGTTTACTAGAATTTCACTCTGTGTTAGAGAACCACGAGGTGAAATTGTATACTGGGTTGTGTTTGCTAGAATTTCACTCTGTGTTAGAAAACCACGCGGTGAAATTGTCTACTGGGTTGTATTACTAGAATTTCACTCTGTGTTAGAGAACCACGCGGTGAAATTGTCTACTGGGTTGTATTACTAGAATTCCACTCTGTGTTAGAAAACCACGCGGTGAAATTGTGTACTGGGTTGTATTACTAGAATTCCACTCTGTGTTAGAAAACCACGCGGTGGAATTGTATACTGGGTTGTGTTCGCTAAAATTTCACTCTGTGTTAGAAAACCACTCGGTAAAATTGTCTACTGGGTTGTATTACTAGAATTTCACTCTGTGTTAGAGAACCACGCGGTGAAATTGTCTACTGGGTTGTTTTACTAGAATTTCACTCTGTGTTAGAAAACCACTTGGTGAAATTGTCTTCTGGGTTGTTTTACTAGAATTTCACTCTGTGTTAGAGAACCACTCGGTGAAATTGTCTACTGGGTTGTTTTACTAGAATTTCACTCTGTGTTAGAAAACCACGCGGTGAAATTGTGTACTGGGTTGTATTACTAGAATTCCACTCTGTGTTAGAAAACCACGCGGTGGAATTGTATACTGGGTTGTGTTCGCTAAAATTTCACTCTGTGTTAGAAAACCACTCGGTAAAATTGTCTACTGGGTTGTATTACTAGAATTTCACTCTGTGTTAGAGAACCACGCGGTGAAATTGTCTACTGGGTTGTTTTACTAGAATTTCACTCTGTGTTAGAAAACCACTTGGTGAAATTGTCTTCTGGGTTGTTTTACTAGAATTTCACTCTGTGTTAGAGAACCACTCGGTGAAATTGTCTACTGGGTTGTTTTACTAGAATTTCACTCTGTGTTAGAAAACCACGCGGTGAAATTGTCTACTGTGTTACTAGAATATTACTTTGCTTGATCTTGGTTCTTACCTGATGTGTTCTCGAGCTCGGCTGGATAACAAGTCATTTGTTCAACGTTTATGTTGCCCTTTTTATACTAAATTCTGAATAATGTTTTACACTAACAATAATCAGTACCTGTAGTTGTTATTGTTATGTCTCTTTACTTTTTGTTGCTTGTTGTTTACGTGTTGAAAAATGCATGCTTTGTTATTGTTACTTGCTTTGGTCATGTGTGTTGTTAGTGTAGCTTGTTTACTTGTTTGTCGCGATTGTGTGTAGTGTTGTTGTTGGTTATTTTATAACTCACATTCCTGTCCGTTATGTACAGCGATTACAGTGTGAGGCCAGGAGAATTTGAATAAAAAAAACTAAGGTGCCTAACAGGGTGTGACCGAGTTTTGGCCCACAAAACTTGTCGTCACACTCCCCCCTTTCTTCCGGAAAAAAAAATATTAAGCAACACCTTATATATTTTTTTTTCTTAGTTGTGTTTTTTATTTAGTAGACCAATACCTTACGGTCGTGGAGCCACATTTTGAAATTCTTATTCTATAGGTTTTTCCGCCGGCTTGTTTTAGGAAATTTAACCTACCCTTACGATTGGGGTCTTGTATCAGGTTGATGACACATGTCCATAGCTCCGTCGGCAATTGCACCCCGGTGTGATTTGCTATGCTGTTCTCAAACTCCAGACCTTGAGTCACGTGCCCTACGCTGAGTGCTTCAATGGTGACTGCTGTTGGGGAATCAGTAGTGGCTTGTAGGATTTCCCCTAGATCGCTCCACGTCGTGTCGGTGTTGATAGATATGATGTCCTCTCCGTTCCATTCTGCCACTGCCTCGTCCAGTTCCGTCGTAAGGTTCTCTGTGTGTACGTGTACGTGGGAGACTGGGTTTTGTTGGCTGGCCTTGTTCCGTTGACATGAAACGCAGTTCCTTACGTATTTTGTTACTTGCCTGAATAAGCCTGGCCAATAGTAGCGGTTACAAACTCGTGCAATGGTCTTTCGTATTCCCATGTGTCCTGCCCCTGGTTGATCATGGTTTTCCTGTAGGACTCGCTGCCGGAGGTGCTTTGGCACACATAGCTTCCAAGGTGTGCAGCCTTCGACCTCGTCCCGACTAGGAATATGCCGGTATAGATTACCGTTTTCCACGATATAATCGGAGAACTTCTCTGGATTTTCTTGGACTTCCTTGATTTTTCGTTTCAGCCAGGCACATTTTTCGTTTCTGGATTCCATAGTTGTGGTACACAGGGTGTCTAATGGTTCCCGGGATAAAGTGTCCGCTTCCACATTACTTTTTCTTCGCCGGTATTCCACCTCAAAGGAATATTGTTGTAGCTCCTCTTCGTCCTCTGATATTCCCGTTAGTCGTACCCTCTCGACGTTTGCCATCATTTGGTCTCCGTCCAGCTGGATTACCTCCGTTCCGCATTTTAGTGTTGTGCCCATCGCCGTCAAAAAATCCATTCCCAAAATGATATTATCCCGCATTTTGGGCAATATTAATAAGTCAATAGATAATGTTTTATTTCCACACGTTATTGGCACATTCACGCCTTCCTGTACTTTTGTTCGTGATGCGTCGGCTAACGAAACAATTACCTCGCTTTGAAATCGTTCCTTTCCCTTGGTGAGCCTCTCTGCGCATTGCCAACTAAGAAAGCTCCTAGAGGCCCCAGTGTCAATCATCGCCTTTTCTTCCTGTCCATTTACGTTGATTTTCAAATACATGTGTCCTTCGTGAATATAAAATGAGCTGCGTCTCGGGTCGTACTGATAGGGTTTATTGCCACCGGCCTCATCTACCCTTACTGATGAGGCCCCTGAGAGTTTCCCGCCTGTCTTCTGCAGCATTCTATTGTTTTTACGTCGAGTCGCCCACAGTCCCAACAAAATAATTTTTGTTCGTTTTGGCAATTCCTGTAAACATGCCCTTCTTGACCACATCGTCGGCATACAATACCGGGGTTAAGTTGCCTGGCACTATTTGCGGTTTCCTTGGTGTTTCTTAAAGTGATCTGATGGGGGTTTACTACCGGCCTCCTTGTCTGTGGCATCATTGGTTTTGGTTGATTTCGTGCTCGTTCTGCCTCTACTTCTTCGTAGTCCTCTGCCAGTCTAGACAATTCTTGCAGGGTACGGAAGTCTTGCCGTTTTATATACAGCCTATATCCAGTCGTGGTAT
This sequence comes from Pollenia labialis, assembly GCA_949318255.1. Taxonomy (NCBI): domain Eukaryota; kingdom Metazoa; phylum Arthropoda; class Insecta; order Diptera; family Polleniidae; genus Pollenia; species Pollenia labialis. The sequence continues at coordinate 147,079,493 of OX439139.1, forward strand.
TGCCGTATAGCCTCTCTAGTTTTTCTTCCTCACTATATCCGGCTTGTCTCATCAGATCCTGTAGTTGTACCATATATGTTTTGAACGACTCATCCGGCTGCTGTTTCCTTGCCCGTATCGTATCTTCTAATTTATTAAGGTAGCCTGACGGTAAGAAAAATGCAAGGAAGTCGTGTTTGAAGTTATCCCACGAGGTCCAGCGCCTATTGTTGTTGCGGTACCATAAAAGTGCGAAGTCCGTTAGTAACTCTGGCATGGTACGGGGAAGTAAATTCAATCGTATTTCATATACATCTGCCAATTCCTCCACTCGTTCGATCCACGCGATGGGATCCTTGCTGCCGTCAAACTTAACAGACCACTTCCTGACTTGCTCAATAGCCTGCAGATACTCTGCTCGTTCATCCTGCCGTTGTTCATTGTACGGTGTCGGTGCTGGTGGAATATTTGGCTGGTTTCTGTATCTGTCACCTGCGTCTTCGGTATCGCATACCTGAATGTGTATTCCGCTCCTGCCGGGTATTGTTTCCAGATAAGCTGGCGATGCTACTTTGCCATGCTTACGCTCCAATTGCTCAAGCCGTAGCACTTCATCGGGTTGGTGCTCACCGCTTTTGATAAATTGAGAAAAACGTTTTCGTATTTCTTCCACTGTGCCACTCGATTCTAACTCGAACTCTTCGGCATAGGCTACCAGCTCTTCTCTTTTCAAACCGTACACCCAGTTGATTTTCACCATCTTGCTTCTTTGTTACTTTGTGTTGTTTTCTTGTTGAAGTCCCTGCTCGGGCGCCACTTGTAACGACTTTAATTTGGGGTATACTCAGCCTCTGTCCAGGTTCGTTACAAGAAAATATGACACGTGTTGATTTTTCGTTTTAATAATAAATCCAATAAGTTTTATTTACTTTTCTTATGCTAGTTTAAAAGTTCATTATACAATAAATTACAAATGGTCGCGTGGTGTTCCTGTTTGTCTTGCTCCAGCACTCCCTCCCGTGTTAGGTCCTTCCTCGTCTTGGCTGACTAAGCTGGTATAAATTCCAGTGTAGAAAACTGCGGTGTGTCGCTTGTTACGGAGAGTTTGGGGAGAACACTTCTGGGGTTATCACTAGGGGATACTTCGGGTTGTACAAGGATCTCACTTTCGTGAAATGCTCTACTGGTTATTTTGTTTGGTGTTAGAAAGACACGTGGGGAAAATTGTCTACCGGGTATTTGTTGTTTACTAGTATCTCACTGGGTTGTATTACTAGTGTTTTCACTTTGTGTTAGAAAACCACGCGGTGAAATTGTCTACTGGGTTGTGTTTACTAGAATTTCACTCTGTGTTAGAGAACCACGCTGTGAAATTGTCTACTGGGTTGTATTACTAAAATTCCACTCTGTGTAAAAAAACCACTCGGTGAAATTGTATACTGGGTTGTGTTTGCTAGAATTTCACTCTGTGTTAGAAAACCACGCGGTGAAATCGTCTACTGGGTTGTATTACTAGAATTCCACTCTGTGTTAGAAAACCACGCGGTGAAATTGTCTACTGGGTTGTGTTTACTAGAATTTCACTCTGTGTTAGAGAACCACGAGGTGAAATTGTATACTGGGTTGTGTTTGCTAGAATTTCACTCTGTGTTAGAAAACCACGCGGTGAAATTGTCTACTGGGTTGTATTACTAGAATTTCACTCTGTGTTAGAGAACCACGCGGTGAAATTGTCTACTGGGTTGTATTACTAGAATTCCACTCTGTGTTAGAAAACCACGCGGTGAAATTGTGTACTGGGTTGTATTACTAGAATTCCACTCTGTGTTAGAAAACCACGCGGTGGAATTGTATACTGGGTTGTGTTCGCTAAAATTTCACTCTGTGTTAGAAAACCACTCGGTAAAATTGTCTACTGGGTTGTATTACTAGAATTTCACTCTGTGTTAGAGAACCACGCGGTGAAATTGTCTACTGGGTTGTTTTACTAGAATTTCACTCTGTGTTAGAAAACCACTTGGTGAAATTGTCTTCTGGGTTGTTTTACTAGAATTTCACTCTGTGTTAGAGAACCACTCGGTGAAATTGTCTACTGGGTTGTTTTACTAGAATTTCACTCTGTGTTAGAAAACCACGCGGTGAAATTGTCTACTGTGTTACTAGAATATTACTTTGCTTGATCTTGGTTCTTACCTGATGTGTTCTCGAGCTCGGCTGGATAACAAGTCATTTGTTCAACGTTTATGTTGCCCTTTTTATACTAAATTCTGAATAATGTTTTACACTAACAATAATCAGTACCTGTAGTTGTTATTGTTATGTCTCTTTACTTTTTGTTGCTTGTTGTTTACGTGTTGAAAAATGCATGCTTTGTTATTGTTACTTGCTTTGGTCATGTGTGTTGTTAGTGTAGCTTGTTTACTTGTTTGTCGCGATTGTGTGTAGTGTTGTTGTTGGTTATTTTATAACTCACATTCCTGTCCGTTATGTACAGCGATTACAGTGTGAGGCCAGGAGAATTTGAATAAAAAAAACTAAGGTGCCTAACAGGGTGTGACCGAGTTTTGGCCCACAAAACTTGTCGTCACAGCATTTTTATATATTTTACTCAAATCAATGCAACCTTAATCCAATTGAAATGCCTCGATATTAAATTGACCATAAGCTCTTTAGTGAATGGGAAATTTAGTGCTGGGAAATCAAATTGACCACTGAATGTAATTCGATACAGTCAAATCCCGATTATTCGTACCCCGATTAATCGTAATTCCCGATAATTCGTAATAAACTGTGGGTCCCTTGAATAAATCTCGTTAATTCGTAAAATTTCCATATATTTTGGTCCCGTAAATCGTAATTGTTTGCTAACTACCACTTATAATTCGCAATAAAAACAACAGAAATATGGAAAGAATTTTTGCATGTGTGTATGTTTATTTTGTTAAGAACCTAAAATTTTTTTCATGTTTTTTTATCGTTTTAGTAAATTAATTGAAAAACCCCGTTCGTATTTGTTGTATTTTAACCCCATTTAAATCGAAACCCCTCTAAATCGAAAACCCCTATAATTCGTAAGAAATGGCCGGTCCCTTGCTATTACGAATTATCAGGAGTCCACTGTATTAGGAAATAGTCTAATAATGTAGTTACAAGAGCCTATGCTAAAATGTGTTGGACGATTTATAGTAAATAGTAGATGCCGCTGTTAGCAAATTTTTGCGAATTTCTGCTTATTTAGCAATTTTTACCAACTTTTTGCCATTCCTTATAGTTTTAGGGACTTTTAATCAATTTTATGGCTTGTTTGAAATATTAAAAATTTTCACGAATTTTCGTTATTATGCAAACGTTTTGTTTTTGTTATAATTTAATTAAAAAAAATAATAATTTTTAAATCACAACAGAAGTCATAAAAGCAAATTTCATTTTTGTAGTGTCGTCGAATTTTCTTAATTTTAAAAGATTTGTTGTAAATAAATAGCTTTTTACATACAAATTAATAAACAACACATTGAATATTTCATTTAAGTAATTTATTAAGACGGTCATCTTACAATAGTTGCAAAAATAACAAAATGATTTCAAAAAGTTGTTTACGTAGCTCAACGTTTTAAATCACAGAACACCTTTCTTGTGGTTTCAAATCACTTTCATAAAATGTGATTTCCAGAAAAGGCCTGATAGTTTTCAAAATTTTGGGAAAACTAAACTTTTACAAGAAATGAGGTTAATAATTGTCAGTTGTGATTTTGTATAAAATATAAGCAATGAAGTTTGATGTACCGAATACTTAAGTACACTTGACTACCCATATAGGACTTAAAACAAACATTCATTGAATTTTATAACGTAATATTTTGGAAAGTGTATTAAACACTAAGGCCTTAATTTTGTAAAGCACAACGCACGCCAAAGTGTTATATTGAAAGCAAAAACAAATTCATTAATATTTTGTAATTTTGTGGTTGCTTTGTACTGAAATTTATTAACGGTTTTAAAATTTCCAACGCCACAAGCACTGAGGCGTATGAAATCTTAAAAACCAAAGTGAATTTCTGTTAGAGACAACAACAAAATTACAAAATATTTATGAATTTGTTTTTGCTTTTAATGTTATTTCTTGTCGTTGCGTTGTGTTTTACAAAATTAGGGCCTTAATATTTTTCCAAAATTTTTAAAGTTTTTGTTCCACCGCTCTCTTTTTAACGGGTTTGTGCTAGAATTAAAAAAAATAGTTTTTCATAACTTAAACATATTTAAAACGATCTTGTTAGCCAGGGTTCACTGTTATAAAAAGTTTCTTTAAGAAAGTCTGTGTTTATTGATGAGTCCTCTCACCAAAAGAAAATCAATGAAATGGGGCAAATACTTTATTATTATTGGAAATTTTTTTATGATTTTTAATTCTTAAAGGTAAACCTTAAGTTAGCTGTGATATTGACACAACATTTTTGTCGAAAAATTTGTTTAAAAAAAAGCAAAAAAAAAAAACGTGAATAAACGAGGCGTAAATGCGACGACAGCACACCGGCACATGATTGCAATTTTCTGCATTCTTGTTGTCGCACTAAAAATGAAAAACTATCGATAGTCTGCCTATTCGATAGTTAGCTTAAAATTTATCTATAGGTTATAAATGCCAATTATGTACCACTTCTGTGGATATGGTAGTGAATCTAGCTGGTGAAAACGTATATTCACAGTTTATATAAGTAAAAATCGAGCCAGTTAGCTGACATCAGGACTACCGAATTTTTTTACTTTCGTTGCCAAAATATTTACTTTAAATTACTCAAATTAATTTTCTAAAGGTATTTATTTAGTGAAAAAAGCGACTAACAGGTTACAAATTGCTATATTTGGCGAAAAGTCTCCAACTATAAAAATGCCATTAAGGGCTATTTAATAAATTTGGTTGGACAATATTGATATAATTTGTAATCCATACAGAGAAAACTGTCATTTGTTAAATCAAAACATTTATTTGCTGAACAAGACTAAACAAATTTTTGACAGAAATTTATAAAAATGCCGCTGAATGACAATCATTTAAAGACTTATGCCGGCCATAGGTTAGAAGGATTATTTGCCCAAGGGCACACTTCCACTCGGAGACCAATGCGGTCCATTGTGAATCCCTTCAATGATAGAGAGAGAAAATTAAAGAATACAATTAAGTAAGTTAGTAGGTACCACGTAGGACTATTACCCTCTCTACGGTCCTCTCAACAGGAACAACCACACTATTTCCCTGACAAACCCCAGTAGATAAGCCGGATTACATCCAGTGATGCATCCCAGTTCGTCGTGAAATCTATCTCCTAGCCACTTCTGTCTGAGACCCTGCATCCTAGGACAATGGCACAAAACATGCTCGATCGTCTCCAGCTCTTCAGAATCATCGCACAACCTGCAGAAGTCCGGAATTTTTAAAAAAATAAATTCTAACATTTGAATAGTTGGCAGCACAGTGCAATGTTGTCAAGACAAACATTAAAATTATTGCAATTCTAGCTAAAAATGTTCAAAACAAAATAATTTCTCATTATTTTTCTCTGTCTCTCTTGTCCGGCCAAAAATTTTGTTCGGAAGCAATGGTTAAATCCATGCTTATGAAAGAATACGATTTAAAAAATTTATTTTGAATTGTAATCACGAGTTAATGTTTTAAAGAAAATATCAGAAAGAAAACTTTCATAGTGCGAAGCGAGACTTAGAGAAATAATTACTTTTTTTTTTGCAATCATAAAAAATGCGTCATTTAGAAGCTGAAATTAACCTCGAATAAAAACAGTTTATAAGTTAAATTTATAATCTGATTTTTCTCTTGTGGCTGTTTTCGTCAACACCCCTTTTTATGGGTCGATAGTTATTAGACTTCTTAAAATATTGAATCTATTTAGCCCATTTAAAATAAATTTTGTACAAAATTAAAAAAAAAAAAAAAAAATATATTGACTAACAAAGTAAGGCTCTGTGAATAAAATTAGCAATAGTGTTTTTTTTTTGCTCTTATCTTCGATTCCATCTTTGATCCAGTTTCTCCAAAATTTATATTTCCTTAGTTTAGAAAAATCCGAGTTCTCAACTTATCAAGGGTGTTCAGAAAACAAATTTCAACCAACACACGGACGTTCGAACATCGGTAATATTCTCTTCTTTAGGGTGGGTGGCGCATAAGTAAAGTTATGATCACAAAAAAGAGCCATAGTCGCAACCACAATTCTGGATTGTTCTGTACCTCGGGCCTTAAAAAATTTCCAATCATTGTTCGGTATTAAATGCCATACACATTAACCGTAAATGAAAAAATATGGTCGTGTTCATCTCTGAAGTTATTCGACACTATACTGTGCATATTAGAGAGTGCTTTTAATGTTCGGCAATTATTATCGGGTGAACCATATTTCTTTTTATTGGGATGCTAATGGGAAAGTGAAGCTACATTTGCATTCGTAGCCTATTATTTTCAACTGTCAACTTCACCCATGGTCCATTTAAGAAATGGTGCACAAATTTCCCGGGATTTTTTTCCCGAAAAATGTGCGGGATCCCGGGAAATCCTGTATGAAAAACACTTATCATAACATTTATATTGGGCCATCCTGTAGATTTTTTGGTTAGCGCAAATAGAGCAGTGCTACTCCATTTAAATCTCATTAAGTTTTTTGAATTAATAAGTTTTTGTAATAAAATCTTGACTTGCTATTTTTTGCTTAAAATGTTGCCATTTTTCGGTATGCAGAGTTATAGCCTAATTGCCTAGAAATTTTAATAACTTTTAATAATTGATGTCTATTAACATATTTTTCAAATAATAACATGCCCACCTTCATAAATTATTCAATAACAATGAAATATAAAATCTCAAAAAGTAATATTTATCAGAACGTAAAAAATATCATTATTTTATGTTCCAATTTTTAAACAGAGTAATTACAATTTTGCTGTAAAAACATTTTTGTCAGCAAAACGTATAAAAATCTTTCCACAAAATCTAAAACAGGATCAACTTTTGGATTTACAAAGTACTGCTTACAATAGCAAAATCATTTATATCTAAAAGAGAATGGGTGAATCTGAAAGCAAATGTATTAAAACAATTATTTCTTTAAGCAACATACATTAATGAAATAAGAAGACAACAAAATAAATACTCATTTAAATGCATTGAAAATAATAAAAAAGTAAAACTCTAAACGCAATATTAACAGGATATCTATGACTTATCAGGAATTAGGCGACAAGAACGTAATAAAAATAAAATAAAATTCTAAACAAAAGATATTAATATGCTTACAAATGCATACTTTCAACTCAACTCATACATATAAAACGAATATTAAAACGATAAATAAGTAAGAAAAAAAAAATTAAATGTTAACACATACAATTACACAGATACATCTTCACATGTCTATTCTCTCTTATATGTAGTGCTGAAACCGTTATTAAATAAAATACAATGAAATAAGATACAACGTCATAAAAAAGAAGATAAGCCTGTGTGTATGCTATACAAAATAAATGAAACCTGAAGAAGGAAGTTAATGCTTTTAATGCAGAAGATGGGCAAAAGTAGCGCTAAGAAAATTACAAGAACCAAAAGACTATGAAAAAACAAAAGTTTGCTCATTTAATAAAATTTTCCTTTAACTGCATATAACTTCTTCTAACATAGATACAAATACATACTTTCATATGCCCTCTCTAACATATATTTAACACAAAAATAAATATGTTTGCTGTTAACAGTGGGAAATGGAATAAAAGGAACTTGTTTTTTGTTGCTTAACAAAATTATTAAAATTCCAAATTATGTTAGAGGTTCTCAGGTTTCTTCTTCATTTGTCTAGAGAAAGTTTAGGGAGAAGGCCAAGGGGCTTGAGAATATTTATAGAGTCTGATAGACAGGCGCTCTTAGATAACTATCTTGTCGTGGTCTGTTGTACATCTCTAAATTATCTTCGGCAACAATGATTTCAATCAGTGTTGGGTAACCGGCAAAGATTGCCTTATGGGAACGAAATTGCTGACTGCTTCGATAGCATTTATTCCATTTATATGCACGTCTTCGGCGTCCCTGTCATCTAAATGATTGACATTTATAAGATGCAGTGCCGGATACAAGAAGCAGATTAGCAGGAGAACACATAAAACAGAGAGTGCTCCTGATGTCCGTATCTGATGATTACTGGTTTGACTAAAACAAATAAAAAATTTATATTTAAAGTTGGTACTTTTGGGGTGCAATGCAAATTTTAAGGTTAGTTGGTACTTCCACACACAGAACAAAATACCAATGTAAAATTAACATGGAAAAATGTTGATTTAGACTCATAGTAAATTTCTGCAAAAGTATGCCCTTTTTTAAAATGATCATTATTTCATATTAATTTTAAATGAAAAATATTAAAATAACCTTAAATCACGTTTATTTAATATTGATCACTGTTAAAATAACATTGTTAAATATTGAATCCATAAAAACCTGTTTTATATTAAAATCAAAAGTTTATCTTGTTAAATTAACAGGCATACATAGTTAAGTATGTTAATTTTTTTATTTTCATTCTTAAAATATGTTATAAAAAGAAGACAATTCCCGTATTCTTTTAATAAAAATTATTAAGTTAAATAGTACATCAAGTTTTCAAAGTAGAATGATGACGAAAACGATATCCGGCGATTCTGCTGATGCTTTTGTTAACAAAGGAGAATACAAAATAAGTGAAGCATGTTCTGCAGGGGTAAGTGTATTGAATTATTCTTAGATAAATGCATATGTTGTCTCTGAAGCTTCTTGACACTGTTATAACACACTCAAACCAATTTGATTCTACATGAAATTTACGTTGGTTCAACTTGAAATAACTTTCATTCAACGTGATTCGGATTGTTATTTCAATATAATTGACATTTTGCTCTAACTTTACTGCAATGTTAAATTAACATGAATTATAGTTATTTTACAAGAAAAAAATGTTGTTCGCAAGTAATTATAAAATCAGGTTGAATTAACATGAAAAACGTATGAAGCAAAATCACCACCGAAAAATTTTAAATCAACCTTGTTTTCGATGTTTTTAACTTGATTTTTTTCTGTGTGCATGACTTTTTCCATTTAAATTTTTCGTAATATACTTTTTTTTGGATATTATATGGTTTTTTTGTATTCTTCCCTTTTGTTATAATTTAATTTTTTGTTTTTGTTTAATTTTTCTTAAATGAAACAATAAAAAGTAACAATGTAATTACATATAATATGTTTGTTCATAAATATGTATGTAAAAAGGTATATTAAATTTTTTAATTTGGTAATAGTTTCATTCATTTTAAAAAAGCCCCATATGACAGATTAATAAAAAGCCCCAAAAGGTGTTATATTTAACACTACAAATGTCTTTCCGATAGATTGTAGGCAATAATTTAAACTACATAAATATATCTATAAAAAATGTACGTAATTTTGATAATGGTGTCGTAACTTCCTTGTCACGCTCTTTCAATGTAATATTGCGTTGCGTTGTACTTTTGCCATTAGGTTTCTATTTTTTTATTAAACAAAATTAGCAATCAAAAGAGTCACAAATACACCCGGCACGTGTGGAAAATAAAATCGTAAGTACTCCTCATATATAAAAAAAATACAACATGAAAGAGGAAATGTCGCAAATTAAAATTCATTGTATAAGTTTTGTGTTAATAAGTTGAATTCTTCTTCTTAGATGACCGACCACCTAAGAAACAACACCATACATATGGACATACTATAAGTAATTTGCAAGATACACAAATGAGAGAGATGAGGCAAATTAAACATGTTTACGACTACTGCAAAGGCTAAAGTAGTCAGTAAATATTGGATATTAAAGAGACATCTATTAATTTAAAAAAACCAAAAAAAAAAAAATTACTTAAGGATATTAAAGGCGTTTAAGATTAAAAATAACTATTTTATAGTTGAACAATAAACAAGCTAACAAAAAATATATAAATACATAGTTTTATGGTCATTAGATTGTGTTGAAGGAGTGTGAAGCGTTAACAAGAGCTGACAGGTGTGTTAATTTATAAACCGTTGCTGTTGCTAAAAAGGTCATTTGTATAATAAAAGTTTTCAAATAGAATGTGGTAATTATTTCTATTTTATAAATGATTTTACTATTTAAAAATCGTTCTTTGAATCAGATTTTAATTTTTAAGCTTTCTTGCAGTAGACCTTTTCTTTCAATATCTTACATACACAGAAAAAATTAAAAACCAACTTCAATTAACGTATTTGTTAGAAATTTGTACTATTAGTTAAATTATTTACTGATTTTCCGCCTACAAACAAATTGATCATATCAATTAACACATTTGTAAGTTTGAGCTTTTCTTGCTGTTCAGTTTCAAGCAATAGGTTTAATTGAAATGTGACATCCAGCAAAATGGGCTACATAAAACGTAAACACAGATCAACATTTTTTTTTTCAATTAACACATTTAATTGAAACAATTAAAAAATTGTTTGAAACTTTAAAATATTTTGAAGTTTGTGTGTATGTTTTCGTATTTGCAAATATACACACAAACATTATAATTTTTATGTTCAATTAAGGCAAATTAATTGGAACAATTAAAAAAATTGTTTGAAACAGCATTATTGAAATTATTGAAAAAATTTTGTTATACATTTTTTCTGTGTACTTTTTGCGTAGTATCCGTTGGTATCACTTTTTTAAATGTCAACTAAAGAATTTAATTTAGCTATGTTTTGGAAAACGATTTGAAATCGATTATATCGTTTTCAGTATCTTTTTAAAAATTAATGTTTTTTTTTCTGTTAGGACCAGCACTCAGGGGATGACCCCTACTACTGCATTGCATTGTGTTGAAACTAGGAAAATAGGTTATGGGAAGGAGGATAGAGGGAGTAGTGTTATTGAACACTTGACTCGAACTTATTTGTGTGGTATGTAAGAGGAAAGACTTTAGCAGGAAAGTTATTCCACATTCGAACAGTCCGGCCAAAAAACGAATTCTCCCTGTAAAGTCTATAGAACACGGAATGTAGAAAGCCACATGCGCATGTGTTTCTGACGTAATTTTAACGTCACTACAAAGCCACAATATTAAGTTCGTGTTGTGTGATTACGACAAAATTACGTCAGAACCACATGCGCATGTCACTTTTTACATTGCGTGAACTATAGGCTTTATGCATTGTACAATTCAACTGCCAATCGACCACAAAAGGATGGGCTCTTGAGGAAAAATGTGTATTACGAACAAACGTACGGGTTTCGGAAAAAAGATCCCTAATTTCGTCAGAACATATCCCATTGAAGTAACGATGAAACACGCAAATACAACCCTTATTGCACACATTAACGTCAAGTATTTTGCCAAACTAAATTTGGTTATTTTTTTTTCAGTATTTGACAAATTCAACCACGGAGAGGCTCACAATTGAGCAACGTGTTAAGATTGTTGTTGTTGTCGACCAAATGTGTCCACTATTGGTAGAAAATGTGTAGGAAATGTGCAAACACTTGTGAGTGCTCGTCCAGGAAAGCATTGCTGTTGTTCGCCATAATGAAAAGATGTAGTCGGCGAAGCAGTAACCGTGAATGGTGTTCGCTTGTGGCCAGAAATTAAAGATATGGACCTGGACTACATATGGTGTCAAAAAGGATAATGCCACTTACCACACAACCAGCGAAACAATGGCTCTTTTGCGCTTTGGAGTTCTTTCTTTGGGGATATTTAAAAGAAAAAGTGTACGTACGTGGCGATCATTTGGCCGATATTTTGTTTCACGCATAATTGCCATAGATTCTTCTAAATTAATAAAAAATATTTAGAAAATTCTCTGAAAACTTTTTGAAACAGTTCAAAAAATAAACACAATATTAATTATAATTATTAAAAAAAAAATCTGAATTGATTATTTCGTTTAAAATAAAATAATTTTAAATTGTAGAATTGTTGCTGGAAATTGTCAAAACCTGAGCTATATTTAATAAGATCGATTAACACATTGTTTGAAACGACAAAGTTTTTTGATAATTTTTTTAATTAAAATTATAAATATCATTATTAAAAAAAATATATTTAAGATTTAACCTGCATATTCATAAAAAAAATTTCAGGTTTAAAACAGGTTTATGAAACGATTTTTCAATAAAAATATTTTAATAAACCTTTTGTAAATTAAAAAATATTTTTTATGAATATGTAAAACTTTTAGGCACAACTTACCGATAGCTAAAAGTTGGCTTCAACTGGCCTAATATAAATTGCTCAATTATTAATACTTCACTTTAATCTGAAGTGAGCGATAAAATTAATTCAGGTCTATCCTACCTGGTAGGTTAAAGTAAAGTTGCAATAATGAATAACTCTTTATATGGCCGATAAAATCCTACCCTGAGCTATCGGTAAGTTGTGAAAACGGACCTTACAATTTTTAGTAATCTTAATAATCATATTGGTAAAAGGTGCAAACAAAAAAATGGTTTGCTTGATTCTATGAATTTTGAAGAAATTTGGTGATTGGAGACGATTTTTAATGTTTTCTTTAAAACAAATTTCACACGATATGACAAACCCAGTTAACACTCATTTACTATAAGTGGTGGTGGTAAACGGTTGCACATAATCTCTTATCCACTAAATCACGTTAGTGTTTGGATGAATTTAAGACAAAAGTCGAGGAATGGTGTCGACATTTTTTTTGAATGACTTGAGCATAAAACTTCCTTTTATGAACCAATTTTCCCGACATTTTGCGCAAATATTTTCTGCTTTTTATATTTTCCGATCGAGGCATAAAAAACGTATCTTTGTGGGTCATGCTGGAGCGTATGTAAATGTTTATTTTTTATTTGCTTAGTTTTACTCATTTATTAGCCGCATTATTGTAGAGATTGCAAACTTAAACATACATATATACCCTTTTTATCTTCGGTGAAGGGTATGAAAAGAGTTACTGTGCATGTGCTTGGAATGGCTTGCTAGCAATTACTAAAAGCTTTTATTCAAACACACCCTCTAATATGCAAATTGGCGGTTAAATATACAATTATTTTTTATGCAAAGTACTTCTATCTTAAGTATTAAATTGTGTGCGACCATACAAGTTAACATATACATACTTATGTATGTTTGTGTAAGTTTACAGAGTAAAGAATTCTCACACAATTTTTCACATACATACGATTTTGTACATTTGAATTTAAGTCAAACCTTCTTACAAAAGGAAACTTATTAAGGTCTTACCCAGAACCTATATCGCACGTGATCATAAATAGTGTATTAACACAAAATTTTTAGTTTTTTTTATACTTTTTGGAAAAAAAACCGAAAAACTTAATATTCATATCTATCTGCTGTTAAAATATCGTGATATTAGGGAATTTAAATAAAATAACAAATTTTTGGTAATGAAACGGTTGGTTTAAAAATTATGTTTAATATGCTTTTAATACTAAATTAACAAGGGGTTTGAGTATACTAAAAATTTTGAAATTTTTAGTTAATACAGTGTTGTTGAACAAGTGTCATTTATAAACAAAACACAATAAAATTCACTTTGTGTAGAAGAATATGTGTATACTTAGTGAAACCTTGTGTGACACGTTGTCATTAGAGCACAGCGCGAAACAAACAACAGAAGAAAAAATGCAAATGATCTGGGGATTTATAATATTAAGAATTTTTCAATTAAATTGTGTAATATCAGCATGGTTTCCCGTACATTGAAATTAGAAAAAAACAGACTAACAAATGAAGCAAATACCTTGCAAAAAGTATTAAGAATTTTGCAGAATAGTACCGCATTAAAACACAAATACATACTTACAACTATAACTAATGAAACTGTAATAGTTTTCTAAGGATGTGTGTAAAAATAGAGTTTCCCCGTTTGTTCGCTGAGTATTTAATAAACAATTTTCTATATGATTAAATATAACAACAGGACAAAGAGGAAGAAAAAAAGGGAAGAGAAAGTTAATATTATTGAAAGGATTTACATATGCTAATATCACTTTACCATTACCAAAGTTGGTTGGCTTTGTTTTTGAACATATTCATACATATATTTAGTTGCTGTATTGCGATAGAGTTGCTTTCTATAACCAACTATGGGTTGTTAGTGTTACAGTTTATTGTATTTAGCTGAAAGAAATCGAAGCTTGTATGTGGTTTAAAGGTAACGTATTCAATAGAAATAACTTCAATTTATTCGAGTATTTAGCAGACTGTTGCTTTTTTCTTTTAACTATTTCTGTATGTTTTGTTTATCAACTTAATACTTCAATGGAGTTGTTGGTTTTCCTTAATGCTGAGAAGGGGAAATAGAGAGCTGTAGGGGTGCCAAGGTGATTAAAGTTATTTGTTTTATAAGCCAAGACTAACAATTTTAAAGCTGAATAAAAAATGTGAGCTGAAATATGAATAATCTTTAATGCAATTAAAAGTTTAAATAAAAAAATTAGTTTTTTTTTTCAATTGACAAAAGAAAATGGGGTTAATTGAAAAAATGTTTTCATAATTTTCTAGCATCTCAGCAAAATTTAACTTACAACAACTAATTACGGAACGACCTACTAAATATTCAAGTTTAAAGTAAAAGGCACCAACAACCGAATTAGTTAATATAAAAAATAATTTTATAAATTTAAATTGCTTAAACTTAACAAATCGTTAGTTAAAATGCAAAAAGGCGTTAATAACCAAAATATAATTTTAAAGGAGAAGCAAACAAATTTATAAAATTAAAACTATAAACATGTCAGAAAACATGACAATTTTAAAAGGAAATCATTTGATTATATTTTGTTAGAAATGAAAATGTCTTGTTACGTAATTTTGCATTTATACAATAAACACTCTTGCAGTTACATCTCTTGGCTTTTTGTTATTAAGAGCGTAAGACATGTAGTTCAATAGCATTCACAATAACAAATCAAAAGCACGATTTTGAATTTTTTGTTAGTTACGCCTTTTTTGCATATTAGCTAACGAAATATTTTTAACAATGAGTTTGTTATTTATATTGAATAAAATATTTGTTAACAATTAAATAACAGTTTTTATTACTAGTTTACCTTTTAACAAATTTTATTGTTCCTTATTAATTTAAATAAGTAATTGCATTTTATTTTTTTTTTTAAATATAAACTATACAATTTTTTTTTAATTGGAGCCAACATGTAAATTCAACTCGAGTTCAATCACCTTTATCGGATGGGCCTGGCTGAGGATCAGGAATGCAGACTATGCCTAGACGGGGACGAGACGACAGAGCATGTACTGTGTGAATGCCCGTCGCTGGCATGGGCCAGGAGGAGGCACTTGGGGCATGGTATAATGTGTATGGGAAGCAGAGGGTCTTTTGGCCAACAAAGGGGAGTGGGTACAATAGACCTAACCTAGTCGCGGTACCTGTCACTGTGGGGAAACCACCCCGCTCTATCGTGGGAAAAGAAAAAAATTTCTAAATGATTAAAAAGTTTTAAACAGATTTTTTTTTCTTACGAAAATACACTCTGATGTTGTCAGTATTATGATTTTCAAGAGATCCTAGATCGTTTTTTATTTTTGTAATATCCGCGGTTCCTTGCTTTGCGAAGCTATGGCGAACGTGAGTGAACTTTAATATGCTAAATTCGTTTTATTCAATTATTTATTTTTAAGACTATAAGATATCAAATGCGACAATAGTTATGACACTGTACGTCCGTGTCAGCACCGTTATATTATTCCAAATTTCGTTTTAAGAATTTGAATACTTTTTCATAGCGGGCCCAATATTTTACTACTCTTTCATTATCATTTGCTGTTTTTATTTACTCATGGATATTGTTGGGTATCACAAGTTGGATTGAAAGTTGTGTGCGGATGGTGGCTTAAGTGTTTGTAAACTACTTAATGGTGTGTAAATTTACATCTTTACCATTTAACCGTATTACAATTTTATAACAGTACCTTTCGGTTGTTTTACTGTTTTATTTTGTTGTTTGCTTTTTTATACTTAAGTCAGTCAGAAATGGTAACGGTATATTAAGTTTATATATTTTTTCTATAGTTGGAAATACCGCTGTTGTGATTGTGAGTGTTGTATCTTAGCACACAAGCAAATTTACACACCAACACACACAACCATAAAAATAAAATTCTTATTAAACTACAATATGGAAAGTGGTATTCGGTTTTTAGTTTCTTTTCTTCTGTTTTAGTTTTGTAGTGAAATTTTGTATGAAATTGATATGAGGTGGCGCATATGTTAAAAGTGGTTATATGTATGTGAATTTACATGTATGAGTTTAATATTTGTGTCTGGTTTTTATTAAAAAGTGTATGTGTATGTTAGCAGACGTTTGAGTATGTATCCTCATTTATTTAAATACATATTTGTAAGCTGTATCTTTGGTGTAGTATAAAATTGTGTGTTAAAATATTTTTATTTTAAGTGAGGACTGAGAATATGCAATCGATTATCTTAGGAGCTGGAGCTTTCCACCCTCCACTCGGTTTTTAATGCAAACAGCAACATTACCTGGCGAGATCAGCAGCAACTGAACTTCACCCCAATGTTGAAAATCAGTCTGTTGAGCCGAATGAAGTCTTCGTTAGAAATCGATGAACAGTAATTTCTAAACTATATATCTATATTTAAACATAGAAATCCACAGATTGCCTAAAATACTTTGAGAATTTGCGTCCAATTTTAATTTTAATATTTTTAGTTCCAGATTCCAAATTTTAATAAATAGCCATGTTGTTAAATTCGTTCCTTCAGTAAAAATAATTTAATGCAAATAAAATTTGATGAAAGTGGACAAAAACCACAATAAACAAATGTATTTAGGTTTTCAAGACAAAAGGGATACGAAAAATAGAGGAAAGGAAGCAACATGCAATAACAAATTAAAAATGATAATAACTGCAAAATTCAAACTGCCAGTACCTCCGGTTAAAGATTGATGTTTGGCTGTTAGCTGGCAGGCAACGCAGTGGTGCAGAGGTTAGAACCCAAAGAACTCTGATGAAAGAATGTGGTGATTCTTGAAACATGTTAATTCAACCCAGGTTCGAGGCCCACCTCAGACAAGAAAATTATCAATAAATTTAAAAAAAATGCAAGTTGTAAAATTCATTTTTTCAGTAAAAAAAATTTAATGCAAATTTAATTTGATGAACTCAAGCCTAACTAAAAATATGAAAATTAAAATTAACAGTTTAACTAAAATCCACAATTGTCCAATTTTAACTTTATCTTGTCCTTCTTATTTTCTCTCATCGGCGCCATCATCTGTGTTACCACTGTTATTGTGGGCAACATGATCATATTTTAAAGTTGCTACATTTCGTTACATTGCGTTTCATTTCAGTTTTTTATTGTTGCATTCACATAAGTATGTACTATTTTATGTTTTATTTAATTAAGTTTTTCTTCATGGCAAATAACAAGGGATTTTTATCGTTAAAAAAAAAAAAATCTCGTACAAAAGAGAGAAAAAATATTACTGGGTTATTACTCGGTTTGTATCTGTTTATTTTCCTTTACATGTAATTGCACTAAATTGTGGCCTAGGGAGCTCGACACTGTAATTATTGAAAATATACTTCTACACATGTGAGAAAGCCTGTAGAAATGTAGTAATAGATACAAATACTTGTAACATCATCATTTTTAACAGATACATTTTTAGAATGCCGTGTTTGTATGTGTGCAGCTTTAATGGCAAGCTTGTGTTTCTAAATATGTGTATGTTTATCATTTTAATGTCTATGTTTAGTAAAAATAATATAAAAAGAGGTTTCAGAAAAAAAAACTGTTATCACCCAAGTTAAGTAAAATGTGTGTGGTAAATTCATTTAATTTGCTGGAACAGAGCGTTAATAATTAAAAAAAAAATGTTAAACTTAAGAAAAACGCAAAACAATTAAACTAATTTTGAGAAAGATTAAACATGAGTTAGGAGGAAAAGTGAGTTATTTCAAAATTAGAACTTTTATCGTACTAATTTTGTGTTTTACTAAAAAAAAAATAGTTTTATACACTCAAAAGAAAAATCAATCCATCCGTACTCAAGCGATGTACGGACCGAAGCGGCATTAATAGTACGTTGAGTAAGGATTTTCTTGAATCAAGTACAGAAAGATTGATTCAAGTACGGATTTTTAATTACAAAATACTTGAATAATCCATATTCAATCCACATGCAGGTAATTACTTGCAAGTAGTGTATACGTATTATCAACAAAAAATCGAAGAAACAGCCGATTGTCTGAGAGTACACAAATTGTGTGAAAGTTAATGAAAAAGTGTGAGTGTATTGAGTTTATCGAACTTGCGCTTTCATGTGGAAACGGGGGGTAAATAGGAGCTATTGCTTTTTATTTTAATTTTTAAACATGAAAATATTGAATGTTTTTCTTCTTGCTCTTTTGTTTTTGTTGTTGTTATACAAAACAATTAAATTGTTTTTTACCTACTGGTGTGGTGCTGTTTCAGTTTCTGCAACAGCCTTTTATAAGCACAACCGAATTCACGCATAAAGAATGCAATGCTGTGAGATGGGGCTAGTAAGTTATATGAGATTAAAATGCTGAGTTTGTTGTTGGCTTACTCTCGTAATCCCATTTAGGATTGTTTTAAGTACGTTTTAGTTTTGTTCGTATTTAAATTTTAAAGAACGACTCTTTCTAAAAGTTGCTTATTGGCAACCACAAAACTGAATTAAGGAGTATGTTTGCCATGCAATTTGTGTGGTTTGTTTTGCTATCAATAAACGTTTTACGTTTTTTTTTTTAAATGCATGATGGCAACAGTACAAAACATTTTCGGTGATGGGTATCAAAACCAACTACAGCTTGTGATATTTTGACAAAACTTAAAGCCAGCTGTGGGCTTTTGCTTATATCTATAAGTAATTTCGGACTAAATGTGACATAAGTGTTGTCGTAACGTGTCAATGACCGTAACTACTCCTTAAAATGTAAGTTATTGTTTATTAAATTGCAAGTACTGCAAAACTATAAGAGGTATTGACATAATTTTGGAAATTTTTATTCCCAATTATATCCTCAATAAGTCCATGTGATGATCAACAAATTTTGAAATTTGTTAAGCAAAATTTTTCAAAATTTGAAAATTGAGTTTTTAAACTTTCGTTAAATTAATTTTTTTTTGGAATTTCATACCGTTGTTACGTGACATTTGTGAAACAGTGATGGACGGCTTGTATGTTACATGGAATGCGGGTATTTTTGCTCTTTTTTTTTGGTACTTTTTCAGTATAGCTATGGAATTTGACAAAATAGCTTACAATACAACATATTTCCATATATACAAATAAACATATGTTAAGATGTATAAAAAAACAAATGCATAAACACACACACAATGGAAATGTGAAACATATAAAAGGCTTTAAATGGTATCAAAACCTTGTTTGGTGTGTGCACTTTTACAATATACGTATGCTAAAAATTTTCATATATGCTAAAACACAAATTTGATTGTTGTAAATCTATAATAAAAATATTTAATAATTAATGTTTTTTGCATACACAAAATATTGTCTTCATATCATTTAAATCAGTTGGTACTTTTTCTGCACATCGGTCACCATTTAAACATTTTTGATTCCCATCACTGTGTGTATTGTTTTATGTATACTATTGCTTTTTGTTTATGTATGGGAAATACATATGATACGTTTTTAAATGTTCTATAAGGTCACCAGCGTGCTTACAGTACGGTACGGTACATTACGGGCACAGCAACGTTCGCCTCACTGGTCCTTTAGAGTGAATTTTTTACATAATCCAGTTTTTAAAATTTTGATTTCTGGCAACCCTGGATTATGTTTGATCTAAATGCCATTACAACAAGGTAGTTTATGAAAACGGGTAGAAGTTTGTATGGGAAGTAAGTGTTATCAATATCGTTAAAATGTATGTACCAAATTTTTATCAAATTATCTTCAAAATTGTAACTTGTAATTTGCGCACAAAGTTACAATGAGCAGATAATCAGCCTCATCAAGGCACAACAAAAGGTTCTTTTAAGATCTTTCATTTAAACTAAAATACTGATTAATAATTTGCATCGAGATACTAATTTAGTACATCATTATTTAAATAGAAAAATTTAGCGCAGCTCATAAATGATTTTTATAAAGATGGCAATTCTGCCTGCATACAACACACATTAAATTAATCTTTATTTCATATTTCTGTTTTCTTTTCTCTATTAAAAATATGAATAAATTTTATTATCCTTAATTAGAATTTTGATTGCCAAATTAACAACATTTGAATAATAATTATTATATTTTCCCAAATATTATTAATATGAATACCTTTTAATTTATACTTATAAATTATTTAAAATTGTTGTTATTTAAATTAATAATAATAATTAATTAATAAATTTATTAAGGTTGATATTAAACATAAAATGCGATGATTAGCTTTAAGCTGAATTAAACTGACAAATTACAAAACTTTAACACAAAATGATTTCAATTTATTCATGGATATTATTTCTTCTTTTATTTGCAGGTAATTAACCCAAATCAATAAATCTAATGCAGATTTAATCAGGTGTAAATAATTGACTTTATTAAAAAAAACCAAAATAATAAAATAAAGAAATTCAAACTGAAATACAAGATGTAAGTTGTTGCTAAAAATAAAATTATAACGTATGTATGTATGTAGGTTAACTAAAGCAACATGCTCAACCATGCACACACATACAGATGCATGTATGCAACAATTACTAGGAATATATCAAGCATAATAAAATCAATACACTGTTTGGCATAATTTAAGGTCAAAATATTTAACTTGCTCTCAACAATTGAACTGCAACAAGATTAAGAATTATTATTGGAATTGTTTGTATATGGAGTGGTCAAAGATAACAAAATGTTATAAATATTAATAAACTTAAATAATAAATACCGAAAGAATTAAATAGGTTTTTGTTAAATATGAATATTTGTTCATCAATATAAACACAGTAGGGTATTCATTTGGTTAAGCGTCAATCGGTTAACCGATTAATTACTACAGGATTAACTGATCGGTTAATTTTCGATTAACGATTAAACCGCTTATTTTAAATCGATTAGCCGGTTAACAGATCCTACAAAATTTTTAATTTTTTGTTGTATTTTGAAATATTGTAGTCTCATATACAGAAGGTATGTGCTTAGAAAATATTTTTTTTGTACAAAATATTTCATTCTAGCAATACATAACTAAAACACAGTACGAAAACAGAAACTAAGGAGTTCGGAAAGTTACTTTTTTGATGCATGTTCGGTGCTGAGCTTTGCCAGGATGAGTCAGATGATGACCCGACAACAGAAGAAACGCTCTACATTTAAATTTTAATATTTTTTTTTATTTATTTTAACAGTGAATAATATTAAATAAGCGTGATTTAGGATTATTTTAAATATTTTTAATTTAAAATTAATATGAAATAATGATAAATTTAAATAAAGGGTATACTTTTGCAGAAATTTAACATGATTCTCAATCAACATTTTTCCATGTTAATTTTACATTGGTATTTTTTTTCTGTGTGTACATTAACACAAACAATCTGCCGAATTTGCCGAAACAATTAGAAGTGTTAAAGATTTAAACAGGACTCTATTTTATACGTTTAGAGTATTTCATAAAAAGAACTTATTAATTGAAATAATTAATACAATAATCACACAGTTTTTTGTTTAATTAATACATAATATGTATTACAAATTTATGAATTAATTTTTTTTGTTTGTTCGTTTAGTTTAAGAATTGTTTTGTTTGTTATGTTATTGTTTTTTTTTACTAAAAAAACGCCAAATAAAAATTGAATTTATAACAAAAATTTTATTAATCGATTGAACCAAAACCTCGTCTAATTAATCGAGCGATTAACCGATTAAATCAAAACCCCGATTTAATGGATACCCTAATATACACACTGTTTGAAGCTTTGTGCGTAATTGTAGATACATACGGTATGATCTAAGAAAAGCATTTTATGCGCATCAAGTATGCAGTAAAAACTTAAAAATATGAACTAGAAAATATTTAAAATATGCCCTTAAATACAAATCATTTAAAATTTAATAATCAGTTAATAAAAAGTTTAGTTATTCCAGCCGGTCATATGATACGCTACACCATCGTAATTATTTACAGAAAAGAATTCTTTCGCACATCGAAAATAGGCAGTTAATATATGAATTATTTGTGTTAGCACAGCTATATGAGATTTTATACCCTTCACCACCACTGGAGGTGAATGAGGGTATACTTACTTTTCCTTTCCGCATGAAACTTTTTTATTATTCATCTTAGACCGCATAAAGTGCATATATTCTGGCTCCATGAGTTATTATAAGCCGAGTTATCCATGGCCGTCTAAAGAAAACACGCTTACTTTCGAGAAACTCAAAAGGAAACACCAATTTTGGTGTCAACTTTCTTCAAGTCGTCTTTAGCAGTTTGAAATTGAATTCCAGCAAAATCGGTTCAGTAGGCTAAGATGTATGAATCCAAATGTGGAACCCCCTTCCTAAGGAATTGAGCATTTTGTAACATTTCGATTGGTTAAAGATTTCGTAGAAATTCGTTCTACATTTTGTAAAAATCGGTCCCCGATATAATGCCCACTCGTGGCAATTTTGTGAAGATTGGTCCATAATTTATAGGTCCAACATTAATTCCCCATTTGAAAATAATTCTAGTTTGGCTAAAACTGCTACGAATCATGCTATTTTACTCAAAATAAAGTTTTATATGACTAGAAATAAAAGCATGCCAATTATGTTCTAACCCAGAGAACTGCAACGAGCACCCGTTTTTATGATTGATGATACTCGCCTTAAAACGAGTTGCGGTGTAGTTAATACAGCCTATTGTTTTTGTATGTACTCGCCAGGCTCGTAAGAAATTGTGTTTTCAACATACGAGCCTTTAGCAAACGCAATGAAATTTATATGAGTTCTGTTTTGTATTGTTTCTTAAATATATAATTTCAGCATTCGGCAATAGCACTCGTACTTCTGATAAATCAACTAATTTACTCTCTTTTATTCAATGTTCTCTATCTGCCCTTCGCTGACCTAGAGTTATAATTGTCTGAGTGCACAAGTGTTTACTCGCAGCATTCGTCATTCGTAGTAATACTTAAAGCAGCGTTGCCAGATGGTTTAGGAAAAAAAAAAATGATCGTATATTTAAGTAAACATGTAGGGCTAAATTCATTATGAAATAAAATGAATTCAAAAGTTATTATAAGAAAAATTTTCGTGGAAAATTTTAATTAATATATATAACGAATGCGACAGGCTTATGAATCACAATTTTTTTATACGTCGATTGCGCATTCCGTTATTTCATTGTGCGACGTAAACACAGAATTTACTTTTTATATATTTATAAATTTTTGACAACAAATTTTACAACAAACACACAACTATATTCTATGATGCCAAAGATGCACATAAGAACATTTTTTTAAATGGCTGAGTGCGCTCTTTATTAACGGTTACTATCGGCTGTAATTGAGTTTTTTCTTTTACTAGTTTTCATCCATAAAATATATAACAAAACATGCACTAAATCATTTAAACGCCTAAAATCGTCTAACCTGGGACAAATCATAAAATCTGGCAGCCACGTTTTCATTTAATGTTGAATTTTAAATACACGAACATATACTTAATGAATATGCCGTGAATGTTGTTGTTACGAGCTGGTCGTAACACCTAAGTCGTGTAAGTGAAATACAAAAAAGTTACCGAATATGAAAATAGAAAAAACACGAAACTTAGCATTGCGTGGTTGTGATATTGTTCATACATTTTTCTGCGCTCTTACTACTTTATGTAGTTCACACATGTACAAGTAAAAAGTTATTGTGAATATTTTTATGAATGAAGCTCGCTTTGTATGAAGAACGAGCCAACGAGCCAACCATATCAGTAAAAGCGAGTGTTTAAAAGTATTCGAGACCAAAAATGATTTAGTAAACAGCGAGTGCGCTCGCGAGTATTATGTATTGTTGCAGTTCTCTGTTCTAAACAGCCGTCCGTTTTTAAAAAGAGTAGAAAATTTAGCCCATTTTCGTTTAAGTATACTAGTTTAAGTATATCTATAACTATTTGTCGGTTAGGGGCTTATGTCATACTAAGTAGCTTTTAAAATAAATACTTTAATTTTATTAAAATAAAGAAAACCACATAAAACACAAAAGAATGCATTATAAGTAAATTAAACATACATCGCTCCTTTATTGTAGCATACTTATTTCTCAAAAAAATCAAAAATTTTAGTTTACTTAAGCAAAAGTGTTTCTTAAAAATAATTTATTAAATCTGTATACAGATTTTAAAAACTTTAATCGCATTTTGCCAAGTTTGATTTTTATTTTGAGATATGACAATGTTGCAATTAAGGAGCGACAGGTTCCAATGTATGTTAATTTGTATTGACAGTTTTAATTCAGAAAAAGATTCATGTTTGTAACAAAAAAGTTTGAATTTATTGTTCGCGTGTTTTAAGTGATTTTTTTTTTGATAAATGTCTAAATTATTGAGTGTCGAATGAATCAATGCAATTCGGAATTAATGTGGTGTAAACAATTTTGTGGGTTTTTATTTAAAGTATGTACGAATATTAACATTTAATCATTTCTTTTATTTTCGTATGTGCCATACACAAACAACGAATTGTTTTTGCAAAAATTGTTGTTGCAATATTATCAAAGAAAAATTTTTCGTACATACATATCGCCAAGAATGATGGAATTAAGATATAATGTTTGTCTACAGTATCGCTATAATTGTTCTGTTTTTTTTTGACGAAGAACAGAACATTATATAATGCTTGGCGCTTACATGAAAATAGTTACGAACAGTATTAAGGGTTGTGTTCGTCTACACAATAACTAAAACAGGTGTTTCGAAATTCGACCATAAATTTTTCTTTAATATGAAGAATGAATTTACATGTTTCGAGCATTCATTTTTTCCGCCTTAGGGGATCGATTTGGCGACGGACCAACCTCCGGCTCATATTTTATGTTCCACGTTAGTGATTGACAAACAAAGAAAGATATCGTTCTAAACTGGTTTGCCTGTGCCGATTTATATAGTCGAAATATTCAAAAACCGGTTTCTTGAAATCGTTCTTGGGTGTGTAAGCCGAACGAACGCTTAATAATCAGGGGTGTTTTGAAATCGAAAACGCAAAACGCAAGCATTTTAAGCGGCTTTTTTTTTGATAAGATTTCTATAATAAAAGAATTTTATGACAAAATTTAATAACAAACATTAAAAAAATTACATTAAAAGTGTATTAAAAACAACTTTAAAATTCTTGCGTTTTGCGTTTTCGATTAACAGAACACCCCTGATAGTACTGTTTATTTTCGAAAACTGTTTTTTAATTCCTTGTTAATTTTTTAGAGTATATTTGATACACACTTCTCATTTGACGCACAGTATTGTAAAGCATTTGGTTTTTGCATCTACAGGTTCACATAGTATTTGCTTGCGATAGCGACACAAAGTTAGAGTTGAACAATTTTTCAATATTTTGAATGTGCGCTTAATTGAATTTCTCTAGTTTGTAAGCAGAGTGAAATTTTTCTGTATAAAGTCTTAACTAAGAGGTTGTGCATAGTGACAGCTTGGATATTTTATTTTTTTAGTTCTCGAATCCTGCTATGTGGAAGCAATATTAATTAATTTTTGTATGTACCAAAATTCTGGATAGGCGAACAAGTTGTTTGGGTGGTAACAAAATCCTAACAAGTTTAATGTGTTGAATCTAATTATAGTAACAAAATTAGTATTTTACTTTACTATAAATATAAATAACTCTATGTGCTATGTTGTTTAATTGCTGGACAAATCCAACATTTTTATTTTGAGACATTTTTTGTTTCTTTTTGGCAATTATGTTGTTTAACTTACAGACGTTAATTTAATTTCCTGTACTAAAACTTATAATTACATTCGCAAATATGTATGTTTAGCAAAGAACTTTAATACCTTGATATTAAAAATATGTATAAATAAGCACATGAACACATGTGTATATTTATGTGTAAGTATCCTTCACATATGTAAAAACATAACTTTTTATACTTTTAACACATGTATGCAGACAAAATTTTTGCTAAGATGCTTATTAAGTCATTAATTAGTCTACAGTGAAACTTTTATACACCAGATCCCGCCCCAGTCAGCAACTTTCATACTCATACTGCTTTCTTTATAATCACAGACAACGAAAATTTGTGTTATTATTATATTTTTGTTGCTTAGATTTTTTTTGTAGTTTTTGTAATTGGACGGTATACAGCACTTCAGTGCTTAATTTAGGTTCCAAAAGAATGAAACACATATACATATGAAAATATATTTAAGTGACCCACATTTATTTTATTTTTATTAGGGAAGCCCATACACAGAAAGAAAAACACTCGGGATAAATTAAGTTTTTTATGATTAATTTAAGTACAAGTCGTACTCAAAAATGCAAGTACGAATAACATTAAAACGTACTCAAAACAATTCTAAATGGTTTGCGGTAGTTTCTTGAAACAAGTATAAAATTCCTAAGTCCACTAAAAAAAATTAAACTTTTCCATACACACGCTAGACTCATGTGTACCATGAAGGGGCAAAAAGTAAATAAGAGCTCTTGCTTCTCATTTAGTTTATATTTTCGGTTAAAAATGTACATAAGATTTCTAATGTTAAACCCATATCGGGCATGATGTGGATGTTTTAAGATGTAATACCGGAAATTAAATCAATCATAATAAATTTTTCTTTTCAGGCACGAATTCAAAACAAAATCAACTTTATAATACTTCAATAAAGCGCATTTTGAGATTTATTCCATCCTAGTTTTACTTTAATCAATCTCATTTTCGGATTATTTCAAGTACGAATTCGGAATAACACAATTTTATAATTCTTGAATCAAGCGCATTTTGAAATTGATTCAATCTTAGTTTTACTTAAATCAATCTCTTTTTCGGATTATTTCATGCACGTAATCAAGATTGAATATGTATATTTTAAGTACTTTGCGATTAAAAATCAGTACTTGAATCAATCTTTCTGTACTTGATTCAAGAAAATCCATACTCACCGTACTAAGAATTCCGCTTTGGATTGATTTCAGTACGGATGGTTTGATTTTTCTTTTGAATATGATTGTGATTTTGATTGCAGGCCAATGTGTCTCAGTTAATGAAATTGTTAAAAGTATTGAAAAAGTGTGAAAACAACAAAAAAAAAAAAAAAAAAACTTGAAATGATAGACATCGAATGAATATTAAAAACTGTATCCCAAGGCAAAGATTCTAACAAATCAATTATGTAGTCCTCTTGAAAACTACGCTAAACAAAAAAATTTTTATTGGTTTTTTAAAACGACTCTCTGAGGCCCTTATAAATCTAGTTCAAACCTCGATGGCCGAGTTCACCAATTTATTTAAATATCAATTTATGTTTAAAATTCGTTTTTAATTTCAATTAAAAATACAATTATATGAAAAACTATACATATTTAAATATGAATTGATATTTATGTAAATAGAATTAGTGAAATTTGCCATAATATAATAATTATGATGAATTATTGACCCACCTTTGACACGGCATAGTACCTATTGTAAGAGTTTTTGTCATCTATTTTTTTTTATCAGTAACAATATTTATAAAAAAGTTGTGGCATTAAAAGTTTTTTAAGCTAGTAATAGAAAAATTGCGACCAACACTTTGCGCACGTGGTTAACATGAACAGCCATCCAGCTTGCCAGTCAAACGGAGGGACATCGTTAATTCGATCCGTATACTAAAAGGTTGGTCAATGATCGATATTTTTTTGTGGAAAACACATCAGCAGAAATGTTTAATATACTCTCCACTATTGTGGTGGGAATATAAATATCGAATAGCCAGTGTGTTTATCAAGACTTAAAGTTGGGAATTAAGCACAACAAACAAAATCTAATTAATTAAAAATATCGAATACTACAAGATTTTGCTAGTTGTGCTTAATTCCCAATTTTTATTATTGATAAAACACTGAAATTTATTGTTCAAGGGATAACTTATTCCTATGCTATGTATGATTTTCAAATAAATATTTTTTAACAAATATCCTCACTTTAATACAAAGATCCGGGTATTTTAAATTTAACACAAAAACGTTTAAACGCACAATCAAATGCTTCCAAAAATTATTAAAATTTTAAAAATGTACCATCGAAATATGTGTTAAAGTTTTGAACTGATCGTAAAGCTTAAATAATAACTAGAGGCTGCAAAGAATTCCCCAATGACTTGCATTTTCTACCAGTTGTTTTATTTTTATATATTCACGTATACAAAAATATGGTTGGACGTAATCATATTCTAAGAGCAACATAGTATGGTTGAATTTTAACAATGTGTATGTTTGCAGGTTAACATATTATAGTATGATCAAAATCACCAATAATTTTTAAGAAATTAACCATAATATGATCAAAATTAACCATATTTTGGTCAGTATTAACCACAATAATGGTTACAACTAACCATAATTTGTTCAAAATTAACCATAATAAGGTCAAAATTTCGCAGAATTTTGACAAAAGTAACCATATTATGGTCTAAACAATAATATGGTCAATGTTAATCATATTATGGTTACTTATTTCATCCACTTTTTTCATTAAGTGTAAATTTATAATTTTATTTACTTTTTTATTCCTAATAGATTTTATGTTTCACTTTAATAAAAAATCCCCTTTGATTCATATTCCAGCCTGTGACGACCTTCATTAACATTTTTTCTGTTCAACTAGTTAATTCTACTTAAATTTATGTATTTTATTTAGTCACTAGTTAAATTAAAATGAATCAGAATTTTAAGCAAACTAAACGATTATTGTAAAATGCAAACGACCAGAATGTTGTTGCTTTTTAAACATATTATTTAAAATTTAAAATTAGACATACAATGTTTTAAAATGTTATAATTTCGAACATATTATTGTTATTGAATATTTACCATAACATGTTTGGAGACAACCATAATATGGTTAGATACAGCTTTTGGATGGAAGAATTTAGCCATAATATGGTTGCCGTGATAGTAAGGTAAACATAATAAGTTTAAGTGTATAGTTGTAGTTTTATTTTATTAAAACATTATATTGTTAAATTCAACTATATTTGAAGTTTCAAGAGTGGTTAACAAATTATTGTTGAAAAGAAACAAAATATTTTAAATCTTGAAAAAGGTTTTGTTACAAACATTGCCATTGCAGGGACCATAACATGTTTTTTTGTAACTATACTTCAACCACATTTTTTCTCTGTGTGTATGTTGTTAATGTTATGCGCCGTAACGGTTAAAAATTCTTGAGCATCCGAAATCGCAAAAGCCTTTCCTCCAAATCCGACAGGTAACAAGACTGCATTTAACAAATTTAACAGAATACTGTTTTGCAAATCTAGGGTAAAAAAATCAGCCACTTAAAAGTCGCTTATTGTACCTATAATTCACTGCAGAAATAACCTTCATTATTCGACTCTTAAGCGTTATTTAACAATTCTCTGCAATGTTGATTAAGCTGCTTTGATGAGTAGAATCTTATAATATCATCTTTGAGCAGAGCCCACTTATCGATTAATTGGGGACTCTTTCCAGGATATGCGATTTCAAAGTTTATATTTATCTAAATATTAAAAAAGTTTTAAATCTAAATTTCCGAAAATTATAGAAAAGAAAATAAGAACGGTAATACAGTAAACATATAAAATAATTGCCATCGTTATATTATTTGCATTTGCTGTTAATTTTTGTATAATTTTATTGTTTTGTAAAAATATAAAGCAAATTTTTTAAAAGTACAAAAAAAATTATTTATATAGTTTGCGACGAAAGAGCAGCAAAGCTGCGCAAAAATTCGAAAGTTTGCAAAAATCGCGAAAATTTGCGAAAAATTTTAATATTTCACACAAGCCATAAAATTGATTAAAAGTCCCTAAAACTGTAAGGAATGACAAAAATTCGGTAAAAATTTTAAATTAGCGGAAATTTCCAAAAATTTGATAACATCGGCATGATAGCAAAGTTTAATATTTATTAAAAATCGTTAAAGCTGTAAAGAACCAGAAATATTACAGAAAAAAACGCTTCTATTGCGAACATGACTAAAATTGGAAACAACCCCTAAAATTTATTTGAAATCGCTAAATTGGTTTAAAAAACCAAATGTCGGAAAATAGCATAAAAATTTTTGCAAAATCGCGAAAATTTTTAATATTTCAAACAAGCCATAAAATTTATATAACAATACATTGCTATTGTTGCATATTTGCTGAAAAAGTGAGGGAAAGACTTTTGCGAGTTTGCAGCAACCCGCTGCCGGAGACATGCAAAAAAATACTATTTTAACAATTTTATGCACTTCTATCTATGCAAAAAATCTAACTGTTGAATAAATAAAATAAAAATATTAAGCTTTTAACAACTATATGTATTTCCAATAAAAAACAAGAGCTGTAAGCTGCTTGGTTTGTATTCAATAAAAAACCGATAAAATTGGTTTCTGTGACACCTAAAACCGACACTAATTTTAGTTCGAACTAAAAACCGACAATATTGGATTTCATGACACCAACGTATTTTTTTTGTCGGTTTCAAATCCAATTCCAATAAAATTGGTTTCTATAACACCCCTGATTGCAAAACATTAAAACTTAGAAAATGTCCTCCTTTTGTAGTGATATGTCCGTGCCCATCGATTGCAAATACTCTCCCAACTTTGAAATGGCCAAAATAACTCTTGCTTTAACTGTTTAATATGCTCATAGGTTTCTTCCTCTGTTTCGTCTGACAATGTGTTTTTAATGACGTTTGTTCGAGTTTTTTATTTTTTGCTTTATAATTGTGGTTGCGGTGAAATAATTTCCGTCCCGGAGCTTTTTTTCCTATGCGATGACAATAATAATAATCCTTTACCAATAACAAAAATTTTTTTGTTCGTTTTTTAAAAATGTTTTCCTCTCTAAAAGGGAAGCATTTTTTAATCTAAAACATTCACCCTTACACAGAAAGAAAAACACTTGGGATAAATCAAGTTTTTTGAGATTAATTCAAGTACGAATTACACTTAAACGTACTCAAAACAATCCTAAATGGGATTACTTTTGAAAATTAATTTCTTTTCAACGTTTTTTTTTTAAATTTGAACTCATGCTACTCATTTAGTTTATATTTTTGGTTAAATATGTACATACGATTTCTTAAATAAAAACCATATCGGGCATGATGTTGGTGTTATATCATTCTGTAATGTGTAATACGGGTAAGTAAATCAATCATTATTATTTTTTCTTTGTAATTTCTTTTTTTTTGTTTTTTTCAATCATGAATTCGGGATAAAATCAACTTTATATTACTTGAATCAAGCTCATTTTGAGATTGATTCAATCTTAGTTTTACTTAAATCAATCTCATTTTCGGATTATTTGAGGTACGAGTTCGGATTAAAACAATTTTATAATTTTTGAATGAAGTGCATTTTGAGATTGATTAAATCTTAGTTTTACTTAAATCAATCTCATTTTCGGATTATTTCAAGTACGAAAACGGGATTGAATATGGATAATTTAAGTATTTTGGGATTAAAAATCCGTACTTGAATCAATCTTTCTGTACTTGATTAAAGAAAATCCGTACTTACCGTACTATTAATACCGCTTCGGATTGATTTGAGTACGGATGGATTGATTTTTTTTTTGAGTGTACTTATGGCATAAGGCACTGCAATTTTCGCCCCGAATAAATGGAGAGTGTTGTAAGTGCCCTGTAAAAAAGTGATATATGATGTGTATATTTTAGACTTATATATGGGTTTTTTTAATAACGGCGACATTACCTCAAAGAGCAACAAAGCTAAGCGAAATTGTAAAAATTCAGAAAAGTTTGCAAAAATATCGAACAAATGCGAACATTTTTATTATTTCAAACGAGCCATAAACTTGATGAAAAGTCCAAAACCATTATAAATGGCAAAAACTAGTTAAAGCTGTAAAGAATCACAATCCTTACATATAAAGATCGCTTATACCGTAAACTTGGCTAAAATTCGCGAAAAATGTATTTAAAATCGCTAAATCAGTTTAAAAAAATATACGAAAATAACATAAAAAATTTTGCGTAAATTTTTAATTTTTTAAAGAACCCAATATTGGAAACAAACCCAAACATTTATTTGTAGTCGCTCTATCGGTTAAAAAACAAAATTTCTGAAAATTATGAAAAAATGCGTTAAACAATTAGCTATAATAATGAAGAAAAATGTTCTTCATGTGTTAAAAACAGGGCATTTCACTTTTTCCTATCTTGTGTTTTGTTCTCGTCAAATATCAAATAGCATTATTACAAGACTTGCAAGACATTTTATACATGCACCTTTTTAGAAGGCGATATTTGTTTTGTAGAAAAGAAAAGACGGGGAAAGAAGGGCAGATTTTTTGATACCATTAAAATGTATCGACTTTTAAAAATGTGACAAAACTATATATATTTTGCAATCTTTGTCGGTTTGTGAAAAATAGGGATTTTTCATTACATCACTGGGTCAGAGTCTTTGGTTGGAAGGAATCATGTCATTTAATTTTTTTTTAATTTTAGTTAAATAAAAAAAAATTTAAATAAGACAATTTTTTCGTACCGAAGAATTTTTTGTTTATTAAATTACATATTTTCTAATATGTTTTATTTAGTATAACTTTATTTCTTTTATTTAATGAGAAAAGGCTCTTTGTTTGCTTATCTTAGCAACTCCAAATAACAAAACTTTTCAAATAACAAAAAAAAAACAGTTTATTAATTCACTATAAACAAAGTTTTTCTATATAAAAAGAACTGGTGCAAGTTAAAATAACAATTTAATGGCTTTTATTTCGTTTAGGAAATTTAATTTTTGTTGATTTTAGCTACAAAAATTGTCACAATGCAGATGAAAGTGTGGATATTAAGGTTTATAATGTTGCATTGTTTTTAATTACTTTAGTTAAAATAATTTAAAAA
The DNA here is from genome assembly GCA_949318255.1 of Pollenia labialis. Classification (NCBI taxonomy): domain Eukaryota; kingdom Metazoa; phylum Arthropoda; class Insecta; order Diptera; family Polleniidae; genus Pollenia; species Pollenia labialis. Next base: position 147,112,598 of record OX439139.1, read on the forward strand.
AATATTATTGCCGATATATGCTCGTTTGCACGACCTTGTCTTTTCAACGTTTTTTTTTTAATTCCGGTAACACTTAATATTTAACGAATTTTACCGAGAAATGAAATTAAACTTTAAGAAATTTTGACATGTCACCCTATTTTTAGTAAATAAGTAAAGATACAAATTTATGAATTTGGGCTTAGAGCTGTATTAAGGAATTGTTGTCATTCTCAAGTTATCATATGACTTTATGTGGCTAAATACTTAAGTGAGAATGTGCATATGTGTATATTTTGTCATTTAGTGTCAAATACAAAAATGTGTGTCGTTAGGAAGAAAACTTTTCCTGTTTCGCAGCAACAAAGTTCGTTGCTTCCAACAAAAAAAAAAAAAAAATTTCAAAAATATATGTATGTATGTATATGAAAAGCAAAAGTGACACCAGTAACATGGGGCTAAATTTCTCATGTTAAGTACTTGACAAACAAAAAAAGAGATTAAACCAATATTCTTATAACATAAAATCTGTGTAGTTATTACGATTGCGATATTGTTGTTTTCACTAATTTTTCTGAAATTGTTTTTAACTAGAAATAATGACATTATTTAATGTATTAAGATATTTAATTTGTGAACTTTTTCTATGGAAAATCATTAATGTAACGCAATTAGGATAATATTAAAATGTCAAGTGATTTCGAATATGTAGTTTGTTTAGACAGGGAGAAAAAATTTCTTTATATATTATATTTACTTTAACCATATTGTTATCTATATATATATAAAATTGTAACGTTACTGACTGATTCATCATCGCACAGACTAAATGCCTAAAGCTAAAAACTTGAAATTTGGACCAGAGATTGGTGACACCCCAAATCAATCCACCCCAAATCGATCGAATGTTTAGGGGGAAAAAGGGTCCAAATGCGAAAATTCGGTAACCTTACATCTCCAAAACTAAAAGAGATACAAAAAAATGTTATACTTATCGTTGTTCTTTAGAAAAATAAGTGAACAGGTGTCTGGTACTTTTTTGAAATGCCGTATTAGTAAGTGAACGGGTTAAGCCTGAATTTTGGTACTTTTTGACACCCCATCTAACTTTAAAACCAATAATACCACATTCGAAACTTATCAAGAAAATACGAATACAGATATGCTACTTTTACGAAATTCGAACATTTAAGGGGTGAAAATGGTACTTTTTTATACAGAAAATTTTTCTCCATTCATTGACATATTCGTACTAAAGTATGGGACTATAATACTGAAAATTTTAATACTTTAATGGGGGAAAAATAGTACCAAAAAGGGAAAATACGGAAAATTTGATATTTTCCTTTAGCTTTTTGGTTCTACAACTGGTACTTTTTTAATAATCGTTAATGTTGTACCTTAAAACATATGATTCAACATACAACGCCCTGAGTGGATAAGAATCTATGTTGGAATTTTTTGGTACTTTTTTGTTCTTTAACTGGTACAAGAAACATAAAATTCAAGATGCAATATCCTGGGTGGATGAGAGTCTATAACAGGGAACTTTTTGGTAATTTTTATTCATCGACTGGTACTTTTTGAATCTCCGTTTGAAATTTGGGCGTTTTGGAAAGTAAACGCGTAAAACCTGTACATGTTTTGGAACTTTTTTGTCACGCCATCTATCTTTGAAACTAAAACATTTTCCCCATTCATTGACATATACGTACTAAATAATGGGCACCCACTACAACATTAAAATTTTTGGCACATAAATGGGGAGAAAAAGTATCATAAAGGATAATACGGGAAATTAACTTTCTTTAATTTGCTTTTGTGTTCTACGAGTGCTGTACGAATTGAAACAAGTTAAAACCTAGAAAAATAAACTTTGGCATACAGATATGTTCACGAAGAAAAAGGAGACGCTAACGAAGTAGCGCGCTAAATGCTAACTAGTTATATATATCTATACTAGCTTAACCCGGTGCGATTTGCTACTCCCATCGAATAAAAACTGTCGAATTATTTTGCACACGATAGACACTGACGTATCGAATGAATACTCGAGAAATGTAATATAGAGTTACTCGATATCGAATGCTATTATTTCAAATTCAATGAATTTCATTCGATATCGAGAGTCATGATACCAAAATAAATAATTTCGATCAGTTTTGCTGGATATCGAATGCGGTGGTTAGACCCCTGAATTTAAATGATTTTACAGTAACCGTTCTACAGACATGTATACAGAAATTTCAAGTGTATTCCCATTTCCCATTAAACCTACTTTAAAAAGATCTTGTGTGTTATTACTTAAGCTATTTGTACAAAATTGGAATACTTTCACTGTTATATTCTTTATTACATTGTATGGGAGGTACCACGCCCACTTAAAAATTTTAAAATATTAAAAGCCTATGGTAAGCGTGGGGCAATCAAAAAATTACTGCGAAATTTTCAGGAAGATCGGTTCAGTAGTTTAGGAGTCTATAGTCTATATATTATTTATTGCTGCCCCTGCACCTACCCCCTTAATTTTTATTTTGAAAGGTGCAGTTTATCATAAGAGTGGATTCCTACAAAGCTTGAAGACTTTTATCTTTAGATATTCGCTATTTAATCCTTCATCTACCCCGCTATTTTTATTTAAAAATGTAAAGTTTACCATAATAGTGGCTTGAACTACGGTGTTTAATTAATTGGGTTTTATTATTGATTTGTTAAGAAAATTCTAAATCGGGGTTATTAAGGTCATGTATTCTATGAAAATAAAAGATTATTTCATAATTTATTTTTCCGACGTTTCGTTGGAGATTCCCAACATCATCAGGGATATTTTATTAGATATATAATCTTTCGTCAATAGTTCTGCATTTTGAATATTTAATACACATTCTGTTTTACATTAACACAACATAAAACATAAATTTAATTTAGTATTTTTGTTCGATTAAACGATTAATCGATATTTGGCAAATTTAACTTATTCGATTAAATAAAATTTTTATATTAATCGATAAATCGAAAAATTCTAAATCCAGAAATTTTATTAATTAAGATATTTTTTCGATAATTTTTGGAAAAAAAGTACTTGAGTAAATAAACATTCTTTTTTAAATAAAACTTGTCAATGTAGCTCCAAATTGTTGCTTCACTTTTGTGCACTTAAATTTTAGAAGAGTCAATATAACTTTGGACTTTTTGAAACTTTTCACGGAGGTTCCATGCAAATTATTTCAGCTAGAGAATCGATCGAAGTATCTTGTTTAAAATATTTACTCATTGGACCACTTGTAACCCCCTTTGATTTTGTTAATGGATCATTTTCTTCAAGTATATATTGTAGTCACTATGTAGTTATAAATTATTGAAGAACATTTATGATAATGCATTTTTGGACACCATTATTAGCATTATTAGATTTATCTTTCGTTTAACCAAACTCATTCTAGAGAGAGAAACGCATGAACTATTTTGTTAATAAATGCGGGCGTGTTCTAGAAATCGAAATGACATGGATTTAAAATCGAGCAAATTTTAAAAACGATCCTGTACTGAAAGTTCATAAAAATATTCCATTATTTCTACTTCATTTTTAAGGAATTTAATAATTAAAGCAGTATTGTTAGTAGATGGATTGGATAGTTGATTTAATGTATTCGAGTTGCGGAAGATTGTAGTTCTGGAATTTTGTGTTTTGTCTATTAAGATGTAATAAGAAAGGAAAATGTAGCAATTTTAATAACGTCACTGTGTATTGTTCTTGTTTTTGTTTAAGTTTTGATATTATTACAAGTAAAACTGGGGTTTATAATTCTTATTCGCTGAATAGTTTTATTTGTATAATATCTTTAGTTTTTCTTAAATCTTTGGATTAAGTTTCCTGAGGATCTGCTCTAAGCTACCAGTGGAATGCGCATAGGAATAGCTTATCCCATCAACAGTAAATTTCAGTTTATCAATAGTATGAAATGGGAATTTCGCACATTTAAACAGAACCTTGTGAACTAATTTGTTGAATCCCAAGAAAAACTTTGGGTCCATGAATAAGTTTGTTATAACCCAGACGTAGTCCTGTAAGTTCAATATAGTCAAGTCTGCATGCAGTAGCAATATCCTAATGTGATTTGTAAGAAACATTAAATATCCTGTGCCAGGAAGAAATCAGGTTCAAAATATGCATTTTATTATGTTGGGTGTAGTTGTTTACTACGAATTTATTGAGATCCATGCGGTTGAAGTTTTGCGACAGGTATAAGGAAAGCTTTGAAGCCTCTTTAGCACCTAAAACTGGGTATTCTGTATTTTGCATTGGCCAAGTATATTAAAATAATATTTCGAGATTTAATGATTTCGATATTTTGAATATTAGATGCGTAGAAGTTGTTATTGGAAATATTTTTAATTGATTCTAGTGAAGCCAGGGAGTCTAAGCAATTTGCAAATTTATCAATTTTGTCTTTGAGATAATATAAAGCTTCGTGAATTGCTTTTAACTCAGCGGAACCAAAATTTAATACGAGCAATAATTTTTTATTTATTTAACCTTTGTCCGGCGGAAGAGGTACAATTGTACCTTTTTCGTTTTTAAATTGCAATAACTTTTTTTTTGTTAATACTAGATATCTAAAATTTTCTGACATCTCTAAACTCTTATTACGGATTGCATATTTCAAATTAGAAAAAAAGATTTTGATTATATCATACCGAAATAAGTCTTTTTTGACTTGATATCCCTAAAAGGCTGAAGGGGTACAATTGTACCTTCATATAAGTCGTAAGAAAAAAACAAGAAAATAAAGCAAATAATGTATACATGGGGACGTAAAATAAGTTTTTTTTAGCCACGGGCCTGTTCTATCATTTGTTTATTAAATAAGAACAGAATAATTTAATTTTATTAATAGGATAGCCGTGTTAAGTATATAAGGGTACAATTGTACCCATACCGCCTTTTAACGTTGTAAAATTTTTCCGCTGGGCAAAGGTTAAAAACCCAAAAAAGTATGCTATACTTTTTATATTATTATCTATTACAATTACATGGTGCTAGTTGAAAAATAGACAAGCCGGGCACATGGTGTTTTAACATAAATCCTGAATCATAATTGCTGAATCCAATGGTGCTACCCATTTTTGATAGGTTAACTCTTGTTTTCGAGATATGCCACTATTTCGAAAATGGAGGAAGTTGCACAATATATATAAATTTTTAAAAAACAAAAATTTGAAAATTTTGATAAAAAATCATTTTTTTCAAAAAAAAAAAAAAATGTATAAAAAATTCTAACATTTCTTAACGGAAATTTTATTGCGGGATTTCGGTTTTTTTTTAGTAATTTAGTAATAATAAGCTTTTGAGTTACGCGAATATATGTTGTGAAACCTCGTATTAAAAAATGTCAATTTCGAGCACAGTGTTATTAGTCAACAGTATTCCACATACGCCATGTTAACTTTATAAAACAAGCTACCGCTACCTCAACCTCAACCTCAACGGTAAAAGTATGCTATACTTTAATACAAGTAAAAGTTGCAAATATTATTTAAATAATATTGCTCATACGCACTTCAACTACTTTAAATTAGGCAATGATTATGGGTTTGCATTATAATTTTGATAGCACTTATATGTCATAGTTCCTTTAAAACCACAAAAAAGAAAATAAATGATTTGCTATCACAAAAAAAAAGTCAAATGTAAATTTCAAAAAATACGTTAATGTGTACATATGGGCAAATTCTGCGTGACGAGCGCTACATTCGCACGCATTTTCTGTATATACACACATTTTTTGGTCTTTGAAAAGTGATAGCTTCAACTTATATATTATTTAGTGAGTTTAATATGTACTTACGAATAGCATTTATGTTGAAATATATTGTTTTATTTTCAACTTAAATAATTTACTTTGTATATTTGTACTTTGAATTTTATAATCAAGTTATTCTTTGTGAAATATTTATTTAGAATTAAATAATTTTTCATTCTGTTTTTCACCTTTGTTCAATAAACTTTAATTTATATCGAGTTTATAATTTTAACAATTTATCATAATTTCTTAGCATGTATTTTTTGCGAAACAATTGATCACAAAGTTTTGTTACGAACGCCACAAAAAGTGGAAGTAACTTTAAAAGTTGTAGTGTGTTTTCCTTACTTTTTGAAAATTTTGTATCATAAGATATACCACATCTAATTCCTTTCCAGTAGTATATAAACCCAACTTTATTTATTTTATCAAAACAAATTATATTTTTATTAATTGCATTTTTTAAACTAATTTTGTGATTATAAATGAATATCAATTTTTTTTTAACGAAATTTATATTTTTATGAGTCTGCTGTAAGTGTTATTTAAAGCCCATAAAACACCTAAAATAATGTTGAATTCATGTAAAATATTAATAGATCAGGGGTTGGGTAGGATTTGGCAAGAATTATTGTATAATTGATCATCGGAATATATGAAATGAAATTATACATCTAGTCTTAAATTTAATTAAAAAAAATTAATTTGATAAATTTTAGGTTGGTGGACTGTTTTTGGGATTTGCCCATATCGCACTTGATCAGCAAAAGGGTATTAAATTGTTATTTTTAAAAATTTTCAGTAGAAGCAAAATAATTTTTAATTAATTTTATTATTAATTTTATTACCAAAATGTAGACAAAAAGCAAGATAGTTTTACAGCGGTTATGAACATTACGCGCCGATTTATTCTAAAAAGTGACACGTAATATACATATTTACTCGCTGTAAAAATATGGTACCAATCTGTATACTTTTTGGTAATGAAACGGTTGGCTTAAAATCTATTTTTTATATGATTTAACACTTAATTTAAAAAAGATTTGCTTTTACTGAACATTTTTAAATTTCAAGTTAATATATTATTTTTGAACATGTGTTACTGAGCGTAAAGGCAATTTGAATACATTTTTTTTTTAAAACAACTTAAAGTTTTTGTTTTACAATTTAAAAGAATAATAGAATTAAAAAAATAATTGTTTTATATTCTTAAATGAGCAACTTTCATCAGTCACCCCGTGCCCGGTCATCGTTCCATATCAATTATTCCAAGTAAAACTTTGGCTGAAGTTAACCTAAAGAATATTGTTTTGAAAACCCTTAATTGTCAGAACTCATATTGTACAGTGCATTGTATATTAAAATTAAATTTTCGTTTAAACTTCCTATAAATCTGCTCTATTAATTTTTTTTGTAGTTCTTCAAGATTATTTCAAAGTTTTCCAATAGTCCTACTTACCCTCATCAAAATGTGTACAAAGTTCAAAAATATCTACAACAATGTCTATTAATCTTTTGCATCGTAGAAATCAGACTAACATTTAAACTAGAACATGAAGAAACATTAAAGTTACACTTTAAAACAAAAAAAAAAAAATAAATGTTAGATTGCTATATTCGGCTGTGCCGAATCTTTGATACTCTCCACCCAGAGTTCAAATATTTGAGAAGCAGGACTTTTATGGTACTCACATTCCATACAGTGATATATATATTAGGGTGGGTCAATTTTTTTTTGTAAGTAGGCGTATAGAAAAAACGTAATCTACAATAAATTCTAAGAAAACTTGACTAAGAAAGTATGGGTCTAAAATCAAAGCCTAGCTCCCGCCGAGAGACATAATGGAATCTTGAAAATTGGTTCCCAAAAATAATAGGTAATGAGAGCAAATAACTGTTTTATGCAAAAATTCCACATTTGAATGTTCTGTACTCAAAGAGTGAAAATGAAACCTTATTACTGAGACTTCTTTGTACGTGCCATCCGTCTGTCTGTCCGTCCGCCACAGTGCCCATTCTCCGGAACGGTGAGAAAACGGTAAGAACTCAAGAGCTAAAATTAAGACATAATATGTAGTTAGGTGGCCGCTATAACAACAAACACTGAAAACAAAAAAATAGGAAGGCTTACAGGTGTCCCCATAGAAGAAACTGTATTTTGGCTGTAACTTTGAGGTAGAAACTTCACAGAATATGTAGTTGCATGGGTGGTACAGGAAATACTAAAAAAGTAAAAAGCTAAAAAATAGAGGGTGCCCCAAAACAAACAAAAAACGTATCTTCAGATATCATTTAATCCATTTTGTAAATTTTTTATACATAAATACATATATTGCACGGTACTCGTAGTACAGAACCTAAAATATGCGATCCTTATACTTGGCTCAATTTATTTAATAATTCTTGGCTTAATTCTGCTTTATCTTTTCGAGCCATTTTTAAAACACTTATATTTATCAAATTTACTTAAAACTTAAGTTTGTAATGTTATTGGACAAAAGGTCAGAGCACAATTTTTTTTAATTAAAGTTTTATTTCGTAATTAAAACCCCATTCGGGGTATTTTGGTTCGACTTTCTATAGTCAATGCCACACGATTTTTTGCAATTACTCGTCGTGAGACATGAGTTAGCAACAGCACACACCGCTCGGTTTCCTGAATGTGCGACGGAATTGCTGGATCTGGCAGTGGTACATCATCAGATTTAATATACTCCAATAGGTGCTCGTGTTGGATGCGTGCAGTAAATGGAGGCTCAGATAATATGTTGTCATCCAAGTCGACTAAATCAATATAATCTGTGCAATTAAAATTAATTGTATGCTTTTTATAAGTCCTGAGTTTAGTTGAGTCATACAATTGTTCACGACAATACAAAATTTTGTTAATGGCTCTTTCACGGACAAGTTTCCTTTCTTACGGGGCTTAAAAAATCATTTTATTTTTAAATCTTCGTAATTCGTATAAAAATTAAAACATTATATCGATCCAACAACAATGTTCCATATATCTTGATCAATAGTTAGTGGGAACATAATAATTTATTTGTAATCAAATAAGGTTTAAAAAAATGCAATAAAAAGGTCAAAAAAAGCAACCATATTTGTGTTTTGTGTATGGATATACCAGATGTTGCTACTTTTTTATTTTTCATAATCAATCCTCTCAGCGGGAGCTGGGTTTTCATTTTAGAACCATACTTTCTATGGGTAATTTTTTTAGAATTTTACGTAGATTTCGATTTTGGTATACGCCTGCCACGTTTTTTCTCCCCCGAACAAATTGACCCACCCTAATATATATATTTTTTAGAATTTAATGCTTCAGAAAGCCGTTTTATATGGGCAATTATGGACCGATTATCACAAAATTACATGGTATCATTTCTTTCTATTCGAATTGGACCAAATTTTCTACAATTTCTATATTTGCTACGGTCTAAAGGTCCAATTACACGTGACATAACCATACCAAAACTGTATTTCCATAACCACTATATTTCCAAAGCGACATAAACAAACCATACACACCAATTCAATTTTATTTTCTACGGTCATCGTTACGGCTGTGGCATTATGGTTATGCCACGTCTAATTGGACCTTAAGGCGTATTTAAATAATTTATCAGAGTCGGCTTTATATGGGGAATATGGCAAATTATGGACAGATCATTTCGAAATTTGGCAGAGTGGTTTCTAGTATTACAAAACTTTGGCAGACTAAATTGTTCTCCATTATTGTTTACGGTTATGGGGTGCTTTCCGAGATTGGGATTAATGAACAAATTTTTTTCCGAAATATTATGGAGTTTTTAAGCATCGTATTCAATTATGTCAGACCAAAGTTAACTGAATAGGATGATTCTTTACAATTTCAGGCGTTCTAAAGGATTTTCCGAGGGTGGGCTTTGTATGGAGCCTTTGGAAAATTATGGATCGTTCTTCACTAAATTTAGTAGTATGATTTACAGTCATATAAAACGAATTTGTGCATAATAAAATGAGAATCGGTGCATTCTGTCATTAATGATAGTTTTTGTGACCACATTTTTTTAGAGGTGGTTCCACATTTAGATTAATAACTTTTATCCTACTGAACCGACAGTCCTGGATTTTAATCCTAAACTACTGAGGATTTGGTATTGTTGAGTCCTTAGAAAGTAAGCGTGATTCCAACAGATGGACATGGCTAAGTCGACTAAGAATTACTTTCGGAACCAGAATATATCGTCATCTAAAATACAAAACAACGTCACAACACTTTTTATAAGTTTACAAAAGAAGCGAAAAACTTTACAATATCAATAACACCAAGGTGTACTTGGCGTTTGAATTTTTTTAATAAACTCGCCATTTTAAACTGCATGGCTCAAACATTTTTTTAAAACGAAGTTTGACAAAACGAACAAAAATCAGTGATGAATTTTTTGATAATACGTTGTTTTAAATTTGAGATGATAAATACTTTATGTTATCTTAGATGAAAACTAAAAAAGCACACATGGATTGACAAACTGAGTATACCCTCATTCACCACAAGTGGTGGTCGAGGGTATACAAAAAATATGTATGAATGTATTCTTTTTTTAAGAGTTTTACAATTAAATGCGTTCGCTGTGCTGGTTGTTTTGTTTCTGCTATGGAAAACCTACTTTGCTAAAAGAAAACTTTATGTCATGATACAGATTTTATACTCATATGATTGCATTCACAAAAAAAGGCAAAAACTAAATGTGTTTTTATAGCAAGTCTTTTTCTTTTTCTACTTTATCTTTTGGTTTTTGCTTGAAGAAAGAAAGAAAAAACTAAAGTGAAATAAGAACAACCAACAACAATATCTTTTACTTATGCCAAAAACATAAAGTTCCAGTTTAATGCAAAAAGAGAGCAAGCAATAACTGAGTATTTGGTGCAGAAGAATTGTATATCAATTTTTCATAGTTCATGACTTTTTTTGTTTTACACTCTTACAAACGCCTTTGAGTTGTGATTGTGGTAAAAAAAAAACATTTAACTTGTACTACATTTCAATTTTTTTTTTTTGTTTAAAACACACACAAAAAAAAACGCTAAATTTATGAGTGTTTAAATATTTAATTGTTTTGTTGATTAAAAAAAATGCAGAGACTTTTATTATCGAATAATTTGACTAGTGTTAACTCACTGTTTTAGGTAAATTGCTACTGCCAAATGGAAAACTCTAACCTTTCGCGATAAATTTATTCATACCAAATATTAAGCTTAAACTAAAGTTGCTAAAGGAAATTTGAAGATGGAGCGTTTAACTTTTCTTAAGAAAATTTAGATATAGAGATAGAGCATTAGGTTTTTCTATTAGAAACGTTGTTCAGGGATTTCAGTTTCCGTTAAGCAAATAAAAAGGTGTAGTAAGAAATTTCAAACTGAAGCACTTAATTTCCCTAGAAGATATTTTGGCCTAAAGCGTTATATTTATTTTAAAACTTAGCCTTTAATTAATATTAACAAATTTTTGTTGAATTTCTTTAAAAGAAAATCCGTGAAATTTTTATAAACCCAAGTTTTCTTCGGCAAAAATCTGATGTTGATGATTATTTAATCTACGAAAGATCCAGTGCCGAATCTTTGATACCCTCTAACGCCAGGCAAAACTGGGAGACACGGCTATTTTTTATTTAGTCTTTTATAACGTAGTTTTTTCCGTATATGGTTATTTTGACGTAGAACTTGTGGGAGTTCAGCCATTTTAATAAGAGGTCGAATAAAACATTTCCTTATGCGTGACTTTCGTAAAGCATATTTTCGAGCAATAAACATGTGTATTGAAAAGCTTAACCGGAAACTGGTAATTTCATCGTCATACTCTCCACCTAGATGTATAATAGCAAAAAGCCCATGTTATAAATCACATGGCCTCTGTTTTGTGTATGCATATATCCAAAATAATGTGAGTACATGTTTATGAATATGCTATTATACATATTTGTTTATTGCAAATCTGTAATATTAATATAAAATATTAAATTATTTGTGTATTTATACATACATTTAATATTATTTCAATGATTTGGTACTTTTTCTTAAAAAAACATTATAAAATCTCATCACTGTGTGTATTGTTTTATGTATACTAATGCTCTTTTGTTAAAATTTTTGAAAAACAGCTGACACGTTTTTACATGTTCTATAAGTGCAGAAACGAGCTTACAGTACGTTACGGTACGTTACATTGCATTTCCTTAAGTATGTGTATTACGTATGTATAAAGTAAATATACAGAGCGAGAGATGGCAAACGCAATTTTAAACATTTTGGAACAAGGAAAATTTTTTTTTGTGTAATTCAGAAAAATATCGAGATAATTTTAAAGCTTTTTAAAAATTGACTAAAGCGGTAAGCTTATTTTCCAAAGTTGTTTTATAAGTTGTGCCAGTCACCCCGTAGAAAGAAAGATAAACTATATGTCTATAAATTTTCTTATACACAAAAAATCTGTTTTAATCGATTTTGAAGAAACTAATGAAGATTACGAATATAATGACGATCAAAGAATTAAGATAATCTACATATATATGTATTAAACGTAATTTCTCAAAATTTCGGAAAATTGGAATTAATCAAATTTGCATCGGAGGCGCGATATGTACACACAAATACACATGATTGTATAAATGTGTTTTTGCTTAATGTTAAACGGTAAACAAACAAATGAGGGTATAACATGGGTATGCAACAATTTCTATAGAAATTATAGACTTACACCCATATTCATAAAAAATATTTTTGTTTTATTGAAGGTTTATTGAACAAATTTTCATAGGAAATTCTTTCAATAGATTTTGCAACTGTACTGGTTAGAGAATTTTGAAGTACAGCAAACACAAAAAACTAAGCGTAAATATTTCTATTAACATTTAATAACAATAACTGGATTTGGCTATAAATAAATTGTAATGCAGTGTGAACTGCTGGAATGTTTGAAAATTTAAAGCAAGAATTGTATAGAAAAAAACTGAAATAAAATCGTTTACATGTACACATGTATGCTTTTATGACAGTTTCGCAAAGCCAATAAAATGATGTTTTTTAATTTAACCATAATTTATTTGACACACTGTAGTCGTTAAAATAAAAACGCAGCTACCATACACATGCACTTGTCGCATAGATAAGTGACACGAGAAAGAATATGTATATGGGTTTTTATATATACATCCATACTGATTTGTATGTTGTGCTAATAAGAAAGAGTGAAACAACCACTCAATACATTTATATTCATATGTATTTATAGTGTTCGCTTAATATACATGTACACGACATGTTTTTTACATCTGACTTGTCAACTTTTTAGATCACATGTTATTGTACATGTGTGACACAATTGCTGTTTTACAAATGTTTTTATAAAATATTCGATCGAAAAAGTACATGTAATTTTTCCCTCGTGGTCATCGTTTGAAAAAATACATACCTACTGTGTCCAAATAAATATGGATCTATCAATGTTTTCGATTTCATTAAAATCTGTTAGATATTTTTGGAGAGCCACGAGCTTCCCTCGTGGTCTATTTTTTTAAGAAATATAAAGCTAATGTGTCCATATAAGTAGGCACCTTTCTATGTTTTAAATTTATTTAAGATCTGTTGCATAGTTTTGGAGTGGCAGAAATCGCCTCCTTTCTTGCTCCTAGTCCAATTTTTTTAAAATATATACATAGCTTATGTGTCTATATAAATATAGATCTATCAATGTTTTAAATTTCATTAAAATCTCTTAGATAACTTCGGAGAGCAGAAATTGCCCCTTCCCACCCCTAGGACCACTACACAGCTTATAGAAAATTATAGCTTATGTGTAGTTTTAGTTGGCTACTGCTGATGTTACGGACAAATTAATTTTATGTATCATAAAAAATATTTACATATTCCCATACCTGCTTAGTGATCAAAGCACATTTTTGCTAAAAATTTTTATTTTTTATTTTTACACAGAAGTGCCAAAAATACTGAAGGTATTTTTTTAAACATGGATAACCAAAACACATTCATGGGTATTGAATAACATCTGCATAGTATTCATGTATTTTTGTCTACTGAATGTGGTTGCGTAAAGATATTGCCGTGCATAAGTATAAGTAATAACCATACTTTTTGCAATACACAGCCATAGCTGTTGTTATTATTTGTGTTATAAATATGTGAATACACGGTATACGAGGCCTTTTGAAAATGGGCCGAATCGTAGGACCACGAAGGGAGATAGGGGGCAATTTCTGCCTCTCAGAAATAATCAAACCGATTTTAATGAAATTTAAAACATAGATGGATCCATATTTGTACGGACATATAAGCTATACATTTTTAAAAAAATAGGACCACGAGGGGAGATGGGTGGCAATATTTACCACTCATTAACTATCAAACCGATATAAATGAAATTAAAAACGTAGATATACAGGCCTGTTCCGCAAATCACTTTTAATCACGTGATTTCAAATCACTTGTGCCAACTAAAATCACACGTTTGATATTTTAGTGTCCCGTTTTTGTGTGTTTTGGTGTGATCTTCAATTGCCGAAAGCACACCGAGAAATACAAAAACGGTATGACCCTTAAAAGACCACAAAATCACACGTGTGATTTTCGAAAACACGTGATTTGAAACCACGTGATTTTCAGAACAGACCCGATATTCTTATTCATATGGTCATACACTCTCGAAAATTTGTTTTTAAATACTGTGGTGTTGGGTATCATATGGTCGGGCTTGACCGACTAATCTTTCTTACTTGTTTTTATTCTACTGAACCGATATTGCTGAACTTTAACTACAATCTTCGAAGGAGAAGTAGAATCAATTTGACACTAATATTGTTGTTTTCTTTTGAGTCGTTCCAAAGTGAGCGTGATTTCAGCAAACGGGCATAGCTAAATCGACTTAGAAGCCCGATTATATACACTTTAAGGGGTTGTAGATGAATATTAAAAAATAAGCAGGGGAACTTTTAGGATAAATAAATTAACCACTAAAAGTATCTAGAATGTATACACATTTTTTTAATTGAGCCAATACAATGCTAAAACTAAGTTCAGAATAGAAACGTAAAATAAAAAATTTAACAAAACAAAAACAAGTCCATCTGTTTCAGAAGCAACTATCTCTTAAAATAAACATATTAGAGCTTTTACTACTATTTCAATCTGAAATGTATAAAAAACATACAAATTCGTATAAAATCAGAAAAAATAAAGGTTTTATTTTTAATAATTCAACAGCAAAAAAAAAAAAGTGAAAATGGCAGATGCAGTAGAAGAAATCTTATCAATATTGTAACATACACCTGACTGGCTGTCTGACTGTTGGTTGGTTGGTTAGTTGACTGCTTGTCTAAGTAAACACACTCGTCATCCAACTCTTGTTTTTCTTTTTCTCTTCCGTTTTGTGTCCTTTAAAGTTTAGATTGTGTAGTAAATGGAAAGAATTTTATTCAGCTAGAGAATTTGGTTGAATGGTTTGTTAGTTAACTAACTCTCGTCTTTTGTTTTTGTTTAGTAGAATTAGAAACAACAACAAAAGCAACAACATCGATGTTGAAATCAAACTGAAATAAAAAAAAACAGAACAAAAGTGGTTTTAAGATTGTCATTCCATTTGAGGCGACATTCAAGTATGTATTAACCCTCAACAAAGCAATGCGAGTAGTGAATTCTAAGAAAAAGCTTAAAACCTCACACACAAGTTAACTTGGTTTTCAATTTATTGCACAGTGGGAGAAAAAGCTACGCGTGCTAGGCAATATAGGAAAGATCACAAGTTCATACATGTTTTGGTGTATAAAATAAAAAGAGGTATATGAATAATGTCTGTTTTAGACTATGCCACATGACCCTGCAATGTTCTTTTGGTGTCCTTTCAAAAACTCGTTTCACAGAAAAAATTATCAGTAGTTTTGTTTTATCAATTAAAAAATTATTTTTAAAGTATTTCAATTGAATTAATGTGATAACTGAATAAACAATTTTTTTTTGTTGAAAGAAAATTAACAATATATATTTTTGATTTAAATAACATTTTAGTTGTTTTGAAATAAATTTTTAATAAAATATTTATTAAATTACAAATTTTTTCGTTTAAAATAAAATAATTTAAACTTGTAGAATTGTTGTTGGGAATTGCCAAAACCTGACCTACATTAATTAAAATAAAAAATATCATTTATTGAAAAAAATAATCACAATTTTAAATTTTTACAATTTTTAATAGTCTATACAATCAATCTTTTCGTTAATTGGTGCAAAATCAGCAAATTGTTTGCTTGATTCTATGAATTTGGTGATTAGAGACAATTTTGAATTTTTTCTGTGCGAAAGCAAATTGACATTAAACATAAATTTTATTCCAAACTGTCAAATATTTTGCATAATAATGGTAAAATCAATTTTAAACGTTTGTGCTGATGTGTGTAATACATAGAAATTTACAACCATCTTTAAGTAT
Organism: Pollenia labialis; assembly: GCA_949318255.1. Classification (NCBI taxonomy): domain Eukaryota; kingdom Metazoa; phylum Arthropoda; class Insecta; order Diptera; family Polleniidae; genus Pollenia; species Pollenia labialis. The sequence continues at coordinate 147,128,861 of OX439139.1, forward strand.
GCCCATCGACTCAGAAACACTTTTTAAAGTGATTTTTCCATGTCCGTCCGTCCGTCGATCTATATGGTTGTTATAAAAAAAGCCCATGCAAATAGTGAGAATCGGTCAATAATTTCACATTTACAGACCTCATAAAAACTTAGATTTTATTCGACCTGATTCTGTAATCGGTTCTATATTGACCAAAGGTCGCTCCCATTTAAATATCACTTCAATGTTTTTAATCGCTTTAAAAGGGTGTATCTAGATAATATTCGGTATGAAAACTTAACTCCATTCTGGTGAGCATGACTACCAATCGGTTCCAAATAGGGTACGATATCGAAAATTCGTCATTAAATAAGCCATTTTAGTTTTTTGGAGCATATTTTAACACTTAATTGTATATTTTCAAGTTTATTTAACGCACATAAAACACTTCCTTAGAGCATATTTCCTATTTCTCTGATTATGAATCTTTAATAAAATGACAACATAATTATGCTTTAGATTCACAATAAAATTTAAAAACTAAAGTGCACCCATTGTGTAAACTTCAATTTCTCTATAGATTGCCGTTGAAGTGAATATTGTAGTAACAAGCCCTTTTGCTGACTGTAAATCTTCGATAATCCTCTAGAATTGCATAAGAATTTAATTTTTTTCCTTTATTTTTATTATTATTTTTTTGTATCTTGTATGTACGTATGTATGTGTGTGTGCTCAATACTTTTTTATGCGAGAGTCAAGAGTAGACAAAATCCACAATGACAGGCATTAACTTTGTAGTCTGTGGGTTGGTTAAACAGCTGGTTCATTCTTTAGCTCATTGAAAAGTTTCTTGTATTTGTTTCAAACATTGACGATGTTACCAGCATAAGCAGCATTGCTTTAAATTTTTTATGTACTGTAAAATAGTTTTTATTTTTGGTTTGATACATTTATTTTTTTTACTTGCAGCCATAAGGGACGTTTTTTTTTAAATTTGTAGTCCCATAAACAACCACATGATAATGCACATTCGCAAATAAACGTACATGTGAAGAGCAGGAAGAGTTTGTAGTGCAATCTATATCCAACCAACCAACCACTCACTTACTCACTCATTCACTCACTTGCTACTTGAATACACAATTGAACAGCAAAACAAAGTAAAAAAGTGATAATTCTCTGTCTTGATTCTTTTGTTGTTCCTTTGTTGCTGCTCCTTTTGATTTAATATTTGTTGTTGTTATTTCTGTTGGCTCTCTTGAAGCTGTTGCTACTGATGCTGATGGTTCATTGCCTGCAGCATCAATAGAATAGAGTAGTTTACGACCATCTGGAATTATGTTTGACATGAAAACCAACAAACCAAATACGTTAGATGGACAGGCGGACGTACATGGACAGTGTGAGACATCTATATCGTAAAGATATCAATGGCATAGCAGCTGCTTCTAGAGCTGCACATCCATGTGAAGCTGGATAGACGTGAGTTTGTATCGTGTCTGTAGCTGAACAAAAACATCTTATAAAATCTCTGATCATATAAATTCACCATTAAAAAAATGAGGAAATTTAACACGCTTGGTATGTCGACAACAATTTTATGTTGCACAAAAGAGCTGGAACAAAAGAATGAAAAAAAGGAAAACAAAAAAATAGATAGCAAAAATATGTATTGTTCGAATAATGTGTAAATAACGCTAAATGGAAAGTATCATTTCTCTTTCTGTAACTTTTGTGTGAGTTGCACTTTAAGTCCTTTAAGGAAATTTTTGTTGAATCTTTAATTGGATTTAATCAAATTTTCGGTGGCAGAGTAAAAAATTTAAATCTACACTCAAAAGAAAAATTAATCCATCCGTACTCAAATTAATCCGAAGCGGTATCAATAGTACGGTGATGACGGATTTTCTTGATTCAAGTACAAAATGATTGATTCAAGTAGGGATTTTCAATCGCAAAATACTCAAAATATCCATATTTAATCCCGATTTCGTACTTGAAATAATCCGAAAATGAGATTGATTTAAGTTAAACTAAGATTGAATCAATCTCAAAATGCGCTAGATTCAAGAGTTATAAAGTTGATTTTATCCCTAATTAGAAAGAAAAATTATTATGATTGATTTACTTAACCGTTTAACACTTTACAGAATGATAAAACACCAACATCATGCCCGATATGGTTTTACTTAAAAAAACTTATGCACATATTTTATCAGAAATATAAAATAAATGAAAAGCAAGAATTAAAATTTAATTTTTAACCCTTCGTGGTACACATGAGTCTGTCCAGACCTTTTTGCAATGTTTATAGAAAATCAAAACATGCGTAAGGCAGAGTGTTTAACCACAACGAAGAGTTTAATCTTCTTTTACTTGATTGAGGAATTTTATACTTGTTTCAAGAAATTCCGGGATTGATTTTCGAAAGTAATCCCATTTAGGATTGTTTTGAGTACGTTTTAGTGTTATTCGTACTTGACCTTTTGAGTACGACTCGTACTTAAAGTAAGTAAAAAAAATTTGATTTATCCCGAGTGTTTTTCTTTGTATGTTTTGGTTTTTCAGTATCTTAATCTTTTACGAATAAGCAATTTATTGCCATTTCATGCACAGTTTTTTTTATGTCTGGCAAGTCAAGCCTACTAATTTAATTGCAATTTTCAAATTTTTTTTCTTATATGATGCTCTTGATTTTAAAGATTTTTCTCATTCCTTAAACTGCTTAAACATGTTTAAAACATTAAAGTATGTTCTTTATTATTTCCTGTTAAATTTTCTATCTTTATACCGTTATTTAAAGAGATAAAAAGCTCCTGCCGGGATTGAAAAATTTGATTATCACTTGATATCATGTCGGTACTGTGGACATTTTTTCATTGTATTTACTGAATATTTATATTCATACAATTCAATGTAAATCTGGTATTTTAATAAAATCTAAAATATTGATATTATCTGCATATGTAACCTTCTTCGAGAAAAAGGATCTAGTGTGTGAAAATTAAGTTTTAAGAAATACTCATTTCATTTTATTCTACACCTTTTTAGGTACCAGAATCCACTCTAAAGTCCAAACCCGTTTTTTTTTGACACACTAGGTCCCTTTTCTCGGGGAAGGTCACATATATGATTATATAGATATTATAGTGTCTCTGTTGATTTTCCATTGAAGTTTCTCAGTAAGTTCTTAAAAGCATAAGAAATTTTAGCAACTGCAAGGAAGAAAGATAATGAAAAACCAAGAAATATGTAAACAAAAGATGCAAAACAGCATGAATATAATATTATACTGCTATCTATGAAGTTAATAAAATATTGCTGAACAATTTTAATATAAGAAAAAAGGAATCTCTTAATTTGTCTATGTAAAATACAATGAATTTAATTAGCAATTGTGAAGTATTGAACGATTATTAAATTTAACAAACGTTTATTAAGGCAAATTTTTATACAAAATTTGTTTTGTAAATCTTTATTGAATTTAAAAAATTTTTATATATACGGGCGTGTGTGTTTAGCTGAAATTTTGGATACTTTAAATAAGACTTAAGTTCCCAGGAAAAACTTTTTGAATTTTGGTAACATGGTAAGTAGTTGTCATTAAAATTATTATTATTCACAAAACCTCAATAAGTGCTTACTAATAATGACGTCAGTAACTAATATTTACTTCTATTATTTTCACTACTGAATATTTGCTTACTAATAAAGAGCTTAATAACTACACAGAAAAAATAACAAGAGTAAAAAGCTGTAATTAAGCAATGTTAAGCTTAGTCTAGACGATATGTTGAATCAGCAAATGTATGCTTACACTCATATGTTTAAAAATAATAACAAATGCCTCTATCAGCATATGTAATATGTTGGGTGTCTAGACGATATGCTGAAAATACCAAATTTTTCACATTCAACATATGCCAACAAATGATATTTCAACATATAAGTCAGCATACAATTTTTGTGTCTACTCGATATGTTGAATTTCCCCTGTAGTAAATTAAATAGTCAGTTGCAGAAAACACTAACTATAAGTTAACTATTTTTCAAATGACTACAAACTGGTTTAATTTACATGCAGATATCAACCAAACATATTGCAAAGAGGCACACGTAAAACACAAATAAAAGCAAAATAAGTAAAACAAGCATGCCATGAAGTCAAATGAAAAAAATATATACAAATTTTTTAAAATAATTAAAAATTAAAACGATTCAAATCTGTTTATGTACTAGAAATTATGTAGCGTATTTATTTCAGCACACTTATACATTATTATTTAAAGCAATTTGATGCAAAATGTTCTTAAATATTAATTTCTATATAAAAATATGCATGTTTGTTCATAGGAACACATATTTTTTTTTCCAAAAATTATTTCAATTTTAAATAATTTATTATTAACCGACTATACTATTAATTAACTACAAATTGGTTGAAAAATAAGTAGTTAGTAGTCAGTTTAAAAGTCATGCAAAGATGGCCAATTGACTACTGCCTATGACATGCCTATGTTAAAATAGTGAGTCGTCGACAAGGAAAAAAGTCACTTAATCAACTAGATGTGGTTATAAAAAAAACCAGTTTGAAGTTACTTATAAATGTGTTTGACTTCCTACAGGGTCGTATGTTGATATACATATATGTTGAGTAATGAGAACAATTATTTAAAAATTACAAATAAATTTGACAAGTCTCTTTTTTTATTATTTGTATTTTTATTTTATTATTTTTATTTAAAATTTGTTTTCAATTATCGCCTTAAATGCAAAAATGAATAGTTTTATGTATGTATGTATGTATATTAATACTGAATAAGTTAGAGTGATATATTTGGCTGGGTCAAATCCGCAAATATGTAGCTAAAACATCTTTGAACTGGATGGATCTAAAAATTATTAATAAAACCTTACAGTTGTATAATTTATTGCAGTTCTACCCCTAAGATAAATTATGGGCCAAGCAGTATGTTTTATAGTTTAATTTTAATACCCACACTACCATAGTGTCTGTAACACCTAAAAATATTAGTCCTATAACCATATTTTAGTATACCGATCAACACAATCACTATATGAGCAGGGCTGTCACATATGGCGATTTCTCGCTAAACATGGCGAATTTGAAATCTGTTTGACGGTGGGATTTTCCATTTGGCGACTGGCGACTTTTTTGTTGCCGATTTGCGATATAAGTGCCGGTTCACACACGTCAAGTTTGACTCGTCGAGTCTTGAGTTTTTAGGAGAGAGGGGAAAAGATGTGGCATTCTCTTTTCCCTTCTCTCCTAAAAGCTCAAGACTTGACGGCTATTTTTACCATTTATATTATTTCAGCGATTTATTGGACATTTTTTAGAAACTTTTTTTCACATGATTTTTTTTTTTTTTGCTATCATTTTAGGTGAATTTTATATTCAATCACTATTTAATTCTAATAGTACGTATGCAGGTCAAAACCCTAGTAATGAAATCGATGATGCTTAAGTGTACGATCTTTTAGACTTGTATACTTAATTTTAATTTTTTTAACTGAATATATATATGATCTCCATTTTATGTTATTAAAAAAAAAAGAAAAACAAAATTTTCTTTCGGCGACTTTTTTGTATTTTTCTCAGTTTTTTGGCGATTTTTTACTAAAATAAATAATATACTAGCTTTTTTTATATGCAAAATTTCATTAAAAACTGAACAAAATTGACGTTTGGCAATTTCTGACGTCCGGTTTGGCGATGGAGCTCAAACAAATCTGTCAATCCTGTATATGAGTCGATATAACGATGTCCGTCCGGCCGGCTGGCTGGCTGTCCACTTTGTAGTGTGAAAAGTACCTACTTGTTCATCACATACAACTTTTTTGGCCAAATTTGAATAAACTATCATGATTTGTATCAGTTTAGCCGTATAAAAGGGATTTTTGGGTCGATCATCACAAAATTCGGTTGAGTAAGACCAAATTTCGATACAACTATAAAAAAAATTTTAACCGTTTTAAAGTCCCGCTTTATACGGGACCTAAAGTAAGTTGTATGCCGACTGTCACAAAATCGCATCGTGTTATTTCTAGCCATTTAAAGCTAAGATGGACTATATTTTACCACAACATCGATATTTTTTACGGTCTTAGGCGTATTTATATGATATCTTAAAATGGGCTTTATATGGTGCCTATGGCAAACTGTGGGCCGATCTTCTCCAAAGTTAGTTGTGAAATTTATAGTTTTATGAAACTATGACAGACCAAATTGTTCTATAATAGCGTTGTTCGGTACTTCTTCGGCATATTGACTTATTTCAGAGAATGTGTTTTATATGGGGCCTATGATAAATAATGGAGCGATCATGGTAGTGTAATATCGTGTCTAAGAAAACGAGTTATTTCTTGCAAAACTAAATTACAATCGGTTCATTCTGTCACCAATTTTTGTTAGTTTCTTTAACAGAAACATCAATTTTAAAGGGTGTTGGGGTTCTGGTTTAAATGCAGAAAATTAACTCAGCTGAGCGGAGTCAGTGCTTGACATTCAAAGACCTGCAATAAAGACAAATTTTATTAAGCGGAGCTGGTGTTTGTCGTACCTTAGAGTTAAATAATACCCATATTGAAGCAATTACAAAAAGTATATACATTTTTACCATTTGTTTACTCACACCTATATATTAAATAAAAAGATTTATTAGAATATAAATTTTTAACTTTAATAGTTCATAACATGGTACGGAAGTGCCATGCATTATATTATATCAAAGCTTGAAGCGTTCTCTAAAAATTACCTTTATTGTATCAACAAAATTTTAATATTAGAGCCATTTTGATAAAATATATTAGTAAATAAAAATATTTTTTTAAATTAGTTCTTAATGGGTTAATAATTCGAAATGTTTTATATACCATGTAAAAGGTATTTGGAAACACTTTTCAGCGATACCCAGATTGCTTAGATCAAAATTATACTTTAAGAGATATTGGTTAAGAATTATCAACTTTTATGGTCTTTAACTCTAAAACAAAGTTCGTTGGCAAACATTTTTATTTTCAAAGCACTTCTAACTGCGATTTTTTGTTTCTTTTATATATGCTAACAAATTTGCTGTATGCTGAAAAGCTTGTATACGACTTTCAACAAATAACATATTTGCCAACATACGTAGAAAATTTGTTGAAAAGTAAAAAAAAGTTGTGTCTAGATGATATGCTATAATTGTGAACAAACGTTTGCTGAAATCGTTAACAAATGCCTGTCATATGTTGGTAAGCATACGTTTGTTAAAAAAAATTGGTGTCTACACGATATGTTGGCACTGAAAACAAAATTTTCAACATAAATTTGCTGATTCAACATATCGTGTAGACTTAGCTTAACATTAAAATGTCTTTGGTTTGATTCCAAAATCTTCTGTATTTTTTTTTTTCAACCAAAATCTGGGTTGATACGTGACATTTCGAACGTGAAATTTTTTCCATAATAATTAAACTAAATAATGATTAAAACAAAATAAAAATTTACCGGTTATCCGAATAACATTTTTCTCTTTGAACTCTTCCTTAGATTACAGACTATGTAAGAAAATTTTTTTGGAATAATTTTTATCAAATATCACCTCTTTTAAGGAAGATAATATTAAAGAAAACATAAAATAAAACATTCTCACAAATAAGAAATTTCGTTTGCACAACTTTGCAGTCTGATTGTTCATCTAAGTGGACAAATTTATGAGTAAATTAATAAAATTAGGAAAATCTAAATATTTCTCTATAACAATATCGTAAAATAATCAGCTTTTAATAACTTTTAAATTTTCGGTCACGGTGGACCTTTTGACGGAAATGCCCATATGTGGAATTAGTATTGGACACGAATTTTTTTTATCGAAATATATATGAATAATCACAGAAAAAAGATGTTAATTTTCAGTAAAACTGGGCTATGCAACGTATTAAAGCTAAGATATGCAAATTTCAAATTTAACGTCAATTTTTCTTTACGCATATCAAAGTTAGCAAATGTGAAGCAATAACTTGTAAATATTGCTCCGGTGATTTCCCTTATTGTAGTTGATGATGTAGTTGAATTGTTTTAATTAATTATGATGTTTGTGATGTGGTTTTTAACCCTAGAAAAATAAAGTTATTTTTTGTACTGAAAAGAAAACGACACGTCTGAAAGACGTTTGCTTGTTTCTATCCTTTAAAGGATATCACCGAAAATAATATTGATAAATTTTATTGCTGAAATCATTTATTTATTCTATTTGTTTTAAAAAAAATATTATTTTTAAACAGAAAATTATAATAAAAATAAAATTAAAAATAAAATTCAATAAGCATTATCAAAAATTAGAGAGTTCGGTTCTAAAACCTGAAATAAATATTTGCTTCGCACTTTGTGTATATAATTAAATCTGTATTGAAAAAAAAATAATTTAAATAACATTCTGTGCAAGATTTACAGATTTAAGTTTTGTGGTCGCCACAAAAGGGTAAACCGCATTTGATACATACCACTTTGGACAAAGGTTTAATTTCTGATAAGCAGATGCTACCGTATTATCTCTTTTTCGATTCACGCTGATCTCCACTACAACCTCAATCATAGGTTATCGCATCTGGTAAAATTTGTTCAATGTTGTCGGTCAAAGTTTTCGATAAATTAGGAATTTCTAGCCTTAAAATTGAACAATTTATGGAAATTTCGGCACTGGTCAATTGAACAATTTCCGAAATTATTTCGTTAGTAAAAAATATCGAAGCATGAAATTGGTTCGTACAGTGATTTGCATTCCCGAGTTGGTCCTCTTGCCGTTCGAACTATATTCATTGAAGAAACTCGGCCATCACTTTGACCCTTCGATGTAGCCACTTTCTTTCACTTCTTAAAGTGTTCGAGATATCGTAATAACGCAGCTATCGGAAGAAGTAGTTACATGTTTAGGTTCAAGAGAATTTTCCTGAATCGCTGGTATATTCTCGTCAGGCTCAAGGATGTCAAAAGCTCATCTTCTACATCACTTTGAAGACTATCAATAATTCATCAATAATTCATCTGTGAAACCGAGTGCTCTAACACGCTTTGCAAAATATCGCCAACTTATGCGTCGTCCAAGCCGCACTTACAACAAATTTTTAAAACAATACCTTAAAATTCAACCAAAACACAAAGTTATCTTCGCTACAAAAGTAACACTAAAGATGACGATGCGTCTCTCAGACACATGTCGTGTGGTTATCTGTGTTTATTTCTCAAAAAATACATAACTTACAGCGTAAAAACTACCACCACCAACTAGGTGCTGCTGACAACTGAGATAATTGAACTAGACTAAGTTGTATGTTAACAAATGTGAAAGTAAGAGAACAAAATTGAAAAAGCGTACGTCTCGCAGACGTACCTTGTCTTTCTAGGGTTAATATCAGTGTTCCCACCAGCAAAATTCAAAATTACACTTGAGATGTACCAAAATTACCCAATTTAAATGAAATTACACCTGATATAAAATTTAAGTTTTATTGAATAAAAAGAAATTTACAAAGAAGCAAGAAAACAACTAACTCAGTGAAAGAAGATCAATATTAGCCAAACGGTTAAGATTCTTATTGTAATTTTAAATAAATTAACAAAAATGACATTAACGACTTTAAAAACAATTAATAACACATAAAATAAAACACCTAAAATAATGCGTTTAACTTCCACATTTGGTTGCATATATCTAGGGAAGGTTCAAAAAGCTCGTTGCCATTCCTTTATAATGGGTGTTTTTGAGCTTACGAAAGGTTAGCTGTCAAACGAACTGTCATAATGCTTTTTGCTCAGACACATCATCATGAATAGATTCATGCTTGAATAACGCCACCAAATTATCCAAATTTACTTTGAAAATCAGTTATAGATTTTCGCAACTTATTAGAGAAAATAAACACTCAATCAGACTTTAAGGCCGTGTGATGTGACACCTCTTGATTGATTTCCGTAGGGTTGTGAAGTCACTGGTGTATGCTGATAAACCAAAATCAACATTGTTCATTTTTTTCGTGACATGCAGCCAGCAATGATCGAAAAAAAACAACAAAATTGGACGTGCCTATTTGTTTTGAATCAGCTTCAAATGGAAATGCCGTGAATTAATCTGCGATTAAAATTTAATTTTTTTTTGTGTTGCCTACCATTTTAAGTTTAATGGTCTTAAAAAATAAACTTACCCTTTCGCAATTCAGTTTACAACTGTTAAGGACATTAAATATTCTTCAAACTTAAGCATTTAAAAGTTGCCAGATGAAAATGAAATTAATTATATGTTGGAATATATCTTCCCCCAGGATAATTTTTAGTTTCAATAACTTTTTTCAATTGAGTTCAGGTTCTAAATCACTATTAAAGTCATCTTTATCATAATCTAAGAGTCCATCTTGCTACATTCATAACCGAACTTTTGAAAATACATATGTATTAAATGATCGAATCTTGATTTTATTTGGGTATCTGAAGGAAGAATTTCAAATTACACCTGAATTACTTCTAAGAGAAATTACCCACGCTCTACAAACGACAATAAAAATTATACCAAATTCGGGTAATTACACACAAAGTGGCAACACTGGTTAATATATGTGTTTCAACAAAAATATTTTAAAAACATTTCATTCTTTTAACAGCAAAACAAATTATTACAAAAACATTTTATTAATATGACAAACTCGTTTTCAAAATTCGTATATAACTGTTAACAAATATTTTTTTTAATATTACAACTTCGTTGTTAAAACTATTTGTTGTATGTCAACAATTTTAATTAACAAAATTATTTATTATACTTACAAATTTGATTGTTGGTACCTTTTCAATTAAAAAATTGGTTTGTCGTTATTTTTATCAGTGTACTTATTATTTGTGTTGTTTTCAGAATTGAATATTTACCTAATGGTGACGAGCTCAATAAACCAATTATTAGTTCTATTAACTAGCGCCAATTTTTTAATTTTACAATATGCTTTAATCAAAATATTCGAAGAATTTATTTAAAGCAATGCGGTATTTTAAATAAATTTGTAATGAATCGGTTACTATTTCAGTGGATCTGTCTGGCTCTTTGAAAAAGTATAGTGCATTCTCTTTTATAACGTAAGCGTAAAACTGGATTTTATATTTTATATGAACAATATTCTTAATTAATTTTATAGCCTGTAGCCTGTGCAGCAACAATTTATTTAAGTCATTTTAAGGGAAGAATTTATATCAGAAATGTTAGTACAATCTTATTTTTTTCAGTACTATTAGCATTGTAAAAGTACTGAAGTACTCCAATGACATTTTTAGTACAATTTAAAAATTTCAAACATTTAACATTAAAGCTTTTTGGTGTAGGATTGAAGAATTGAACAATAAAATTAATAAGCCTATGCTTCCAGATATAAGTAGAATTGCCAAAGGTATATTGTCTATACCACATTCGTGGGCAAGTGTGGAACATATTTTTTTTACCACAATTTAGTAAAAACAAAGCAAAGAAATCTCCTGTAAAGAATTTAATTCAGACAAAATATTAACATTACAGTCTAATGAATCTGATTGCAATAGTTTAAAATTAACAAAAAACTTGTCGTTACTATAATTTATAGCGTTACGTTATGTACAAGTTTTTAAAAAACTAATTTCCTGCATCAATCAGCCCTTAAGCTCCTTGAAAATAATAAAATGATTATTCTGTTCCTTATTATACTTCGTTAACATTGTATGAACTATCAAAATAATTTTTATAAACCTTTTATAAACATGAAATGTTTTTTTTTGAATATGGGGGTTATAAAACTTTATTAATGCATATATTTTTTGTGTAGTTATTTCCTAACTCTATAATAATAGTAACAATTATATTTGAATTTTGTGTATATTTAAATTTATATATAAATTTGTCAATAAGTAGCCGTTATAAAAGATTTTAATTTTTGTTAACTACTTGAAGTAACTTTTTATTTTTTATAATTTATATGAATTTTATCAGAACAGTTCCCTCCCAATAAAACAAATTTGGATTTTTTGAAGCACTTAAGAGAAAAAGCGCATAATCGAGCGCTTCAATAAGAGAGCTCTTATGAAGCAGTAAATGATAAAGAATGAAATATACAAAAAGCTACTATTTTAGTGCTGACAACGAAGCAGGGTTTACAACGAAAAAAATTAAAAATTATTATGGTTCATGGAAATGATTGAAAAACAGGCATCAAAACCAGTAAAAGAAAAACATTAATGAAAATGTTATATAAGTAGCCATTAAAAAGGCACTTTAGGAGTGCTTTGTTTGAACGTTAAAAGAAGGGCTTATTGTCAGCAGAAAATAGTCCTGGAAACCGGGAACACCCCATACAAAAATCAGGCATCTAATCACAGGTTTGAAGCGATTTGAGGTATGAATTCATACATAAAACCTGATCCTTTCGGAGCACATTTTTTACTGGGTTATTTTTTTGTTTAAAAATATAATATTTTAGCCTTCTTTTAACTTTTTTTAATCAATATACACAGCTTCTTTTTCTCCACCTCCTGGTAACACTGGTCAGCAATTACTGCAAATTCGTGTTAATTTCATTGTTTTCATTTTCTTTTGTTCCTGACTTTCTGTTAACAAAATGTATGATATTTAATTAGAGTGTGGTGAGAGTTGCCGATTTAGCGCCTGCTGCGCTGGCTAGACTTAGCTCTTTTAAACAGTCTTAGAATCGCATACTTTTCCCTTTTTAAAGAGTACTAAATTAGCGATGCAAATAAATGTTAATATACTATAATACTTTTGTATTCGCATCGAATATTATTTCAAATCAGGGCAACATTGATCAAAAATAATTAATATACGTAAATATGTATACTAAGATAACTTTTTTGTGGCTTTGATTAAAATATATATTTGCAAATAGTGTTCTGTGGTTAATCGAATTCTTTATTGTTTTAAATCAAAATTTGATTTTTATTTTAAATCAGGCTTAAGTTCATCAAATTTATGAATGTTATTTTTGTCAAGCTAATAGGCCCTAAATTTCTTCAAAGTAAATAAAATTCAATTTTTAATCACAATATTTTGTTCCCGACGTTTCGTCGATTGTTTGTCGACTTTTTCAAGGGATTTTCTATTTAAAATTTATAAAATAATAAAATAAATACAAATACAATAATGTAACACATAAACAGCACATACTTGCAATATGGAATTTAATCACATTAAAAATTTTACATGCACCAAGGAGCATACAAATATAAAAAATAATTTTAATATTTAAACACATATTAATTTTAATTTTTTAGTATATCACAGCTTACTTAATAAATGGCATCAACATAACTTGGATTTATGTTGTTCGCGTCTTCCTTCAAATTCATTGTTTTCTTAATTTGTTGTTGTAGCCTAAGCAGTGTTCAAAAATGAACACTAAATATCGTTCCTTATTGTTCGGTTCGGTAGATTTGTGGAAAACACAAACGCTAATAGTTTTTGTGTAGAAAATCATAAAAAATAACGTTTCCCGGTTAGTCATCATTCGAACACAAAAATAATACTGTTTTTATCAAACTCAACAAAAGATGAGAACACTTAATTCCGTTCGGTTTTTTTAATCTATAAACTTCATTGTGTTTGGTTCGGCTAAAATATTTTAAAAAAATAAAATATACATACGTTATATAATGTTCGGTTCTTTCTTGAAGATAGTTACGAACGGTATTTTGGGGTTGTGTTCGTCAACACAATATCTAATAAAATAAATATCGTTCTTGGGTGTGTTTGCCGAACGCTAAATAATGTACCGTTTATTTTCGAACACTGATCCTAAGGCTTTCAGTTGTGTATCTCTTCTTTTCTTTGTTTCTTTATCTAGAATACTAACAGCACCGATATTAATTGTGTGACCAGTGTGTAGGATGTGTTGTGCTAGTGGTGTTGGCTCTTTTCTGCGCATTATGTCCATCTTGTGTTCTCTCATTCTTGTCTCCAGTGTACGTTTTGTTGTTCCTATATTTTTTATTAGCTCACATATCTGTGTGTCATGTTACTTAAAATATTGCTTAATGTAAAATTGGGTTTGTATGTAAAACACCGAATGTTATTGTTAATCGGTTAATCCAGGTATGTACTTGACACTGTGCAATTTGGGTTCTTCTTTTCCTGTGTTTGCAGTTTTGTTGTGGATATTTCTGTCCTTATGTAATTGTTTAATTGTATTGTCTATCAATGTAGATGTGAGTTTAATTTACTTTTCATTAATTTATTTTTATGACAGAAGGAATTTTACATGAAATCAATTAAGAATTTGTTTTTGATCATTTTTATAATTGACTGAATTAAGGTTTGAACTTACGCCGAATTTTTAATGTTTCCAGAATAACCACATTCCCATATAATTATTTTTCTGTTAACTCCTCTGTGGTAGCTGGCTGTCTATAGTAAAACATCAAACTTTAAACCAATAGTATTGGTGGTTCTAAATTTTCTGTAATGGATTACCTTTTTCCAATTTATTGATATGTTGCTTTCTTACTTCTGTTTTTTCGTAGTTTTTGTTAAGACTTTGTCTTGAAAACCTAAGCACATGTGTTATTTCTTTTGTTCTTTTCGTGCTTGTCTTTTTGCGTTGACCTTTATTTATACAACTTGAAGGGCAAATGTAAACTTATTGAGCTTTTGCCATTTATTTTATAACAATTGTGATTTTATTGAACTGCGGGTATTTAATTGACATTTTTGATATTTTAAATCGGGCTGAAGTTTATCAAATAATAATAATTTAATGAAAATTAAATTAAATCAACTTAAGCAAAATTTAAAGTATCGTTAATTTGAAATTTAATTCAACAAACATTGTTTTGATACCAAAAGCATTTGTATATAGATAAGATGTAAATCAAAATTTTTGCAATCGTATTTAGCTTCACACGAAATTTATGTAAGGGACTTCCTGCTTGTAAGGGAATTCCTGCTTAAACTAAATCTAAGCAATTCCCAATCGAACTGAACATCAAAAAGACATATTAACATGTATTTTGTAGGAAACTTATTGTGAATATTATTGGTTTGAATTGTCTGAAGTCACATCATCAGCATTATTATTAACAGAAGAGCAATAGCAATAGCAATAACAACAACTTATACAACATCACATCCTTTTTACGACATGTTATAAATGTGATATTGTTGTCATGTTTAAACTAAAGAAAACTCTAAACATGAAAGTACAGCAAACACATGTACCTTCACATACATACATGTATATTCTTAATAGTTTAAACCTTCAATAGAAAATTTCCTTGAGTTTATTTGTTAAGCATTTGATGGTGACATGTGTAAATATTCGCCTGTTTTGTTGTTATAGTTGTTAAACGCCGATTTTCCATTACGACTTATCTCTTCCTTGCTTTCTTCCTCAATCCATCTTACAAAAGAACTTTGTGTTAGTTTTTCCTTTCATGGCACAATATAGATGTTGTTGTGGTTCAACGTATACAAATATCATCTACCCTGCAAGCATTTTCTATTACGGATTTACGGAAAAAGAGTCGCCATTGCTGTAGTATTTGTGTGTATCACAAAGGGAGCACTAAAGGAATCAAGTGAACTGTCTCTTGATGGCTGCCCATGGAACCTAACCTAACTTTTAGCATTTGGGATATGAAAAAATACCATTCTTGTGTATCTAAGTAGTGATGGAAACTATTGAATCAGAAGTTCGAGAAATATGTTCCTAGGAAATTAAGTTTCATTTTGGCTGCCAGCAAAATCACCCCAACCAAAATCGGCCAAAGCAATATATGACAAACCACAAAGCTATGGGTGACTTTGCATTGAAATTATAATCCATATTTTTGGGCGATGTTTCGGTAATACTTAATTTTAACCATAATTGTTCATCATTTTTGTGCGATTTTTCATTTTCTTATTTGACAAGTTCTTCAAGGAAATAAAATAGTGGCTGTAGAATCTAGTAAAACACCTTTTGCTTTCAGTATTTTAATTCCCGAATTTAAAAATCCCGAATCGGCAATTTATAGGTTGATCACGGATGCCTACTGATCTGAAGTTAAGTTGCAGGCAACAAAATTTTCACATTTTTCATGAACACGTTCAACAGTATTCATATCTATTATTAATACGATTTCCGTATGACGTGCTAAATTCCCAGTTTTTCATATTTGATAAATACACTGAAATTTATTGTTGAGGGAAAGCTAGCTTCTATGCGCATTTCACTGGTTGCTTAGGCCAGCTCATCAGGAAACCTTTTCCAAAGATTTTAGAAAGGCCAAAAATATTATACAAAAAAAAACCCTAAAGCGAATAAGAATTATAAACACTCAAAGTCTTACTTGTAACAATATCAAAGCTTAAGCTTTCTGCATAGCAGGCCTTCAGCTGAGCTCAAGTATTTTCTCTTCTATGGTATAGCAAACACCTGCCTCGCTAACTAAAGCTTCAAAATTCGGTCTTGCGACCGGGTAAGGGTCGGTTATCCAGAAAAGCTTAAGTTAGCTTAATGCAAAGTTTTGTGAAAATTTGTAAATTTTGAGAGGAAAAAGTGCGATATGAACTTTGATATTGTGAAAATAAAATAAATCACTCATGATGTTTTTTTTCTTCCTATTATCGTCTAGAAGTAAACAAGAAGCTAGGTGATAAAAATTCCATTGCAATGTCTTTTGGTCTTCCAAAATGTGTATAATCTTCTTTAATTCGTCCAAAAGTGCAGAGAAAGAGCCGCCAGGTCACTTCCATTTTTCGAAAATCATCTAAATACTCTCAAGATTAATGTTGAGTTTGTTGTTGTTGTTGTTTTTATTGGTAAGTGTTGGTATACATATCAGAGTTTAGTTTTGCAGGAAATCATGTAGAACATTTCAAACATCAATATTGAACAAGAATTGAATGAGTAAGGAAACGTGATGAATAAGTTGCTAATAATTGCAAAGGTTTTAAAGGAAAGAAAGAACATTTTTCGTAAAAGCTGTTTATTAATAAAATTCAAATCAAACATTTGAACCGTAGTCGATGTCGAAAATATTGCACTTCAATTAAAATTTTTAAATTTTTGCTTCTGTAAAAATTGAAGTTTAAAATATTTGGCCATGCAGACACTACAAACTAAAAAAAATCAATATCTGCTTGTTTCGACTTTTCTTACGCATAAATATTCGCTGCATAAACGTTCTTTTGGAACCATTCCAGAAAAAGCAATGGCGTAAAAAATAATTCACTGTTAACTGAATATTTTTAACAGTCAAATTTTGGGACAGAGTAAACAAAATTTAGCAAGTAGAAAATTTTATATGCAACATTTTTAAATATAAAGGTTGTTTTTTAGACGTAAAGTTCTTCCAATAGGGATAACTTTAAAACTAAAAGTGTTTTAGACTTTTTTATTTTTATACTTTAGCAAATCACCAGGCAAAGTTTAACTTCAGGACAACGTTTTCAAATCGTGGAAATGTATTTTCTAAACTCGCCAGAACAAGATTTTTATCGTCATATTATCAGCGATGAGGTTTTTATTCTGGCTTAACGGATATGTTGACAAGCAGAGGTGTCGTTGCTGGAGAGAGCACAATTCTCACTGTTCTTTGCGATTTACATGCCGAAAGTGTCATCGGCTCATTTGTCTTTGAATCCGAATTTTTTGATAAAATTATCATGAATTTCGATGGCTCTACAGGAAAATAATTTGTGATTTTTTATTCCCCATGTTATTGCAATAAATTCGCATTTTATTCGCGTTCATACAAGCAAAATTGCTTAGTCGCTCACATTATCTATTGGTTTTAAATCATTCAAATAACACACATTGTGTATCTTCGTTCGTCAATGATTGCTTTCGTAAAAAAGATATACAAAAGAAAAAGCAAGAAATCACTGCTCTGAAGCCTATTTATCAGTTGCTATGTAGTACGTACTAGTTTTTTCATATGCAGGATTCGGAAAAAAAATTGAAGTGATACGCAAACACACATAGGTACAAATACAAAAACAATATACAAATACAATAACTAAAAAATAGAGGAAATTCATATACCGTGCTCATTTACAGTCGTCGTTGCCTCATCTAGTGGACAATGACTACTTTAACGCAAGAGTATAAAAATGAGTGTGATTTGATTTTAAGCAATTTTTCTATGCCTTGCGCATCATCAATGAATGCAAATAAAGTACGATCAATCATCCAACTCACACATGCAAAAAATTAAATGCTAACGAAACGATGTTAATATTACACAACGTTGAACTTTGTTTTGCAGGCATAGAAATGATGTTAATTTAAGCGTATGAATAAATCAAGCAAATTAGTGATTTTTTATAAAAAAAAAAATCGTATACCATATTCAGCTAAACTTCTGCATACAATTTCTCCTATAGAAAAATTGCTGTCTCTCTTTATGAATTTTTCTATTGATTAAAGTTCGGCATTTGATGTCGTTAGATTATCTTTCACTTCATCGTTTTCAATGGTAATAACACGTACGTAAATGGTAAAAATATACATACACGTAGAAAAAAATATGGCTGGAGGCAACCATTTTCTAAGAGCAACATACTACGGCTGGATTTTAACAATGTTTAAGTATGCAGGTTACCATATTATGTTTAAATATGACCATAGTATGGTAAAAGACACCAAAAATTTTCCCGAAATCAACAATAATATGGTCAAAATTTACCATATTTTGGTAAAAACTAACCAGGTGCAAAATTGGACCAACAGGATGGCTTCCATAAGGCGTAGTCGCAGAGGCCATGTGGCAAAATTATTCTTTAATATTAAATGCCATTCAGTTTGTGAAATCATAAAGCCAACATTTTGGTAATTTCATTGAAATTGATGTGTTTTATTTTTAAATTTTAGTATTTTTTCTTAATAAAATTTATTAATTATAAAAATTTTCATAATATTTTGAACGTGTTCTAATGGCTAATAAATTAATGAAAGTTTAAACGCTGGTTTAGTTGAACTAAAGTTAAACTTTAATTTAATTTAAACTCAACAACTTTAAATCAGTGTCGCAAGTATTATATGTAGTTTAAAAAATAACATGTGGCAGCATTACGATAAGTCTTGTCGAACTCATATGGTCTGTATGGTAGTTTAAACGCCCAATTTTATGCCTTTAAATATGATTTATATGTTTACTGATTTATAGATTTGTTGGTTTAAACACATTTTAAACCAAAAAGAGAGTTTAACTTGCTCGATTTTTTTAAGCCCCAATGCTCGTAATTTCTACAAAAAGAAATCTAGCTGTGAATAGAAATCTATGGTGTAAAAGCTGCCATATTTTAAAAGAAAACTGAAGGATAAAACACGATGGCCACAAGTTGGTTGAAATAGGTAAATGTAACTGTAAGGTACGAACACGACCAGCTTTCTTTTTGTAGAAATTACGGGCATCAGTCAAATAACAATTTATAAAGCTTTCATACTTTACGATGTTAATATTGACATACTATTCTACGATAGCTACTTTGCCATTAAAAAATGATGTACTGGTAGATCTAAATAAACCAACATCTTAAAAGCACTTAAAGCCAACAAATCTCATATGAATGAAAACATTTTAAGGATTGATATTTTGTATTGATGGATCAAATTATATCATTGAATTTTTATTTTGTATTGCCTCTTCTAATAATATTCTGCACAAACAATTTTAATATTAATCAATTAGATACTTTTGTTCTAGCGGGTCCATGATTGCCCATGGGTCCTAAATAGGATGCAATAAATACTTTTGTGAAGAGCCTCATAAGGTCGAGTTTAACCGACTATCCTTTCGTATTTGTTTTTAAATAATATTTTTACTTATTATCTACACGTAGATAATAAGTAAATTTAAAAACTTTTTTTAAAGAAAAATTTAAACATATGTTTTTCGTTTAATTAAACCATATTATTGTCACCGACAACCATATTATGTTTAAATTAGTCCTCAATCAACAAGCAAAAACCATATTATAGTTGCCTCTAAATATATTATGGTTAAATATTACAATAATATGGTTTAAAATTAACAATATTGTTTTCCATTTTCATAAGAGCAACATGCTGTGGTTGAAAACTAACCATGCTATTATAAGTGTTAAATAGTTTTAGTTATTTTTAACCATAACATGTTCGGAGTTAACCATTATACGGTTTTGGGCTCTTGATGAAGGACTAATTAAACCATGGGGTAGTAAGTAATTAATTGCAATGCATCTTTAAAACATTGTTGTTATATTGATAATTTTGTGTGCAAAATCTCCCAAAAGCAACATGATAATTGAATTTTAAATTTTCTTTTGCATATACAAATCCCCAAAAAGTTCAACTGCTGATATGGAAACTTATACTTCTTTTTTTCGCACTACCGCCAAAACACGTTTGAGATTTTTGCAGCAAGAGAAAATGAGATTGTTATGTGTAAGTATGTGTGTCAAACATTTTATTTGTAACCGAATTTAGCGATCATGTGTTAAGGGACTAAGTGTCCTTGTTATAAAATCACCAGCTAACAAAAACTAAAGCTAGAAAAAAAGAAATTACAAAAAGTACAATCTAATACATGTTGATGCTACGTGAGTGAGAGTGTGTAAGCAGTTTGCAAATATATACGGCAAAAGTAATCTATGTTAATGTGCTTCAGCTACAACATGCGTTGTGGTGAGTGAGTAAGTATTTTTATGTGAAAATAACAAAACAAACAGAAAATGGAAATGAAATCAAGTTCGAGAGTATTGTTAAGCTGTGGCAGTGTGTTGCTGTCATTGCTAATGTTTTTTTTTTTTTTTTTGTTTAGTTTTACACTTTGTCTATTTGACTAAAACCATTGGACAAAGTGTCAGACATCAATTGAAATTAACAGCTCTCAAAATGTAAATAGATGATGTGTGAGCTCGTGACTTCGTGTGGCCCATGCAAATGCTCATTGTATCATTCATTTGTTTATTCGTTCGTGTTTGCAAATGCTTTAATTTAATCGATTTACACTTGCATGTTAACATAATCACACATGGGCGCATGAAAACTAAATGTTGATCTGTATAAGGCCTCAAACAATAACCTAATCATATTAAAAATATATCCATACGTACTGGTCAACATCTCCTTATACACGCATAAACGAACACAATTAAACAAACTTTTACATTTCCAGTAAAAAAACGTTAAGTTTTTGCATGTTTGTGTGGAGGATGTGGGAGCGATAGTTAACACAATCACGTAACTGTAATGGGAATATTTGTCTATTCGTTTGAAGAAAAAAAAAATTAACAATACTACAACCATCTCACATTGTGTAATGTAACTGTGTGTATGGATGTATGTAAGTGAGTGAGTGAGTGTTATTTGCTTTGTCACTTTTGTTATGCCACTTAACCAGTATGACACAAGTGAGTATTTGTACTTGTGTGCGTGTGTTTGGCATATCAAGTGCTATAATGATGCTGACACATGCACACACATCGCTCATTTGCTGCAACGTCGTCATAACTCAGAAAATGAAGCTTAAGAGTTATATTTTATACTTTCTGCGTTAGAAGAGAATGTGTCGTTATTTTTTCTAAGTTGGGCGAGCAAAATTTAGAGTTTAAAGACGTTGATTTCGAAATGTATTTTTTGAGATAAAACGATGTTGCAGCACATGAGCGATATATGTGTATCGCAAATACTTTATAAAACAAACACAAGCTCATTTATTTACAAATTTACGCCAGCACTAAAGGACCACACGTATAAGCATGTCAACTTATTGAACTGTTAAATGTCTATCGATACAGTCTAAATGAAAATAATAAAAACTAAAAACGTTTTCCCTAAAACAGAAAAATTTATCTTTAATCTATCCATAGTTCTCAATGTTGACATACGCATATATAATGTCCCTTTGTTCTTTAAAGTTAATTAAAATTTAAGAATTAAAATACCCTTTAGGCTCTTTTTGGATCATTGGTCTGATATATATACATATATGTACATTAGGGTGTCCCAAAAATTTTTTTTGTCAGAGGCTCGTGCATAATTTGAAAGCTTATAGGGTCCAGTATTTTTGAATTTTTTTTTAGATTTTTAGGAAGAGGTTTAGAGGTCGCGCAATTCAAGTCTTTGTTAAAAATCTGGGGTTTCGGGCTTTTTTCAAACTTGACTCATAACTTTGTCAATAACCACGTTCATTTAATTTTTTGACCGAATATTTCTAAAGAAAATTTCCCAAACTTTATTTCCATATGCAAAAACTTTAAGTTCTGGCAATATTTTTGTCCATTACGATTCCACATATTAAGTATTTTTGTAATTTTTTAACAAATTCTGTAAAAAACGGTTTATTACTTTCCAAATTTATATGAAAGGTATAAAAACTAGTGACGCGATTTTAAAAACCGATAAGTTCTAAACAATTAAGAAAAACAAAAATGGAATTTTGTCCTACAGTTTCCGAGTTACACTATTTTTATAGCTTGTACCTTAAAAATGGTGATACTTTTTTCGTTATAATTATTGTATATTTCCATAAATTTTTATAGTTGGGTTTTAATTGTCATTAACTTCTGACATTTATTGATCTAAATCGTTACACGCTGTCATTTTCACTTTCTATTTTATGTGTATTCTCCGCTATAATATTGTCGTTATACGTTTTTACATAACACAATTTTTTGATTTAGCTGACCGACGAATCAAATAGAAAAGTTTTTTGTGTATGTGGCAGCGCATAGAGAAAGGGACCTAAGGGTAAAAAAATTAATTTTTTACTTTTTTTTTTTGATGGGGACATCATCTGAGCATCGAATGAGACCGATCCCATGCCCCAAAAGTGTTCCCTCCCAGAGATATGCGCGTTTTATGAAGTGATGGTACAACAAAATGGCTCTCCTGAACAAAACCGGGGTTTTCCCTTAGGTCCTTTTATATTTAAGCGTCACATATATGTATAAAAGTTTTTGTCGACGTACCGGTAAGAATTTTTTTATTTTATTATTTTTTTTTTGTTAGTTCAAAAATGTGTAATTTTATTCAAAATATATATGAATTTTGTGAAAACAAGAAATGTGTGGCTTGTGGGAAAAATTATAGATGCCCTTGATCCCTCCAAACCGCCGACAAAAATGCAAATGCTGGAAAGATTTTTTAATAACTTATACTGGGTATAAAGATAAAAACGGGTATAACTCAAGAACGGTAAGAATAAATTTAAAAATTGTTTATTCATATTAATTATAATTAATTTGTCTTTCAAACTGCATCATTAGTTTTTTTCGTTTTCATTTAAACTGAAAAAGTTGTAAAGCGTTATTACAAAATTTTTGAAAAAATTACGACAAATTGCAATTAAGGGTATCTAAATGAGTAACCTCATCACCAAAACTTATAAGTTTTTCACACAGGAATAAAGCTTGGATAATTTTCTTTAAAACTGTTTCCTCAGGAGTGCAGAAACTCGTGGTATTAACCAAGTTATCAGTAAAGTTAAAAAAAAGGCCGAAAACTCCGGTTTTTTATGAAAACTCCATTTGCGCGACCTCTAAACCTATTCCGAAAATTCTTAAAAAAAAACCAAAAATACTTTACCCTATAAGCTTTTAAATTTTGATTGAGCACCAATGAAAATCATAAATAAATAATTTTTTGGGACACCCTAATGTACATATATACATTTTTGTGAAGTATTTTGGAGAGTATTAAATGAAGCACCCATTAAAACAAAAATTCAAAGAAAGAAATCGAAATGGGTTGGCCATACTCTCCGCAAAGACCCTGAAAGCATCGCAAGATATGCTTAAGTATGGTATCTTAATGGCAGCAAAGAAAGAGAACGACCGAATAACACATGTCGCCGAGCAGTGATGTTGAAAATTGTTAAAATCAACATCTCATTCAACGAAATAGAAATATTACGTCAAGGAAGATTAAGATGGAATAACGATATCACAAACATTTTTATATTTGGGTTACTCGATATAAGGAATACATTTTAGTATCGGAATCATTGAAATCAAGGAAAGAGGAGAGATTGAGTAAATATATTTATATAGAATGAACATTTATAAAACCCTCTGAGAAATTATGACCCTAAACCATAAGTAAACCTGTTATGAAAAAATCGTTTCGATATTTTTAATTTTAAAATAGTTTTTCATGTTGTTTTCCAATTTTGAAATACATACATACATACGTATTGGACATGCCTTTTTAGATTTTGTGTCTATTAAACAATTTGGGTTTTTTTCATAAAGATCCCCATACATAATTCATTATTATAGTACATGTTTTATATGGCATATTATTTCCATTTTGCCCAATATTATAAGAAGCACAAAGGTTTTAATTAAATTATGGCGCAACTTTCAATGAACAAAACAACATTGTACAATGTTGCCAGTACAATTAACAGTAAATTGCATTTCGTTGTGCAATAAAAATCAAATGAGTTTTGATTGTTGCCTACATGTTGTGCCACCTTCGAATATCAGAAATACATTTGCGATATAATTGTGCAACACATAGAATTGAACAATTTATTGCAAATGTATGGGCCGCTTAAGAGTAAATTGCAATTTGTAAAATAGTATTTCGATAACATTTCCATTTTCGAGCACTACTTTATCACTTGTAAAGTTTGCAATTTAATTTTTAAGATATGAATATTACGTGTCGATTTTTTCTAAAAAGTGAAAAAAAATATTTTGTGCTAATCAACTTTTGTTGAACAAGTGCGTAAAATGTTAAAAAATTTTATTTTGTCACTTTTCGCAAAAAATCGACACGTTATATTCATATCTGCCCCTTGGTAAAATATCGTGCTATTTTGTCTACCTTTTGGTAATGAAACGGTAGGTTTAAAAATTCTTTTTTACATTCCTTTAATAAAACAACGGAATAATTATCAAAAAGTAATTTCAATTTTTGGGAATACAAAATTTTTAATTTCAAAAGTTTTTGTTATTCGTGCTCAAATTTAAATAATATTTAAATTTTTTTGTACGGCCTGGAAGTTTATTGCAAATTTTTACTAATTTTAGGTCGCTGATTTTATATCTGATCTCCGTTTTTCTCCATCAGCTCGCATTTTTAAAGTGAAAGATTCTAATCGTATTTTTGACTTTTTTCCAAAAATTAAGCGATTTTCAAAATTTGTATTTTTTTTTAAATGCAATTGTTAGCTTTGAAAAAATCTAATTTTTGAAAATTACAAAAAATTAAATGGAGTAATGGTTGTTTAAGTCAAAAAATTACAAATTTTGTATTTAAAAAAAATCTAAAGTGGAAAAAAATTTAACCCCAGCATTCATAAACGATTATTAAATTTAATAAACGTTTATTAAGGGGAATTTTCATAGTTAATTTGTCAGCGTTTAATAAATTTAAAAAAATTTTTGTGAATACAGGCTAAAGTCTTATTAAGTCACATGACTTATAAACAAAAGGAGACATAGATCATATATATAGATGAACGCGGTTCGCTTTTATTCACAGTTGACTGAAGGCACCTCATTTTTAAGTGAAATAAAATACGTCCATAAATAAAACAGTGTTTCATTTTGTACACATAAAAAAAAATAATTTTTGTATGGAAATCGCAATTTATATAAATTCAATTTTCTTAGTAAATTGTTAATTAAATCAAAAATTGTACGACGATTACAATGAAATAAAGCTTATTTGATGCGAAATGTGTTTAGCGAAATGTTTTAAGAACAAAACTGTGTTTTTTTTTTGTCGCATTTTTGGTTTTTTTATGAATTTTTGAAAAAGTTTCAACGAGATCTCTCAAAATACTGGGCAAATTTAAAAACAATGTGAGCACGGCTTAAAGTTAATATTGTTGCCGAGTTTCGTTATACTGAATATGGTCAACCGTTTTCAAGTTATTCCAAAATACATATGTAGTGAACTTGTGTTAGTTTTGAAAAAAAAAACTGTAAATCAAGAAAAGTACAGCGGATGGAGAAAAATGAAAATTTTATATAAAATCAGCGACCTCAAATTAGTGAAAATTTGCAACAAAAAAAAAAAAAGATCAAGACCGCAAAATGACTGTTCCCCAGTGTAATTGTTGAGAATATAAAAGTTTGTTTAAAGATTATTCATTTTTATATTTATTTACTTGTTGTTTGAATACTGGTTATAATTTGTTATTGAACACATATTTAGTTTTGAAAATTTTGTAAAATGTATTTTTATTTTATATCAAATTGAAAATAAATTTTTTGTTAGTGCCCATTCACATTATACGATTTTTGTCGTTGCGATTCTTACTTAGTAGGCAAGAGGGGTGAGAGAAATTAAAAGGGGTACACAAGCGAGTGTACTCTTCGATTCGTTTTGTTCGCTCATTCGTTATCTCATTGTTCTTTCATTTGACGAAAAATGTATTGAACTTCGGTTGCACAGAAAAAGTCGTAACGACAAAAATTGTACAATGTAAACATCAGACCGACTTCAAAGAGGAAACGACAATAATCGCAACGACAAAAGTCGTATAATGTGAATTCGGACTTACTTTATCACAATTCTTCGAACGAACAAAACGAGACTTTTATTTTATTTCTCTGCTAACAGTAATCAATTATAAATTATTTTGCTTCTAACTAAAATTTTAAAAAATAAAATTTTAATAGCCTTTTGTTGATCATACATGTAAAGGGTGTTTTTTTAAGCCCGATAGTACTTGAAATTGTAAAAAATAACACAAAAAATTAAATTGTAATCAAAATTTTTTTTTATTCGAAAGATCAATACGTGACATTAACATTTGAAAATGATTTCGGGCATATGGGCACCGCGGCTGTTCTTGACGAAGCGCATTCTGGATGCCAATTTTGGGCCACTTTTTCGAGCACTGCTGGCCGTATGTCACGAATAACACGAACAATGCTGGCCTCCAAGGCGTCAATTGTTGCTGGTTTATCAGCATAAACCAGTGACTTCACGTAGCCCCACAGGAAATAATCGAGAGGTGTCAAATCGCACGACCTTGGAGGCCAATTGACAGGTCCATTTCTCGAAATCAACTTATCGCCAAATTTTGATTTCAATAAGTCGATGGTTGCGTTCGCCGTATGGCACGTAGCGCCATCTTGTTGAAACCACATCTCCTCCGGATCAATGTCATCCATATTTTCAAACAAAAAAACAAAAGGTCCGATGATGCCACCAGCGTGAAAACCGCACCAAACGGTGCATTCCTTCGACGTGTTGGTGTTATTGCATCCTCTAGAGAGTATGTGGTACGAAATCTATCCACAGTTCGACGAATGGCTTGTTCAGATGGACGATTATGTACGCCATAAAAATGACGAAGTCGTCTATAAGTTGCGCGAATCGACGACTGATTTTCAAAGCAAATTTGGATAATTTCGTAGTGTTGTTCAAGCGTGAGTTTATTCATGACGATTTGTCAGAGTATACTGAAACGATAAAAAAAAATATTTCATCAAAATTTAATTTTTTGTGTTACTTTTTACAATTTAAAGTTCTATCTAGCTTAAAAAAACACCCTATACATATATGGATGTACATATGCACAGGAACTATGACGTATGAGTAGCATCAAAGTAATAATGCAAAACACAAATCATTGCCTACTTTACCGAATACAAAAGTTGTTGCAGTGCGTATGAGTAATATTCTTTTAATCATATTTGCAACTATTACTTGTATAAAAGTATAGCACACTTTTACGGGTTGTTTTGCTCTTTTTAACAAAGTTAACATGGCGTATGAGTAATACTGCTGTTCCATATTTGTAACTGAAACTAATATAAAAAGTATAGCATACTTTATTGGATTTAAATAAAAAGTAATTGGACGTATTAAATTTTGGTAAAATTTCATAAATTCTGTACATTCTCTATTGTTCAACCAACACCATCATAGTAAAAAGTGTCAAAGACCTAAATTGAAATTCTTGCAAGATTGTCTCTTACGAATACATTCAACTTATTTTCTATTTAAGATTATCAAAATATATAATTCTGCATTGGCATAATGTTTGCTTGCATGCCCGCATTTTCAAGTGCATGAGAGTGAATACATGGGATGGATATGACTATAATAATTTGTTTTAGACCAAAAACTTAACTGGTCTCAATTGAAATAGAACAAGAAACAACTAAACTGCATCTTCGCATGTTAAATAGAACTAGCAATATGATATATGGTTGCTGTCTAAAAGAACACTAGAAGCCCAAACTGTTTTAAGGAACGTCCATATACCTTCGTCATAAATCGGATTTTGGTTTTGTACATAAAAATGTTGCAACACAAATAATATGTCTAAAATATTTAAACCATAAAACCCTATTAAGCCATAGCCACCAAGTGAATATGTTTGTGTACTTTAACAATATGCTTTTCCTTAAGTCATCTCTTCCGGACAATTTTACACACACATACATACACCCTTTGTTTGTTTCTTGTTATTGAAATGATGTTTGTAAGGTGTAGAATATTTAAATTACTCTCCATAATAGATACATACATCCTTTAGGTGAACTGACATTTTGACATTAGGAAAATGTATTTACCTCACTAGTCAGCCAGGCAGTTGATTAGTGATCGACCTGCTCTTGAGTTTAAATTTTATGAGTGTGGGTTCGTAAGTGTGAGTGTGTAGGTGACACCCATATTTTAGCTATACAAATATACTCTGGAAGTTATTTATTCAAAGGATGTCTTAATTTATTTCACAAAGGTGATGGGAATGTTTATAGATACATTGTTTACATTTGTTCTTATAAATTAAAGAGGGGAAATAAGGGGGTTAAATGTTTAGTCCGAATATTGTTTCAAACATAGTTGAAAATAAGATTGATTTATTACGAAATTTCCGGCTTTGAAATAAAAATTAAATGTATACAACATTTTTAGTTTTAAAGATAACGTTGCTTATAGAAACTGTTTATCTATGGTGAGTTACAAAATTTCATTTGTTGTTTTTTTTACGAAAATATTTGTGTGAAATTTGTTTAATGAGAATACAAAGCAATTCATAGTTTATAATTACGTGTTAATATGGTTGGAGTGGGGCTTACTTTAAAATGATTGTTTGCAAAATTAAGTCATTTGATTAAAATTTAAATTAACTAATTAAATTGTTATCATTAATTTTGTAAAATTGAGATTGTTAAAGAAATGTATGTGCTAGACAAGGAAGATGCAGGGAATCTTAGTCAGCTGTTCTCGAGCCTATTTAATTTGGCAATGCCAATAATTTTTCGAACTCATTGCTTAATTGTTTTTGTTCACTGGTGGTTGAAGAAATAAGCAAATTTCAAAATTAGTTTTTTTTTAAATGCGAGTGTGATGTGAGACTTTTCAAAACAAAAAAAAAAAAAAAATTTAATCGTATGAACAATGACTACGTTAAGGCGTTAACACAAAAAATACGCTCTTTTTCAACAAATTATACTTAATCGCTAGAAGGCTTGACTTAAAAAAAATATTTCTCGTGTATAATTTGATTATCATTGCAAATTGACTAAAACAGTTTTTTATACCATTAAGGGCCAATTTCACCAACTGTATTTAAATATCGATTCACATTTAAATTAAGAATTTCATATAATTTTGTTTTTGTAATTTTTTTTTTTTTTTATTCACGATAGAGCGGCGAGGTTTCCCCACAGTGACAGGTACCTGACGGACATAAAGACGGACATTGCTTGTAAATATAAAACTCAATACAGTGATATTTTTAAAAATCAGAACACTAAAATCTAAAACAAAGTGAACGTTTCTTTTTGGCCATTAAGTATGCAAAACCAAGAAATATCTGACAAAACATCATATCTAGAATCCTTAAGAAATTCCAAGTCGATTTTGTCATGTCCGTCTGTTGAAAAGATGCTACGAAAGACCCAACAGAAAAATATATTTAACAAGAAGGAACGATGGGTGACAAACTCTTTCTGGTTCTGCTAAGCAGTTTAAGATGTAAAAATACGCCTTTTTGTCGATACAATACCAATACCGATATTAAAAATAAGATATCGCTGATATTGAATTCAATGCGCACATTTAATTTGAATTCAAGCTAAAATTAACAAAACTCAAAAGCAGACCAGTGTTAGAGGTTATCAGTATATAAAATTTAATAATTAAAAAAAAATTTTTTAGATATTTAACGATAAAGGCAAAAAGTTATTATTATTTTTTTTTTAGACTCAATTACGCAAAATTTCTTATGAAAAAAAGACAGTTTGTAACTGTCTCCTTTGCGCTAACATTCTCGGACTCTTTTTGAGTGTGTGGCAACGCCTAATACCAAAAACGACCCTATTCCATGTGCACATACATAAATATTACGAATGTCAATGAATTGTTGTGGTTGCTGTTGCAAATTGTATTGGCAATAACAAAACTCAGTATTCAAAATCTTATCTTTCTATTCCCTATTTTTAACTAAATGATACTCAAGCCTATGAATACACAGCACATATTTTTTTCCACTCTGTATCCGTTAATTGCCACACATTTCAATAGAGAAGCACTCAATGATGAAATATGAATAAAAAGCAAAACATTTCATTTGTAAGTAGATATTTTTTTTGCATGTATTCAGTCAGTCACTTGTCAACAGGACCAGTATGTCGTGTGTTTCATCTAGATGTATTGATGGTGAACCAGTTTTTGTTGTTGCTGGAAGCCACCAGCGTCATCATCATTTATTTATGTATGGCATCATCAGCATGCATAAAAGGAATTCGAATTGGAAGAATAACAAAACCCAAACTATAGCACTTAATACCACTTCAGTGTTTGTGGTATGTTCTAGATAAGTATGCGTATGATAACAGTTAGGAAAATAGTTGGGATGGATTTGGAACTATAATCTAAAGTCTTAGTTCTTAGAATTAAAAAAAAAATTAATCATTTCAAATTTATTTAATTATTAACTAACATTTATTAAAAATAAGTAAGATCTAGTTTACCGACGTCGATGAGTTGTTTGGCATAATTATTATTAACATAAGTATCAGATTAAGCGGAGAAAAGTTAGGCGGACCTCTTACCTCTATTTAAATATTCCTTACTGTTAATAGTTTTACACATTATCAACACAACCACACTCAGTCACCTTCCTCGGTGTTGTTGCTTTGCAAAATCGTTAAATGTTTGTCGTTTGTAGAAAAATCCACAAACGTTCACAATAAGAAATAATGAATCAATGACTATGACGCTCAATTGAATGGAAATTGTTAGTCTTACTAGTTGCCAACAATTAAAGAGAAAAACAGACAAACACAAATACACATTTACATTTACATTCATGTGCATTTATATCTATGTAAATATTGCAAAAAAAATCTAAAAAAAATAAAATGAATGAGTAGATGTTTAAGCGAAATTTATTTGTGTTAAAGTTTTGGAAAATTAAAGAGCTTGAATTGAAAATAGCCTAAGAAGTTTTAAAAATTCTAACGGATTTTGGTTATAATATAGCGATCTCTATTGGCCAAACACCATATCAGGCATTCAATTTAGATTGAAATTTTATGCGATCTTTTTTTGAATATATTAGAATTGCTTTAAATTGAAAATGGCAACAATTCGATTATTAGTTCCTTATGTCCACACGTAACAATAACTTTCAATTTAACTGACTTCTTGCGGATTTATATAAATCGATTAATTAATTTATTTGTTATCCATTAAATTTCATATTTTTACGTTTATTTTAATCAATAATAACATGCTTTGATTTAATCAATTATTCATATGAATCCCATAATTAGGAAATATAGAATCTATTTCTTCCTGCCCATCATTTGAGGGCAGCTTTTATGTAAAAAACTACTTTTTTCGCAAAAGGTTATTTTATTATTTATTTTAACCACAGCCCTGGATAATTTAATATTTTTTTTTAACCTGGGCTTTAAAGTCGGAGGTGAAGAGTCGGTGTTGAGGTTTTTGTACCGGAGTCGGATCCGGAGTCGAAGTACCAACAAAAACTCGCGACTCCGACTCCAAAATTTTTCGCCATAAACAATTTTTTAATATTTTTCAAAATAATAAAAAAAAAAATTAACATATGAGAAGGTGAGTTTCAAAAATTTAGAAAACTATAGATGTTGACAAAACTTTAACCACTTAATGTGAATAAATATGTGAATAAATGTGACCTAAAATTGCAGTTGGCAATAAAATTTCAAAACTATCTCTTTGTATTTCTGTGGCAGCACTCGCTGGTTCACTGTTTTATCCTTTCTGTTTGAAGAGCGCCAAGACATCGGTGATGAAAAAGAATCGAATTTGGGAATTTAAAAATACAAATTTGTAAACAATTTAGCATTGACATATTTGTTTTTTTTTTGGAGATAAAATAAAGACTACCAATTCTATATTTCGGTCTAGGAGATTAATAATATTGATTACGGAGCAAAAAAAACAATGGCGAGTACACTGAAGAAAAAGATTTAAATTGTTAAAAAACTAATATTTTTTAACTCTGCAGGTGGGAGATTAACTACACTAAGCCACATTTTGAAAATGTTACAGCAGACCTAAACAAAACATGTTGAAAATGACAAATGCTTTTTTCTGTATAACAAATTTGCCTTTGTCCGAAAATCTGATATATAAGTTAACATTACCTTCACTTGGACTTGGTGGCATTTACCTCCAATAGACCAAGTCCAATAAAAAGAAATCTGCTTTTTCCCAGGTACAACAACTGCAACGACATCTGTGTATGTTTAAATAAAAATAGTTCGATTGTAGAAAAACTCGTTCGATACAAAATTAAATCTATTATTTTTCGAAATTTCAGTTGGTTTAAATTATTAGAACAATATAGAATGGTACAACACTTCGGAATAAAAATGTAGAACTAATTTGGTCCATTTAATCTGGCCCTGTGTGTTGTTTTGTATTTTCCCCAAATTCAAAAAAAGTGTAACGAACCAGTTTTGCATCTCGCCAACTCATTTTATTTATTTAATTTAAGTCTAAGAATAAATTCCTTACAGACTACCTTAAGTGTAGTAACAAAATAATTTATTTTATTTATGCAAAGAAAGAAAGATTAGAATAAACATTATTGATTTAAATATAAGATGAATATGCTTTTTATAATATTAATGTTCAGAGAATAGTCGATAAAGTTATACATTTTATTGAAACAGCTGCATAATTTTCATACTGGATCGGACATAGCAAAGTTTATGCCGAACAAACTTTGCTATGTCCTGAAATTTATTTCAGCCAGTCTTGTTGAGTCTGTAATCACTTTTTTAAGCACAAAATAAGAAATTGGCTCATATTCATAAATAATCACTAAGTGTTAACTTATTTAAGTAACAATTTAAGTTATTCACAGTTAGATGCTTTCAGCAAGAATAGCTTAAACTTAATTATAAGGTAATAAAATATTACTTTTTTAGAATGTGTATTCATTTTTTTAAGAACAATAATTGCTTTTTAATATGCTTTTAAATTAACAACAGTTCAAACTATTATGGTTTAAACTATTATCGACATTTTTTTTTCTCTACATGCCAATATGCATGGTTGCATTTCTTCAATCAGCTGAAAGCAGTTGCTAAGCTAGTTATGAATTATGAATAAGGTCTATAATTATCTATAAACAATTTTTTAGTTTCTAATTTGTTGGTTACGACTTTAATTATGATTTCTGAATACGCGCCATTGTTTTTTAACTAATTGAATATGGTCATCATGAATATTATAGATCGGTTCCCAAATAAAGCTGCTGACGAGCGAATTAAAAACACTTTTTGTGGTTAAGCGATCGTTGAATTCCATATGTAAACATGTGTTAGAATTAACAGCAAACCAATGATCTTAGGATTACTGCTTGCTTACACAAACGAAGTGATCAGGGTAAAAATTTAATATTTAGTTCGTGGAGCTGATTTATAAAAAATCACTACATATTTAGTTTTCAGTCAATTTGACCCCCTTTTCATCTTACGGGAACTGTTGATTAAAGAAAATGTTGACAAGTTGTTCATACAAGATTAAAAAAGAACTGGTTGTCACCGCTTTACTAATTTTTGCTTCTTCGATCTATAAATTTATTGAACACGTTTTTAGACTTTTGCCATAAACTTGATATTTTAATTTGCTCTTATACACAGAAAAAAATAGTAATGGCAAATGATTTTTACTTCACTCCAAATTGAATTTGCAATCGAATCGCTTCCAATAGAAGATGCTAATTGTTGCGAATACAAAAGTGCTGTTACCTCAAATACAATTCGGCAATTACACAAACAGTTTTACCAAACGAGTGCCAAGGGGGTCATTTATTTGAAAATCGTTAGAGTAGAAGAATATTGGGAAAACGATTTTCTCACAAACTTTTTGAGCGTTTGACTGCCAAAATTATCCTTTTATGAAGTGGTTCAATTTATTTGAAAGAGTTTTTTTATTTATAATCTCAAGGGTGAGCTGCAATAAATTTGGGTATTTAAAATATTTTTGGGGTTGCTTTTTATAGAGCAAATGCGCTCACATACAAAAACTTCATCTTATTTCTTGGAAGCGGAAACAAATCTAATTCCTCTATTTTTATCAAGAACCTGTATTCAGTAATAATATTGCGGACCAGATTTTTCATATACATACTTTTTTTAGTCCTTATATACAATTTGCATTTCAAGTTCAATGAAAGGTAAGAGTTGTTCAAAGGCTCCCATAAGAGGCCAGACTACTTGGATGACTACAATATTAAGTGTAGAGGGAACAATATCGCGAGCAATTAAAGATTTTGCATCAAGTGCAACTTGCATAAAATTGTAAAAATTTGCTTTTCTTGTTTCTCAACAACACAACAAAATGAATTGCGGATTGCATTTAAAAAGACAGACCTTCTTTTAAAAAAAAACAATGATAATTTCGCTAAAATTCAAATGAAATCACCTACATTTAATCAATTGAAACCCATACTTTTATGAGTTTTCTTTCAAATTTTGTAAAAACTGCAAATTAGTTATCGCTGCTTTTATTTGAGGGTTGATTATGATTGCAATATTAATGATGATCAATCACTCTCTTTTCTTCTGATTTGTGTTTAGCAAAGCCTCATATGGCCCGATAAACAACAAGTCCAAGATCTATTAAATTGTGATGTTAAGAGAAGCGGTGTGGTAGGTAATCCTCAAGATGGCTATGCTTATCTTGCCAGGAGATCCTTAATTTCGAAGATAATTGAATAAAATTTTATACATGAACTGCTAGTTCTTATGATATTTAATAATTTAAACATAAAAAAATTGCATGCATTCTCAAAAAATTCCTTTTTTATTTTCTACTTTCATAAATCTATCCGGTTAGATTTTCTTATCTATTTTTAATTTTTTAACCTTTTACTAAACGATTGACCTGGAATACTTTTTTATGTTGATATTTGTTTTAGTATTTGTCGGGCATATGCTTGTTATTGTTGTTTTTGTTGTATTTATAGTTCTTGGCTGTTGCTTCCTTTCCTTTATTCGTTTATTTTGTTGTTATTTTTTTGCAGTGATTCTTTTTTATTATTTTGTAGCAAACGTTTTCTGTAAATTTTGTTATTTGTAAAGCAATTTTCTTTCTCTGTGATTGTTAAAACTATTTGTTCTCACAACTCATTGCCTTGCAATTATTTTTGCTTTTGTTGATGTCGAAACGTTTGCGTGCTTGTCTGTGTGTGTGAGTTTCTGTGTGTGTCAATGTGTGAATTTGTATACTTATTGGTTGTTTTGTAATTTATCATGTGCATGCAGCATGAAACCCATTTTGTATCACTTCAGTACCCTCTGTACATATGCCTATTTACACACACGCATATACATAGATATGTTAGGTTTGTCATCATCATTGTCTCTGGCGACGTCAGTCACGACTTATCAACAACTAAATATGTGACAACTTAATTTCACTTACTGACACTTAACAATTTTTAAAACAAAAATCCTACAATCTTCTTAAATTAAGGTGCTTTAAGTTTTGTATAAACATAAAGCTGTGGAAAAGTTTTAAAGTAGTCATTTGGAACAAATTGCCATAGTATAAGGAACCGTTTTATTTCTTACCGTTCGATGCCATCATTTTAAAGTTTATTTTATTTATGCATTCATAACGTTTACGTTTGCATATGTACACAGAAAAAAAGTTAAAATGTTAATATGATGAAGAACGATAAGTAAAAGAAAGCAATTTATTTTCCCTCATTTTCCCTTGCTGATACTTTTTTCAAAATTGTAGTGGGAGCGCTTAATTAAGGGCGTATATGTCAATGAATGAAGAGAAATTATATTAAAAAAGGTACTAAAAATAGGTATGATTTTCACCCCTTAAACTTTTGAATATAGAAAAATTTCCAAATTTATATTTTTAATATTAAATTTCTATGTTTGTAAAAAAGAAAATTCCAAATCTTTTTCCAGGGAAACACTTGTATGCGGCCAGGTAAAACAATGAATATTTTATACCAAACAGTTTTTTAAAAGGGGCTCAAAGTTTCATGTTTTGTTTTAGAGATAACAAAATGACGGTGACATAAATTTTGATCTCCTGCTTTTTTCAATTCAATTATTCTATTAACATGGCGAGTTTTAAATGTACTAAATATTTTTAAATATGCAAATAAAATATGGGAATTTATTTCTCATGTTGAGTAACATTTATTGTACAGATTTTCATATTATTCGAATGTGTATTCTAAGTCAAATTACAATCCTCAAGAGCATATATTTCTGGAAAATATTAAAGGAATAAGACTATTAAAGTATAAAAACTTTTGAGGATTGTAATTTGACTTGGAATGCACATTCGAATAATTTGACCATTTGCTAAAATATTGCAAGTAAAAAGATTCAAATATGCTTAAATATTAAAAATTCTTAATGCATACCGAAAACGTAATGAAAAATTCAATAAAGTACCCTTTATTTTAATCAGACCCATATGCAATCTATATACAAAATTTATCAACATGAGAAATAGGACCAAAAGTGATAGGGGTTTCCTCTTAAAAAGTATGTGTCATATGCTGCCCGTTTTCCAAATTCCATTCAAATCCAAACCATTTTTCACGTGATTGCGCCACAAACTTAGAAATGTAAAAACTTTTAAATTTAAAATATTAGTAGGAAAGTAGGATAGTATTGTTCCAGTTTTGTTTTATGAAAATTATCAAATCCATATATTATTATTCACTCAAAAGAAATATCAATCCATCCGTACTCAAATCAATCTGAAACGGTATTAATAACACAAAATACTTAAATTATCCATATTCAATGCCGACTCCGTACTTGAAATAATCCGAAAATGAGATTGATTAAAGTAAAACTAAGATTAAATCAATCTCAAAATGCGCTTGATTGAAGTATGTATTATAAAGTTGATTTTATCTCGTGCCAAAAAAGGAATTAGAAAGAAAAAGTTATTATGATTGATTTACTTACCCGTATTACATCTTACAGAATGATAAAACACCAACATCATGCCCGATATGGTTTTTACTTCAGAAATCTTATGTGCATATATAACCAAAAATATAAACCAAATAAGAAGCAAGAGTTCAAATTAATGGTGTTTTCTTTTCTACAAAAAAATGTGCCTTTTTTTAAAAAATGCAATTTGGTGTCTGTTTCTTAAAAATTTTGCTCCCGAAAAGCATGAGTTTTTTAGAATAAAACAAGCCACCCTTTTTATTTTTCAAAGAATATCTTAGCTTGTCGTATAAGCGATATATTAACAACAAAAAATAAATAAAAATTATTTTTAAATCAGCTAAATATTGCTTTATGAAATATTTAATAGTACAGTGTAAATTCGATAATCCGGACTCCACTAATCCGGAATATTCGGTAATCCGTAGAGAATTTTGCAGCTCATTGCGTATTCTATAATCCGGATTTATTGCAGCTCTATAGTCCGGATTGAATATCAGCCGTTTTTATATTTATTTTTATTTAAATCACAGGGACTCCGAAGATGGTATGCCTTTGTCAGTTTTGCAGAAAAGGCTAGATGACAATGAAAATAATATTACATTTTTATCAGACATGCTTCAAAATTATTTTCAAATAAATTTCAATACCGAAGAAGTAGAAGAATGGATTAACGATAATAACTCAACGGTATCAGATATTCAGATATCCTAAGAAGATGAAGAGGATGAAAATTTACCACTTTTACAAGTCGTAAAAGCCAAGGATGCTGTACAAAGTTTGGATGTCTCAATAAAGTGGGCCGAAGAACAGATTTAGGATTAGAAAAACTCTTAATTCTTTATGAATTACATGATCAAGCCTTAGAAAGAAGTTTAACAAGTTCGCGACAAACAACCGTATTAGATTACTTTGTCAAACGAAATTAAAATTAACAAGGTTTCAATAGTATGAAATGGAAATTTAGCACATTTGAAAGAAACCTTGTTAATTAATTTTTAAATCCCAAGAAAAACTTTGAAATCAATATTCTTTATTGTTAAGTATGTACATTAGGGGTATAACCAAAAAAAATACCTATCACGACGGGGTGGCCACTGATGTATATATCAAGAAAACAGTTTTTTGAGATCAATTTGGATAAAAAACCTCCCCCCCAAACCGTTTTTTCCATTTTGTTCAAAAAAAGAGTTTCCGTGTTATTTTAACATAATTTTAACTGTTTGGATGTAGTATAATTGGTGGTATAAGGCTTATTTGTGAAATAGTAAAATAGAACTGAATGTTTTTTGTTTTTACGATAGAGATATTGTATTTTTAATTAACAAAAAAAAAATACAAATACTAAACTTCAAAGTGATTTGGGGGGGGACTTTTTTAACGCCCCCGAAAAAGTGACCCCAATTTTTATCATAGATTTTCATGGTCTATATGGTCTATAATTTAAAAAATTGTTCAAAAGTTATACCCCTAATGTACATACATATTGTTGAAATCTATCGTAACTCTACTGTCAATACTAATGTAAACATCGCTGCTATAAATTCTATGATTTTATAATTGTCAAACTTTTCTCCATTTTGAAAATTTCCTGTATCTCTAATTATTCCTAACTTAACTTTCATTTGAACTAGAACGTTATTTTTCCTTTCTTATTGTATTGAAATAAATTACATTGAATTAGACAATACGTTGTTTTCTTACCTACATTTACCATCCTCGACTTCTGCGTTAACCTACATATATTTTAAAACAAAAAGACAACAAAGGTTATGGGCCCAGGAAACCCTTAAAATAAAAGTCTAGATTGGTTAAATAAAAGTGAGGTTATATTGAACAGTATTGTCTGGGTTTTTATTGTTTTTGTCCGGTGTAATAAAAAAACAAGGTAAAAAATGTCATCTGCAGTATCTAGTATTGATAAATTGGATGGCGATAATTATGCTACTTGGTGCATACAAGTAAAGAGCTTACTCATCACGTTAGATCTTTGGCAAACTATTGTAGAGGACCGCCCAGCGGAAGGACAGACAAAATGGATTTCTGTAGACACTAAGGCTCTAGCTACAATTAATTTGACGGTCAAACCAAGTCAGCTAATTTACATTAAAAATTGTTTAACGGCACGTGATGCTTGGAATGTTCTAAGTTCAATTTATAAGGCAGACACAGCTTCTAGAAAGGTAAATTTGTTCAAAAAGTTAGTGCGTTTTAAGTTCAAGTCCAATGAAAAGTTCACTACACAAGTAAACGAATTTGTTTCAACGGTTGATGGATTGAAAGAAATAGGAATCACACTTAATGATGACTTGTTGTCTCTGTTACTGTTGAGCAGTCTTCCTGACGAAATGGAAGGTTTTGTGATCGCTATAGAAAGCCGTGACCAGCTGCCAAAATGCGACAAATTAATTGCCAAAATTGTCGAGGAAGAAATGCGACAAAATAATAAAGTCAACGACGGAGCAAATGAAACTGTGTTTGCGGCGAATTCACGAAAAGAATATAAAAGGAATAAAAAAATATTTAACAGCAACAGTAAACATCATCATGATGTTAAAAACACACAACCAAGATCAAATCAACAAAACGAAAAGAAAAGTGCTGATGGTAATGTATTCAGCAACAATAATATCAAATGTTATCGATGTGGAAAAAAAGGGCACATTAGATCCCAATGTAGAGAAAATAACGAAAGAAGAGAAAATGAGTTTGCTTGTGCATTGAGGGAGAATAAATTAATGTTAAAAGAGTTGTGGATTCTAGACAGTGGTGCATCGTCACATATGGTTAACAGCAAAGAGAGTTTTGAGACTTTAACAGAATCCAAGCAAAAAATATTTTTGGCATCAGGCGAAAGTATTTATGCCAGTGATGTTAACTTTTATTTTTTCATTACCTTTCGGTCCTCTAAAAATTACCGTTTTTGAGAAGAAATTACCTTACGCAAAGATTTTTAATCAAAACATTAATGTTTTGTTTCCAAATGACAGGCGATTGATTGTTTCATTTGTTAACAGTACATAAGAGCATTATTTATAAACCATTAATTTAAATTTTTGATGCGTTTTTAGAAAAATCTAAATGTAAATTTTTGTCTTAAAATAAATTTTTAACAAAATTATGGTATTTTTTATGAATAAGGTAGTAAAATAATTTTGAATTTGATCCGTACTTAAAATAATCCGAAAATTATAATTAAATTAATAACATTGTGGTAATTTCATATGTTTAAGAATTGTTGATTTTTAAACAAACAAAAAGTTAAATATAAAATTAATAATATACAAGAGTTATTTCATTTCTCTTATTTTGCACTTATCGGTGTTACGATAACATTTAAAAAAACATATGGGGAATTCACAAGGTGTGCTATTAAGTCATAGCATCATACAGGCCTGTTCTGAAAATCAATTTAACTCTCTTCATTTGCTGAAAGCACACACATAAACACAAAAACGGTATGACTTTCAGAACAACACAAAATCACACTTGTGATTTTAAAAACATTTTTATCAGCCCAATTATGAATAAAAATTCCCTGGGAGTTTTTTTCCCTTTTTCCATTTTTACAATTGAATTAACATGGGAAAAAATGGTAGAAGGGTGAAAACTCCCGGGGAATTTTTATTCATAATTGGGCTGTATATCTTTAGTTTTAGTATTGTGGTTATTTTGTTGATCCAGCCGCCTGAGTTCGAATCTCAGGTCAGTCAAGAATGAATGATTATCAATAACAATTTTAATTAATTTTCATGTTGTAAAATTTCTTTCTTCATAAAAAATAATTTAATGAAAATTAAATTTGATGAACTTGAGCCGAATTAAAATATTAAAAAATATCTTTAGTTTTTCTAAATTTTTTATGGATAAAGTTCCTGATGATCTGGCCTAAGCAACCAGTGAAATGCGCATAGGAATAGCTTATCCCATCAACAATAAATTTCAGTGTTTTTATCAAAAATAAAAATTGGGAAATAAGCACGAATAACAATATCATTTAAATTAAATTTTGTATTCCCATGAAAATTATTTTGTTAACAAAATAATAATTTTATTGCTGTATTCATTGATTCGTCATAACTGTGCATTAGAAATTTAAATTATAAGCGGTAGCCCACAGCAGTCATATATATTTCTTGTAAATGCCGGTTCACACAAGTCAAGACTTGACGAGTCAAACTTGACTTGTGTGAACCGGCACTAATTATTTTAAGACATATGACTTTAAACTTTATGACTACCTTGTGAATCCCCAATAATGTTTTTAATTTTTTTGTTATAATATTTATCTATGTATTTTTAAATTGAAAATTACATGTCAAAAATTAAAACTTTAAACCCTTCATGTATGTGCGAATATTTATACCAAAAATGTATTTAAATTACCGTATTTTAATAAAATTACCTTGCTACCTTTCGCGGCCCAAAATTACCCTAAAAAAGGGTAATTACCGTACGGTTAACATCACTGATTTATGCAGAAGGTGTTGGAAAAGTAAAATTAAAAACAAATTTTTGCACACTTACACTAAACAATGTATGGTACGTTCCACAGTTACATTCCAATTTTTTGTCAGTCAACAAAATTATTAAGTCTGGTCATATTATCAAATTCGCCGCGAATAAAGCAATAGTCAAAAGTAAGAAAAATCAAAATATTCTAACAGCTGAGTTAGTAGATGGCATGTTTATAGTAAATGCAAATAAAAATAAAATAAGCGACTTTGAAATTGTAAATGGATTAATAAATGAAAACGTTGTGAAAAAGTGGCATCAGAGATTCGGGCATTTAAATATTGGCGACCTAAATAAATTATCAGTAAAAAAT
The DNA here is from genome assembly GCA_949318255.1 of Pollenia labialis. Lineage (NCBI taxonomy): Eukaryota > Metazoa > Arthropoda > Insecta > Diptera > Polleniidae > Pollenia > Pollenia labialis. The sequence goes on from OX439139.1 coordinate 147,171,065, forward strand.
ATGGTAAAGGGGTTAGATGTCAAGATGCCAAAATCAATACAGTGTATTACGTGTGCTGAAAACAAAATAACAGCAAAATCGTACAAAAATTATGCTAATGTACAAACAAGTGATGTTTTAGAACTGGTGCACACCGACTTATGCGGTCCGATTGGCGTAAAATCAGTTGGCGGATCGTCATATTTTATTACATTTATTGACGACTATTCGCGTTACGTGTCTACGTATTTTCTTAAACATAAGAGTGATGCTTTTGATGCATATACTCATTTTTCTGGGCTCGCGGAGAAGCAGACTGGCCGCCAAATAAAAATTGTTCGTAGTGACAATGGAAAAGAATTTGTTAATTCTAAATTTAAAAAACATTTTGATGATAAAGGAATAGTCCATCAAACGACAGTTTGTTACTCGCCACAACAAAACGGAGTCGCCGAGCGCGCAAACAGAACCCTCGTAGAAATGGCCCGTTGTTTGTTGAATTCATCGGGATTACCACAAAGTTTATGGGGAGAAGCTATAAACACAGCTACGTATTTAAGAAATCGCGCACCAACAAGTGTTCTTGGTGATATTACGCCTTATGAAAGGTGGTGCGGGAAAAAACCGTCTGTATCCCACTTTAAAACATTTGGTTGTGACGCGGTAGTTTTGAACAAGGGTCCCAAACCAAAAGGTAGTAAATTTTCACCCAAGGGCACAAAAATTAAGTTTGTTGGCTACCAGCCCTATACAAAAGCATATCGACAAATCAATATTGCTCGTGATGCCGTGTTTTTTGAAGAATCATTTGAGAAGGTTTCTGTAATAAGGGATGAAAATGAGACGTTTGATGTTGAACTTTTTAAGAGTATTGATTATAAATTTAAAGATGTTTCAAGTGGTTCATGTGCGCAAGTGGACAAACACGAAAATAAAGAAAGTGACCAAGAACAACTAAATGAGAATGAGGCTGGGGCGAGTGATGAAACTGGTGACACTGATAGAGAGGAATCCCCTATTTCAAACAATAAAAGAAAACGAGGCAGGCCAAGGGTGCTAAGAGCTGGTGGCAAGGGACGGCCTAGAAAAAATTATTGCACAGATGCTGGTCCACAAGTTGTAAATTCAATTATCGAAATCCCTAATACGGTGGCAGATGCGTTAAATAAGGATGATTCAAGCAAGTGGTTGAAATCTATGCAGGTGGAATACGAATCCTTGACTAAAAACAAAACCTGGGAACTGGTCGATAAACCTAGTGGTAAAAATATTATTGGGTGCAAATGGGTTTTTTCTCTAAAATACAAACCAGATGTAGACATTGTGGCTGCATACTTGAATGGTAACCTTGAAGAAGAGGTATATATGTATCAACCTCCAATGTTTGAAAGCCAAGAGTACCCAGATAAAGTGTGCAAATTAAAAAAGGCTTTGTATGGCCTGAAGCAGGCAGGTCGCGAATGGAACAAAAGAGTTAACGATATATTATTAGAAATAGGATTCTCGAGATGTAAATCAGATTCCTGTGTGTACGTGAAAAGAACTGAAGCTGAAATTTGTCTAATTGCTTTGTATGTAGACGACATGTTGGTGGCGTGTTCGAACGAGTCGGAAATGAAGAAAATTATTTTTAATTTAAACCAACACGTGGAAGCAATTGATCGCGGCCCTATAGCAGTTTATCTTGGTATGGAAATAAATCGTGATGGTCTAAGGGGAGATATTTCTGTACATCAAAAGAAATACACCGAAGAAATACTGCAAAGATGGCACATGAACGAATGCAAGCCAGCAGCAACTCCGTGGGCAAGCGGAACAGTTCTGACGAAGTGTGAAGAAAATTGTGGGAATCTAGATACAAGAAACTATCAGAGCCTTATTGGCGCTTTGATGTATCTTGCCATAATCTCAAGACCCGACCTAGCTCATGTGGTGTCTAAATTGTCGCAGTTTAACTCTCATCCACACAAAGAGCATTTTCAAGCAGCAAAACACGTGTTACGTTATTTGAAGAAGAATCCTGTGGGTAAAATTACATATTCGGCTAATATTGAAAATTTTTTATGTTTTACAGACTCTGACTGGGGTAGCGATATCAATGATAGAAAATCATATTCTGGTCATGTAATATTTAAAGCTGGTGGTCCAATTGCTTGGGAGTCCCGAAAACAACAAGTAGTGGCTCTCAGTACCATGGAGGCAGAATACATCGCACTATGTCAGGGGACAAAAGAAGTTGTATTTATTCGTGGTCTGATCAAAGAAATGGGCTTTAAGGAATATATCGACAACCCCACTCCGATACTCTGTGATAATCAAGGTGCCGCATTTATGGTAAAGAATCCAACTGTTCAAAAGAAAAGCAAGCATATCGACATCCGTTATCACTATATTCGCGAAAAACATGAGGAGAAGGAAATCGATATTCAATACGTCACATCGGATAAAAACGCAGCCGATATCTTAATTAAGGCTTTAACTAAGCAGAAACATGTAAATAATTGTAAACTATTAATGATTGAAATGTAGTTGTTATATCAAAAAAATTTTTTTTTTTTGTTTACATTTGTCTTGAGGGGGAGTTTGTTGAAATCTATCGTAACTCTACTGTCAATACTAATGTAAACATCGCTGCTATAAATTCTATGATTTAATAATTGTCAAACTTTTCTCCATTTTGAAAATTTCCTGTATCTCTAATTATTCCTAACTTAACTTTCATTTGAACTAGAACGTTATTTTTCCTTTCTTATTGTATTGAAATAAATTACATTGAACTAGACAATACGTTGTTTTCTTACCTACATTTACCATCCTCGACTTCTGCGTTAACCTACATATATTTTAAAACAAAAAGACAACACATATGTATGTAAATGGGTATTTTTTTTTATTTTAACTGAACTGCACAAATTAATATTTATGTTTTTATGCTATGATGAATTATCATAATTTTTAATAAATACATACATTCGCTAATCCGGAATATTCGCTAATCCAGATTGGGGTCTGTAATCAATTATCCGGATTATCGAATTTTTACTGTATTTATGTTAAAACTGTATCACAATGAAAAAAGTTTGATATGAAGTATGACATGTTCGAAAAAATTCATTTTATTTACAAATAATTTTTTTCTGTGTATTTTTGCTTTCAATTTTTTATGTTTTCCTTGCCATGTTTTTTTTTTACTCGTAATAGTATTACTTTCAATTGTCAATATTCCAACTATTCAATTTGCTACAGTCATTCCAAATGCATATAGAATGTGTTCTACTTTTTATCATTAATTGCTTAAATGTCTATATATTCGCTTTAGAACAATTTGTCAGCGGCACTATTTTTATAAAATTTTTTCTTTTTTATTCTGGTATTTCATGTACATAATTGCTGGGCCGTTATTGTAGTAATTTAACAGGAAGTCATTGATTTATAAATTGAAATCAAAATTAGTTGGATAAAGGAAATAATTGCGAAAAATTGTTACATAACGTAATAATATGTTTAATACTTTTTCCAACTTACAAAGAACACAATATGCAATTAATTTTGGTTACATAGGTAATGCCTAAAAGCATGCAACAGTTCTGCATTTAAATGCGTTTCTGAAAAAAGAAGAGCGATTTGTGAAAATATATAATTAAGTATTTTAAATAAGTTATTGACTATTAATTATACCAATACATGGCATAATTAAAATAAAAAAATAATACTAAAATACTACTTTTACCATTACAAATTTTTGTGGCATGGTTTTCGACTACAAATAGTAACACGCGAGTAAGAGATACATATTTTCTTCACATGAATTTAGGTTCATAATCGAATAAAGTCCTGCAATTGTTGAACTATAGAGTAAGTGCGGGTGATGTAGTATTTACTGGAAATGTGGTTCAATACATTTTTTAAACTAACAAGTCAAGTTGTCAAAAAATTTAACCAGTTTTGATGTGTTCATTATAAGTATCAGTTGCAAAAATTTAGAATTAGTCAGTTATAGTGTACCACATTACCTTCCAAACAAAACATTAATAAAATTGAGGGTTTTTACAGGAATAGTTTTTGTTTTATTGCTTTTTTTTTAACTACAATAAAGTACAAATGTATATAAAACACAAGTAGTTTAAAAGAAAATATTATGATTTGGTAAAGTAGTTCACTATACCGCATTACCAGCATATGATGTGCCTAATGGCACTTGCAATATGGTGCTTCAATGAAATTCCTCAATTTTGTTTAATACAGTCTAGAAATATATTTAAGATAAAGTTCCATAACTGCCTTGTATTTGCCCTTACGGGAATAACATGTATGACCGACATCCATTAGTTCTACATCTTACACAATTTCTTGCGAAACCTGGAATGCTGCGCCACGTCATCTGAAGTCTCTTGAAATGTTTTTAAATCAACTCTTCACACTGAAATACGTAAGCGCAGTTCACATGATGACATCTTCAGAAACGCAATTTTAGGTAGTTTTCCTGGTTTTCTCTGAAATTTGTTTCTTTAATATAGGGGTTTTCAACAAGAACTTTGTTTTCTAAAACAAACAATTTAGGTGAAGATGATTAAAAAGTTTAGTGTATTACGAAGAGAAAAGTTCGGTAATTATAAATGAGAAATTATATCTGAAAAATATCCACCACGAGCACGCTGAAAGATGTCGATTCTTTCATCAACGTTTTTGATAACTTCTAGCAAAATGGCGGGCCAATTTTGTTAACTACATCACGGATTTTGCAATCGATTAAATCCGTATAGACCCTGTCCTTAAAATAACGCCACAAGAAATAATCCATTGTTGTTAAATCACACGATCTGACTGGTCACTTAACCGCTGATGTTCTTGAAATTATGCGATCGGGAAATTTGGTTTGCAATAAATTGATAATTGTGGCACCGTCCTGTTGGTGTTGGTACATTTTGTATCGAACCTGACTGTTCAAATATAACGATCCAATTCTAAAAAGCGGTCTAGAAGGACGATTATGTTGTCCTGAAATATCACCAATTTTACGAAATGTAACTTTAACAGAATCACCATTTTCATAGTGGATTTTAATTATTTTAATGCGATTTTTGAGCGAAATTGAATTCATTGTAACAATTGCCAATGCGTCAAAATTATCATGTTGCCACAATTAAAAAACAAAGTTAAAAACCCGATATTGGATTTATTTTATGCTCGTTATACAAATGTGTTGTGTTATAAAAATATAGTACGTTGCAAAGAACAAATATAATTATATAAATTACTAGCTGATCCGGCGAACGTTGTTTTGCCATATAACTTATTTCTTTCAGATGTTACAGTGCCTGCATGCCAAGTTTTAAGAAAACCGGTTGATTAGCTAAGAAGATGTAGGGAGGGGGAGCTTATGCCATATTTTGCGCCCTCTAGCGCTAAAAAATCAGTCAAGCCGTTTCGGAGGAGTTCAAAATGGAGGGCATTTGATTGATATTTGTATGGGAATAATCTCTGAACCCTAAGCCGATTTCGTGCAAACTTAACTTAAACCATCTACAGACTATTCCCAACGTACCCTGGTTGAAATCGGTCGACCTGTTTCCGCAGTCGGTGGAGACATCAAAGTGTACACTTCTTTTTATACAAATAAATAAGCTTAACTAATTTAATTAGGATGATTGAATGGGTTTGGTTTGTTTCTGTGCAGCTGTCAAACAATGGGTTTGCCACAAACTGAAGAAATACAATTACTTTTGGTGACATTAAGTCAAATTTGCATACAAAACGTACGGTTTAGATTTTTTGATTTTTCGACTTTTATTTTTGGCCTTTCTTCTTGCTTTCTTCGCAACAAGAAAATAATCATTGAAATCGGTCAAGCAATTATCGAGTTTAAGCAGACTAATCCACAGCAATTAATGGTGCAATGTAAAATTTGCATACAGAACACAATTTTTGATTTTTTAACCTTTTTTTTTGCCTTTTCTAAACTTTCTTTTTTGCTAACCTTCCTCGTGATTAGACGAACAAAAAAAAAAAAATCACACAAACCGGTGAAGTAGTTATCGAGTTTTAGCGAGACTAAGCCACAGCGTTTGATTTATTTAAAGATTTATTAAACTAAAATTAATTTTTATTACATTAATACGTATTTCGTTTAAGCTAATTTAATGCTTTTTCTTTTTCTTTTAGGTAAGTTTATACTACAAATATTTCCTTTAAGGATCTTATAATTCTGTAAGTTCAACTTTAACAACTTTAAGGCTAAACAATTATTTAAGGCTTATTAAATGTTAAAAATAAAAAACACTAAAATCTTTTTCATATTTACTCACATATTCATCATTCCTATGAAATATTAAAGTTAAAAAAAAAACAAAACAAAAAAGGAATTACCTGATATATTATGACACATAAAGTCGAATAAAGTCAAGTGGCTACCAAAAGCAACATATTATGAATTTACATAACGATATTCAGAACACACACAAACAAAGAAAACAAAAATGACAGACAAATATGACTAGAGGTTAAAAGCTTAACTTTAAAAAAATGAGAATAAAACAAATTGCAGATGTCATAGGAAGTGAAGAATATTTTTTATATTTTGAACGACAGAAGGTAAATAAGTAAAAGGATTTACATATACGTACATAAATGTCTGAAATTCGTTTGCATACCCCTATTACGAAAGTCGACATAATGCCGACGTTAACGGCACATTAATTTCAGTTATGGGTAACAATCGATTTCTATTGATATTCACTGGGTATTTTCCATGGTGCTTTAAGATCGTCGTCGAATGGACTCAGTTTAAGTCGACTATTAGCTTTGTGACAGCTGCAATTAAAGTTAAATAAATTAGAAATATTTCTTAAATAAATAAATTCGAATTTAAAAGACCGTTGGTGTGGGTTCAGCCTTTAAAACACAGAAAAAATTAAAAATTTTTCTAATCACCAATTTTATACCAAATTCATAGAATCAAGCAACCCATTTGTTGATGTTGCTCCTATTACCAAAATGATTATATTGATCACTAAAAATTATAAAAATTCAATAGTTTGAATATTTTCTTTTCAATAAATGATAATTTTAATTTTAATTAAAAAATGATAAAAAACCTTTACCGTTTCAAACAATGTGATGATTGATTTTGACAATTTCCAACAACAATTTCACAAGTTTAAATTATTTTTTGTTATTTGATTATTATTTTAATTCAAAATTTATTTTAAAACAACTAAAATGTTAATTAAATCAAAATTATATTTTTAATTTTCGTTCAACAAAAAAATAATTGATTCAATTATTACATTAATTGAGTTTAAATACTTTTTAAATAATTTTTTTAATTGATAAAACACTACTAATAATTTTTTCTGTGCACTTTTTTAATTTAATTTATTTGAAAACATTTTTATTAGAAATATAAACGCCAAACATCAGAAGAAGGATTTGATAAAGATTAAGGATTTCGATAAATAGACGGCAACAACTTCAAATGTACGTCGGCATCGACAACTTATATAATAGGGATCAAAATTGTAAAGTACTGCAATCCACCGGGATTGCAATAAAAGTTTATTTTGATATTTTTGCAATCATTTTCTTAAGAAACCATTGAATTCAATCAACTTAATTGCAATCAATTCGAGTGCAATCCTGTTTTAATTAAAACCATGTTATTTTAATCAATTCCTTTTTGCAATCACAACTTTACTGAAAGGCCAACGAGATACTTAGTAATTTCCAGGGTTTAATAACTGCAGTCGACACTTATGACTGTCAAACAAAAAAAAGAAAGTTTGTGTACCAATTTTGGGTCTTTGATTTGATTTGATAGCGACTGTTAACATTTAATGCATCAGAAGTAAAAGCAAGAGTTTTTATTTTGGCCAATGACAAATGTAGAAGTGGAAGAAATGGCAGTTTTTCTACTTTGACTGCGGTTTTTTAAACGCTGGCACTTTCATAAGTTCTGGTACACAAAATCATTATCAAAAGTGTTTGTTTTTAGATTTTTGATTGTTTAAATGATTTTAGGTAAAAACATTACAAATGTGTTTTATTTCATTTGGTGATTGGCCTCCTGAAGACACTGATCTGATTCCTTTTGACTTGAAAATTATTTAGAAGTTAGAGAGTCTGCACTAAATGTTATCCAAATTTGGGAGGTTTTAAGTGTGGGCTTATCGAAGCAGTGGATAACTTTCTTAAGGATGGAAAATGGTGGCCATTTTGAATAACATTTTTTTTAATGGAATGCATTAAAAACATTAAAAATATAATACTACTAGTTGTTTAAGTAATCTAGTGCTTGTAAACAAAAATTGGCATAATTGGTAATTCAAACTTTTCAGAGTCAGCTTTATTTTCCGAAAAAGGAGTTTTATTTTAAGGGAACGAAGATTTTGATTGTGGTTTTATTTTGATTTGATTGCAATTAAAGTATTTGATTTGAAATTAATTTGATTGCAATCAGTTATTATATGAATTGATTTAAAAACATTTATTGCATTCAAAATCAGAAAATTTATTGTAATTTTTAACATAAAAATTATATAATAAATTTTTCGATTTTGAACGAAATCACAAACCAAAGAATCATTGCCGAGAAATCATGTGATGCAACTTTTGAATGAACTTGTTTAAAAAATTTATCTAAATTGTAAAATTATCTTTTATCCGAATATATCTAAAAATTTTCTTTGTTTTTGTTTAACATTTTTCCCAGGGCTGTGGAGTCGGAGTTGATGTTTTTGTGCCGGAGTCGGAGACCCACAAAAACTCGCGACTCCGACTACAAAGTTTTTCGGCATAAACAATTAAAAAAAAAATTTCCAAAATAAAAATTATCTTCTTAAAACACATTTAAAATGTAAATAAATGGTTTATGAATACTGCTCTTATGTGCTGTTTCCAAATGACAGGCGATGGACTGGGTACTTTTCATATAAATTTTTTTACATAATCAATCGCCTGTCATTTGAAAATAATGCTGCGTACGGTAATTTCTTCTCAAAAACTCTAACTTTTAGAAGGCCGTACGGTAACGAAAAAATAAACGTTAACATCACTGAGTCTCATATACATTTAGCATCAAGATTATGGTAGCAGTCGGAGTCGCACTTAAAAAATTTCAGCGTTTGGAGTCGGAGTCGGAGTTAGTACTTTTTTCGGAAGACTCCACAGCTCTGATTTTTCCCTTCAAAATATTAATTTCCAATTATTTTTGGGACTTAATAGAACAAGTTGGATATTTTTCCTTGATACCAGACTTGTACAGGCAGGGTTCAAACTTTCCATCCACGTTTTCAAAATGGCTTCTTGTCTAACAGTTTGCCCAGCGTTATGATGACGAAATATTATGGCTTAATGACTGATCTTATATGTCAGCCGTTTTTCGGCTTATGCTCACTTCGAGTAATTCAGTTAAGTTTTATGATTATGGTTATTCTTAATTTTGCGCTTAGGCGGAATTTAGGAAATAAAAATCAACATTAAACGTCTCTCGGTTTCATTTCGTAACCAATTTCTAAATTTTTTTATGAATACTGCTGCTTTTAAATATTTTTGAACTACTGCTTGTGTAGCTTTTTAGAATTAAGCAGTTTTTGTTCCAACAGACTGGTCCCGGAATTTGTGAAAATAGAACAAAAACAAAAAGAAAGAACTCATGTTCATTTAACTGGAATATGAAGAACAAAAAGGTAGAAAAAGTAATGAATTACAGTACAGCCTTCATCGGTGGTGTGATACATTTCTTTTGGGACTTTCTAAAACTTGGTTCTTAAATTTAGTTCTTGCTAGGACTTGCATTAATGAAATAATGCTACATTGTATTAAAATAATACTGCATTGTAGTAACTATCACTTAACACGTTCATTGAGAATAGATGTGTGCCTTGTCAAATGGTGGCTGTACCACCTCCAATGACAACCCCGTGTAAAAGTAATAGGTCCCATTGATATAAAGTGTTAGAACTAGAAACAGCCTCAAGGACCTATCACGGGACTACTTTGGTGTCAGTTAGCTTCCCTCTAGCGAAACTTCATAGAGTATTGTCTCCATTTTTTTTGGCTCTCTAAGCCCTCTTTGAATTCCGTGTCAAAATTACTTCTGAACTTCACAAACCATTTCTTGCACATTGAAATCGATAGAATATATTCAGTTTAAGCTTCGATGTACTATCTTTGTGATTCGGCTGCATTTAAAGACGTAAATAAAAACTTTCACCAAATTATTTGCTCTAGATTGACAAAATTTAAAAATTTTGGAAACAAAAAATATAAAGGCCCAACCAGAATGTGCATAACGTTGCTGAATTAAATGTGCGAATACATGTAAATCTTTTGTGCCAAACCGTATTGAACATTGAAACTTTTTGTTAAATTTTATAAAACTGTCATTTACTTAAGTAAAGTGCGAAACTAATCGCATATTCCTAAGAGAACCAAATGTTTTTTATTTATTTTTTATTTAAAATGCATTTAAGAGGCTTTTCGTTAATTTTTGACGGCAGCTTAACCATATTCTGGCTGGACCTTTACTTATTTACACTTTTTCGTTCAATTAGAATAAACGACAATTGCTTATCCTCCAAAATGACATTACCATGTTTACAGTAAATAATTGTATAGGTTGTTTTTAAATGTAACTTTTTTAAATAAAATCAAGTTTTCAAATATTTCTGTTTACTGATCAAGACAAACAATTTTAGAGTTGTAATCAATCATAAATGATTGCGGTAGATATGTGAAGGACTTTTACCGTGTTCAGATATAGCATTTTTATTGAGCCAATATTCGGTTAATAACATATGGGCATTTCCATTTTTACGTGTCGTGATATTTGCACCACAAAAAGTAAAAAAATTAAATGAAGAAGTCAAATTTGTAAAAAGGGTTTTTATATATACAAAGTAATGAAGTAGCACTATATTCAGAAAAAACATAACAGTTATCGTCGCTTATGATTTGTAGATATAAGCAAAAATCTGCGCTGGCGTGACGTTAAAAAAACGGAAGTAGATTTTGACTTCCGTTACAAAACCGAATAAGACTGCGAATTGAGCAAGATGTTTTCTATAAAACCTTTTTTAGTAAACTTTGGGCTAATACATATTTATTTTTCAAGCTATACAATTTATAAATCGTTGCTCGTTTTAAGGTAAATATGGGAATTTTCAGCGAAAAGTCTACTTTTTTTAATGTAACGCCAGATAGCAAATAAGGTTGTATTTTTAGACCATGTTGTTCGATCGTTATCCCTTTTGAAACTTAATGTAGAGCTAGTTGCGCTTTATACCAAAATATAAAAAAGTAAACTACACATATACAATTTCTTGAGAAACAATTTAATTTCTGACGTTACGTTACAAAAAGTAGACTTTTCGCTAGAAATGCCCATATACACAATTTTGCTAACTCAATTTATATTACTACTACATACAACATTCAACGTTAACAAAAATGTACATGTATTAGCAAAATGTAAACAATTTTTGGCATCTTTAAGTAATAAACATCTGGCTTTGCACAGGCCTGATGGATGGGCCTTTGTTTTGTTGAAATTTCAGTTGCCAAATGTCAAAAAACTTTGGTTAGCAAATTGTGTTTTGCTTACTAAACACGCTTCAGGCAGGGTCGCATTTTAATTTTACTCAATATTTATAACAATTTCGAATTAAGTGCGTTTATTGCGTTAAGCTCAATTGAGGTGCAAATCTGAACACGGTATTACTCTGTCATAAATTGATTGCACACTGATAGAAAAATTAATCATCATATTGATGATGCCCTTACATCAGAATTGTGACATCAATGTTACTACAAATGGCATCAATGATGCAAAAAGTAACATCAATCCAATGACTAACGTCTTCGTTCAATTTTGTAATTTTTTACGTGTCATCTATTTTATGACTATAGTGACATCAATTCGATACCGCATTTTGTATATTATTAACAATATTTCCATGACTACAATGGCTTATAAGAAGCAAAAATTTCTATATTCTATTTTTTAAAATAATTTAGTTAAATAAATCAAATTTTTAAAGAAGAATGATTACGAAAACCATATGGGGCTGGTGTCTTATTATTGAAAGTTCTGCTGTAAACAAAGGTCGTAATTTAATAAACGTGAAACAAACATATGTAACGGGCAAGTAAATAATAATATTCTCTCACTTTGTTTATTTGTTCTTGATGGTGTACTAGTTTAACCATAAAATGGTTGCTGGCTATAATATTTTTGTTAAAATAACCATAATATTTTCGTTAATGATATTAGTTGTTTTGGAGGTGACCATATTTTAAAAATGGGTATGCTTTATATGTGATAATAGATATCTGCAATAAATCATTTGAGTTTTTGAATATTTATATAAAATTCATGCATTTACACTTTATTTAACAAAAAAATAAATAAAAAAAAAATATAGAAAATGTGAAAACAAAACATTTTCATAGAATTTTATATAAAAATTAAATTCAGCGAATTAAAACACAAGGTACCTAATTTTGTTTTCTTCATAACGTTTAAGCTTAGTTCTAATAAATTAATTCCATAGTTCCTCGACAACTACATTACCATAGCAAATGTTTAAAAAAAAATCTTAAATTTATATACATTTAAAAAAATGTGTTTTGTACATTTACCTTGTTGCCATGAAAGTTGTTAAAGTCTCTTTAAAAAAGCACTAATTTAAAACAGTTTTCCTAGCTTTTTGAATTTAGTGCAATAACCAACTTACAGCCACATCGTTAAAACTTAAAAAAAGTTTAAAAACATTAAAGCTCAAGCTCAACATTTATGTATGTATATACCAATAAATTTATGCAATTTAATAAACCATGTTGCTCTTTTAAGCTTTTGTTTAAAAACAGAGACATCTGTATAAAAAAGAGGACATGTAAAAAAGTAAACACATATAGCACTCCCACACGAGAAAACATTGCACCAAAAGGACGGACAAATATAAGGATGAATGGAGGGACAAACAAGGTACAAAATATTGACATATTAAAGCACGTGTCTTTGGTGTTATTTTACCGGAAGGCTGTACTTAACACCCTCTCTTCAAAATACAGACAAGCACACTAACACACACACCCTCATATGTACCGACATACACGCACACCTACCAACTATAAAGATTTATTTTCGTAAATAAAAGGACATTTTAGTGCATAAATACGAGAGATGAACTTTATACATGGGAAATATTTAAGATGATATTTTTTTTACATTTTAAAATAATGAAAATTAGAACAGTTTAAATAAAAGTGATTGAAAATTTGTTTTGCAATAAATTTTCTCTCGCTCTTTGTTGCTCCATTAAAAATGGGAATTTAGGCAAATTAACCCTCGCAATTGCACATTTTATAAAAAAAAACAACTACATCATATGTCAGTTTGAAAAAAAAAAATAAAAAAAATTAAATGCCAAGAATAAAAAAAACATTAAAGAATAAACCAAAAACTGAAACTAGCAAATGCCAACGAACGAACGACATCATGTTTAAACGTTTGAATGATGGTTTAAAGATGATAATACCTTTTGTTGTATGCATGAGTTTAAGCGTTTGCGACCAACGGAAGGTACAAAACAATAACGAAAACTATCGGAGAACAGACCGGAAGTTTGCCTAAGGTTAACAGAAAGTTTAAGTGCCTGGTAAAGAACAAAAAAAAAAAAAAAAAAAAGACGAAGAAAGAGAATCTGAACAAAAAACAAACCGTTTTATTTTGTAATTGAAACGTTGTCGTTAAAAACTTTGGCGAGATTGCAAAAAATATCGTTTTAAATGTTTAACTTTTGTAATCAGGTCGTAGAGACAAATGCTTTTGTATAGTTTTCGATTAGAAACTAGAAGACTAGTTATTAAGAGAAATGTGCTTTATGGAAAGTGAGCATTAAGAGTGATTCTTGAAATTATGTGGCCATTTGTATATTTAACTTCAGGTTAACAAATTATTTAAAACTACACCTACATATTCCTCGATTTAAATGATACTTATTTGCATGATTTTACTTTAACACGATGCTGGCTTTCGGGTCTTTTTCATGAAAATATATCCTGCACGATAACCAAAAATAGTTTTTTTATAACTAAAATATATATAATTAGAATTGTGGTTATTTTGTTGAACTACTTATGGTTTTTAATCCAAATTTTTAATATTTTAATCAGGCTTAAGTTCATCAAATTTAATTTTCATTAAATTATTTTTATGAAGAAAGGAATTTTACAACATGAAAATTAATTAAAATTGTTATTGATAATTATTCATTCTTGACTGACCTGAGATTCGAACCCAGGCGGCTGGTTACCATGACATGTTTCGATCACAACCACTTGATCTCCTCAGATGGATTTGCCGCCTTAAAAAACAAAAAAATGTACTTTGGACTTCTGTAAAGTTGTAGTATATTTTAAATTGCATATTGTTATTCATTAATTTTAAGGCAATATTGTTATTAGTCAGTAAGGATAATATCCATTGATTAAATAAATAAACTTGTTGGAAAAAAAACAATTTTTGTATGAACAATTTCCTTAATAAACGTTTGTTAAATTTAATAATCGTTTATGCATACGGGGGATAATATGAACAATTTGAATAAATTGTATCAAGTAGCATTGCTTCGAGCTAAAGGCAAATACAATAAAAACGCACAAAAACTAAATTTTGATAAAACTTTAAATTTATCCATGCAGTAAAATAAAATTTTTCATTATGCTGTGAACGAGTTTTACGAGAAATGGTATAAAAGCACTAAACAAATTTTTAAAAATATTTTTAAAATTGGTTTTTGCAAAATGTGTAGGTATAATTAAGGCAACGTTTTTATTATGTCAAAAAATATTAAAAAAAAATAAGCGAAATATTTTTACAAACCAATTCCATTCACGAATGAGATCTATAAAAAAGGAAAACAGAATTAGGAACAGTGTAGCAGTTGGAACTAAAACGAAACTGGGTACATCTTTTGTTTAGGATATTACAATTAAAAAATATAGAAAAAGTCAATAATGATCTGCAGAGAAGATCGATATCAAAAGCGAATCCCAAATTGATACCTGTTCACCTCAGTGAACAATTACATAATCCCATCCCAGATGTCAATCGCTACCTACACCTCAACTGCAATCAACATCCACTGGTTTTGTTTAAATTTTTCTTTTGTCTTCATTCGAAAAGTCTAACTAGAGAACAGTGCGCTACAAACTAAATTGTTTAAATTAGTGAAATAATCTTCAAAGATGTTAATGAAATATTCTACAACCCTTTAAAATTTGTTAGCCCTATACCTACCTAAAACTAAGTAAAAAAAAAACAAAGTTAAATAAATAAGAAACTGAAAGAAAATTTAAACTACAATAAACACATATATGTACCTACGCTGCGGGCAATTTGTGGCAATTGGTCCCACAGATTGGTCCTGGGATTTGTGAAAATAGCACAAGTACAACAAGAAAGAACTCATGGCCAGTGAAAGGAAAACCAATCATTTAACTGGTTTATATATTAGGTCCTGTGGTTCTTTGTAGGAACAAAGGGCCGCAACTGCTTTATGAAGAACAAAAATTTAGAAAAAATAATGAATTACAGTACTGTCTTCAGCGGTGCTGCGACACATTTTTTGGGACTTTCAAAAATGCGGTTCATGAATTTAATTCTAGGACTTATTGTATTGAAAAAATACTATAGAATACGCATAGAAGCTTGCTTTCCCTCAACAATAAATTTAAGTGTATTTATCAAATATGGAAAATTGGGAATTCATCACGTCATACAGAAATCTTATTAATAAAACATACTACACTGAACCAAAAAAGCAACGAAAATGTAAGTTAGCAAACAAATAACGTTTATTAAAAAAGTTTTCGTTGGCTCAACGATTTATTCGTCAATATAATGTAAAATAAAATTATGCAGGGATTGACATTTGAATACTGTTAATTGACACAATAAACATGAATTTTTTAAGTATTTTATATAAAATGTACGTTTAAGTTAAAAATGTAACGAGAGATTAGTTAGGTCTTATTAGCACAATTGCCCATTATTTTAAAGAACGGTCATTCATTGTTACAACGATCAAATTCATTGGACGAAAATTATAAAATTTTTCGTTTGCTTAACATGCATTTTCATTGGTTTTTTGGTTCAGAGTACATTGTATTGAAATGAACCTACATTGTAGTAACCCTGCAAATATTATTGGACCACCTGATCCAATTTCATGAAATGGACTACTCCATGGACTGGTCCGATGTAATGCAAGCATGAAGTGTTTGTAGTGAGACGACATGTCTTCGTTTTTTAACGACATGTTTTTGGTTTTAAACGAAGTAAAAACTAATCCTCTTGTGTACACAATGGAGTAGTTTTAAAACTACTCCTTTGTAGTCCAAAGATGGGTTAAATGCTCCTGCCCTAGGACATCGTAATGTTAAATAGACCATGTTTTTTCCATACGTTTGGGTTACTTTTGGACTAGTCCTAGTCCCTTGTGGGCTACTCTTTACACGCGTGTTTGGACTGGTCCTATTATTTGCAGGGAACTGACACTAAACACGTTTATTGAGAATAGATGTGTGACTGGTCAAATGGTGTCAATTAACCCCCTCCAATGACAACCCCGTGTAAAAGTGAAAGGTATTATTGATATAAAGTGTTAGAACTTGAACCGTTCCATATTACCAAAAAAACTATTACGGGACTACTTTGGTGTCAGTACGCTCCCTCTAGGGTACTTACTGAACTTAACCTAATAATTCAAATACTTTTTATTTACTAAACTTATAACTATATTCTATATTGCACAAAGTTCCTCTATAAAGGTTGGCTGACCCTTAACCATATACATATTTTAAAATCCTACACTCTATCCTACCCTGTCTAATGCCCGTAATTTCTACAAAAATAAAGCTGTGTTTGTAACTAACAGTTAATTTTACCTATTTCAACGTTTATTTTCCCTACGTGTTTTACCTTCAGTTTTCCTTTAAAATATGGCAGCTTTTACATAATAGATTTCTATGAACTATGAAATAATACCAATGCTATTACAAATAAATCTTTGATGGCTTATGAAAAACTTTGATCAGCTATTATTTAAAAATAAGCATTGACATTCCTTACATAATCTAAGATAAAAAAGGTCAATAAGATTGTTAAAGATGTGGGTAAAAAATATCCGGAAAAATTTGCTAAAATTATTGCTACCAATTCATATACTCCTGATCAAGTCTTTAATGCAGACGAATCAAATTTTATTTACTTTAAAATAAATGCTTTTTCCTTGCAAAATTTCAAATTAAAACATATTTGAGCCTTTTTTTCGATAGACACGACTTCTCATACAAACATTTTTCATTTCGAATTACATAATTTTTTCAGAAACGCTTCTATCGTGTAAATCGAGGAATGGGTGTTATTGTTGTAGATTCAAAGTATCTCAAGCGTATTAACATACTCTCATTTTGGTTACTGCCCGTCTATACCAGAGATAATTATTGCGACATATATTGCAGTAATTGTCAAAATTATGTTATCTTTAATGTAGACAGCAATTTTTTGTACATATTTATTGCTAACAATTTATGTTGCAATAATTGTTAGTCCATTTTCGTTGACAATTATTGCTTACAAAAAACGTCAATTTGGTTGTCAGTTGAAAGAAAAAAGCAAAAAAGAAAAAAAATAGAAGCAAATTGTGTGAGAAAGAAATTAAGTTTTTGAAATTGCAGCAAATTATAATTGTAGTAAAATAATTAAATTAAAAATCAAATTAAAACTAAAATAATATTGCAAAAATTATAATTTTTTCCTTATTCGATCTTTATTGTTAAAATTAATATTAATTTGTTTAAGTTCGAGTTCTTTTTTATAAAAAAATAATAATTTTACATTAACAAAAATAAAAAATTAATATTTTTGTATTAAAAATGACCTCAAGCTTAAACAAATTAATATAAATTTAAATAATAAAGTCCAATTAGAAAGAATTTATTTTAATAATAATAATTCTTGTAAGATACCGCCATCTTTTACACTGCACTTTCTTTCTTGATTTTTTTTCAAACTATGAGTTAACATAAATACGTTTTCCCATGCCTTTAACATAAGCTGAACAATAAGAAATATTGCTCTGTTATTCTGCCGACGTTATTGCCAACTTGCTGAGATAATTATCTTTAGTGTAGACCTAGGGTTAGGTGGCAAACACCAAAATTTTATAATAGCGCAGTTAATATAACCCTGTTATGCTTATAAAAGTGTTTTTAGATTTAGAATGTGAATGTAGAGGTATAAACACAGAAAAAAATAAAAATACTGCGTTGTGCACTGGTCATATCTGGCAATAATTTATTTTTTATTTTTTATAATAAAATTATGATGGCAGCTTATACACCTCAAAACATACAACTTATTTCTAAATTTGGCTCTTGGATAACATTATTGATAATAAATTTATTATTTTAACATTTTATAAACTATTATTTAAGTTGTTTAATTTCGTAATCTTTTGTCTTTGAATCAATGTTTAATTTTTATTGTCAAAATAATTTACAAATTTAATAGTGAACAATATGTAACTCTATGTTATTATAAGACTATTGCCTTGTTACACATCCCAGTAAAAACTGCGCCTACTTTTTTAAAATTAATAGCTTCTTTCACTCATTATTTAGTAGATCTCTTCTATATTACTACTATAAATACTTCTATAACTACTTATTTTACCGATGTTTGTAGGTAAAAATAATGACTTACAATAAAATGCGTTCATTTTGGGACATCACTTGTAAAATTCATTGGTTATTTCAGTAGAATTGGAAGTAGTATTTTTGCTTTTTTCTGATTACTTAACACATTATTTGCTAGGCGAAGTTTTTACTGGGATATTAACTATAAATAAATAAACTGATTTTTGTACTTTGAAATAAAAGTACACAGAAAAAAATTATTTTCCAATTCAAAAAAAAAATTTGTAGAATCAAAAAATTTTTAGTCTAAAATCGGTCCTATAAACAAATTTGCATATTCAAACAATTTATTTTCATTTTGTTTATTGAAAAAACACTGATTTTATCAAACAAATAATTTAACTGAATTAAACAAAAAGTTTACTGAAATTCATATAAATTTCAAACAAATAATTTTGCTGAATCGAACAAAAAGTTTTTGCACAAGCAATTACACGCAACCAAGCAATCACAGAAGGAGAAGATGAAGGCAGAGCAGAGCGGCCGCTGGCTTTGAGAAATTTATTTTGTTGGAATAATTTTTGAACGAAGTCTTGTTTTTATAAACACAATGTTTCTTTTCATCACTCATTGTTGCTGTATATCCTTTCCTTGGGTAAAGAAGAAGAAATGTAACCAAAAACGGCAGCAGACCGACTCGATATGTTTTTCGTCATCATTGTATTTTTGTATTTGATGTGTTTAACTTAACAGTTTAAAAAAATTTAATACGGGATTTCGTTTTTCATTCTTTTTTACCAACTTTGAAACCAACCAAAAATTTTTTTTGTTTCTTATAATCAAACATAAATATTAATTGAAATTAAAAAAATTTTAAAACAAGCGTTTGTTTGAAAATAATTCGGCAATAATTTTTTCAGTGTATGTTACGATTTTTCCTTCGAAGCGTTCTTTGTTAATAAGCACGATGTCTTTTTGTGCGCTTCACTTTTTTGGATAAGTGATGTGATAGTAAATTACCTTAAAATGAAATAAACGCTAAACTTAACCAAATTTAAAAGGGTTATAACAAAAAAATATGGCCCAGGGGAGGTTAGGTGTTAATAACATCTACTACTCTTAAGTATCAAAAGAAAGAAGTATTATAAATTTTAGTAGCCAAAGCATTTTAATTGCCTTCACTTGTGTACATACATAAGATAAACGTGACTGACTGACTGAATCGCCCAGCCCAAACAACTGAAGCCAGAAACTAAAAATTTTTAATGAAGACTCCCTATCCGATTGGTAGATAGAATAATAAATAATTTTGGCATATTCAAATCCCATGGCGTTAGAAGTGGGCAAAGACGGGAAAACTCGGTAACCTTTTATCTCAATATCTAACAAAAGTACACGCAGAGAAAAAATATGGTTGGGCATGGTTACGGCAACCACACTGTGTTTATTGTAACAATATATTGTTGTTGTACACAAATAATTGTTATTTTTATTAAATATCAGCAATATTATAGTTACTGTAAACATATTAATGTTTATCGCAATTATAAATTTGAGTATTGTTAACCGAAAAATAATTATTTTTCTAACAACTAAATTATGATAACTTTCAAAACATATTATATTACTCACATACCATAACACGATATTTAATAGCCATAACATGATAACTTTATATACATTTATCATAATAAGTTTAAGATGCAATCAAAATATCGTTACTCTAATAATATTTTGGTATCGCCATTTGTAAAATAATTTTGTATCAGTTGTGTCGTGTTTTACATAAACGTTTCGAATTATTAATAATAAAAATAACCATTAAAATAAACAAGAAATTAAAAAAAAATAAAGAAAAATATTAAAAAAGAAATAACAAAATAACCATTAAAATAAACAAGAAATTAAAAAAAAAATAAAGAAAAAACATTAAAAAAGGGTTGTAGTGTCACAAATTAAAATATCTTTGCTAAAAAATTTTAATAATCTTAAAGTGGTGGAAAAATTTGTGAAATATTGGTGCAAAATATTAACCATTACTGGTAAGTTTTGTGTTATTTTAAGAGAAAAATAATGAAAACTCCATAAAATAATTTATAAATAATTGCGACCTACGACAAAAAGATTACAGTAACTATATTATGTTTTTTATTTTATCATAAGTATTTTTTCCCAATAAAAATATTATGTTTAAAGTTGTATCATATTATGATGTAAAAAATTTATGTATAACAGTTCATATCACTTTCCATCATAATATGTCTACTTCTATACTTATTATGATTGTCATGACAATAATATGATTACTTCTAAACTTATTATGATTGTCATGATAATAATATGATTACTTCTAAACTTATTATAATTGTCATGACAATAATATGATTACTTCTAAACTTATTATGATTGTCATGACAATAATATGATTACTTCTAAACTAATTATGATTGCCATGACAAGAATATGATTACTTCTGAACTTATTATGATTGCCATGACAGTAATATGATTACTTCTTAACTTATTATGGTTACCATCACAACAAATGATTACTTCTTATCTTATTATGATTACCATGACAGTAATATTATAACTTCTTATCGTTTTATGATTAACAGGATAACAATATGGTTAAGGGAAAAATATTATGATGTAATATTACGAACATATTTGGTCATAATATGATTTAATAATAATCGTAATATGGTGACTACAATCATGAATCTTATCATAATATGTTGCTCTTAGAATATGTTTACCACAACCATGTTTTTTCTTTGCGTGTAGACATAAAATTCAAAAAACCACATTATTGAATCAAAAAATCAGAACTGTAAGAAAAGATAAACTCACTTTTTTGTTGTTGTTTTTGTTTAAGCTTTATTATTGTTACAAGTAAAACTGGTGTTTATAATTCTTACTCGCTTAACAATTTTACTTGTTTAATATCTTAAGTTTTTCTAAAATCTTTGCATGAAGTTTCCTGATGATCTGGCTTAAGCAACCAGTGAAATGTGTATAGGAATAGCTTATCCCACCAACAATAAATTTCAGTTTATCAATAATATGAGATGGGAATTTAGCACATTTGAACGAAATTGTTAATAAATTTTTTGAATCCCAAAAAAATCTTTGATAAAAAATATGTATAATTTTAGTGCCTCTTTGGTAACCCATTTATCTTCTAAAGATAGAACTAACATTTTTATTGTACCCCCCTCTCTTAAGAATGATTTTTAACACATTTTGGTACCTTTCGGAAATTTGATTGCATAATGGTAATTCGTTTTGGTACTTTTTGCGGTACAGTTATTTATGTATTGCAAATACCAAATAAAATTCCAAATAAATCAATCAAATGTTTGAATGTTTGAACAATTGTTTTATATGATGCAAAGTAAGATTCATCTTTATTTAACTATGCAGTCAAGAATACAGCGGATACCCTATCCCAAAACAAAAAATATACCCCATTAGAATGGAGTTTTTTAAGGAAATTTGGAAAAATAGCATGTTTAAGGTAATGCATCCTATACCTCTCCATCACTCTCTCCTGCCCTAAAGCAGCTAAAACTGGATTCAATGCTTTTCTCAGAATTGCGCTGTAAGCAGTAAGTAAAAGGACCCTCTTATTACTTTTTTTATTGTTTTGCTGTTTTCCGACTTATTGTGCAAGAATTCCGTTGTAGCTTTATGACTTTTACCGATTTTGTTCCATATTTTAGTTATTGACACCTTTAAATCCTCGTATGCTTAAATTTTCGCTTTCGCTTTCACAGAAAGTTATGTGTTGTTTTCCATATTGATAACAAAGAAAAAATAAGAAGAAATTTCAGGCGCTAAACTAATGAAGTTATTACATCGAAAATGAAAATAATTGAAAAAAATGTAACGGTAAATTTTCGGCACATGCATTCTTTACCAGATTTAGTGCATACAGTGACGAGTAAAATGGAACACCAACAAGTATTAAAATGTAAATAAAAACAACAAGAAACAATTTTAAAAAGTTCATAGGGGGTGCGCTAACCTGATGGTGCGCAGTTTATATACCTACTTATGTATACGTCCGGAATTGACAACCGTTCACTGGTACATTTGTCTACAATTATTGTAGTATTCGAGCCTCAGTTTTAAATGAAATTCAAAACTTTCTCTGATATCTAAAGCTTTTTAATAAAACCCAGAAAACACAGATAATTCTTGAGATTTTCTGGGAGTAAATAAATTGCAAAAAGTCCTGTTTACGATAACTGAGCCGTAATATCCCCAAATTTTGCAAAAATCCGCAAGGCAAATTAATGTTGAAATTCCCAACATGAGATTAAATTTCCTCATCTGGCACCACTTCATTTCTGTAAAAATAATCAAAATCTAAAAATAGAAGTTAAACCTTAACCTCTTGTCAAAAATGAGTAAGAAAAACAAACTAAAAAAATTGTACTGCCTTCAAATACAAAAATTGACATTAAAAACGTGACGTCTTAAAGTTGAAAAATCTCCTGTATGCAAAACAAGATACATGGAAATGTTGGCACAAGTACAACCTCACATACATATGTATATGTACATACACATAGAATGATAACTGAAAGTTATAAAGGTTTTTGTCACAAGGTTTTTTTTTTGTGTTTCTCATTTCTTTCCCAAACATAATGTCACCAGTGTCACAAATCCTTAAGATAATCAATATAGGAATACGTGTAAATGCATAAATGCGCTTGCATTATTGTTTAGAGTTGAAATTTTTTTCGTTAGAGGGTGCATAACATCCTTCTTTAAGGCATTAAAGTTTTTTGAAGAGTTACTTTTTGTATGGTTATAATGCGAGTGTACATGAAATAGACCCAAATATGATAAATGACATTTTAATGGATTCTTTTGGCACCCTTAAGAAGTTATTTAGGGGAGTTTAAAGTGATATTCTGTAGGGGTGATTAGGTTATATAATGGGAGCATTATTGTGATAATGAGCTTTGCAAAATATTTAAAGATTTCATTTAAGAATAATTTAAAAAAATTATATTTCTTTTTAAATAACTTTTTTTTTAATAAAAAAAAAAAAAACACATTTTCATGAACCAAATTGATACAGACTTCTGTTTTAATAATTAAATACACATAATTTTTTTTTACTAGGCAGGTAATATCCCTTGATATTTAATGGGTAGAACAAACATTTTATAACCAGCGTATAGTGTATTTAATTGAGCTCAAAAGCATATCAAAAATACTACAAAAGTATAGTGCGTCGGTATTTTTTTTCATTTGATAATGCTTTCATTGTATTTAAAAGCTTTTTTTACAAAAAAAAAAGGCCATGGTTTGCACATTCAATTATACGCTGATTTAAATTCTTAGTTTTGGATGGGCAAATATAAGATTGAATGGAATTCTAAGTTAAGCGTAAAGATCTGAAATTGATGTGTATTTATTATTCCTGTCGTGACATTGGCCGCGAAATCGAATTTAACCATAAAACCGTAAGAGTTGTAACAGCTTTAAGTCCGTCAGAAAAGAGAAAAGTTCGTAGAATTGAGTTTGGCTGAAACATTTTGGTATCACAAGTTTTTTTTATTAAATAAGATCGAAAGGCGACATTTAAGCAAGATTCTTAACGGTATGTAGAGCCGGCAAAAGCTGTTAGCATTTGCAGTTGCGAAAATTGAAGTTAAAGCTCCCGCTGGATGAACCATCCAAAAAATCGGCTTAAATTTGCGAGAGAGCATGTGACGTGGAGTGGCTGCGGAATCCTATTAAACTGTACCTAATGTGGCTTGTACAGAAATCACTGCAGTTTTCGGTCCGATCCGACAAAGATTTTAATGCAGGATAATGCACCTATACATAA
The DNA here is from genome assembly GCA_949318255.1 of Pollenia labialis. Taxonomy (NCBI): domain Eukaryota; kingdom Metazoa; phylum Arthropoda; class Insecta; order Diptera; family Polleniidae; genus Pollenia; species Pollenia labialis. The sequence goes on from OX439139.1 coordinate 147,195,593, forward strand.
TGTCAGAGCTGTAAAATAATTTATTTAGGGCCAAAACATTTATGTTCTCTCTTTGACGCCTTATGCTCCTGCTCTAAATATACATAACTAAAAATGTTAGATAATGGTTGGCCTACGCAGAGGGCATTGAAGCAGAAGACAACTCAATGATAAGAATTCACTTATTCCAGTTATTAAAAAATGCTGCCAAAAATATCATTAGGCTGGTGTCTAATAATTGTAAATTTTTCTGTACATATAACATACCTCATTGCTTTCCAAAGGAAAGCTAAGGTAAAATGTAACAAGAAAATACAATATAATAGTCTGGTAGTGTATAAAGTCATTTCTGAAAAATTTAAGGAATAGGACTATTACAAAAAAGCTTTATAAAATACATAACTGAAATTTAGCTCATTGAATAAGTTCGAAAAATAAAAAATGTTGAATATAATATAAAGTAACCTTCGAAAGGAAATAATTCCCAGTTTCTAGTTATTAAAAATATTTTTGTGAAAACTTAAATAAAAAAAACTTTAGGTAAAATTATTTTATAGTAAAATCACGAAAAAAAATTACTCGAGTAAGAGTTATCTCTTTGTTTAGTTAACCAAATTTTAGCGCCCCTATGCCGTTGTAAAAAGTTATTAATGTCAATAAAAATAAATAAATAAAAAAAAAATTGTAATCTCTTATTAAATTGCCTGAGCGTATTAATACAAAAACCTCGCAAAGCATATTAAATTTATAGCATAAAGTAAAGGATTTAAACAAAACTGATTAAAATATACAAGCAAAGCTATCAGCGTAGGATTTTGGTGTATATTAAGTAATCCTCTAAGAAAAAGCTTCATGCAATTCTTAAGGATGTGCCGACCAACATAAGAGATATCTAAATATTTTTTTGTTATAATTAAAACTAAGTCATTGAAATAAATTAAGTGTGTTATTTCCGAAAAACCTATTAGACAATTCACAAAGTATTCAATTGTGTCATAGTGATTGCTTATGTGACAGTCATATAATAATAGAACGTCCAGTGTAACCTCGGTTAACGAAACACTTGATAAACGCAACTCCTCAATAATAGCAACATCCAAATTCTTAGCATTCCTGAATCTGTAATCGCAACTTTTAAAAAAAGGCCTCAATTAACGCAACTTTACAGATGGTGTGGACACCGTTTGTGTGCAACAAAGGACGAAAATGAAATTCCCCTAAATTATATTGTATGTTTATCTAATTTTTTTTCCAATACAAAGTTAAATGTATGCTTGTATTTATGTCTTACCTCATTTTTAAACTATCAAACTGTTTTGCAAGAAGCTGTTGGAACGTTTAAAATATATATTTGAAATCAAGAGGAGCCTTTGCAGGATATAGATATTAATGATCAACCATCAAAGTCTACAGAAGCCATGAGCAAAACAAAACGTGTCAAAATAACGAACAGTGTCATACGGACATGAAAAGTCCATAGTGGACACAGCGGACTGATAGATCAGGAAAAATTTTAATTATTTTACAACCAAATTCAAATGAGCTCGATCAAAATTATTTTCTGAAATTAAAGGATAGTGATCACTGCGGTATTTTTTTCCAGAAAATGTTCGATGTTATCATAAAAGGATCAAATAACTATGCACAAACAATTATAGACATAACATTGAAAGATTGAGTGATTCTGACTTCCAATTCGATCAAACAAACAAGTTATTAGATTGACGTTGGGCTGATAATAAGAAGTCACAACGGTTACTAATTTTGAAGGTAAAAAAGGAGAAAAAAATTCAGCAGCCACATATATTTTTTATTATATCCAAGGCATGTGTTTTTTTTTTTTAATTTGCATGACCAGGCCATTCAAAATTATAGTACAAATATCCGGTCTTAAAAGTGGTATTGCGCATTTTGTATATAAGTTTTAAGCTCTTCTGTTGTTAACACATAGAGGCTAAACTTCTTTGTTTCAATAGAAAAAAAAACGAAAAACCTATGCCACAAAAAAACTTTCGTGATACAGCAAAATAACTTTTGCTATGATCTAAACGATTGGAGAACTCTCCGGAATTTTTTTTTAACTCTCAACTGACGGATAGCCGAGATTGCAAATACATTCCTACTGAACAGAAAGATGGAAAAACTAGACGTTGCAGATAAAAACCTTTACAAAGCCAATAAACAGGATGTGCAAAAAATGCAATGTATATTTACATCCAAAATGTTTGAAGCGTGCCATAAAAAGTACTTTTTTATAAATCCAAAAACTATAATTTTTTATATTTTCAATAAACATATTTTATGAAATTGAAAGAAACTTGTGTTAAAATATGTTTTATGCAATAAAAACAAATTTTTTTTTAAATTTACAAAGCAAAAAAAAATAATGTTGAATAGCGGCCAACGTTCGCGCTTGCGAACACCAGGTTCTGACGGCCCCAGTAGGTCTAGCTCAATTTTGTGAACGGATTTCAATTCAGGAACCTCAAATTAGATACGAACTCAAATTTCATTGAAATCGGACTACTTTTATGTTTCGCGGCCGGAAATGGGTTAATGCATTGTTCTAGTTTTGATGAACAGTACAAATATACCAAGTGCAAATAGTACAGCTGTATTTTAAAAAAGTTAACGATAAAAAATGAAATAATGTCAAAAAAAAAAAATGTAAAATTGTTCAACTTAAAATTTACATTTCAAGCTTGAAATATTAAAAATGTTGCTGAATCAGCGATTAATGGGCAAATTCAGCGATTTACCGCCTTTTATTTTTATCTTTCTCATAAACCAAAAGTTGACAACATTTAATAAAACAAACAAAATCATAACAAAAGAAAAACTGAAAAAAAATTTTGGCTTTCATTTTTTTTCTATCGATTCTATGTACATATATCAATTCAATGAATAAAAAATGTAGTGTCATAAGGGCTTTACAAATTTACATACATAAGAACATGTATTTTTAATTATTTTAAATTGATTAAGCTTTAGGTCTTCTTTTATTAAAAATATTGGCCCATAATCATAGTCAAACGCTACAGTCGGTTCTATTTAAAAACAACTTTAAAACAAAAACCTACTTTAAATTACACTGCATATCTTGTAGCGTTGAAAATTTTTAACACGCAAAATGAATTTATGTAGAAAGCAACAACAAAATGAAAAAATATTTTGGCTTTGTTTTTACTTTAAATGTAATTAGGGCCTATACATATGTATTTTGTGTTTCTTTCCCTTAATGTTTTCCTCCAAATCATTAATAATTGCAAAATATCGGCCAATATCTTGTAACATAAACATTTTGCAAGTGCCTTTTTATTTGGCAAAAAACAGCTGATGCTGTTGATAAATGAGTTAAAAACAGCTTCATCTAGTTTTATATATAAAGTCAACTTTAACGTCAAAAGTATACTTTAACTTGTTTATGAAAGACCTAAAGTCGGCTCTTAAGTAAAGTCGACTTTAGTTTTCTTAAAGTATACTTTATTTTTGACTATGATTATGGGCCATTATATTTAAATATATTTAATAATAAATATAATATTTTTTATAAGAGAAGACCTCAAGCTTAATCAATTTAAAATAATTATAAAAAGAAAGGTCAAGTAATACTAAACAACAACATGTATTTTTTTTTTAATTTAATTCTAGTACTTTTTGCGTTTTATTGGTTTTTCTTATATTAATCAAAGTAAATGCAGTTTTTTAAAAAGCTTAAATGTGTTTTTTATATATATATACCTTTTAGTTGGTTTTGTATAAGCTATTAAATCAAAAATATTTATAGAACATTTTTAGACACAGCAACCTCATTTAACGCAACAGCCTAAGTTTGGTCGCATTTACTGAGTTTGCACTTTTCAACCGATATGACACAAAGTGTTTTTTGTGAATTACCTATAAGTTTGTTATTGCATTTTTTTTTCAAATTTAAACCCGCTTAGAAAAGTTAAAAGTTCGAAAAATTAACAACCCTTGGGACATGATAGTTAACTTTTTCGCGATTCTACAGTAATAGATATAATCAAAAGGACATAAACATAAATAAAAATTTATTTCACATTCGTTTTAAACGGGGAAAGTATTAAAGCTATACACATGAATTGTATACACAATAGAAAGGAAAACAAAGCGAACAGTTATGCATCCCATACTCCATGTTTTGACTTATTTCATTACTGAAGTAAATGAGTAAAAAAAAATAATAATATGTATCTAAACAATTGAACACTCCTGTAAAGAAAATATATTTTTATTAAAAACCCTTAAAATTACTTAAATTGTTTATAAAATTTGTTTTTTTTTTTAATATTTCTCTAAGTTAGAAATGTATTCGAAATGTAAAGAATAAACCAAATTGTCCTAAAAACCAAATTCATAGGAAAAAATAGAAAAACATTTTAATTTATATTTTATTCCTAAGATAGTTTTAACTAAGCTTCAACATTATTACATGCATTCATACACAAACCTATACAAAATTCCATATTTACATTTACATACATTTCAATTTATTCCATTCTCTTTATTATGTGTAAAACTTGGTATAAAAAAAGCTTTTAATAGTTTATTGATCGTAAAATCAAATAAGGAATAAACTATGAAATGAAATGAAATGAAATGTTTTTCTTGCTAGACCAGGCAGTTTTATATAAAAACGCCTTGTCTGGATTAGAATTTGCACTTTGAAAAAAAAAAAAAAAAAAAATAAAAATCATATTGAAATATTTCTTACCCGTGCAAGTAGTTTGGCAAAACTCATAAATACACCCTTTAGACAAGAAAATAATAAAACACTTGTTTAGCAAAAGAACTGGAAGCTTGGATAAAATTTGTATAAAAATTTAACCCATTTTTATGTTCAAGTGATTGTTTTTATATTTTACACCAGTGAAAACACGTTCATAGAAGTAGAAAATTTAGAATAAATAAAACTTTAATCATGTTTAAGTAGAATTTAAAAAGCCTTTTGAAATTTTCCAGCAGTTTTTAAAGTGAAAATATAAGCAATACCAATAGTATGACAGGTGCTGCTCTAAAGAAACTCGTTTTCTTCTATTTAACTAACCAACAATTACTTGTATAACGTAATTTGAGCATATCCTCTAATATAAAATAAACAGGGAAAGTTTATATACCCATAAAAATGATTAAAAAATGCATGCAAATATTCCTAAAAAAAACATAACATTTTCTTAAACGGCTTCTATGAAGGATAAACTTTCCTGTAGAGCAACAGAACAGAATACATAGCCATGTGCACCCCGACCCAAAGGATCTTTTGTGCAGCCCATATGTCTCACCATGTCAGGTTCAGGCCGCGTATAAAGCCCATTACCCTGCCCGGTGGAAGATCAAAGATATCAGTCGGGCCCACTGTATGCCCCCCGAAAAATTTATGCCTAGAAGTCCCCAAGGCGAGACAGCAGCAGAGCAGATGTTCCGACGTCTCGTCATCCAACCCACAGAATCTGCATATCCTGGTAGATGAATTACCCAACTTAAACTGGTGGTACCTAAGACCACAGTGCCCCGTGAATACGCCAACAAGCAGTCTAAGTTCCGCTTTTTCAAGCAGCAGAAACCTTCCTGCCCTGCTCCGGGACAGCGTCACAAATCTTTTGGACTGTCTCAGTCCAGAAGTGGACGTCCATGCGTGAAGGAATTCACGCTCGGACCATTTTTGTAGCGTCCCCCTGATGTGACCCACAGGGACGCCGAAGAAAGGCTCAGGACCTATAAATGGACGACGAGCGCCCCTGTTTGCCAAGCAATCTGCCCTTTCATTGCCCCCATGACCCTCGTGGCCGGGAACCCAACACAAATTCAAGTCATTGTGTTTCCCTAACTCTTTCAGAGATGAGAGATGTGAGATGTTTAGAACAGAATGAAACAAGTTTCTCTCAAAATTCCTGTTTTTTCTCTAACCATACAAGCTTTAAATTCGTTTCCAGTTCCCTATAACATTTTTATATAAATCACCATCAAGAAAAAAGATCCACGATTGTTAAGTAACCGTCAATTTAATTTCTTTTAGTTCTTGCTTAAAAGTTCGATACTTTGCCCTGATAAAAAAATTAAATCCAAGTCCAAATCGAAATCCAGCAACAATTATACAAATAACATTTTGAATTCATAATGAATTGCTTTTAGTGGTTAATTTAAGTATGTATTACCAATTACAAGTAATGTATGTAGTTGAATTCTAGAGCCGAATCCAAGTTAAATTTTATTGCAATATTTATTTTTTAATAGCTTGCAAGCAACGATACCAAACTTTATTAAAGCGGTCTATTTTTTACCATAATTCCTACGCAAACACCAGTTTCGAAGAAAAATTTGAATGCCATATGCTTATAAATGTACGATAATAACGTTTGCGATAACTCCTATATCTTGGCAATATTGTGCTGGTCCACATAAATACTTTTACACAAATATTTCTCATATGCGTACACTCAAAAGAAAAATCAATCTATCCGTACTGTAAGGATTTTCTTGAATCAAGTACAGACAAATTTATTCAAGTACGTATTTTCAATTTAGAAATACTTAACTTATCCATATTCAATATCAAATGCGTACTTGAAATAATACGAAAATAAGATTGATTTAAGTATTACTAAGATTGAATCAATCTCAAAATGCTAAAAAGTTAATGAACACTTATAACTGAAAATATAAACTAAATGAGAAGCAAGAGTTTTCAATTTTTTTTCTGAACATAAAAGTAATGCGTTTTCGTCTTGTTCTGTTGTTTTTGTTGTTTCTACACACAACAAGCAAATCGATTTTTAATTTCTTGTGTGGTCATGTTGTAGTGTCTGCAACAAACTTTGTTAAATGAAATGAAATTAAAACGCTCACTTTGTAATTTTACTCTCAGAGTGGCTCTACTAATGAAAAGTTAAATCTTTTTTTTTATTTGGTTTAAGAATTTTGTACTTATTTGAAGAAATTGCGGGATTGATTTTCGAAAGTAATCCCATTTAGAATTGTTTAAAGTGTACACTCTCGAAAGTTTGTAAATATTTAAATACTGTGGTGTATAATATGACATGGTCGGATGATGATGAACAGATGATTTCAAAATTTACCCTATTCGGAAGCGATGGGCAGTCATCGGCTCACAAAAACAATGTTATGTTAAGAGGTTAAATTTTATCATATGAGATTTCTTGTCTTAAAGAGATTTTAGGGACGGTCACTTAATTGTTTGTCAATGTTAACATTTAAAAGGAAGTCATAGCTTTGGGCAAATGTTAACTGATTTGGAAAAAAAAATTAAATTAATTTGCAGTCAAATATTTTTAGGGCAAATTTTATTTTGATGCCAACATAATTAGATAGTTTTAATGGGGAATATGAAATTATAGACTTTCATAGTACAATTAAAATGTATTTACCAAATTTGTACTGTGTGCACAAGGTTAACATGAACAGACAACCAGCCAGAGGGATGGATGGATATCGTTAGATCACTTTTTAAAGTGATTCTTAGTCGAACACAGAACAAAACTCGTCCCTTGCAGCCAAAATCTGCCTATGTTGTCCCTTTTTAATTCTTCACCAGAGGTAAAAGTTTGTCATTCCGCTTGGAATTTTTACAATATTTCTCTTAGACCCTAAAAAGTATATGTGACAGCGCATAGAGAAAGGGACCTAACGGTTACATTTACTTATTTATTTATTTTTTTCCTGATTTTTGTAGCGTTTAATTCCCATTGTATACAGGAAGAAGTACATATCACGTCATATCGGCAAACTTTCGAAAATAATATATCTGACTGTACCGTTTCTTCATAGCTCGCGATCGATCACCAACTTCTTACCTGAGCATTCCATCGCCACGGTGAGCTGCCAGATGTGCGAGAATAACTAAATCTTGGGATTCCTTATCTAAATTCATGAAAGACGTACGAAAATCCACAGCAATCTTCTTAGGGATCACTTCATTGCATTGATTTGAACAACACGGAGGTATTTTTGAACCATACAGTCGAGCAACTACCTTTTCTTCGTGTAAATCAAGATCAGATTTATCAAGGTACATATTACCGGTATCATCTTCAGATTCACTATCCGATAATTCTGACAAGTGATCGTCACCATCCTCGTCATCGGGGAAGCGATAAAGTAAATCTACTTCTTCGAATTAATCCACCATTTCATCCTAAAACAGTCAGTTAGAATGTCATTAGTTTTAAATTATTTTCGCGAATAACATAATAAGGTTATGTGAAAAATTTTGGTACTAACAGAGTGATATTCACGATTTAAAAGAATTATAAATGTGTATTTATTATAATTCACAAACAATAATTTCAGAAAATAAACCTGGATTCGAAAAAACGCGAGTAAAATTGATATCAAACTCATGGAAACAGCGCACTTGGTAGAAAACGGTAAAAACTAACTACACAAAACAAGTGGTGGGGACCTATGCGTGTTTTCAAGGCTGGCCAACACGTACCTGACGTCATGAGATGTGTCGCTTTCAAATAAGACCAATACCAACACGCGCAGTGATGGTACAGCAAAGATACACGTATTTAAATCTTTAAAATGGCTCTCCTGAACAAAACCGGTTTTTACCCTTAGGTCCCTTTCTATTTTGCGCGTCACATATAGATTCTGGGTCCTTATGAAGAACGACGTTGATTTAGCGAAGACCCCAGATGTGATAAGGACTTGGCATATTTATATCAAATATAGTCCAGTTTTATTTGCTATCGAAATTCAGCCTGATCGGTCCACAAAAAATCACGACTGCCTTTAAAATACCTTGTTGTTGTTGTTTTTTATTTTATTTTTAGGTATATCTAGAGAACGGCAGGAGCCAAAGTTTTCAAATGACGTACAATCATCTTAGTTATTAAAACACAACACCCGAAAAAATGTGGGCGGGAAAAAAGAGTATGCATGGAACATTCCATATAAAGACATTCAAGATTTCTGTGTGCCTGGAGAACAGCAAGAGCCAGAATTTACTGCTTTTTTTACTCATGGTGTGACCATCAGCGCTTAAAAGGTTCTTTTGCGATTCCCTCAATTCTCTTCCAGCACCTACAAAAAAGTGACTTGATGAATGTGCAGGAGATTAAAATGCTCTGTGCTGGTTGTCCTGGGCAAAATAAATATTTGACTATAGTTCGAACGTTGAGCAAATGGTTATGATAAATAGTCTGGTAATTTGAAAGAAACAAAACATTGCTACTTGTAGAAAAGTTAATTCGAAAACACTTTTCCTGCGGTGCTTATTTCCAAAACTCACTCCTTGCAATTGAAAATAAGATGCTGTCGCTATGTTTTTCACGGAAAAGAGTTTTCCTTTTGCGAAAATGTACTCACTTCCAATAAACAGCAAAAAGGAATCGGCTGAAAAAGTCACATTTAGCTTATTATACGTTTTTTGAGATTTGTGAAAAATTACATGTGGTGCAGGTATGTAGCTTCGAAACTCACGTCCTAAATTGTCATGGAAATTTCTTATAGCAATTTCCTAGCAATTCTGCATGGAAACAGCCTCAACCGGGATCAACACATTTTAACTGTAATAAAAAACTTGTAGTTATATTTTAATATTGCAACAAATCAATTGTCATATATTGCGAAGTATTACATTTTGGCACACATTTATGCGCTACGTAATAAGAGATACAGAGATGCAGAAATGTCATCAAACGAATTCTTAAAAAAGTTTATAAAAAAATAATATAAAAAGGGCTAAGGTAACTCCTAACTACGAAACAGGTTTGCAAGGGAGGATTTTAAAGAATGACTCTAACAACAAAAAATTCAGTGTGTGAAGATGATGGTTGACGTAATCGTTTTGTATGAGTTAAATAAAGCGGGTTTTGTGTCAAAAATGTATTGCTTTAGAATTGGAAATTGCCATATAAAAATCATGTCTGCCGAAAGCGAAACATTTACGATTCTCCCTTTCAAATCCGCAGCGTTTAAAGCAAAATTTTTAATTGGCTACGTTCAACTTCAATGTTACAAATACTACAAGCAACTCCTAAACGCCAACAGTTTATGTAATTTTGGTTATAAAAAGCATAAAAACACCCACATAAATAATGATTGTGTTAAGCCATGGCCTACATAAACATTCTTTGGGAAAATGTGCTCAAATCTATGTCTGTTGGCTGGTTAAAGGTTTTTTGTTGGTTTTTTTATTTTATGTTTTTACTATTTGTTGGTAAATATACATAAATATCTAAAGGAGTGTGCGTGTGTGTATATGTGTTTTTAAAAATTAAGTGCCAAATATTGTTAAATTTAGCCAAATAAACCAAAACGTTTACCCTGCAAGCCTTTGTTATCGCAAAAATTCGTCTATCCTTAAAAAAAATATATCATATTACTGCTGATAACGATGACGGTCTTAATGCAAAACAGTTGACAAATATTGTACATGCAAACAGGTAAGACAACGAAAGTCAATTACAAGACGAATATGAACGAGCCCGTCATGGTTTTTTCGTAAGCCCGCAAATTATTTAATAAATCAATGAAAGTAAATCGCATGATTCGCGAGGTTAAAAAGGCGCGTAAAAAGTCCTCTCAACCGGGAACTCCCCATACAAAAATCATGAATCCCATCAGCAGGTTTGTAAAAAGTAGCAGGTTTTTATAGAAAAACCCTGCTCCTATTGGAGCACATCTTTTGCTGGGTATGGTCACACTTAACAATAATTTTAACATGATTAAAATTACATTTTACTATGTATTTTTTTGAAAAAAGTTTAAGTAATTTAAAAAAAGAGGAAAAAAGTAACTAAATGACAAATATAGTGGTTACGCTTATTTCGGGGGGTTTGGTGTTGTTATTTCACGTTTATGCTGAGGTCCATGTAAACGTTTTGATAGAATTCAGCATGTTTGGGGATGTTTACGGCAACTACACTATGTTTATTGTAACAATACATTTGTTGTCTTACACGAATAATTTGTATTATTATTTAATATCAGTAATATTATAGTAACTGTTAACATATCAATGTTTATCGCAATTATAAATTTGAGTATTGTTGACTGAAAAATAACTATTTTTCTAACAACTAAATAATGATCATTTTGAAAACATATTTGGGCTATTCACAAGGTGTGCTATCAAGTCATATCGTCAGAATGTCCTAAATAAAATGTTACAATTGTTAAAAAAAAAATACTGTTGTGTTTCAAACAAAATAAAAATTTTAATGCTGTTTTCATAATTTTGTCGTTACTGTACACTAGTATCTAAATTATAAGCGCTTGCCCACAGCAGTTATATACATATATTTCTTTTAAATAGTTTAAGACATATGACTTTACAACTTTATGACAACCTTGTGAATAGCCCAATTATATTACTCACAACCACATCATGATATTTAATAGCCATAACATAATAACTTTCTATACATTTATCATAATATATTTAAGATGCAATCAAAATACTTTTACTATAATATTTTGTTATCTCCATTTGTAAAATAATTGTCAAGCAGACACAACTGCTTTTGTTTTATATATTCCTATCGAATTATTTGTAGGTGAGTGGTTCAACAATAAAAAATTCCCATTAAAAAACAATGTATAAAAAATCGATGCAAAATAAATTAAATTTGTATTATTGTTGTGTTCTTAACTTAATATGATTAACAGGATAATAATATGACTACATCTGATCTTATTATGATTATCTCGCTAAGAATGTGATTAAGGGAAACATATTATGATGTAATATTACGAATATATATATTTCGTCATAACATGATTCAATTATAATCGTAATCATGAATTTTATCATAAAATGTTGCTCTTAGAACATGTTTACCACAACCATATTTTTCATTGCGTGTCGGTTCTACTTGCCAGGAAGACGTAGTCTATTGAAAATGGTGAGGATCGGTTCATTATTTCACAATGTCCAATTTTAAAGCTAATTTCCGGAATAGAGTATTTGTGCCCATAAACAATTTTATTGTGTTGGTATTTAGGTTAAATGTTGTCCAAAGGTATTTTATTGCAGTCTAAATTATCTAACCATTATATATTGAAACGGTTTTTTAAAAAAAAAATCATGTTTTTTAAACGTCTCCCATTAGAAAAGAGTTTTACTTTTCTCAAAGAAATTTTTATTGCGGAATTTCGGTTTTTTTAGTAATCTCAATAAACTAAAACGTTTTTGAGTTACGCGAATTTATGTTAGCACCATTGGATTCAGCGTACCCGAATTATGATAAAACGCCAAATCCCAAGCTTGTCCAAAAAAAGTGTTAGTGTACTCTTACCATAATAAAATATTGGAAGAGTAAAGTGTAATATGGTCACTTACAAGCATAGCATTATTAAATCTAACCATAGTATGTATTAGATTGTGCTTACATTTAACCAAATATTTTTCCTTTGTATATGTGTGTAAAAACACTACAGTTAAAACCCCATTTGGTTTTATGCATATGTATGTGGTTTGTGTGTCATGGATGGTTTAAAGTATTTTGAGGAAATTTCTGTATTTTAAGTGCAATTAGAAAAAAAATTTATTTATGTACATTTGTGAGCTAGAATAGTATTAAGAATTTGAGAAAATAATAATTAAAATGTTGCAAAATTTATTAGGGCAAAAGTAATTTTATTTGTGGCCCTTTTTTTTTAATGCCCGTGTTCATTAAAATGTTTTAAATTTTTAAATAAACAATAAATTTCAATGTTTTTATCAAGAATAAAAAAGCACGATAAACAGAATCTTTTGAATTAAAAATTTTTGTATTCCGACAAAATTACTTTGTTAACAAATTTTCGATTTAAATTTCACTTAACAAACGTTTTTTAAATTTAATAATCGTTTATGAATACGGGGATAAATGTATACATAATTGATCGAAAGGAGCGAACATGTTTTCGTTTTTAGCCAATTTCAGATCACTGACTAATTAGTACACAGAAAAAATTATCAGTAGTTTTTTATCGACTAAAAAAATTGTTTAAAAAGTACTTCAATTTAATTAATTTAATAATTAAATCAATTATTTTTTTTGTTGGAAGAAAATTAAAAATATAATTTTGATTTACTTAACATTTTAGTTGTTTTGAAATTAATTTTTAATTGAAATATTAATTAAATTACAAAAAATCTTAATTGATTTTCCGTTTAAAATAAAACAATTTATATTCAACATTTTTTATTTTTCGAATTTATTCGAATTTATTTAGACTTGTAGTATTGTTGTTGGGAATCGTCAATATATATATATATATATAGTTAAATATATATGTAGTTAAATCAATTAACACATTGTTTGAAACGGCAAATTTTTTGGAAATTTTTTTAATTAAAATTAAAAATTAATTTTAATAATTTTATGTATAGAAAATAATATTTTTAATTTTATATTCATTTTCATATTAATTCGAATGTGTATTCTACGTGTTTTTACCTTCAGTTTTCCTTTAAAATATGACAGCGTTTACACCATAGATTTCTATGCACAGATAGATTTCTTTTTGTAGAAATTACGGGCATTAGAATTAATATGAAAATTATATAAAATTAAAAATATTATTAAAATTATCAAAAAAAAATAATTTTCGTTGGAATACAAAATTTAATTTAAATGATTTTGTTATTCGTGCTTAATTTCCCAATTTTTATTTTGTTGATAAAAATAAATAAAGTATAAATTTGTTGATAAGAGACAATTTTAATTGTTTCTGTGTAAATAACTAAATAATTTTTTATTTTTACTACTTATGTATGATACACAATAAGTTTCAGCTACGGAGGAACTTGTAAATGTCAGTGTCCTAGGATGAAGGGTCTCAGACAGAAATGGCTAGGATATATATTTCGCGACGAACTCTATCTACTGGGGCTTGGCAGGTAAATAGTACGGGTGTTCCTTTAGAGGGGACTGTAGAGAGGGTAATAGTTCTACTTGGTACCTACTTACTTTTTTAATTCTATCCTCCTCTTTTTTCCTTTCTTTACTTTTCTCTTTCTCAACCTTTTTCATTGAAGGCATTCACAATGGATCGTATTGGCCTCCGAGTGGAAGTGTGCCCTTGGGCACATAACCCTTCATTACCTTACCTAACCTAACCTAGCTAACTGATAATACTAAAACACTTTAATTTAAAAAAAATTTATTTCCTTTTCCGTTACTGCTAGCTTCTTTTTTATCAGTTCCTGCCCCTTTAAAAAAAAATGCTGCATAACATATGTTTACCGTTACCTGAGTTACAATTTCGTAACTGATTAGAAACTAGAAAAAAATAAGAATATTGGTATGTTCTAAATAGATAATCTGACATGTCATACAGTCAACAAAAGTATGAATGTAGTTCAATAAAAATTTAACAAATTAATATGTTTATGAATAGATAAAATTTTAATGTGTTTTTCTTAAGATTTTAAAGATATACCTCGTATTTATAAACGATTATTAAATTAAGCAAACGTTTATTAAGAATAATTTTCGTAGTAAGGTTGTTTTTTAAATGTTAATTGTAAATGTTAATTTAAATAACCTAGAAACAAGAAAAGCATTGATAAAAATTCTGATGTAAAATACGCCAAAAATTTCAGATAGAATTTAATGAAAATTTGTAAGCTTTCACACGAGAATTATTCGAAATAACCGATAATAATTTGATATTTTCTTAAAAAATATATTCTGTCGAAGTCGACAATTACACGTAAACTTTGTGTCCATAAGTTGTCCACCACCACTAGTGGTTAATTAGGGTATATTAAGTTTGACATTCCATTTGAAACTTTTTTTATATTCAAACACCCCATACATATATTCTGGGCCCTTGAGTAATTCTAAGTCCATTTAGCCATAACCGTTTTTCTGTGTGTCCGTTTATCCATCTATTTAAACGCCCACTTCGAAAAGACTTAACAGAAAAGTCCAATAAGTACAATATTGGTATCAAGTTCTTTAAACTTCTCCTGAGCAGTTTGAGATTTTAATGGAGAACTATCGGTTCAGTAGAAAAAAATTATGACCCCTATAAATAGGCATTCTTCCGACAAAAATATAGATTAGGGTAATAACTTTTTTTGGACAAAATTTCTTCATTCCGCCACGCGATGAGCAAGTTAGTTTTGATAATTAAAATAATGTTTTTAGGCATTTTGGCCAAAAAAGTTTCCGCACTAAATGCAATTTTTAAAGCTTTTCAAAAAAAATTTTTTTTATTTCCATACACATTATATGTGGTACACTCAAAAAAAAAATCAATCCATCCGTACTCAAATCAATCCGTAGCGGTATTAATAGTACGGTGAGTACGGATTTTCTTGAATCAAGTACAGAAAGATTGATTCAAGTACGGATTTTTAATCCCAAAATACTTAAATTTTCCATATTCAATCCCGTTTTCGTACTTGAAATAATCCGAAAATTAGATTGATTTAAGTAAAACTAAGATTGAATCAATCTCAAAATGAGCTTTATTAAAGTAATATAAAGTTGATTTTATTCCGAATTCATGATTGAAAAAAACAAAAAAAAAAGAAATTACAAAGAAAAAATGATAATGAAATGATTTACTTACCCGTATTACACATTACAGAATTATAAAACACCAACATCATGCCCGACATGGTTTTTATTTTAGAAATCTTATGTACATATTTAACCAAAAATATAAACTAAATGAGTAGCTTGAGTTCAAATTTAAAAAAAAAACTTTGAAAAGAAATTAATTTTCAAAAGTAATCCCATTTAGGATTGTTTTGAGTACGTTTAAGTGTTATTCGTACTTGAATTTTTGAGTACGACTCGTACTTAAAGTAATCCCAAAAAACTTGATTTATCCCGAGTGTTTTTCTTTCTGTGTACATTTATCGTTTATATATGCTATTTATTTTAAATAAACGGCTATGCGATGAAGAATTTGATCTTCGCAAAAATTGCTAAAAGTAACTACCCTAATGTACATAAATAAATTGGTGATAAAATTCATCGATTCTCTCGAAATTTTGCGCCAAGTAATTTTGAAAAGCCTCTTGACCGTTACAAACGTCGTCAATGGTCAGAATGGTGGCAATAAATGGCAACAGTGGATGATAAATTTTCGAAGAAAATCATCTTCAGTGAAGGGGCACATTTTCACCTCAGTGGATTCGTCAATAAGCAGAATTTCCGCACTTGGGCGAATGATAATCCAAGAGTGGTTGTCGGTAAACCAATGCACCCACAAAGAGTGACTGTTTGGTGCGGTTTATGGGCTGGCGGCATCATTGGGCCGTATTTATTCCAAAATAAGGCCGGTCAGACAGTTACTGCGAATGGTGTTCGCTATCGCGAAATGATTACAAACTTTTTATGGCCTGAATTGGAAGATATGGATGTGGACGATAAGTGGTTTAAACAGGACGATGCCACATGCCACACACCTAACGTTACAATGGCTCTTTTGCGCGACAAATTCAATGGCCGTGTTATCTCACGTGGTGGCGATATCAATTGGCCGCCAAGATCATGTGATTTGAAACCGTTGGAGTTCCTTCTTTGAGTTATTTGAAAGAAAAGGTGTACGTCGATAAGCCAGCAACAATTCAAGTGCAAAAGAATGAGATAATTCGACACATTAACGGCATAGAACCTCAGTTATGCCTCAGCGTCATCAAAACTATTTTACCGATATTTTATTCTATTCATAATTAAACCATACCAATTTTATCATCATTAAAAGAAATGAAAGTTATCTCCTAAATAATTTGTATTTTATTCCAAATCAACATCGGCCCTTAAATTTTAACCACCCTTTAGAACTGAAATTAATCTAAACAATTTTGTGAAGATTAGTCCATAGTTTAGCATAGGCTCCATATAAAAACCACTATAGGTTAATACTTTAGTACTCCTTAACCCACAACAATTGTGCAACGCTAAAAGTTTAAAATTCGGCCTGGCTTAGATTAAAAAGATGTGAAAGTGCTCTATTAAATTTAATTATCGGTCCATAAATTACCATATAGGCCCAATATTCAGCGGCCTTTTAAAACCCAATTTAAGAAGCGTTTAATTCTAAAAAAACCTGTATCACTGTATTGCAATTTGGTAGGCTAGCTGGTAGGGAGCTAATCGATCAGCCCCGGGATTGCGGTTTCCATTCCCGCCAGAGACTTTGTTTTCTTTAATGCTACAATGTTTCGTGATGAAAGATCCATAATTTACGACAGTTCCAACATAAAATCCCCTACTGAAAATCACTTTAATACGTCTATTTCTGAAACACATCATGATATTTTATTTTAATTAGGCAACACTTTTAATACTATGAGTTCAGGTTTTATAAAGCTTGGCTTATATTTTATGGAGCCCATATAAAGCCCACTTCTGATCAAAGATTCAGAGCAGCCGAATATAACAATCCTACTCGTTTTTAATTCTCTTTAAATTTTGATTGTATTTTATTAAAATATTTATTTTCTAGCTAAAATATCTTTAACTTTAACTTTAACTTTAATTCGAGTATTGGCAAAAAATCTTGTTGTCTGAAACAGTACCAATTCTACTCGACGCCGACTTGATTGCGTTGTAGAAAATACCAAGTGCCCAAATGTTGCCAATTAGTCCCAATTTACACTTTGGACATTTATGGACGGAAAGACGATGTTTTTAGGCGAGAGAGGATAACAGTGAAGTGCGTAAAGCATACAGCATCTGCCCCTCACCAACAAACTTCGTCCATCCGGAAAGAAAGGTCCTTAATGTAAATTGGAACATACACTCAAAAAATTATTTAGTTAAATTCAAACGAAAATTTATTTTAAATAACTTAAAATTCATTGAAAACACGGATCATTTACATTTCATTTAAAACAAATGATTTTTACATTCATTTTTAATTTTTTTATTTATTAAACAGCATATTCCGTAAAATTTAATAGTTTTTACTTTAAAAAAATATATTTTAACCGAAAAAAAGCAAACTACAGAACAAAATACATACGGAAAAACATTATTTTTTGGTAGTTTGTTTTTTGAATAACAAACACACATGTTGAAAAATAAAATTATTCGTAAAATAACTATATTTTTATTCAATTTGAACAGTACGGAAAACGAATTTAATAACCCACAATCAGTTACTGTAACAATTTTATAAGTGTACGACTAAGAAAATACAATAATTGTCCTGTTGCTGTTGGCTTGATTTGTCGTCGACTTTCATAGCAGGGGTGAAGATTTATTTATTGAGAGTTTAAAAAAGATGAAAAATAAACTATTTGTAGGAAATTTTATGATCATGATAAAATAAAAAACGTTTTAAGAATATTTTTTTTTTGGGAAATTGGTATGAACAATATAATTGCGGTCATACCTGATTGGTTCATATTTATAGACTCATTAAAAAAATTTGATTCTAAAATCCATACCTGATTAGCACAGAAAAAATTAAAAATTGTCTCTAATCACCAAAACCATAGAATCAAATCACTGCACCAAATACCAAAATGATTATGTAGAATACCTACTAAAGATTATAAAAATTTTAAATTGTTAGTATTTATTTTTTTTTGCAATAAATGACAGTTTTAATTTTAATTAAAAAACTTTGCCGTTTAAAATTAATTTAAATATAGCTCAGGTTTTCACTATTCCCAACAACAATTCTACAAGTTTAAATTATTTTATATTAAGCGAAAAAATTGTTTGTTATTTAATAAATATATTAAATCAAAATTATATTATTATTATTCTTTCAACAAAAAAAAAAATGATTTAATTATCACATTAATTAAATTGAAATACTTTTAAAACAATTGACACAAAACTACTGCTAATTTTTTCTGTGAAAAGCTTCTGAAGAGTAGGATAATAAATTATCGACCGGTTTTTACAAAATTCAGCATTATAATTTCGAATCTCGTAAAACTAATTAATGCCAAATTACATGGTATATGCCAGTATTACGTAAGTATGTTGCATTTTATCGCCTAAATATTTAAAGCAAAATTAAGCAGGCTCAACAAAAGAAAAAAAAACGCGGTCGATGATAAAATAAATATTTTGCCAGGACTCTTATTAACTTTTATTTAAACAAGTAAGAGTGCTATATTCGGATATGCCGAATCTTATTATATGCCCTTCGTCATGGTGCAAAAATAGCAGAAAGTTATACGAATACCGTTCTCTATATATAATAATAGTTCAACTTTGTGCCACACCCACTTGGCCAATTCTACCCACAATTTGTAGGATGTTGTGAATTGATAACCCAGCTGCTTGACTCTAATTTGGAAACTTTGGCTCTTGCCGTTCTCCAGATAAAATAAAAAAAACCACAAAAACAAGAGATTGTTTGCTAAAATTAGGGGCAGTGATGGTGTTTCGCTCATAGGCTGAATTTCAATAGCAAACAATTCCGGACTATAGATACACGCAGAGAAAACACATGTTTAAATATGATCACCTCCAACAAAACTATTTTTAGAGACAATTTTTAACATAATATGTTTGATTAGTCCTCCATCAAGAAGCCAGAACTATATAATGGTTGCATCTAAACTTGTTATAATTAAATATGACAACATTTATATATACTTTATAAGGTCTTACATTAATATTGTGAAAATTACAAACGGAATGACAAACTTAAATATGTAACACTTTTCCATCGCCTGCTTGGTGCATATTTTAATTTACCATTTTTTCTAGGGCCCACCAACCGGCTAACAGAACTAAAAATAAATTCAAAACATAATCATTTTTTCGCCAATTCTTTCGAAAGCGAGCGTGTTTTTCGCAGGCTGACAGATCGATTAAGAATTGTACATGAATCCCGCATAAATATTTTAAATGTGGGTCTGAGATGCATTTAATATATTTTGCACATAGAACGACAAGCTTAAAATACTCTTATTTATTACTTGTATTGGCTGTTGATTTAAGGAATTTCTTTAATTTTAAAATGATCCGCTTTATTGTTTATTTTTTACAAAAAGAGATCAAACAAAAAAGAAATTGTTTTGTGGCCAAACCTCCATAAATTTTGATATGTAAGTCTTTAAATAACATTGTAAATGTGTCAAAGCTATGGCAGACGAAAAAAAATGTGTCATTTGTAGGTCTAAACATTCGTATTTATGTAAAATTGATATTTTTCCCAAACATATACATTTACACTTTTCATTTACACAAAAATACAAACCATTTTTTACAGCTAAGAGTTGTATAAAACAATGTATTTGTATGTGTTGAAAGGTAACTACTACAAACGTACATACTTTTTATATGTAAGTGGTAATGTTGTGGTAAACCGCTCGGCAGGCAGCGTTTTTTTTAACTGCTTAATATATTGGCTCTGTTATTTTTTTATGCTACGTAAATTTATTTTTTTAATCACCCCCCTGAGTGCTGTTTAAACCGTGAATACGTACATATTTCTCTCTTTCGCTTGTTAAATGTAAAATGTGAACTTGTGAACCCACATTGTAGAATGAAGGCTATTATAATATAGTTCTTTTACGCTTTTTATTGTCCCATATTTTAAACAATACGAGTTCAAAATGAAATGTACTTATGTGAAAAAAGGCCCAGCTAGTGAAAGTTCAAAGCTATATGAGGTTTATTGTTGGGCAAAAACGAATAAAAAACTCGTGGCATTGTAGAATGAAAAGGAAATGTATGTATATATACATATATTTCAAGGGACTTTAAAAATTTAATGGTAATAAATTTAAAACAAGAGTTTTATAGAATAAAATTTTTTTTTTAAACAAATTTGAAGCAATTTTTGTTAACAGATACTTAATTGTTATATTCTTCAAGCGCGTTGTGTAGTCTCAAGGTCGATTCACCAAGGAAATTAAGGTCTTATTCAACTCTGTCCGCCGGAGTCTCGGCCATCTCCAATCACACTTTTCTTTAAATATGTCCTCGAATGTCTTTTCTGCTTCTGATGGTATATAAGTCCTCTTCATCGATTTTTTCACTATCCTTCTTTTTAATTTAGGGTTAATGCTATTTTCCTTATTCTTCTACTGCCTCGGAATTTAAATTGCCTGCTTGCACTTTGTAGCCAAATAATTCGGGTTGTTTTTTTTTTTTTTTGTAATTGCAACCAATATTTCTGTTTTAGCCTCTCTTGCCGTCAGACCAATATTAGCTGAATTCTTCTCAATATTCTCATAGACAGCAGTTACATCTCGCATGTTTCTTTCAATAACCTGGCATTTACACATGCAAGTGCAAGTTCGAAAAACTCAATACACTTACAATTTTTCACTAACATCAACACATTTTTCGTACTTGCAGACAACTTGCAACTCAACTTGCAAGACATTCTGAAGACAGTCATTTTTTGACTCTTGAAGCAAGTTAATGTCGAAAACATAAGCAGTGTTACCAAATTGACTTGAATGCAGATTTAATAATTAAAGTTTTAATTTTTTTAAGAAAATAAAAAACTAATTCTTGTTTTTTTTTTATTTTTTTTTTGCAAATATAAAAAACAAGACAATTGATTTAAGTTTTAAAACATTACTAAATCTCATGGCTCCACGAAAAGCCCCCCAATGAAATAACACCCAAACGAGAAATGAAATATTCCCCAAATTTTTTTCATACATTTTTGGGTGTTATTTCATATTAATTTTTTTGGGCCCTTTTACATTTTTTTTTGGCAATTATTTCATTCCTCATTTGGGGTTTTCAAATTATGAAATAATCTCCAATGAAATAACACCCAACAAATTTTTAAAATTCGGGGCTTGTTTCATAGCGTGTATAATTTGGGTGTTATTTAATTTTTTATTCGGGGGTTATTTCATTTTTAAAGCTGTTGGTTTTTGGGGGTTATCCTTGCTGAAACTGACTCTTTTATGAATTTTGGTCATAATTTCATTTTTGTTGCTGATGGGGTTTATTTCATTGGGGTTTATTTTATTTTCATCATTGGGTATTATTTCATATGAAATAACTCCCAAATATTGGGGGTTGTTTCGTTTTCGCTTTGGGGTTTATTTCATTTATTTTTCGATGTTATTTCATTCACTGTTTTTGGGTGTTATTTCCTATTTTTTGGGATTTATTTCATTGGGGTTTATTTCCTGGGCGTTATTTCATTGGGGGGCTTTTCGTGGAGGCAATCTCATTAGAAAAGTAATAATAAATATTAATGCCAACTGTTTATTTACAAATTAAGCTCTCTTTCGGCCTTGGTAACTCTGATTTATGAGGAACTTCCACTGATTTATGAGGAACTTCCACTGGCAAGTAATTACTTGCATGTGTAAAGGCAGGGTAATGTCAATATCATCTGCATTAGGGAGGAGCATATGTATTTTGTCTATAACGTTGCTGTTTTATTAACTGCTAGTTTTGCCAACATATTTTTTATTAATATTTTGAAAAAATTGCACGATAAGTGGTTCCCTTGTCTAAGAGAACTTGTAGTAGTTAGTTAATTTATGCAATTAAATGTAGCTCAGGTTTTGACAACTCCCAGCACCAATGCAACAAGTTTAAATCATTTTATTTTAAACGAAAAAATTAATTAAGATTTTATATTATTTAATAAATAATATTTATTAAAAATCTTTTGCAACATAGCTTTAAAAAATATTTGATTTAATTATTATTAAAGAGAGGAACCCAGGTACCGTGGTGCGCAGTAAAGGGTTTTAAGAATAAATTAGTCTCTAACGAAAATTACAAAAATCTTTTGCAACACAGCTTTAAAAAATATTTGATTTAATTATTCCATTAATTAAATTAATATAATGTTTAAACATAAAAAGAGCCAAAGAGAGGAACCCAGGTACCGTGGTGCGCAGTAAAGGGTTTTAAGAATAAATTAGTCTCTAACGAAAATTACAAAAATTATTTTAGATGTACAGCTTCAAAAATACTTAATTTTTTTTAAGTAAGTATTTAAAATACTAAAGGCACACAGGTAACTAGGTACACTCCTAAGGGTTAATCCTGCTCCATTCCTGACTCTAATGTCGTCGATATGGGTTTGCGTAAATTTTTGAAATTCTAAGAAGAAAACCGTTTTGGCAATTATTCTGACTGATGTTGAAGATTACTCAACAGTGATTAATTTCTTTTAACAATCTTGTAATATAACTCTTATGTAGAAAATCCGGTGAAAACAAAATTTTGTCAAAAACTCATGGTCATTTTAATTTAAACAGTAAATTAATTAAATCTCAAAATTAAGTTCTTGGAACACAATTAATTCTAATGAATTGGTTACTTAATACAAAAAGAACAGATTAGATCATCATATTTTCAATCTTAATCGAAATTAAAGCAGTTGGATTGAAATCACTTAAAACGATTAGGAAATTATTTACCGCTCAAGACTTTGTTTCTATTTTTATCTTCCATTTTTGTTTGCTTAAAGTATGCGTTTATTGATGGCATTAAAAATGCCAATATAATGTATGTATGTTTATATATTTTGTAGAAAAGTGAGATGTAAAGTAAATGAATTATAAGTTAAAGTAAAAGTGAGAAAAACAAACAGAAGATAAATATGTTTTTAATGATCTTCTGTCAAAGTTCTCTTTTTGACTGCATGGCTATTTAGTGTGGCTTTTTTTGTTATGACCTCTACGAACACGATTGATATAAAATGATAGATTAGGTTTGCCAATCCGTGTGTAGGACATACATAGATACATATATTCATCTAACATACCATTAGTATTACGTTTCTATACTATGAGCAAAAAAAACTTGTTTTGCGCAAAACATGTCAAAGCTTTTCCATTATGATGTAGAGGCTTTTGTTTTCAAATTTTCAAAATCATTTTGACATTTATGTTGTAAGCAAACATGTGAGTTGTTTTGAATAAAAAAATTACTTTTTTCGACATTGGAATTTATATTTATAAGTAACAACAACAATGATAACACTTTCCTTATGAACACAGTCATAGAATTAGTTTTTTTTCATTATACCCACACCTCAATAGTGGAGAGGGTATTATGCGTTGATGCTGATGTTTAAAACATCTTAAAATATTGGTAGTAATCCAAACTTCAAGAGTATTAATCGACTCAAAATCACTTTCTGAGTAGATCTTTCCATTTCCGTCCGTCCGGGTGGCTAGCCGTCCATGTAAACCTTGTGCGCAAAGTACAGGTCGCAATATTGGAGAACATTTTACGAAATTTGGTATATCTTTAGCTTCTAATTGGCACAAGGACCAATGATATTAAAAATAATGAGAATCAGTTCATTATTTCACATAGCCCCCAAACAAACTTATTTCCGGAATAGCGTTTCTGTACCCATATTTCATATTATTATTTTGGTATTTAGATTAAATTTGTTCCGGACTTATTTGCTTGCAATTTAAATCACCTTACAAAATTTTATTAGAATGGGTCCATATAATGACTATTGCTCTCATACAAATGCCACTTTTAGTATTAACGATAGCTACTATCTCATGAAAATATGTTGTGCTAGTTGGTCTAAAACAGGGGTTTCCATTTCTTTGCACAATTGTGCATACCACTACAAACACATATTTTTATGCTCTTCAATTCAGTCGTCGGTGTGACTTCGACAAGTGTACATGTTTAGCGGATGCTATATTATTTTGTTTCAGCTTACACTCAAAAATATTGTGCGGTCAAAAATGCTTTTGGTAACATCCAATGCCTTGCGTGCAATATTTAGAGTCTAAATTTTAAGACTTAAATGCAGAGTAATATAACATTTCTATTTAAATTTAACATAATTTAAATTGTTGAAAATATTTAACAGTAAAGCTAGCGTAAATTTTATTAAGTAACTTTTTTTAACAATAACATTTACTGCAACGTTTAAGCTAACGATATGTGTTTTGTTTGTGAAAAAAATTCTTTGATACCTGTAAAAAGATCCCTTTTGCGCTCTTTAAAAAGACGTACCTAAATGCAGAAATTATTAAAAAAAAATAGTCGAAAGAATTTGTTGGTATTTTGCTTGTAAAAATATTTTGGTTTCTGTACCAATCGCGTCGGTGGGTTTTTTCTTTCTTTGAAAAAACTTTTCTTATTTGGTTTAATATCTTTAGTTTTTCTAAAATCTTTATGGATGAAGTTTCCTGATGATCTGGCCTAAGCAACCAGTGAAATGCGCATAGGAATAGCTTATCCCATCAACAATAAATTTCAAGTGTTTTTATCAAGAATAAAAACTGGGAATTGAGCACGAATAACAAAAACTTTTGAAATTAAAAATTTTGTATTCCCAAAAATTGAAATTACTTTTTGGTAAGTAGAAATATTTAAAAAAACAAGTAAAAAAGTCTTGTTTTGCTACAATTTATATGTAAATAACCTCTACACATAAAAGCAAATGTGACAGTAGGTAAAATGTTTGGGTAAGAAGATGTGTTCTTTATTGATGTATTAAGGAAACTTTATTGTTTCGCACTATTTTTATTGCTTACTTTTTTATGCTACAATTATTTGACCGAGCCCAAAGAGTTAAGGAGAAACGTCCTTTGGGTTCTTGAGACCCAAAAAACAAATTTATATTCGCGGGTTTTCAGATAACAAATCTGGAGTAATTAAAACACGCGTCTTTTTTGATGGTAAAATTATTACTGACATTTTTATTAATTATATTTGTTTTTATATTCTTAGTTTATTAAAATTATTGTGAGAAAAGAATAAAGTGCATACTTGCATTTTAATTTACTGCAGGGCAGGAAATTAAGCAACCGAAAAAATTAAAAAGTTTAAATAAAAGTTAAATTTAACTTAGCGCACAAATAATTCTTGTGAAATTTAGAACAGAAATATTGGCACGTTGTTTTGCAATTTCCTGTCTTTAAGAAAATTAAGCAATGGGTAAAATTAATTTATGTCAACTGCCGTAATTAATCCAGACATAATTAGTTGGAATTTATAGTACTTATTCTTTTCTCATTGTTGGTAATAATAATTTCATTTATGTTTAAATGTAATTATCCAACGAAGCAGGTTTGTAAGGGAGAAACATTAACGTTTCGCTTACCATTGCGCTGACGGAAGACATGAATTTTATATGGCGAGTTCCCAATTTGAAGTGATACATTTTTGATACATAAAGCGCATTATTCAGCGCATATAAAAATAACGTGCGTACATACATACGTCTCATACGTTTAATAAAGTGATAAAAACAACGAAATGTGTGATACAAAACTAGTTAAAGTTCTCCTGCTTAAGTACAAACATTCAGTGGATAGTAATATCGATAGTGAAATCTGAACTACCGATAAATATCGATAGTAGATCCCAGCACTACTATTCGAATGATTATCGATTTCTTTTAGTGGGAGTCCTGTTTGAGGGCTTTAATTTGTTTTGACATATGAATAGCTCAAATGCCAAATCGATTAACTCTACTTTTTGATTTCTTCGAAATTTTAAAGTCAAATTGCTACTATTCATAATAAAAGCCTCTTAAATAAAAATTAGCAACTCTAAATGACAAATTAAGTAATAAATAATTTATTTCAGATACTATTTTTAATTTTTTATATTTTATGGAGTTAATCGATTCGGCTTTTGTACAACATTTCATCCCTGCCCTCGATTTTCTTAGGCGTGCCTTCTACAATTTATTTAGAATAGAACCAAGAACCATTATGAAGGCCAGATAAAGGGTTAATATGTTCCATACAGATATTTGCCGTAACATTTTTTACAAAGTTGCTGAAATTACTTTACACCTCAGATGAAAAGGAAATATATTTTACCGACATGTTACCCAGATTGCGTGTCCGTGATAAAAGGGTGAAACTTTAACCCCAAAATAATAAAACTCGGTTGTGATATTACAAAACTCCTACATTCATATATTTTGGTCTCCTTTATCAGAATCCAGTCTTAGAACCTCGTTAATTTGGAAAAAGTTAAGAACTTATTATTAACCATAACATATTCAAAGGCAACCATTATTTGTTTGTGGTAATAAAGGAGTGACGATAATAGGGTTAAGGCTAGTAGTTACCTATTTATGTTTAAAACTTTTCATTTAAAATGGTTTTTTTCTATTTTGTTAATCTTTAAAAATTGCTCTATTTTTTAAAACTTTTTCTCTAAAGCTAATAAAAAAAAACTTGTGTGTGATTTTGATTGCTCCTTAAACTTTAATTTAATTTTTTTTTTATTTGAAACAATTTGGGCCAGTTATTCAGCAATTTTCCTTTGCATTTAAAATCCCCTTTCTGTTTTTTAGATGGGTTTCCGTTGCACAGTTTGATTTTTATTTTATTGTATTATTTTAAATTTAACTGAGTACAACAATTTTGTTTTGTTTTTAAAAACCACATTCAAAACAATAACCCGGCAAATCTTTTTTCCATAAACATTTTTTTTGTGTGCTTTTAATAAAGCGTAACATTCCAACAAATAGAAGGAAAAAAGTTGAGAAATAGAGAGAAGAAAAAAATAAAATCAAAACTAAAAGTTTTAACATGGATTTAACAAATCGAACGCAAAACAATTGTTTTCTATTACATTAACTTTGATTTGTTGTTTTTAAATGCTTTTTCGTAGGAGTGCAAGTAGAGAAGAGAAATAAGCAAAATGGTATTTTATTTAATGTTTTTATTTTCTGTGAATAAATGCCAGAAATGCATATGCAGGTTGGAGTATACCAAGTCCTTTTACTTTCCACATAAACTCCTGTAAATTCACAGGGTGGCCTAAACTACGAGTAGATCAACCAATGTCGTTTTTGGAAGGCTAGCGGTAGCAATAATTGCACAATTTGAATTTTGTATGGATACTTAAAAAGAACTTTGTTTTAAATTCACTGCAAAAGTTTCTCGAAATGTCCTATTGGCCGGAACGATGACGAGCTGAGACGGGTGGATCATTTCCAACACTCTGCCGCATAGCTTTCACATTGCCTTCAGTGCTAATATTTCTATGAGCACCTTTAGCAGGATGGTCGGTCACTAAGCCCCGATATTCAAAACAGACAGCTTTGGAAGCTGTTCTTAATTTACAATATTGACGACATTTTCGCTTCGTCATTACAATTGTTCGTTGCGATAAATAGAAAAATTCGATAACTTCACTTTAAAATTCCACGTTTTGCAAAACCTGCAACCTGCAAAAAGAAAAAAAACATCTTATATACATTTCACCATGGTGCGATAATAACAGAAAGTTATATAAAAACCGTTCCAAACATATAAATAAATCGACTTTGTGCCACGACCAACTGTCAAACCCCCCCCCCCCCCACATTTCGTCGGTTTTTGCGTTTTGATAACAAATTTGGAATCGTTGGCTCCTGCCGTTCTCAAGACATAAAAATAAATTTAAAAAAAAACAACAAAAAGGGATTTCTGGGTAAAATTAGAGTCAGTCGTGGTTTTTTGCTTATATCTCAGCCATTTGTGAACCTATCAGGCTAAATAGCATACAATTGCGGACTATGAGTGACATCACAACATATTTACTAAGTCCCCATCATACCTGGGTCTTCAGAAAATCCATTTCAACGAACAGACAGACACTGTTAAATCAACTTTGCTCCTTATAAGGTCCCAGAATATATATATACCTTATAGGGACTAAGATCCATATTGTAGAAATTACAAACACCCGTTTACTTTCGGTGAAGGGTATAATTTAAAAGTTAAACGTATTTCAAATTGGTAGGACGTATTTGGACTACCCTGTATGAAGTGCTGAACAGTTTAATTTGTGTTTGTTTTTATTCACGTGTATGTGAGTATTCCACTATCGTAAAGCAAGCATGGTTTATATGTATGTATTTGCTGTAAGTGAGAATAAGTATTTTTTATGTGGGTTCTTTAAACAGCAAAATAAAAATAAAGGATTTAAAAACAGAGTAGTTGCCTTTAGCTCTTCTCTTCTAAACACAGTTTAAACCATAAATGTTTAGTTTTATTTTGCTGTTGTTGTTTGTAGTTATTTTTTCAATTGTTTTTATTTCTTTTGTAAACTGTAAGTGAACAATTGTATGTAAACTATTTAACTAACCAGTTTAACAGTACCAAGAACAATTTACAAAACAACAGCACAAGCACTTTTTGTAAAAACAACAACAACAATAACAACAACAACAAAAGCAGTGCTACCACAAAGGATCACAAATGTACTAAAGAAGTTAAAAAAATAATAATAATAAAAAAACAACAAGTATTATAACGTAACACTGTGCATTTTGCAGTGCAACTTAACTAAGCTGTATATACTAGTGTAACTGCTGTTTTATTTTTTTTTTACCAACAATTAACTTTGCCTGTAGTCATGTATGAATGTATATGTGCGTGGGAATATTTTTGTTGATATACTTATGTATGTATATGTGTATGGATTTGTGTGCTAAAGCGGCTGTTGCCTGGATCCACAAGAGATCTTTGTTATGAGTGTATGCTTTTTTGTTTGAAATGCAATAGAAAGCAGAAGAGTTTAAAACCAAAAAGAATTATTTTTAGAGCTTCGAATGTGGATTTGTTTTTGTTTTCATAATAAAAGCATTGATTTTAGCAAAATGTTTTCCTAACACTTCTAATAGATAGAATATGGCAAACAGTGGGTCGCAAGGTTAATCAAGGCTAGTCGAAAGATTTGTTGTTGAGAACGCATTTGTTTTTAATCACTGCTTATTGCTCTTACAACTTAAGAAGCATTAAACATAAGCTAATTATACCTTATGAAGTCAACAACGACCAAAGCAGTTTATTATTTTACTTTTTTCTAAGAAAAATGTTTTCCAGATATAATAGTTTTTTTTCACTATAAAGTCCACACAGGCTTTAATAATAAATTACATTTGGCCTTGAAATTTGTATGTGCAATGCTTGTTTAATATTGAAAATGGATCAACAATCTTAATGAATTTGTTATATCCACACCACAAAAGTGGAGAGGTATTATGAATTTGTGCTGATGTGTATAGCACCTTAAAATATATCCTTGGCCCACCTTAAAGTATACCTATCGACTCAGAATCACTTTCTGAGTCGATCTAACGATGTCCGTCCGGCTGGCTGGCAGGCTGGCATGCTGGATGGCTGTCGATGCAACCTTGTGCGCAAAGTACAGGTCGTAATTTCGGAGATAATTTAATAAAAATTGGCACATAGGTTCTTATTGGCACATGGACCAAGCCTATTGAAAATGGGCTTAATCGTAGGGCCACGAGTGAAGAGAGATGGGGGGCAATTTCTGACTCTCAGAAACCGATTTTAATGAAATTTAAAACATTGGTAGATCCATATTTGTACGGACACGTAAGCTATGCATTTTTCAAAAATAGCACCACGAGGGGAGATGGGGGCAATATTTTCCTCTCAGAAACTAGATAGATCCTTATTCATATGGTCATTCACTCTCGAAAATTTGCTTTTATATACTGTGGTGTAGGGTATCATATGGTCGGGCATGTCGACTGTACTTTCTTACTTGGTTTTGAAATGTAATGTATTTGACCGCTACTAGGCGAAAATAATATTTTCCTTACATGTTCCTGCATAAAATGTTCCCGGAATAATGGTCTTGGCGCAATAAGAATTAAGAAATCTTTAAAAATTATGTTTTTTGCCACTGTTGCAAAGCTAAAACTTTATTTAATTTTGTTTTTTGCATCTGTCTTAAATTTCTACCGAAAATTTCTTCGACTTCCTCTTGTTTCCTGCCCTAGTGCAAAAAGTTCTTTGAGCTCAAATTTTATTGTGTAATTCTTAATAGTTTGAAGTAGTTTAGATTATTTGTAGAATTTTAAAGTATTGTGGTTATGTTTGTTCAAAACAAATACACAGACTGTTATAAGAAAATCGTTTGCAAAGGGAAAACTTCAACTTTTAAAGAAATTAAGCAAATGAGTTTTAATTGAGTTAAATAAAGAATTCAACGCTTTTTTAAGTTTGTTAAAAAAGTGTTAATTCAACAAGAAGAAGTTGAAGATGAAATTGAAAATTTAATTTATTATTCAATTTCATTTAGTTTTTGATGATGTCTTCTTAATAGAAATTTTTATACATTTCTATGAATGATAAATTATATAGAAAAAATAGAAAATTTTTGTAGCAAGTATAATTTCCTTCAAATAACAAATTTTTTTGTACAAATATTTCATATACATAAATGAAAAATTTGAGTTAAATTTATTAAAAATTGCAAATTTTTAAAAATATTCCTATTTGTAGCCAATTTTCATAAGATACTTAAAATATCCTATAAATCACAAATTCTAATAAATATCAAGCTATTTGTTTGGAAGACCCCACTTATAGCTCATTTTAGTTTATTATCCATTTATACAATTTAAGTAAAAATTTCGCATGTGACATAATGTGTTGAGTAATCAGAAAAAAGCAAAAGTACTTTCTACGGTTCTACTGAAAAAACCAATGAATGATGCCGCAAAATGATCGAAATTACATTTAAGTAAGTAAGACATAATTTGTAAAACTTTACCCGGAAAAACCGCATTTTCAATATAGACACCTTCAACAAAACTGAATTCACCAAAATTTTTAGACATACTACGCTTAATTTAACCATATTGTTGTCAACAGCAACCATATTAAATTTATCCGCCATCAATTGAGAAACAATCATATTATGGTTGCCTCCGAACATGTTATGGTTTATAATAACAAAAATATGTTCAACACTTTTAACAACATGGTTGTTCTTAAGCAATGGCATGTAGTTATAAAGGCAGAAGTACATGCATTTTTTAACGCGTTGTGTTTTTTTTAACAAGCACTCAGCTGACAATAAAAAAGAAAAATTTAAAAAATTTGGGAATCGTGAAAGAAAAACTTATAATAATTATTGAAGAAAAAATCTTGATATACTTTCAAATCCGTTTCCAATGTACAAATAAGTAAACAAATAAAAAATAGCTGACAGGAATGGCTTTTGTAACGCGCGTTGTGTAACTTGCAATTTCTCATGCGCTAAAGAATCTAAACGTCGACACTCGTCAACGAATTAACGCGTGTTATGTTGTTCTATCTTAACCCATATCGTCCCAGCGATTTTATTCGAGTAACTTTATTAAACTTGGTGGTTCATAGATAATTTGGGACTATATAGGCCATGTTATTCCTAAGACCCAATACTTTGCATATCGCCAGAGAAAATAGTTTAAAGGTGTGATATCGAATGATCTAGGGGCCAATTTACCATAGCAAAACGAAAAATTAAGTGCTCACCAAAATGATTCCTCAACAAGGACATTGTTTCACACGCTGTATGGCTCGTAGCGCCATCTTATTGAAACCAGAACTCACAGAGACCGTGCGCTTGATTTTCAGGTTTCTATACTGGAGATCTACTGGCTCTGTTATCGGAAAAATGGTGCCGTTCCATTTAAAATTTTGGCGTTAGTATGGTAATGGCTTTAGATATTTCCAAGGCGTTTGACATAGTCTGGCATGGTGCGCGTTTTGACAAGAAACTTGATGCATTTGGTGTCGGTGATAATTTCTTTTGATTTATATCGAGTTTTCTCAGAGATCGCACTCAACGAGTTGTTATAGATGGGGTTTCGTCAAACGTGTTCAAAATATATTTAGGGGTGCCGCAAGGCTCCGTTCTTTCTTCGAGGATACCATTGACGGTATTATTCAAATTTTCTTCAATTTTGAAGAATAATAGACCAGTGACTACACTCTCAGCTACAGCTGCTATATTTACTTCACTACGTGCTGGATGTTGTCTTATCGGCCGAGTATCATCCAATTATGTGAACTGGACTCAAATTTGCGAACGATTTTGGCAATAGTGGTTTCAGTAGGTCGATTATGCGTACCCTTACTTCCTCGAACCGCTCGAAAATATTTCTCACATAAAGCTGATTGTGCAAAAACATTTTATTAATCAGTAAAAACAGAATAAATCTATATCCGTTATTTCAGATGCGTGAAAAAGATATATTATGGTAATATCCGATGATTCAGTTAGCCTTTCTGAGAAAACACAAAAGTGCTATATTGTGCCCAGTGTTCGACAAATCGAAAACTGCCTTTTAAAGTCAATTAACTTAAACACAATTGAACAGCAATTTGTTTTCTGCTGTTGAAAGCTAAATCGTTTTTCAATGGAACTACATTTTCACTTTTTTATTTTATTAAAGTTTATACAAAATTTTCAGTTTTTAAAATTATGCTAAAATTAATGTTTTTTCTTTCCCCTTGTTATACAAGGGAGGAGTGAAGTGGGTAAGAACATTTATTTTTATATTACCATATTTATCATTGTCTTACCTAAAAAGAGTAAAAAAAATACAACAATACGTAAAATTGAAAGCTACACATTCACAATTACAAGAGTTTTTGCTTGTAAATTATGAACATGTGAATAATTGTGTTTCATCAAAATACAATAACAAGTTTGTGGCTACAAGTGAATTGTACAAGTCTCAAGTCTACAAGCCATAATTCTACAAGTGGTTTTGTTTTAGAAAACTAATTTTGCACTTGTAGAATTGTAGAAAAAAAGCTTAGCAAGTTACAAGTGAATTAAAATTTAATTTGATTTAATAAAAAATAACTCAAATAGACACAAAATTTATTTTGGTTATTTTTAATATCTTATTTCATTTTTATCTCTTTGGTAAGTTTAGCGATAAAGAGAACGTCTTTGGCAGCTAAAATATCCCGCACCGCACTGCTTTTATGTGGATTTGCCATTAAAAAACAATAATTTTCAACTTATTTAACACAAGTGGCAAACTAGTTTAAACACAAACTACAGATTGTTTTGATTGATTAGTGGTGTGATTATAATCAAAACTTATTTTCGATATACATTGGAGTACCCATAATTGCAAAAGCATTTATTTATATCGCTCCCGGCACATTTTCCTATAAATTGGGTCTAAGAAATATTATAAAAATGTGTTATACTGCGTTTTTATAGGATATTTTAGCATTTTGAGTAATAATAAATAAGAGTTGTAAAATTAACGACACAATATATACAAAAACTTGTAATTGTGGTTTACAAGTGCAAAAAGCTACAAGTGTTGTGAAAAGTTGATTGAAATACAATTCTTCAGCACTTGTAAGGACTAGACTTTTAAATGTAACTTGTAAACTTGTAGTTTAGTCCCTGGTGCTACAGAATTCAGTTATGGGGCACTGCCTCGGTCTTTTATATTGAACAATTTCAAGGGCGGCAAAATAAACATCTTCGAATGTATGTTAAAAACTCAAATATTCACAAGGAATACTGAGCCATTTGTTAAAACTATGTTTACGAAAAATGAAGTAAAATATTTAAATAGGCTTGAATCGCACCCGATTGCACTAGCTCGAAATATATTTTTAAATATGACGGCCAAACTCGCTTAAGGATAAGAGATACTGCAGGACTCATCCGATTAGAAGAGCGCTAAGCACCTGTGAACATGTGTGAACAGAATCTGTGATAGCAAACAGTTTTTCCGGCACTAACAGGACATAAAATAACGTATTGGAATAAGATATCAAGATTCAATAAATAATGAGAAACAAATTTTGAATAAATAGAAAAATTTTGACGAATATGTTTTTGTTCAAACTTCCTTTTTATACCATTCATCACTAGTGGTAAATGAGTGAATACGTAGTTTGTCATTCCATTGAAAATTTTTAATATTGATCTATGACCTCATAAAGTACACATATTCTGGGTCCTTAAGTATCTCAAAGTCGATTTAACGATTTAACAGCAAATTTGGTTCAGTAGGATAAAACTAAAGATGAGTCCAAATGTGGCGAAACCACCCTAAAAACTTGTTAATTTTGTTACTAAAACTAACTAACATAAGTCGTGGCGAAGCACACGGATTGATAAAAGTTTTACACAAATTCGTTTTAGATGACTAGAAATCATAAATTGAGTGAAGATCGGATTACAATTTTCCGTAGGCTACATAAATCCCTACTTTCGGCACTTAAAACCTTAAAACAGTTACGAATAAGTTATTGTAATACAATTTTGTTGTCATAGTTTTTTAAGACTAGACTGTCAACACTTTCAAATTTCGTTATGATCAGTCTGTAATATACCGTAGGTCTCATATAAAGCCAACTCTCGGAAAACACTTCTAAATATGGCAAACTCCTGAAATATTCTAACTTTTGGTAGAGGTATAAGTATAAACTTAATAACAAAGTTCTGTAAAATTTCGTAAAAATTAAATTTTTGCATAACTTGTTAAAATTTAATTTCCGATTAGTAGAATTATTCCTGTTTTTTTCGCATTGCCTTTCTTATCAAAAAATCAATAATATCTGAGCAAATGTCAAAATTTCTT
Source organism: Pollenia labialis (assembly GCA_949318255.1). Lineage (NCBI taxonomy): Eukaryota > Metazoa > Arthropoda > Insecta > Diptera > Polleniidae > Pollenia > Pollenia labialis. The sequence goes on from OX439139.1 coordinate 147,230,816, forward strand.
CTGAAACATATTTATTGCAAATGCTCGATGTGCAAATAAAATTGTCTTAAAAATAATACAGCAAATATAAGATTTTAAATCATATTTAAAATTAAAACTAAAATATTAAATAGAATCTGGGAATTTATTTCTCATGGTGAGTACATTTTATTACATACATTTTCACATTATTCGAATGTGTTATTTGTCAAATTGTAATTTGACTTAATATACACATTCGAAAACTATGAAAATTTATATAATAAAATATTAAATTTTAAATTTAAAATAAATTAATTTAAACTATGAAGTAAAATACATGCAAGTGCAATCGTTGTGCAACGTGCAAATGAAAATAAAGCAGCAAAATACTCTCTTACTCTTATCGAAAAATCCTTTATAAATTGATAAATATGATCTATCATAACCGTGTAAGAGCATATGTGTGATTTGATTTTTCTTCAAGATATTATTACTTCACATAAAGAATCTTATATTTCAATCTATTTTTCAATTTTATTCCATCATAATTTTTATGTTGATAATGTTCTCTCGATTATAGACAACATCATCGTCATCAGCTTACAAAAAAACAAAACAAAAAAACAAGTAGTGAAACAGTTTTTTCTATTTGTAGAATGTGTGTCGCTTTTGTTGTGTTCCAAACTTGTTAGAAAGTTTTTAAAATTGTTTTTGCTTTGTTTTTATGATATTATATGATGTTATCGAAGGATTTTATTATACGAGTTTGCCGTTTCTTCCACAATATATTATTTGATTTTTCTTTGCTCGTTTAAAACCATAATTTTTTATCAGATTTTTCTTAATACAAGTAATTTTTTTTTATAAATAGAAGGAGAAAAAATTGTAGTGTTTTCATATATAAATTTTATTTAGCAACAGGTTGAGAACTCATATCACAAATTGCTGGATGCATTAAGATTGTAGTAAGATTTCACAGTGTTGATGTTGGAATCTTTGTTTTTAGCTTTAATCTTACATCTTTTTAAAACAATTTAATAATTTATTTGAAACACTTTAAACATAAATACAAGTTTATTTTACTTCATATTCATAATAATTTAATATATGATTTAAGTATAAAATGAGCTTAACATTAAAAATCATTGTCTAAGCCCGCCCTATCATTGTAACAAACGGAATAACACTTTTCATTATATAATTATTAGCTAAGTGGCAGCTGCCTCACCCTTTTTTGCATTGTTAACCTTTTCATACAAATGTGCTTTTCTAATTTGCCACACTTTGCATTAAACATTAAAGTAATTTAATAAAAATAAAATGTACGTTTATTGAGCCAACAACAACAATATCGCTTGCTTGAAAATTGCTCATATCAAATTTAACAAATTGCAAAAGCTTTTGTTCTCCTCCCTTACACAAAAACACTTACACATACAAATATAGTCAGTCATTTATTCACTCACTCACTCATTCATTGATGCATATACAAGATTCCCAAGTGCTGTTGCTTTTATTATCCGACAGAATAATCTTTCATGCTAAAAGTGAACGGCGGACGTGAGTGTATGCAACAAAATCATAGACGGATTTAGAAAATTATTAGCAACTAGCACTCGTATACTGAACAATGAGGAATAGAATATTGAAGAGAAGTCAGTCGTTCTTGCAACAGCAAAAAATTTGCAATATTTTCAATGGTGTAAAGAGTGTAAAGAGATAAGTTTTGTAGGAGTTGCATGTACGTTTATTGTCATATTAGATGAATATAAATACACTAGAATGTATGTGTATGTGAGTAAGAGTGTGCTGTTGAGTTTTAGTGTGTTAGTTTATGGTATGTCAAAAAAAGGACACTTTATTGAACGCTAATGTTTGTAAAATTGAATTGCATTTTATGTCATCATAACAATAGCATCAGCTACAACAACATTAACTCGGCGATATAGATGTGTCTATGTTTACAACTAGACACATAGTAAATATATTGCCATGTTAATATTTACTACTTGAAAGAATGAGGGCCGTTTGGAAACGTTCCTGTTACAGTAAATTCATGTAAAGCTTAATCCAAACAGCAGAATTTCGTCCTATTTTTATAGCAAATTTTCTTAAAATTTCCTATAAAGCACTCGTATACTGAAAATTTCCTATAAAGAGCAAATTTTTCTAAATTTGTATACCCACACCACAATAGTAAATATTGGTCATAGACACACCTTAAAGTATATTGATCGACTCAGAATTACTTTCTGAGTTGATCTGACGATGTCCGTCCGGCTAGCTGGCTGGCTGTCTTCGTTACCTTGTGAGCAAAGTACAGGTCGAAATTTTGGAGATAATTTAATAAAATTTGGCACAAGGATCAAGCCTGTTGAGAATGGGCCGAATCGCAGGACCACGAGGGGCGATAGGGGCGAATTCTGACTCTCAGAAATCGATTTTTATGAAATTTAAAACATAGATAGTTCCATATTTGTACGGACACATAAGCTATGCATTTTTAAAAAAATAGGACCACGAGGGGAGATAGGGGCAATTTCTGCCACCCAGAAACTGTCAAACCGTTAAAATTTTTAACTAGAAATAGATCCCTATTCATATGCCCATACACTATTGATATACTATGGTGTAGGGTATCATATGGTATTGCCCGACTATACTTTCTTACTGGTTTTTAATACAAGTCGCAAATCTTCCAAACATTTTTCTCAAAAAATAATTTTGTAAAATCTTCAAAACAGCAAATTTTTTATAGTTCTTCAAAATAAAATATATCTCGCATAGTCATAATAAAGAGTAAATTTTTGTAAAACTTCCTATGAATAGAAAATTTTCGCAAAATATACTAAAAACAGTAAATTTTGGTATATATAAAAAAAACGTATAAAAAGGAATTTTCGTCAATTTTTTATTAATAGCAAACTTTCGTTAAAGTTACTTTAATAGCTTTAGAATGATATCCTCAGGGTATCGAAATGTCGACAATATCTGACCTTGAGCTAACTAGCTCTCTTTAATTTTTGTTTCCTTTAAATAGAAATTTTTTATTTTTGGAAATCTACTGTACATAGCAAACCACTGAAGTTTCTTAGCAAACTTTTTTAAAGTTTCCTTAGAATAGTCAGTCTTCCCAAAATTTTCTTCAAATTTTATTTTTAAATAAATTTTTTCTGGCTGAAAATTTTTTACCCTACCTCGTATAACAGAAGACTGTTGCAACTACAGCACGCACCTAAACAAACATGCAAACAGCATTGATAACAGACATGGTTCTATATACACACATATTAACACCATATTATGAAAATATTATACTCGTTAAAAGTACAAGCAAACTGATGTGTAAAGGTTTGTCTGTTTGCTTGGCAGCGTATGTACGTAGTATAATATAATAGTGTTTACATATACACTTACATGTGTTCCTACATTTACGCATACCCAATTATGTGTTTGTGTTGTTAGTTCATGTACATACATTGCTACAAAATATAATCATTTTGTTATAATGAATTGTAAGTGATTTGATGTTTTAACTTTATAACTTCCTATTCATATTACGAGTACTTGTATCTTACACGAACAGTAAATACATTAGTATTTTTTTTTGCATATAGTTTCTTTTATTTAAAATTATTTTTACTTGCTAGAGTGTCATGTGTTTTACATACATACATACATGCATATGAACATATTTGACAAGTTAGGAGGAATACATTTTTATTTAAACATTAACCCCCGTATTCATAAACGATTATAAAATTTTACAAACGTTTATTAGGGAAAATTTTCATAGAAAATTTCTTCTATAGGCCTTTATTAAGTTAAATTTTTTTTTTATAAATATAGGCATAAGGGAGTTTTTGTATTTCCGATAGAAACTACGAAAGGGTTTACAAGCAAACGAAATATCATACTGCGCTCACTGTTAAATATTTGTGATCAATATACTATGGAACATCATAATCAATAGATTCAATAACTCGTTATAACTCTCGGTTGCCGTTCGGTGTCGTTATTTTCTGTCGCAAATATCTTGTAATAATTTTTTCTGTGAAAGGAATCAACTGTTCTGTCCCAACATCACCCCAATCTTAAGGCAATAACACCTCAGCGAGTTGGGTTTAAAATCCCGAAAAGGCCCAATCAACAATCAGTCTCCTTCTGCTTTCAAGAGTGCAACGAAATACGCCACTCGGAAAATTCTTAAAAACTTTTGTATAAATAAAGAAATTTTAAAAATTTTTTTGTGTAATAAAAATTTGCACTTTTTACGTGTCTTAAAAACTTGAAACCTCGTTTTCTCTTTCATGTACTTTAACTTAATATCAGTGTTTTTTTTTTTTTGTTTAACATCTAAATTTGAGTTTAACATGCAAACCGCTCATATTTTTTAATATTGGTGTATTATTTGCTTATTATTTTCTACTTCTGCCTTTTTACCACTTCATAATCAATTGAAATGCTTTGCAGGAATATTAGAATATAAAAGAAAACACTTGAATTTCAGTCTTATATTAGAGTTGTTGCTTAAAAACAGGCTTTATACAGTTTAGACAGAAAAAACGACAAACAAAGTTATAACAATTTTCATAATTATAATCATTACTATAGCTTTATTGTTATTGTACATTTTATGCGGAAGTTTTAAATACTTAAATGTGTTTGGATTTATCAGGATAAAAGTAAAACGATTTCTCTTGGAGTTTTCATTGCCAAATCTTTCAAGATAGGCAGCCTGATGTTTCTTATTTACTTTTTTCTTATACAGATATAAAATTCATATAAATATTTCAAAGTAAGCAACAAGCACTTAAATGTACTCATACATTTGGTATTTACTATAACTGTTTTCCAGTAAACGTAAAAAACAAGCTATGCTGTGCCGAATCTTAAACACCCTCCACCCAGAGTTGAAATGTTTCAGTTGCGGGCCTTATAAGGGATCTTCAATTTATGAAACAATCTTAATAAAAACCTTAAATCTCAGTATTATTATTATTGTTCGTTTCGGCTTAGGACCTATAGTAAATTACGCACGAATTATCGCTAAGTTTTATGGTTTGATTGCTAGGTAAAAATAAAATTTATTGGAATAAGTTTCAGAGAAAATTAAAGAGTAACCACCACGAAATTGGGTGGAGTGATTTCTAGTCTTCTGAAACTAAATTACACCAAATTTTAACAATAAAGCATAAAAGTTATAAAGCATAAGTTATGGATCGATATAACATTGGAAAGCTAATACTGTTATTACCTCTCTCAGAGTTGTATGAAAGCGTTGTTGAAAGTCTATTTGGGAAAGGCCATTATTTATGGGACTTTTGGTCTGGTTATTAAAAAATTTAGTGATACTATAATTCTGTTGTTTCAAGCCATACAAAGGTAAATTGATTCATATTTTTACAATAATATTCTTATTCGTTTCAGTTTAAGGAATAAGTGTTTTTCAAGAGAGGACTTTAAAAGGAATCTATTGAAAATTACACTGGTCTACAAATTTGGAAAAAATTGACTGCAGAAACGAAGCTTTTTTTTAACTAATCTGGGTTGCGCTGAATACGAAAAATAGGCTACAAGGCCTGGTTCATTTTTGATCGCATGCTGGCAATACTCAAGGCCCATTGAAAAGGTCTGCGCAAGAAGCCTGATGATCGTTGCTTATGTTCTTGTCAAAAGTTGTTTACATTTTGCTTACATGTGCATGTATACGTTGGTTGACGTTTATGGTATGCCACACATACTCGTTTTTTCCTTTTGCTTTGTATATGTGGTAGTATATTTTTTGACAACTAAAAATAATCTTTTTTTGTTTTTGTACAAGTAAGCAGACCTGATAGATGGGCCTTGGCAATACTGTATAACAGTCAATACTGACACTATAATTTCACAATTATGTATTTGATAGAAGCCCAAATTCATTCTAAATCTTCATTATTGAAGCGTTTAAGCATGTCAGGGAGATCGTATGTTACTAATTCAAGCTATTTTTGTTTTGTGTGTGGTGAATATTTGGTTGGAAAAACTGAATGTGTAACACCAGAATCATTAAAATCATAGTTATATTATTTTGGTTTTGCAGTCAGAAACTTGGACAAACCGGTGGCACCGACAATGTTTTGCATATTCATCATACGCATTTAGATTTTTTTCCAAAAAAAAAACTAGGAGCTGTAAGCGCGCACAAGGGGAGCGTGCTCACCAAGATTTAATGAAAATTGAAAAAATGTATCAAGGATTTTGAGACAAAAGCATGCTGGGAGACTATTGCTGGACTCTAATACGTGAAACCGAACGAACAAAATACAAACGACGTTCAAATAACGCCATTCACTTTATAAAATTTATTGAAACTAATGGTTTTTACATATGAAACGAATAAAATATATTTTTTTGTATTTCGAAAACCTGACGTGATAGACAAAAACCAACGACGGATTCGAATTAAGCCCACCAAAGATATTTGGTTCCTCCACTCCAATATCTTGCTAGTGCTATGAACCAATCTCCACAAAATTTGGCAGTTTAATTTGTAGTTTTATGAAACTTAGTAAGACCAAAGTTAGTGTTTTTATTGATAGTGGGCTTTATATGGGTCTTCTGGTAAATAAAGGACATCTATGTTTTCCGTCACAAAGTTATGATAGATTTTGATACTAAAATATCAATTTCTTAAAGAGGTTGTTTCACATTTGGTTTCATAATTGTTTTTATACTGAATGGATTTCAATTTCAAACTGCCAGGAGAACTGTCACCAAAATTGTTATTTCCTGTTGAGATGTTCGGAAGTGACCGTGATTTCAAAAGTCGACTTAGAATTTCTTAAGAAGACTGAATATATCGTCACCTAAAATACAAAATAACGTAACAACACTTTTTAAAAGTTTACAGGAGAAGCAAAAAACTTTAAAAAATCTATAACAACAAGGTCTACTTGGCGTTTGAATTTCTTTAATAATCCCATTGTAAAAAGCGTCCTTTTTAATCGCAAGGATCAACAATTTTTGTGAACATAGTTTAATTTAATAAAAGGAACAAAAATCAATTAAAAAGTCAATTTTGCATTTTTAATATTACGTTGTGTAGTTTTTTAGGTGACGATATATGGGAATTTCCAGCGAAAAGTCTACTTTTTGTAACGTAACGCCAGAAGTATTTTAAATTGTTTCTCAAAAAATGTTATATGTGTAGTTTACTTTTTTATATTTTGGTGTAAAGCGCAACTAGCTCTACATTATGTTACAAAAGTGATAACGATTGAACAACATGGTCCGAAAATACAACCTTATTTGCAATCTGACGTTACATTAAAAAAGTAGACTTTTTGCTGAAAATGCCCATCTTTACCTTAAAACGAGCAAAGATTTATAAATTTTATAGCTTGCAAAATAAATCTGTATTAGATCCAAGTTTACTAAAAAGGGTTATACACAAAACATCTTTTCAATTTGCAGTCTTATTCTGTTTTGTAACGGAAGTCAAAATCTACTTCCGTTTTTTTAACGTCACGCCAGAGCAGATTTTTTCTTACATCTGCATTACATTACATTAGCGTCGATTGCTGCAATATTTTTTCTGAATACAGTGCTACTTCATTACTTTGTATATATAAGACCCTTTTTACAAATTTGACTTCTTAAATTTTTTTACATTTTGTGTTACAAATATCACGACACGCGTCTTCGATGAATATTGAAAAAGTTTAATACGGACCGAACTCAGCATAACAAGTGATGGAGTGTAAAACAGGTATTCAAAAACTGCAGTCGAAACCAAAAACTGTGAACATAAAACGGAAATTTGGTTACAACTTTTCGCTTTTTGAGTTGGTTTTAAAGCGACAGTTTTTTTTTTTTGCCTATAACAATTAAAGATGTGGATGATATGGCAGTTTTTCTACGTTGACAGCAGTTTTTAAAACGCTGGTGTCAAACATAAACACGTATACATTTACATAGCCTTCCCTGCAATTATGGTGTTTTTAATATATTCGAAAATCTAATTAAATTGCACTGAAAACTTTTAAATAAAAAAAAACAATAAGATCAATTTGAACCATACATTCCTACTTTTTGGTGCAAAGTGCGATACTACACCAAAAGAAAACATTTTTAATAACGGGGTCATCCAGTTAAGTAAAATAGACGTAAGGCTATGATTTTGGTAAAAATTTTATTTTAAATTATAATGCATGAACCTTCGCATAACTTACGAATTAAATTTACATATGATTTAACGCCTCTACACTGAACAAAAAATAAAAAAAAACAATGAAAACGTACGTAAAGCAAACGAAAAATTTTATAACTTTTGTCCAAAGAATTTGTTCGTTGTAACAATGAATGACCGTTCTTTAGAATAATGGGCATTTGTGCTAACAAGACTTAAAATATGTTTCGCTACCTCAAAGAACATTCTTTTACTTTAACGAACATTTTATATAAAATATTAAAAAATTAAAAATAATAAAATATTAATAAATGCATGTTTATTGTGTCAATGAACAGTACTTAAATGTCAGTACCTGTATAATTCTATTTTTCATTATATTGACAAAAAAATTGTTTAGCCAACGAAAACTATTTTAATAAAAGTTGTTCGTTTGCTTAACGTACATTTTCGTTGCTTTTTTGGTTCAGTGTAGATTTATCGGCATAGATACAACCTTTGACGTAGTTTCACAAAAAAAGTGCAACGGCGTTAAACCACACGAACTTGGTGACCGATTGACGTTGCCAAAACGTTAAATTGCGAGGAAACTGCCAATGAATCTTCAACTGCAAGCCAGAAAACATCGACTACCATACGGCCATAGCGCTCTGAATGACGCACAAATCAGATCACATCTTTATCGCTTCAAGTCATTTCAAATTTCTTTTTGATCTTGCCAATTCTTTGCACAGTAGGTCGAATATGACATAAACGATTGTATATTATCAAAGTTATTTTCGGGAATACAAAATTTATTATTAATACGATTTCCGTATGACGTGCTAAATTCCCAGTTTTTCATATTTGATAAATACACTGAAATTTATTGTTGAGGCAAAGCTAGCTTCTATGCGCATTTCACTGGTTGCTTAGGCCAGCTCATCAGGAAACCTTTTCCAAAGATTTTAGAAAGGCCAAAAATATTATACAAATAAAACCCTAAAGTCTTACTTGTAATAATATCAAAGCCAAAACAAAACACCAACAATAAACAGTGAGTTTAACTTTTCTTACATTCCCCTACAATTGGTTGGATTCTTTCCGACTCGTAAGTGAGTAAAAAGAAAAAACAAAATTTAAAAACAAACTGCTTCATTCTACTGTCTTCGTGTTATTTGCTTGGCCCCCCCATGAATTAATATTTCGATACCGAAATGCTTGCTGGGTTGTTTAATACTTGTGTATGTGGGTGTTCGCTTTCTTATTAATCATTATTTAATCAAAGAAAAATGTTGATTTCATCTTTATAATTTATTAAGTTTACATAAGTTTAATAATCGGTCAAAAATATTAATTACTTTCAAATTGCTTAAGGGCAGTTTAAGTTCATTTTATTTATTTGCAAATGTTTCAAATATTTTTACAGACAAAATTAAATTGTTTTCTTCAAATTAAAGTTTGCTCATGGACAAAAGGCAAAATAGTTTTTCATTTATTTTGTGTTGTTAGTTCTTTCAAAAATTAATATTCTTTTTTAAATTGACTTACAAAATATTTCAAAGAAAATTGAATTTTAATTAATTTATATTTATTGTTGTTCTTTGAAGATTTTAGGGATTTTAAAGGAAATATCCCGAGGCTTTTTAGGATTATTTAAGTTAGAAGTTTTTTTTTTTAATAGAGATTGGTTTAACATATAGAGTTCAGTAATTTGCTTGCCTTAAAAAAAAGTATTTTATTATTTGAACATTTTGCGAATATGTTAGGAAGATTACCTCGCAATTTTCTATTTGAAATTATATTTGAAATTAGTTTGAGACTTCTATATCTTGGTTCCTGGACATAGCGAGGGCAAAAAGATTGGCGATGAACTCGCATCTTATCTTTTGTTCTCCTTTTTCCATTGAAACGGGAGTAAAAATGGTCTTTATCGGCCTCCGAACCTAATCTACATAAGGAGAATGTTAATAAAAATCCCAATTTTATTAAAATTCAACACTTAACATTATTTTTTAAATAATATAAATTATTTTTGTTTTTAAGAGCTGTTTTTGTAAATATAAAAGGTACTCAAAGAATGAAGTACATAAAAAGAAATATTGTTATAAACTTTCTTTTCAGTCTCGTTTTCAAAATGGTGGGGTGCTTTAAAACTATGGGAGATAGGCCATGATGTCTTTATCTCTCATTCAAAAGGGAGATAAAGTCTTTTATTTTTTTTTGTCCATTTGAATGGGAGATAAAGCCATCATGGCCTTAGCTCACATAAGTAATTTTAGAAAATGGCTTTATCTCCCATTTCAGTTTTGAAGAACTTTTGCATTTTACATTGATTAATAGTTTTCTTATTTTTATAATTAAAAGGTAATGATTTTCCCTTTTACTAAAGTTAAGTATTGAAATCTGGCTTAGCATACTAAAGTTTTTCTGCGTGGCGGCCTGCGGCCGTGCTTACGGGTTTTCTCCTCCAGTAGGACGCGACAGGTGGCTTCGCTGAATAAAGTTTTCCTGCGTGCGTCACAAGAATGTCTTTTCTCGGAAACACTAAAGTAAAGTATTAATATTCTGGAAAAATATGGTTTTATCTCTCATTTGCGAAAAAAAATATGGCTTATGTAAAATTTTAAATATGACCTTACCTCTCAATGATTGGGCAATAAGGCCATTATGGCTTTATCTCCCATTCAATTGAGCAATAAAGCCATCATGGCCTTATCTCCCATGGTTTTAAAGCACCCCACCTTAAAAATTTGTTTGGTTTAAGACCCACTTCATTTCGATTTACAGAACATACCAGAGAAAGTTAATGGGTATAAAAAAATTTAAGCAGTCTAGCACATATCAAAAATTTCAATACATGTTCGTACTCATATCTGTTTGTTCTCATTTGATGCATTTGATTTCATTCATGTATGTTTTCATACTTTGTAAATTTTTTTTTATAAATGTTGCCAGAAATATTTTTCGCAATTGCTGGATCACAAATAAATCCTATTTTCAAAATCATTTGAGTAAAATTTAACAATATTTTATTCAAAAAGGATTGTTAGTTAGAACTCTTTGTTCTTAGTAGGATTTTATGTCAATGAAAGTTTAATTTCTAGAACTTATCACTTTCAAATAAAGTGTGAATTAAATATCAATTTCAGGAATTCCAGTTTACAGAAAAAAACGAATTATTTGGTAATTTAATGCAAAAAATGCGCTCTAAAAAAATTTCACTTATGGAAAAAGTTTCTGTCATTATCATTCATAAATTCTAATTGAATTTTAATCAGTGTTTATGAAATATATACATATATATAAATATATATGTATATAAAACCAACTTTTTTACAATAAAACATACACACACATTAGCTTTTTTTTGTTGAAACTTTCTACATAAATTTACTGGCAACCAACTGTTTGTGGTTAAGACGGCATTATACATTCATAACCCAAAAAATACGAAAAGTTTGCACAATTCTAGCGAGGGCAACGGATAAAATACAGAAACTTTAACATTTTTAATCTATTTGATGTGAAAATAAAAACCGAATGACCATAATTTTTAGACAACCAGCAAAAAGAGTACAAGAATTTTTGCATAGCTGACCATAACTTCTGCACTTGGAATGTTGTGCCTTAACTGAACTCAAAAATATCTAAAACAAAATCTACTTTTAGGGCAAAGAAGAGGAAAGAGAGAATTGCGAAGAGGAGAAAGAAAAAAGCAGTGCATATATTTTAGGCGTTTAACACCCGCAGTTTTGTGTGAAATTTTTAAATTATGTATTTTTTTTGTTGTGTGATAAATGATGATGATATTCTTTCTCTGTTGTATTGGTGTTGGTTATTCGGTCTGTTGGCTGGTGTATGAATAAATGTTCGGTTTGAGTGTTGGACTTTTGTTTGTTGTTTAATTTATTTATTTTTTTTTGTGTTTTAATATATTTTATTTCAAGTTTATTCCATTTCAACAAATTTAAAAACAACAAGTTTTTTTGGTGTGCTGCAAATGTATTTGGTACGTTTTTTTAATCGTGGTGCTGTTCGAAAAAGTTTGTGGTCTTGTTTGGGTGTCAAGCAACTAACTCATCCTATTTGTTGGAGTCTCCCTTACAGAAATGTTTGCTTTCTTATATTCTATTCCAAGAACTTGGTACCTACTGGTGGTAATAACGAAAAGTTTAAATATAAAAAGTTTGGTCATAAAGAATTTACCATTCCTGCTGGTACTGATAGATTTTGGCCATATTTTAAATTGCTGTTTTATAAACAATTTCCCAGCCTCTTAACATATTTTCATTTTAAGGTTTGTTCTTTCTTTATGCATATGAAAGCAATATTAAAGGGACAACTGTAATGTTCACTTCGTCGATCATGAGCATATTTATTTTTCATTTTTGGCATCTTTATTTTTCAATTCTGAAAGAGCATTTTATATAAATAAGTCTTTTAAGTTTTTTTTGTGGAATATCTTAACCCTCTAATTCCTGTCTTAATGGGTCAATTTGACCCTTTTATCGAAAAAATTACAAAAGTCTTTTTAAAAAGACATTTAAGGATCAGCTTTGTCGTTAATAATAACAGACGCGTTTCTTAACTCTGCATATGATTTTGTTATTAATTAACATACATTTGATTTCATATGATTTTTGATTACATTTAAATTATTTTGTATAAACGTGAATAATGAAATTATTAGAAATGAAAAAAATATTAGAAAAAGAGAAACAAAATATATGTACATACATACATACTGTACCAAAAAACATTTTTGTTTTGGTGTTGTTGTAACACATAATAAATAATGAAAAGACAATAAGACCGAGTGAACGAAATTCATATGTGAGAGAATTAATAAAAGAATTAGTGATAGTAAATACCTAACGGCTAAGCCAATTACTCGCACGCGTTCCCTCTCACCCTCTGTATTCAGAAATACGATTGATTGCTGTTCAATAGGAAATATTAAGCTTTTACTTGCACCTGCATGTGTTGCCGCAGCTGCAAGAACAATCTTAAGAAGTTGTACAAAAACTAACTCAAAAATGGACGCAATGAAAAGTTAGTACTAAGTTTAAGTAAGAAGTTATCAAAAGCCTCAAGTTGGTATTGATAGGTAAATACGAGTGCTTAAACGGTGGCATATCATAACGTCCAGTGACACAGTGTCCATGGATACAGTGACACTTCAGAAAGTATATAGTATACATGGTCACTATGACATTAAGACACTTTGGAAATGGACATTATGTTATTTTTAAACATGTCCTAAGGTCCATAATAACTAAAGAAGCTAAATACAAAACAGAACTACATGCACGCAGAGAAAAACATGTTTTATTATGGTCATAACCAACAAAACTATTTTTAAAGGAACTAATTTAACCACAATATGGTTGTCAATGACAATAATTTGATTAAATTTAACATAATATTGTTAAAATGTTCTATAAAAATTGGTTTGTTGTTTTTTTCTGGGTGTATTTATTAAATATATGGTATAACCAATACCGGCTGCACTAACTAAAGCGTCTCAGCATACTCGGCCTTCAGTCGTGCGCAAGACAAGAACAAGAACTTCGCTAACTAAAGCTTCTCTGCACAGCCGGACTTCGGCGGGGCTCTAGAATTGTCTGTTCTATGGTATACATAACAAGTAAAGCTCCTAAAATCTGCCTTGTTTCCGAATAAAGGCCGACTACGTAGAGACTCTTTGGTTAGCGAAGCCGGCGTTGTTATAAAATAGAGAATAAAATAGAGGAGAAAACCCTTGCGCCAGGCCAAAGGCCGGCTATGCTTTCGGGTTTGTAAACATTCTGTGGACATTATGATGCTCTGCAAAGTTTCTTAACGTCCGCGGATATTACTAAACTGCTCTGGTGAACATTATGCCACTTTTAAAAGCGTCTTAACGTCCATGGACACTGTGCCATTGGACGTTATGACATGCCACCTCTTAAACGGGGTCGCACATCTTCTTCATACGCAGTTCCTTCTGACACAAAGGATAATAAAGATTTTAACCTGGGTTAAAAGGGAAAAGTCTTTTTATTTAGCTGCGAGACAAAAATGCAGGTTAATCATGAATTTTTTTTCGTAAAATAATTACTAAATTTGAAGCACTTCAAAAAAGCTTTTATACATACCTGTTGAAGTGCAGCAAAGTTCTTCAGGTCTAATATTCTAGTTATAAGGTATATAATATTAAACTTATTCTGCGGATATTCTTATGTTAATTTTTTCGGGCAGGATTATACTATACCAGTAGCCTGGTAAATCGCTGAATATGTAACACACCTGACTCTTCTTTTTAATTATGCCCAGTCTGTGAGAGATTTTGAAAACATTTTCCAAAAAATGCGGGGTATTGTCATAGTTAGTTTTATATGTTAAGGTATTAAAGTATTTCATTAAATATACCGAAAAAGTTATCTAATTTCATTTTAAAAAGAAGAATTCAAAAAAATAAAAATGGTTGGAATATGTAACATTTTTTAAAAATTCGAAAAAAAATATTTAAAATGAAAACCGAGGTCAAGATTAACAAACAAGGAGGTTCTTTTCGGCTGCTTATAAACAAAACGATGAAAAAACTCAAGGCAGATCGGTGTTGATAACACTTAAGTTTACGTACTAGATATCTTTTTAATTAAAGACGTATTTAATTGCAGAATCGTGTAACTAGCAGCACTTAACTTTTCTATAAAATAATATTATTTAAGTGTAAAATTAATTTTTCTGATTTTCCAATTAACCAGTTTATAAAGTTTATTCGCGTAAAGTAAAAAAAATTTATCGAATCAATAATTTTTTACTACTTCCGTGCATTATTTACGTATTTATATTTTAAAAGTTTTCCTCATTATATAGTAAACAAATACTTATTTTTCCTTAATCAATCATTCAATAGCAGCTTGTATTCGTTACTTCATAAAAAAAAATTGTGTATTGCATTCGTTGTAAGCAAACAAGAAAATATCAACAATTTATTTATATACAAAATAAATCATTTTTTTTATTTTAATGCATGAATTTAAGTACAATAATTCTCTGAAAATTTTTGCTTTCTGTTTGAAAACCAAATAAAAATAACTGGGTTCACACTGTGAAAGTTTCCATTCATAAAGTCTAAGGAAACTGGCGAGAAAAAGAGAACATGCTTTTCTTGTCCCCCCTCATGCAGAGAAAAAACATGTTTTAATATGGTCACCTCCAACGAAACTATTTTTAAAGAAAATTTTAAGCATATTATGGTTAATATAAGCATATTATTGTCACCTACAACCATATTATGGTTGGCTCTAAACATGTCATGGTTAAATATGACAATACTTTGTTCTAAAATTAACAATAGTATTTTCCTCTTTTCCAAGAGCAACATGCTATGGTTGAAACCCAACCATGCTATTATAATTGTTAAACATATTTTAGTTATTTTTGATCATAACATGTTCGGAGGCAACCATAATATGGTTGTGGCTTCTTGATACAGTACTTATTCAACCATAATATGGTTGTCGTTGACAATAATATTGTTAAATGAATCATAATATGTTTAATATTTTCTTTAAAAATAGTTTTGCTGGAGGTGGCCATATTTAAACATGTTTTTCACTGGGTGCTCTCACCAATAAACTCAAACTTTCTAAAAAAAAAAAATAACAATTTTATAGTGTGAACCCAGACTATGTAAGTAGAGTGATAGAAAGGCTGAAAGGAAACAGTAGACGTAGCGAATATTATTTACCACAGCGTCAACTGCAGAAAAGTTGAATAAAACTCTTATTTTATTCACTAGCACCCATTTACACTACCACTACGTCAACACAAATATACATTAATCCCAGCATGAGTAGTGGAATGAATACTCTGCATGTTTGTGTGCATTTGTGGAAAATATAATGCAAGTGTAACTTATAAATAGACGTTGTGTCTGTCTGTCTGTCTGTCTGCCTGTCTGATATTATTCATGCAGGCTCATATTCCCATACGAAATAATGTAAAAGTTTATAATTAAAAACAGTTAATAATTTAAAATGTGTAATTAAAAAATAGAAATTATTACTGAGTATGATATAATCGAACACTATTCTAAGCGAACGAAACTATGTAAAGTAAAAAAAAAATTATTTTTATTATTTTAATTAACAAATTTAATAAAGTACAACGTTTACCTTGAAACCAGGAACCGCGAAGTATTAGGTTTTTTAAATTTAACCAAAAAAATTCAAAGGCAAAAAACGGGATGCATTTTTTTTGTGCCAGACCAATTTATTCTTAACACCCTTAAGTTTTCACCAAGGTACCCGCATACCTATACGTGTGTTATATCGACCCCTTTGCGCGAAATTATCGTATATGCCAATTTTTTTTAAATTGAGTTTTTAATGCGATCTTGTTCTACATTCAAAGAGACGTCACCTGACAAAATATTGTAGGCGAATTACAGTTCGTTGCTCCAAAAATTTAATCTAGTTTTTCATTTTGATATTGCAAGCGAACGCAGAGAAAAGTAGAAAAATGGCTGTCCTGTAAAATTTGGTTTTTGTAACATACGATAATTTCGCGCATAGGGGTCGATATGGAAATGCGGCAATTGTTAGTATATTTTTTTAAGTTTTTAGTATATGTTTTAAAATTTTAATTTTAGTAACGAACTGAACCGTTTAATGTCTCCAATCATACTAATCTCAACATGTACGACTTCGACTGTATTTATAGTTAACAACAAAAAGTAGTAGTAGGGTAGTTAATTCAAGAACCAGACTATTGGCATAGCAAATTATTTCGTTTTTTTATTTATTTAAGCAAAAGACTTGAGTTAAGCAAAACAAATAGAAACAAGATACACTTCATTTTATAAAAAATCAGAAAAACAAAAAAAAAACTGTTTACTGAGTTCATTGGAAACAGGCTTCACACAGAGGGCAGTTAATTGAATGTTCATTACAAATCGGAATACAACAACATGCGCATGCTTTCCGAGTTTTTCTATTTGTTTTATTAGTTTTGCAAATAGAGCAACTTTTTGTACACCAGTAATGGATAATGTTCCAAGAACTTGAGACAATATTAATCAATTTTCGTTCAACATCGTCCAAATGTCTCTCATTGCATTGTCTGTTTCAGCACGCTTAGCACGAGGAAGGTCATTATAAAATCGAAAAAAACGTAAAAATTTAGCACGTCATACGGAAATCGTATTAATAATAAATTTTGTATTCCCGAAAATAACTTTGATAATATACATACTTGCATGTGCCCGTGCAAAATACTGAATTGGCAAATTGGTTTTTTTTGTTGTTTTCTTACGAACACAGTGGAATGAAGCAGTTTGTTTTTTAATTTTGTTTTTTCTTTTTACCCACTTACAACTACAATTCGAGTCGGAAAGAACCCAACCAATTGTAGGGGAATGTAAAAAAAGATAAACTCACTGTTTATTGTTGGTGTTTTGTTTTGGCTTTGATATTGTTACAAGTGAGACTTTGAGTGTTTATAATTCTTATTCGCTTTAGGGTTTTATTTGTATAGTATTTTTGGCTTTTCTAAAATCTCTGGAAAAGGTTTCCTGATGAGCTGACCTAAGCAACCAGTGAAATGCGCATAGAAGCTAGCTTTCCCTCAACAATAAATTTCAGTGTATTTATCAAATATGAAAAACTGGGAATTTAGCACGTCATACGGAAATCGTATTAATAATAAATTTTGTATTCCCGAAAATAACTTTGATAACTTAAATTAAATTAAATCTTATTATTTTTTCGACCTTTCTTTAATTAAAATAAAAAGTTTTTTCGAGCTCGAGGCCAATTATTTTAAAAATAAATATATTATTTATTAAATTATTTGTTCCAATATTTCGATTTCCTTCGGATATCATTATCAAGGCTGTAACAATATAAGAAAACAACAATGTACGAATAATATTAACAAAGATTGTGATTAAATAAAAATAAAATACATAATGACAACAAAAAGAAAACAAAACACTTACAATGAGTTACAGGTATATTTGCAAGAGACTTATTACTGTCTCTACATTTAATATCGAACTAACTAAATTATTTAATTTTCTTTTTTATTATATGTCTAAAGCTATTGGCGCAGTTTTCCGTGTCTGTTTTAAAATTAATTCTCCTCTCCTTTGGTATGTTAATTATATGGAGCATCTCTAAAGTAAACCGTTTATTATATTATAATTTAATAATTTAAATCTATAATAAGACATTGCTGCACGAAACAAAGATAAATGGTATGGTTTTCATGATTCTGTTAGGTGCTCTGAATTTGATTTATGTACGCCACCATATATCAATAGAGAGTATCTTGCTCTATTTCTGAAAATGCCTCATATTTTTTTTCTCTGGCCGATTGCAAGCGTCTGGATATTTTAATTCTAAATTTTCGTTATAGTCATCAGTCTCTGTTTTTCCTTTTCTATTACTTTCATGCAAAATTATATTGCACATATCCTTGGATAATAAAGATTTTAATATATCCTTAGGCATCTACGTTGCCGTTACATATTTCTGTTAATGAACCATCGCGTACCATTCTTTCCACAGAGTTCAGTTTTTTCTTCAAATTCTTCACTATCGTCAGAATCATATGAATCCTCGTTAGCCTCTATATATACCATATTTTCTGCAGCGGATGCTTCCGATGTAATGTCGCAAATTTCAGCATATGTTTATCTGATATAAATTCTCCATCATCACTCACATACTCGTTTAATATTTCATTTATATCGGTTGAATTAAAACGTACTTTTTTAGAACCAAAAGAAATTGTATAACACTTTACCTTCTCGCGCTCACCGAACTAATTCATTTATAAACTTAGTTATGTATGAATGCAGTAACAAGTAAATGAATTTGTCGATCAAACACAAAGTCAGAGGGCAATCACCAGATTAGTGTTGATGTTAGATATTGAACAAACGCATATTTTACATTTGGTAGCACTAATCTTTTATATATATTGTAATATAATATAAAGTTTCGTAATTGTTGTATGAAGTGCCCGTCACTCTGTTAAAGGTGTTTTTTTTTGTCACTCACATAAGGGTTAAAATCGTTTTTAGCACATAAAAATTAAAAAAAAAAATTATTTTTAATATTTTTATATTTTTTAATTCGGCTTGAGTTCATCAAATTTAATTTTCATTAAATTATTTTCACTGAGGAAGGATTTTTTTTTTTTTACAACTTGGAATTATTTATTAAAATTTATTGATAATTTTTCTTGGCTGGGCTGAGATTTGAACCCGGATTGATTTTTACATGTTTCAAGAATCACCACATTCTATATTCAGAAAATCTTTGTGTTCTAACCACTGCACCACTGCGGTGCCCGCCAGCCAACAGTCTAATATTAATCTTTTAACCAGTAGTACTGGTGGTTCGAAATTTGCTGTTATTATCATTTTAAATTTCAAATTTCAGCTCAGCCAAGAAAAATCTTCTATATATATAAAAAGAAGTGTACATTTTGATTGTCACTTTATAACTCGAGAACGGCTCGACCGATTGCCATAAAATTTTTAGGGAAGGTACAGGGAGGAGTGATGATGGTTAGTTGATTTTGAAATCCAAAATCGGTCTAGCCATTCTCCAGTTATATGCATATAAAAATGTTTGTATGTTTGTTTGTTTGTTTGTTGGCTTATAGACTCCGAAACTACTGAACCGATTTTCCTGAAATTTTTACAGTAACATCACGTGAGCCCTAAAAATAAAATAGGTTACTTATTTTTTCGATAGGGGCAGGGGAATCGGTACCCCCCATAGGATGCCAATATTAATTATCGCATATCTTAAGAGCCGCTGGAGCATTTTGCTGAACTTTTTGTAGTAGGATCTTCTGAGCCCCGAAATTGAAATAAAATAGCAGCGGGGGAAGTGGTTCCCCCCATAGGGCGCCAATGTTTAATATCGCATATCTTATGAACTGTTATAGTGAGAATGTTCAAACTTTGTGGAAGTCACTCTTATGGTATACCACACTTTTGAAAATAAAACTAAAGCGGATAAGCGAAGGGGGGAAACCTCCCATAGGATGCATATATTAAATATCGCTTAACTGAAGAACTATTAAAGGGGGCGTCTTCAAACGTAGTTAAAGCTACTATTATGGTAAACTATAAATTTCAATATAGAAATGGGCGAGGTAGCCAGAGGAGGAGCTGTACCCCTCATAGATAGAAATATTAATAAGAGCCGCTGCAAGCAATTTGTTGAACTTTTGGTAGTAGGATCTTCTGAGCCCCAAAATTGAAATAAAATAGCAGGGGGGAAGTGTTACCCTCCATAGGACGCCAATGTTTAATATCGGATATCTTAAAAACTGTTATAGTGAGAAAGTTCAAACTTTGTAGAAGTCACTCTTATGGTATACTTCACTTTGAAAATAAAAATAAAGCGGGTAGGCGAAGGGGGGAACTACCTTCCATAGGATGCATATATTAAATATCTCTGAACCGATAAAGTGGTTAAAGCAGTGTAGCGAAGCGCACCGGGTTAAGCTAGTTATCAATAAATTTTAATAAAAAATTCCTTCCTCAGTGAAAATAATTTAATGAAATTTAAATTTGATGAATTCAAGCCTAATTAAAAAATATTAAGAATTAAAAATTAACAGTTCAACTAAAAAATCAAAAATTGTTCTTAAAAATCTTTTTGAAAAACCTAGATTCGAACCAGGGAATCCACAGTTTCTAACCTTAACAAAACAAAAATTTTTGATGTTTTCTGTTCGGAAGGTATCACGCCTATATTTCCAACCTCGCCCATTTGAGAGCAACCTCTGTATTGATAGCCAAGATAATTGGATCTTTAGCTCTTGCCCTTCTACAGAAATACAGAAAAAACAACAAGGGATTTTTGGGTAAAATTAGAGGCAGTCGACCGATCCGGCTGAATTTCAATAGCAAACCTAAACGGAGTATTTGTGACACTAATAAATGACATCCTAGTCCTTGTTATTTCTGGGGTCTTCGGAAAAGCCATTTCAACATACACATGGACAACCGGATTTAACCTTCTCTTTTCATAACGAACCAGAATATATTCACTTTATAGGGTGTAGCATTAATATTGTGGAGCTTACAAACGGAATGACAAAGTAATATATACCCTATTACCTTCGTTGAAGAGTATAATAAGAAACTTTTGATTGATTTGCCTAACATTTCGATTTAAATACAAATTAATTATATTAAACCAAGTTTTCTTGAGCATTTTCTGAAAAATTTAAAGAAACCCTAACTTTTGTTTTTTGATGCAAGAAATTCGATTCTATTAAAAATTAAGAAAACAAGACTAATATTAAATAAATGCAGATTAATTTCGGAAATATCTTTCATATTTTGAAAAAAAACAAGCTACTTTTATATATCTTGTTTTAAAAAATTTGTGATCGTATACCAGCAACGTGAACTTTTTCTACATGATCATGAGAAAATGTTTCTTTATTTAAGAAAATTTTACTAAATACGTACAAAATAAGTTAAAACCATTAAACTATTTTTGGACTTTCTGGTTTTAGAAACAATATTGATTATGTACTTTAGAAAATAAACTTCTTTTCGTGTACGATTGGGAAAGTCCATTTTTTTTATCCATTTTCGATAATTTCGTAGTTTTCAAATTTAGTAACTATTTTATTGTGAAATTTTCAAAAATTTATTTGATAAATTGAATGATACATAAAGTACATATACAAAAACAATATACAAATAAAAAAAAACTAAACAAAATAAGGAAAGTCATACACACCCGAGTGGACAACGACTACTTAAATGTAAGAGCAATTGTTCTATGGCGTGCGCATAAATGAATGCAAACTTTCAACGTTGAACTTTCTTTTGCAAGATTAGAATTTATGAAAAATTTAAGCGTATAAACAAATCATACACACACAGATAAAACATGGTTGAAGTATGGTTAAAAAACATATTATGGTCCCTGCAATGGCAACAAACAAACTTTTGTTGTTTGTTAAAAAACTTCTTTTATAATTGATAATATTTTGTTTCTATTACACAATTAATTGTTTACCTCCCTTTAAATCTTAAATATGGTTGAATTTAACAATATAATGTTTTAATAAAATAAAACTACAAATATACACTTAAACATATTATGTTTACTTAAACCATATAATTATCACGGCAACCATATTATGGTTAAATTAATCCATCCAAAACCTTAAACCATATTATGGTTGCCTCCAAACATGTTATGGTTAATATTTAATAACAATAATATGTTCGAAATTATAACATTATAAAACATTGTATGTTTAATTTTTAATTTAAAATAATATTTAACCATAATTGCTTGGTTTGCTTAAAATTCTCATTCATTTTATTTCAATTATTGATCAAAATACATTAATTTACGACGAATTAACTAGTAGACCAGTAAAAATGGTATTGAAGGTCGTTACAAGCAGGAATATGGCGCAAAGGGGATTTTTTATAAAAGTGGAACATAACACCTATCAGGAATATCAATAATGTTAATTTTGACCATATTATGGTTGATTTCGGGATTTTTTTTTGATTTTAACCTAACTTTGGTTATTGAAATTTTCTTTTCTATTGATGGGGTGACGAAATAAGCAAATAATCAAAATCGTCTGGTGACATTCGCACAAAGTTTTTGTATAGGTCGGGATCATTCCTTTTTAGTCGCTCCTTAAAAGAGACATAAGCTAAATTTACACGATTGAAATTTTCTTCAAAATTGCTCTTCAAAATGCTTCAAACTCGTGTAAACAGCCAAATTTCTTCATAATTTATTGATCAAAATTTATTGAACAAAACTTTTGAAGAGTTTATTGTTGCCGTGTAAATAAGCATCAAAATCGCATCTGGAAATATTGATAACTACATATAATTTGACAGCATGTTCATTCTTTTGATTCAATACATATCATTTTTTTTAATTACGTATATTTGTTGCGGCAATTGGCAATGTAAATAAATTTCTTAAATAATAAAATCAAAATTAGTTAATTAATATGAGTTGGTAAGTATTAGATATTTAATAACTATGTACATATACATATATTTGTGGAATAATATATCAATATTTTTAAAAGTGATACCATAAATGATAATTTTCGCAACAATCGCAAGCAACAGAAAAAGTGGACAGGAGATGAACTGAGACTGTTCATCGAAATGGTTGAAGTACGCGAACCGATTTGGAATTTTAACATTGATGGATACACAGAAACCGAAATGAAAAGGAGAAGTGCTGGTCAGAAATTGCTGCCGCAACGAATCATTGCGTAGCCGACTGCAAAGCACAATTTAACGCTGTGCGATCACGCTATAATGTAAATCGTTTTTTTGTTGTATGTTTTGATCACATTTAAAAGTATTATATATTGAAGGCGGAGCACAAAAAAATAAATACTTCCAAAATTGGACAAGGTGGCGCTACTTATGTATCAAAATATGACTATTTTGCAGCTCTACACTTTTTAGATACTGTGGGAAATCGTGGATCAGGAGGTACAAAATCAAACTTAGAGAACTTAACTAATTGTGCTTTTGAGGATTGTTATGATGTTTAAGAGCAGTTTCAGAATTCGGAAGCTCAATGTTCATTTGCAAACGCTGCTCTCGAAAATAGTACTCCTGCAAAGCGTAGAAAAGTGCAAGAAGTAAATGAAATCGACAGTAAGCTTTCAGAAGTTTACGAAAAACTTGGCCAATTCCTATCTCAGAAAGTGTCACAAGGAAAAGAAAACGTAACTTGGCAGAACGGCTATGGAGTGTATGTTGGACAGCAGCTTTCTGCATATTCAGAGTCAAATGCTCGCAGGTGAGTTTGAAATGCATAGTACTCAAACAATATTTGAAACGAACTTATATTTTCAGACTGAAAACTCAAATAAATAATGTCATCGACTCATTTGAAGCACAGCAAAACAATTAACTTTGTTTAAAATTTTTTTATTTTTATTTTAATATTTTAGATGTGAACAGAATGTGATTTCTTTTTAATATTATAATTTTATTTTTAATATAGAAACAGAATGTGATCTTAAGTTGCCAAATAAATGAATTGAACTTTTTATGTCGATTTATTGGGGTTTTAATTAATTTTTAATAAATATGCTTGTATTGCCATGGACTTCCCCTTCATTTAAAAAATATTCCGTGAATTCTTGTCGAATAAGCTTGGACGTTTCGCTTTGACGACCTTGATTGCACAATGGTTGTATCGTATACAAAATATTCTCTGTCCGCACTTCTTCACGCCATCGTACATCCGTTATAGATCCATCCGCATTCACTAGGTCGTAGTCTCTTGTGTGTGCATAGGCACCAGAATTTCGTTTGTTCAAAAAATTGTGTAATGCACATACTGCGAGAACAACTTTGACAACATTTGGTGGGGAAAGTTCCATTGTTTTTCTGACAACGCGAAATCGGGTTGATATTAATCCAAACACGTTTTCCGAAACACGCCTAAATCTGGACAACCTGTAATTGAAAATTCTTTCCTTCGTGTTTTGATTCCGAAAACTATATGGTTTCATAATATTATAATCAGCTACTTCTTCCTCCAATATTAAAAATGTTGATGCTATGATGATTGTGTCGTCGTCCATACTTATTAATTGTTTTTTTTTATAATAATAAATTATTTCACAAAAGAAGCAAAACATCTGATCAAAGTCAATATTTTCATTATACAAAATTTACCAATAGTGTAAATTAGCTTCAACAAATTTTGATCAAATTTTTATCAAAAGATTTTGAAATATATTGAAAGAATATTTTGATCAAATTTTTGAAACGTGTAAATAGAACATCAAAATAAATTTTCAAAATTTTGATAAGACTTCAAAATACTTTCAATCGTGTAAATCTAGCTATACATACCATTACCTTCCAAAAGAAATGGTCGAACCCAATGTTCCTTTTGTTTTCTTCTTTTTTTTGCATTATTTTCAGCTTCTTCTTCCTCCAATATTAAAAATATTGATGCAATGATGATTGTGTCGTCGTCCATACTTATTGTTTTTTTTATAATAATAAATAATTTTTTTTAACAAAAAATTATTTCACAAAACAGCTGATCAAAGTCAATATTTTGAATATAAAAAGTTTATCAATAGTGTAAATTAGCTTCAACAAATTTTGATTAAATTTTTATCGAAAGATTTTGAAATATATTGAAAAAATATTTTGATAAAATTTTTGAAACGTGTAAATAGTACATCAAAATAAATTTTGATAAGTCTTCAAAATACCTTCAATCGTGTAAACTGCTGAAACAGTCTTAAAGCCGATTTTCTAGCAAGTTGTTGTTAGTTGTTAAGTGATCCTTGAAATCACCTTTATTTTTTATGTTAGAAATAATAAAAAAAATGTTGTTATTATTTTAGAAAAAACGTTTATGTTTAAAGTTTATTATAAAATATAAAAAATAAGTGTTAAAAAAAAACTTTGTATGTTAAACTATAGTCGATACAGTTTCCGTTTAAAACTCAAACGTACTACGTTTCTTATCCGATAAGTATGCTTCTATTTTTTAGCCGTTACAAAATAGCAGTAAATATAAGTTAAATATAACTCATACGTTATGTGGGCTATCTGTAGTTGTAATGCTTTAAAATATAGTGCTGGTTCAATCTCTAAGTTTTATTTTATTTATTTACTTTTTTATGTTGTTGATTAGGCTGGATATTTTCCATTTAGCAGTTTTTTTTAGCATTTTTAAGTTATATATTAAGCATTTGTAAGTATTATCGAATTTAAGAAATTTTAAAGAAAGCTAATAAATGCAAACTACACGAGCTTTTTAAAAAAGAATAATTGATTTTAATGTAAAGGGAACTAGAAATTTAGAAAAGCAGTGTCAAAAACAAAGTTCATATGAATGACTAACCAAGAACTCAGCTCTTAAGTTTTGGAAAAATATATATTGACCAGAAAACAGCAAAAATAATTTGTTTACTTAAATTTTTATCACTTTTAATTATTGTTAAATTTTTAGCATTATTTTTTTTAGCAGTTTATGATTCTTTTTTTTTTACCAATTTTAGCATTATTTTAAAGCTTATTTAGCTGTTAAATATTTTATGGATATGACAATATTGCCAGTAAGAGACTTTTGGTTGCTTGTGAGCAGGGTTATAAGTTTCATCAATTATCCATTGTGCGGATTTGTCAGTCACGACGCACGCAGCAGTGGTCGAGTGAGCATTTGAGCATTGAGAGACATTTTTAAGAGTAATTATTTTGACGTAAATGCTCATAGAAAATTTTGTTCAAAGTTCGGCATTCGGGGAATACGTGATAAACCGGGTGTAAATTTAATTCGTTCGTGGATGCTGAGATTCCTTCCAAGGACTTCCAAGAGCGCTTATTTATGAAGTTTCTGAAGTTTCATCCTTTTAAAATTCAAATCGTTCAAGAACTGAAAGAAAGTGGCATTGATTTACGAAAAAATTTTTGTGAAGCGATGTTAAAGCGTTTTCGTACTGTAAGTTCCACTTTTTGGAGCGACGAGGCTCTTTTCCACCTAAACGGCCACTTCAACAAGCAAAACTGCCGTTGCTGGTCTCCGATGTTTAAAATGAATTTTCGTTTGAATTTAACTACATAATATTTTGAGTGTACTGATATAAAATGTTGCTTGAAAATAGCAGAGATACTTTAAGTTCTAATGCTGGTCCCTAAATACTTCCACTAAAAAATTCACTAAAAATAGAAAATATATTTTTTTATTGTTTACTGCCTGTTTTTTTAAAGGATAGTTTACACCAGGGATGATAAATGACATTTTCTAAATTGTACTTAATTAAGTAAAAAATTGTACTTTTTTGACCCTAATTGTACTAAAATTATTTTTTACTAGTTTTATTATTAAAAGAACAGAAAATGTGAGAACATATGTACATTAAAATTCACTTGTACTATACTTTTATACATACGAATTTGAAATGCATCTTTTACAATTTTTTAACCAACTTTTCAGTAAGCTTTATTAAGAAATCATTTTTATAAAGTCAACATGAGTACCGATTTTTTAGCACTCGTTGCGATAAATGAAGTGGAGTAAGAAGAGGAGCAAATTAAATACATAATAGTTCCGGTAGTTTTTGTATTCTTTACTAAAATTGTGCATTGGAATTTCGTATTAGTTTTTCAAAATTAAAAACGAAGGAAAAAATCGCCATCAAAAATCAATCTGATTTTTTATTCAACCGATGACCAACCACACCTCTAACGTAACAAATGGTTGTACAACTTGATCGAAATGTACAACAAGTCGCAACATGTAACGCCGCACTATACCCCGTTTCCAAATACTTTAAGAAATCCAGCTTAAAAGTTTTCGTTTATTTATAGCAACAAGATTGTCTGAATTAAATTCGATGCAATATTCACAAAAAGGCGGTTTCTTCGCTTTGTTTTTATCATATTTTGCTACGATAAATTCCTTTCCATGTTCGCAGACGAATGTTGTGTAGACAATATGTCTTTGGCAATTCTTCTGATATTTGGAAATTTTTAAATTGTACTAAATATGTAATTGGAGTACTTCGGTTCTTTTGCAATGCACATTGTACTGAAAAAAGTACAATTGTACGGACTTTATCATACCTGGTACGTAAGTATTTTGAGTAAAAAAAATAACTCTTTTTTGAAAGTTTTTAAACAATAATTCGATCAGGGAAGCATTTTCGTCAAAATACGTACTACTTGTATAACAGTCCTAACTACTCTTAACTTACATATAAAACAAAAGCAAATGTTGATAATTTGTTTTTGTTTTAAAGTTAAAAGATTGAGTATTGCGCTCATCAAAAAAAAATTAGGCAGTTGCATTAATTTTGGGTGTAATAACCCGATATCTTAATAGTTATTCAAACACGTTGGTTCAGTGTATTATACAAAAACCAAACTATCTTTTAGTTTCATTTAATAATTATATTTTCCTTGCCGTTGACAATACAATTATTTATCAAACATGCCGTTGTTTTATTGCTAGCCAACACATTTTCTTTAGGCATATATCACCTAAAGAGCACTAAGCCATTTGTTGGCGCAACTGGAGAACCAATTTATTAAAACTATCACCTTCCACAGGGCTGATGTTACGAAACAGGTATCTCTCGAACGCAGAGTCTCTTTTTGGAGTAAAATATTCATTAAGTTTATTCACTAATATACATACATTATCTTTCTTCTCGTGGCCTACTATTGCCCCTGGCAAGGAGTTTGCAATTGCTGCCCTCCGAAATGAAGTAATTTATTTCGTTTCTGTACAATCGATGTTATTTCTTCCGCATCTACATAAATCTTAAAAGAACGAAGCCACTTTTCGCACCCAATCGGAACCAATGATTTTCTATTTCACAAAAATAGATTAACTATCTCTGCCACAATGATTCTGCAAAAAAAAAACAACAAAAACCAACAAAACCCTGACCTTTGACAGATTCTCATATTTTCTTTTACGGCATCTAGCCCTTGATTCTTTGATCAAATAATAACAATTTAATATCAGTCTGCATTTTCAAGCACAACTTCTGCCATTTGCCAGATAATTTATATAGTATGTATCACATGTAACAAACCTTTTCTTTTTGTTGATTTATAATATATTTATTGGTGCCCGCTATAATTAATTATTCTCGTAGCCAATCTAACAACCCGAAATCTTAACAGTTATTTAAACACTTTGGTTGAGTGTGCTGTTCAAAAACCAAACTATTTATTCTTTTAATTTCATTTTATAATTATATTTTCATTGCCGTTGACATTTCCTCACAGCCTGCTAAGAATACAATTATTTATGAAACATCCAGTTGTTTTATAGATTTTCATCCTGTTCGCTTGAACATGTTTGCCCCAATGAGGAACAAAATTTTATTTTATTTTGAGAATAAAATTTTTGACTTCATTAAGACACAAAATCTTAAACAATTGTGGGCTAACAAAGTTTTTCTTGGGATTCAAAAAATTAATTAACAAGGTTTCGTTTAAATGTGCTTGATTTCCATTTCAAAGTATTGATGAACTGAAATTTATTGTTGATGGGATAAGCTATTCCTATGTGCATTTCACTGGTTGCTTAGGCCAGATCGCCAGGAAACTTCATTCAAAGATTTAAAAAAAACTAAAGATGTTATGCAAAAAAAGCTATTAAGCGATTGAGAGTTATAAACCCCAGTTTTACTTGTAACAATATAAAAGCTTAAACAAAAACAACAACAACAACAAGTTTTTTTTCAACTTTACACAAATTGCATGGAAAATATTAAATTTTGTTTATTTCTATTTAATACCAAAATTAAAAAAAAAACTATTTATTTATAATGAAAATATATATTTAGTTATATTATACCCACTGGTGGCTAATTAAAATGTATATTTTGCTATAAATTACATGCACATTATATGACATTTTCCACATCTCTGCACACATAAAATATTTTGCGCTCAATGCTCTCACTAATACAATATCACAGACTTACACACACATACAAACATACAAGTGAATTGTGTGCAAATGCATTTTCATTTATGCAACTGTGTTAATTTATGTTTTACTAGTATCTTTGGAGTTAGAAAAAGGGTGTAAATTGAGATTGTATGCAGATAAAAGGAACCAAACGTTTCGTTCTAAATTTTAATGTATTTTTCTAGCGAAAAATTGCAAAGGTATACTGAACTACGTAAGCGCAGGAATTTATTTAATTTATTTAAGTTTTAAAATTTTAATATCTTTATAAGTATTTTTTTCTGTTAAAAATTTATAATTAACATAAACAATAAAGCCTGTAAATTATACGTCCTTACAAATAAATTTAACATACCAAATATTTATACAACTATTTGAATCATTAAAGAAAAAATCGTGTTATCTCCATATTAACAATTTTCATATGATAAAATTAAAGTTTATTAACAAGGTTTCGTTTAAATGTGGTAAATTCCCATTTCATACTATTGATAAACTGAAATTTATTGTTGATGAGATAAGTTATTCCAATGCTTAATCCAAAGATTTTAGAAAACCTAAAGATATTATACAAATAAAACTGTTAAGCAAATAAGAATTATAAACACCAGTTTCGTTACAAAGATGGGTAAGATATAATTAACCAATAATTTTAAATAAATAAATTTTTTCTTCTATTTGAGGATGTAAATACGAAATTTCTGATGCGGCGGAAAAACACCAGTTACTAATTAATTTTCTTTGTTAATTTTTTTTCACCAAAAGAGCTACAAAGGACAAAAGTATTATTCAACAAAAGTTTTTTTCGGATTTAGTATAATTTAGCTTAAATTGAGTGTCATGTACAAAAAGGTTCACATACAATGTTTATTTTTTTTTAATAAATTTGGTAAAATAACACATGCTTCCATATGTATGAATTCGTTACCAAGTTGATATTGTTATTGTAACTAATTTGTTATATAAATTACAAATAATTTAACACATAGGCAAAAACACTAGCCTACGAAAAATGCTCAAATATATGATTCATAATAAAATATATCTTGATTTCACACCAACTCGTTCGTAGTTAAACTAGGAGTTCTTTGTAGCTTTTTATTGTGGACGCCTTTTAAAACTAAAGGCTTAGTTTTTGTTTATAATCGGAAAATGTAAATATAAAGTTGCACAATTAATAGCTGTTAATTTTTCGAATTTTGTAATTTAACAAAAACCGGAGAGCTATGACACTTGTTCATATGTAAATGTTAGTGGTTAAAAGTTTATATTTTTATTTGAAACAACAAAAAGCGTTAAACATTTTACCAATAAAACAATTACCGAGAGAAATATAAATTCAACTACTATACTGTTATTCCATTTGAGAAAAATCTAGGTCTTAAATTATTCTGAATTAATAACTGTTATTAGTGAATTTTTCGAGACAAAGAAAGTAAACAACTGCAAATGTAAAAAGCTTAAATACAGAGAATTTCCATTTATTTGAGCAGGGAATTGTAAAATGCCGCTTTTATATAGTTTAAAAATCCAAATTGTGACTGACGACGATGGATGCCCTTGTAGATTAGTTGGTAAGAGCTACGCGGGATAAGCAAAGGAAAACAATAGCCCCCCTGGGATATTTTACCACCTGATGTTAGTTACATCCCCGTGGGAGTCAAGTGTAGTCAATACTTAGGATTCGGCAAAAATCCAAAATCGACAGATCTAAGGAAATCTTCATGGTTTTTTTCTGATCGCAGTTTAACAGATTTCCTGTCTGGAACAACAGAAGTCAGGACCGTTCGATGGCACGGCACCGGGCTGACTATTGGCTAAGGACTCCGTTAGTCCGCATCTTGAGGAAAATACTTTCTGTCTCTCAGGAAGATTGTTTCGGTGGAAATTTAGCTTTTTGGTTGAAGGATACTTTTAGAGATCACTTGAGGGTTGTGGTTTACTTCCCTAAGTCGCGGGAAGGCAAATCCTGAAAATTTCACTTAAGGATTGATTTTAAACTGCTCGTGGGAGAGTTTGGCCTAAGGATAGATAATCCCTAGGAATGGTAGCTACTCAACAGATGCTGCTTGAATTTTTAAAAGCAGCGTAGGTTTTTGAGCTCCATATCGCAAACGAGGGGCGAGTGTAGAATCTTGCCGGTTGATACACTCAAATTGCTACCAGTGTGTGTTGGTTGCAATCATCTTCTGAAGCGGTTGATCGACCATGGAGTAGACTTAAGGGCTGTTATCCATATTAATCTTTTCCACAGCTGACGATACGAATTGGCCCTGCTACTAGAGTTTGAAGTGCAATTTGAATTAACTTAAGTCAAATATCATATTAGCATATTATACTAAAAGTTAAGTGTTAGAAATCAGAAAAACTATTATTTGTAGAAACCAAGTGAAATAAAACTTTTATTTTCTACCAAATACCCGTACGACATTTTAATCTAATCCGCCTTGTGCACGTAGCTTCCCTTGAAGTTTTAGTGAGCTGCTTTGATGCGATTGTAAACTTCAATAATGAGGAGAATCCATTTTTTACCATAAGGCAGAACCCACACCAACAAAACGATAAACGTTTGGTAATGATTTGAAAATCATTTGATAATCATAGCATTCTCAACAAAAATTCAAATGTTAAATTCAAACAATTGAAAGAGTTTTGAAAATTGTGTTTGATGTCAAATTATAAAGTCATTTTAAAACAAAGGTTTGACCAATCAATAGTTATATCGATAGTGAAATCTGAACTATCGATAAATAGATTCACAGCACTAGTTTGACCTCATGTTTGTTGGGAGATACATGTGGTTTGATTTAACTGACCCACACAGATGAAAACAAAACAGACTGAAACGTACCTCGTTGTCTATAATTTTATAAGACAAATAAAAAAAAAAATAAAAAAACATTGTCGCACTGCTAGCTGATTACTGGGTTTCGCTTAAGACAAAAGCTGACAAAGACTTTTTTTGGTGTTGGTGTGGGTTAGCATGAAACAAGTGTCTTTGACTTAAAAGACGAAAACGTTTTGGTCTTTTGTTGGTGTGGGCTTAGCGTAGTCAGATGGCAATGCGACAATGTGTTTCTTTTTTTCGTTATTTTGACTTGTCGTAATTAGTGTGGGTAACATCACAAAGCACACAATTATGTCCAACGAGGGACGTTTCTGTCTGTATTGTCTTGCTCTGTGTGAGTATGTTGTATTAACCAACATGTATTCTCTGCAACGAAGGTTTTGCTGCAGTGTTAGTAAAAAAACTGTTTCAGCCTAAGTGTCGATGTCCTTAGAATAGTTAGGAATATTACAAATTAAATAGATTCAAACACACCTTTCACACAGCCAATGGTGAATATGCCAGTTTAGTTGATATTTGAGACATTCATTATTCTTAAATTATTCTGAAAAAAGCTTTCAAGATCAACCTTTCACATTGAATTAAAATTTTAATCACTTTGGAAATATTAGATTATTTAATACTATCAGTGGCATTTGACAAAACATCTGAAGTCAAATTTAAAAAGGTGAAAAAATGTTAAAAAAAATATTTTAATTCAAGTTTTTAAAATATTGAAGTATAAACGAAATTTTTCTTTAATTTTGTTTTATAATTTAATAAAATAAATTTTTTAACCACTTCTCAAAAAACACTTTTGGTATCTTATCTAGATTTAAGATGTTTTGTCAAAATGCCACAGACATTTAAATTTAATTTGGTAAATATTTTTCTTTTATAAATTTTTAAATTTAATGAAATTGATATAAAATTATTTTCGTTGCCATGTGTAAATTTCAGTATTTTTTTCGGTTTTAGAATTTAATTGTCTAAAATGACTTTTTATATAAAATTATAATTTACATATAAAACACATGTTTATTTTGGTTTTGTTACAATTATTTATTTAAATGAAACATGTATAAATAAAAATTAGATTTGAATTATTGGTGTAAAATGATGTCAGTGCGTGAGACAGTTAAATGACACATTATTTTACTCAGTAATTTTGTGGTGACTACAATTCGTTCATTTTGTTAGTTGTTTAAAACGTTTTTGTTACAATGGATATTCACTTCATACAGCAATCACATATTTTTTTTTTTATTTTCGTTTAAAGTTTGTACGTTCCCACATAAAACAAGTATATCCTAAATCTGTCTGAATATATATTTATTAAAATTACCTTTAACTTGCATTCGATTTAATAGTCTTAATACCTTAATACAAGAAAAATATTTCGCTTTTTTTTAACATTTTTTATATATGTATATTCGTACATTTGGAATATTCTATTTATTATGAATAATAATTGTCTTTGAAATTTATTTCATATTAAATGAAGACTTGAGGGGATTCTACTTTGTTGAAATAATAGTAGAACAAAATAATAATAACAAAACGTAATAGATTTTTCAATAATAAAGAAAAAACTTTAAAACAACATAAACTTTTATAATGATACTATTTTAAAAATATGTTTATACCCCGCATCTTCACGTACCTAGAAGTATTAAACAGAATTTTTTATAATAAATTTTTAAATTGAAAAAAGTATTCCCTAGATTTGGGATTTTCAACGGAAGGAAAGATTTGAAGACAAAGAAGTAGGAATGCTATGTTCGGCTGTGCCGAGTCGTTAGTATCCTCCACCGACAATTCGAATCATATTTATTTATAAAGAATGTGAAAATATAAAGGGTGGTCCAACCAAAACGATGTTTATTTTAAATAAACAAAAAGTTGTCAGAGAATTATCTTAACTTTGTTTGTTTATTAAAGAAGGATGCATGGCAATTATGCGTGAAACAAAATATCGACCAAATGCTCTCCATGGCTTCGGTGGCATACCTTTATCTGATTGTCCCTTTTTTCAATGACTATGAGACATAATTAATTCAATGTCGTTAATGCGCCGAATTATCTTATGCTTAAGCTCTTTAATTGTTCTTGGCTTATTGACTTACAGTTTTTCTTTTAAATGTCTCCAAAGAAATGGAATTTCTCGCGCAAAAGAAAAAGATAAACTCACTGTTTATTGTTGGTGTTTTGTTTTGGCTTTGATATTGTTACAAGTAAGACTTTTAGTGTTTAAAATTCTTATTCGCTTTAGGGTTTTATTTGTATAATATTTTTGCCCTTTCTAAAATCTTTGGAAAAGGTTTCCTGATGAGCTGGCCTAAGCAACCAGTGAAATGCGCATAGAAGCTAGCTTTCCCTCAACAATAAATTTCAGAGTATTTATTAAATATTAAAAACATACGGAAATCGTATTAATAATGAGCCATTGTTTCGTTGGCTTTGTGGCAAGTGGCATCATCCTGTTGGAAACATATATCGCCATATCATTTCTGGCCACAGAAGTCCGTTATCATCTCGCGACAGAGAACACCGTTACCAAAAAGAAACAGAATAGCACGATAGCGGGTGGATATGAATGCTACGCGCCGATATTTTCCAAAAAGGAAAAAATAAAAATTTTGATTTTATACTCTTTGGTTCATTATTTACGAATTTATTTATAAAAATGTTTAGTTATTAAAAAAAACCAACAAAAAAGATTTTTATTAACAAGTACTTGTTATATCAAAATCTTTGTTTGATCATAAAGTGAGTATTAATTCAAAATTTTTATTCATTCACTTTTTGGCAAAAATCAACACGTGACATGAATATAAATAAGAGCGGCAAGCGTTTTTTTATGTCATAACTACTAATTTTCATACAGTTTTCGTATAAACAAATCTAATTTAACAACACTGGGCTGAAACATCTTTTTGGACAGATGGCAGATCGGTTTATTTTATTGGAAATGTATTGGCAATAGAATTTTCTTGTTTCAGAAACGCTTTACACTCTTATTTAGTTAGCTCTGTAAGTTTTATGCTGTAACAAAAGAGCAATAATTTTTATGCATTGATGCTATTAAGGTTACTTAAGCGATTAAATTAAACTGGCCGTCTGCACTAAACAGTTGACAGATATTTTATTGGTGCTGCCTTTAAGTCGACTGATTTTCCAATACTTGATATTAATGCTTGGTAAACTTAAGGGCTTATTTACATATACACTAATTTCTTTTCGAGAATATTTTTATTATTTTCTTCCACTTTAATGTGAGGAGTTGAGTCGCGCTTTTTGCATGCATAACCTTCAATATGTTTCCCTCTTTTTTTCTTTCCAATATTTCTAGCTTGTTTACCTGTTTTACATACAATATTATATTCCACAGTAGAATTTGGAAAAAAGTTTGAAATTTATTATTTTTGCATGATTTTGTAACATTTGCATATAATGGTATTAAAAAATTCGGCCTTCGGCAAAATTCGGACAAATTAATGGCGAACACCGATTATTGGCGGATTAGACAATTTTGGCCGAATGAGAAGCCGAAGCCGAAGCCGATTAATCAAATTATACAAATGGACGCCCTATGCTCGGTAAAGGACCCACGGGAATATATAAATGTAGGGATGAAAAGAAAAATTCTCTTTTTAAAAATAAGTTTTTACTGGCCCTGCATATAATAAAGAGTAATGCGATAGTAGAAAACTCTAATTTTATTTTTTGGAATCATCTTGTTGATTGTTCTATGCCATGATTGCTTAAAAAGCTCTTATGTATTATTCGAACCATGTTTTAAACACTCTTCCAGCAATAACCGAGCACCGAAGCATTATTCATCTTTGGGTTGATTTTAGTCATTAGATTCGCTCCGATTTCGTTGTAAATTATTTTAATTCATCAAATTCCAAATTTCCGCCTTCATTCTTGTGCTCAAAGCAAGAACTTTTTTTGAAGTGTCCATAGAAAATTTTTCAGATAAAAAAAAATTGCAAATACCATAACAAATTTTATATATCAAGCTATCTTTGCAGGAAATGGAATATGTACTGATTCACTATTGACACAGTCACCAGTACTAGTGACTTACTATACCCCAGAAAATGTTATTTACTATAGACATTTAACATGTGCGTGTCATTGAAAATATTCTACTGACGTTGGTACTATTGACTAGGTAGTTCTTTTGGGAACAAATGTAGACATTGGAACCAGAGAATCATGTATGGCACAAGCTCTATGTTTGCTTTTGTCCTTTAAGTTGTGCAAAAAAGTGTGGTTTTTGATATTAAAAACAAAAACAAAATTAAACAACGAATGAAAATAAAGTAGCAATCATGTCATTAAAACATGAGCCGTATAAACACAGACTAATTATCATGTTCATAAATTGAAAACAAATAACACTATGCGACAGTCAAAATCGGGATGGGATGAAACCAACGTGAAATGTTATATCGGTAAAAAAGAATTTATACGTGTCGTGGGTTACGTTTAGGAATCGAGACATATCGATTTGAAAAATGGGCTAAAAACATCAAAATTTTTATAAAAACCTAAATTTTAGGGATGTCATACGTCCTATGGATTGAACATATTTTATAAAAAACTCGGAAAAATCGGTTCAGATACAAAAAAGTTATGACCAAAATTAAATTTTTTTTTTAAGTACCCACTTTCCGGAACCATAGATCTCTCCGAGTCCAAGCTTTATAACTCAAGTAAATCGTAAATTTCTTCTTAAGCACGTCGGTATATAAATCTGTCAAATCGGTTAAAAACTGGATGAGTTATAACCGAAATACTGAATCCCCAAAAATTACTTATATATATATGCCCATTTTACCTTCGGTGATGTTTTTTAGCCCATTTTTCAAATCGATATATCTCGATTCCTAGACGTGACCCAGCGAAACGCCGGGACACGTATAACTTCTTTTTACCGATATAACTTTCCCTGGTAGTTTGAACCCTTCCCCATCACTGACCCCTACCATTTGTCGGACAGTGTAATCAATTATAGCAAATATAACTCCACCAATACCATTGGTAAAAATATTGATGTGTGACTTAGACTGCCGCTACGGCTGGCGGAAAATGTAAAACTGCTAAGAATTCTGAAGATGAAAATGTGGTTGCTCTCGAAACATGTACATTCGACCTGAGTTCGAGCCCCGGTTCATTCAAGAATGAAAAAAATGTCAATGTGTAAAATTCCTTTCTAGATTGAAATAATTTATTTGATTTAAAAATTTCAAAAATATCAATTACATTAAAATTAACACATTTTCATTCCTAGGATGACCATATAAAAGCATGAATCGTACCTTAAAATCCAGAGGCCGTAAGCGACAAAAAATAAAATCGACAATTGATTTATTATTTTGTAACTTTCCTATATAAAAAGTCGATTTTCAATTTTTTGTCGCATGCAGCCTTTTGAGTTTTCGGTGACCTTTTACATTTTTTGTTGTAGGAGAGAAATTTTTAACTTTAAAGGTGATTTTTAAATTTTGTATACCCTCCACCACCACTAGTGGTGAATGAGGGTATACTAATGGCCAATTTCACCAAAACATTTTTATATAAATTTATATTTTAAATTAGGTTTTCAAGTCAAATAAAAATCAACTTATAAGAAAAACTATTGGGTGATGCACAAGGTATCCTAAAGTAATATGTCTTAAAATAATAACATGAAAAAATACGACTGTTGTGAAAAACCCCTTATAATTCAGTATTCTATTTTGAATTTAAATCAGCTGATTTAAAACAAATATAAAATATAAATACTTACCTTATAGAAAAATATTTCGTAATTCTAATGAATTAATAAGTTAAATTAGATCTTACCTGACTATTTTCCATTTTTCAGACGCAAATCACAAATAAATTTTATTTTGTTTGTTTACCAAATAGCAGAGTCGTAAGCCAATCTTATTTGACGCCACAAGTGATTTGTTGCAAAAATTGTTAGCCGCAGGTTAAATTCGGAAGTTAGCCGGATAAAATTATACCGTTAAACGGCTTACAAAAACTAATGCGGCTCAGCCGCTTAGCGCATGTCTCTTCTGCTTAGTTATGACAGCACAATAAACATAGCAAGAAAAGTTCTATTAATTTAAGACACTTTTTGTTTACAAACCAACAACAATATTTTTAAAGCATTGTAAAATGTAAGAATATTATGAAAATATAATATGATAGCACACCTTGTGAATACACCACGTTGTAAAGTCATATGTCTTAAAATAATTTTAAGAAATATATATCACTGCTGTGGGCAACCGCATGTTATTTATATTTATACTGTACAGTTATGACGAATCACTGAACACAGCATTACAATTTTCATTTTGTTTGAAACACAACAGAAGCTTTTTTCAAACAGCTGTAAAATATTATTTAGGACATTATGACGATATGACTTAATAGCACACTTTGTGAATCCCCAACATATAAATATTTAAATATGAAATGATATTTAAATTAAAATCAAGTGAAATTGGCCATAAGCTTGCAATTTTTTTATTATACATCAAAGTATATATTATTTGGCTCCTTGAGTAATGCTAAGTCGATTTAGCCATGTCCGTCTGTCTTTCGATTTGTCCGTCTGTTGCAAACACGGTCAAATTACAAAAACTTAAAAGAAATGAACAAACTTGGTGTCAAATCTTTGGTCAGTATCCTTAGCAGTTTGGGATTGAAATCCAGCAAAATTGGTTCAGTAGGATCAGAGCTATGAATCAAAGTGTGGAACTACCAACCTAAAAAATTGATAATTTTGTTTACAAAAACAAACATAAATGGTGGAATAATTGCCGGAATATTATAAGATTTTGCACAAATTCGTTTAATGCCACTTGAAATAACACTCTTAAATTTCATGTAGATCGGTCCATAATTTACCCTAGGCTCCATATAACACCCACTCTAGTAACTTAATTAAATACGCCTAAAACCTTAGCATATATAGATATTGCGGTAAAATTTCTTCCAACTTAGCTTCATAAGGCCAGCAAAAATGTTATGCAATTTTGTGATATACGGCCCATCATTTACCTTAGATCCCATATTTAGCAGCCTTCTGAAATTCACTGTAAACGCTTAAACTAATTTCACCGCTGTTTTGAAATTTATTGAAATTTATGATTTTTAAAAATCACTCTATAGAATTTTGGGATGATTAGTCCATAATTTACCATGGCTGCAACATAAATGCTCCGCCTGACAATCATTTGAGTTCGGTTTAAACTGTTACGAATCATAATATTTAAAGTTCTTAAAACTTCTAAAAAAGCATAAAACTTTCTGATTACACTGGTTTACAGCCAAAAAATACCAAGAACGCCACATGCCTAGATAAGTTAATTGGGACCTCCTGAACACGAAAAACGCTGTAATTTTTTTTTTCTAAGTACCGTTTTTTAGATAACGGTACTTTTGTGTTTTTCGGTGTATGGTCCCACTTTAACCCTTGTGGAGCCCAGCCGAGAAGTCCGATCGAGATAAATGGTACATCGTTGCAAAGGTAATTGAATACCTTTTTTGTCGATATGTCGGAAATTTCTATCTGTTAAGAACTGGCTGAGTTATGGTACCTCAAAATTCAAAATTTGCCTATTTTTTACGTTTTTTTGAAAATTTTTCATTTTTATTTCGTTTTTTTTCTACGTTATAGTAAAGATCTGGAATGTTTTATTTTTTTACCTAATAGTTTATTTAATTACCAACATTTTAAGTGTAATTTGAAAAAAATCGGATAAAAAATAAAGTTTTTATTAAGGATTTTGTGGAACGACAATATTTTCATCTTCATTGCTCACACACTATATTCGGCGTAAATTCAAAAAATTTAAATTAAAATGACGAGCGACTTGAACTATTGCGTTTTTTTTCGGATGCATCTTCGCGAATGAGGAACCAAGAATAGTCCGCCATCATTTGTTCGTCCCACCAGCCTTTGTAACGTCTCTCGATTTCTTCCATTTCTTGGTGAAATCTTTCACCTTGTTCATCACTTTCGGAGCCCAAGTTCGTGGGGAAAATATCCAAATGACTGAATAAGAAGTGTAATTTAGGTGTCATATTTGAACCTTAAGGTTAAAAAGAATAAATTTTAAAATGATAAAGGCCTTTTTGATATACATGTTTTCACTCAACACTTACTGTTGGGTGAAGCCTCCCAAGCTCACTGTTTCCAATAAGATTGTAAACACCAAGTACAAACGATTTCTAAAAGCAGTTTATTGGTTTATATTGAATGTTTTAATTCCTATAAGTAAACACTATTAATTAAAAAAAATAAAGGAACAAATACATATATAAAATACACACTTTTTTAATATGAAAACCGAGCAAGCTTCTTTACAAGTTTAAGGTTGATTTACATTTAAAATTTACTATATCGATCTTGGTTATCTATTTAAGTTACAATTTTGACACAATAAAAAGATGGCTATTAACTTCATTATATTATTTTCCGCGTGGAATTTGCGAGATGTTTATAATTAATTTGACATGTATCTAAACATAAACACACACTTCAAAAATACGGATAAAATTTGTAAGTAAAACAATATTCACAATAGTGGTGAGACAGTGGCGGTTACACTTACCAATGTCATTAAATTTTTGCAGTAATGTATCGATCTTCTCTGCGTAATCAGGACTTCTGTAGTTTCCCAAAAAGTTGTAGTTTGTAAAAAAGTTGCCAAAAGACAGTCTTGCCATGAATTACCTTAAACAAAAATTTCCGAGAGCCACAGCGAGCAAAATTGAAGCTGGTATATTTGATGGACCTCAAATTCGGGCTCTGTACGGTGACCAATCATTTAATGAGTGTTTAGGTCCAGCTCATTTGGAGGCATGGAAAGCATTCCAGGACATCGTTCACAACTTTTTGGGAAACTACAGAAGTCCTGATTACGCAGAGAAGATCGATACATTACTGCAAAAATTTAATGCCATTGGTAAGTGTTGAGTGAAAACATGTATATCAAAAATGCCTTTATCATTTTAAAATTTATTCTTTTTAACCTTAAGGTTCAAATATGACACCTAAATTACACTTCTTATTCAGTCATTTGGATATTTTCCCCACGAACTTGGGCTCCGAAAGTGATGAACAAGGTGAAAGATTTCACCAAGAAATGGAAGAAATCGAGAGACGTTACAAAGGCTGGTGGGACGAACAAATGATGGCGGACTATTCTTGGTTCCTCATTCGCGAAGATGCATCCGAAAAAAAACGCAATAGTTCAAGTCGCTCGTCATTTTAATTTAAATTTTTTGAATTTACGCCGAATATAGTGTGTGAGCAATGAAGATGAAAATATTGTCGTTCCACAAAATCCTTAATAAAAACTTTATTTTTTATCCGATTTTTTTCAAATTACACTTAAAATGTTGGTAATTAAATAAACTATTAGGTAAAAAAAAAAAACATTCCAGATCTTTACTATAACGTAGAAAAAAAACGAAATAAAAATGAAAAATTTTCAAAAAAACGTAAAAAATAGGCAAATTTTGAATTTTGAGGTACCATAACTCAGCCAGTTCTTATCAGATATAAATTTCCGACATATCGACAAAAAAGGTATTCAATTGCCTTTGCAACGATGTACCATTTATCTCGATCGGACTTCTCGGCTTGGCTCCACAAGGGTTTGAGTGGGACCATACACCGAAAAACACAAAAGTACCGTTATCTAAAAAACGGTACTTAGAAAAAAAAATTACAGCGTTTTTCGTGTTCAGGAGGTCCCAATTAACTTATCTAGGCATGTGGCGTTCTTGGTATTTTTCCAAATTTAAAATTTGTAAAGCAGTGTTATTAATTTGTTTATTTTTACCAATTTCAATTCTGACGTCTAGTTTTTTATAAAGATAAATTAATATTAAATATATGTGATATAGATTCCACTACTGAAATATTCGAACTGTCGGTGGAAGGTATCAAAGATTCGGCACAGCCGAATATATCACTCTAACTATTTTTTTTTTAATTTGTATTCCTTAATATTCGTTTTGTCACAAATCGGAAATAAACTTAAGTTTTTAATTTAAATATTATTTTTTTATTGTATGTATCGCTCCTTTATTGCAACATAGTCATTTCTCAAAAAAATCAAACCTGGAGAAATGCGATTAAAGTTTTTAAATTGTGCCCTTGAATACAGATTTAATAAATTATTTTTTGCTATAACTTCGATACGAAGGAACACTTTTGCTTAAGTAACCTAAAATGTTTGATTTTGTGGGATATGAATATGTTGTCATAAAGAAGCGATATAATTTTGATAAAAATTTAAATTAATTTTTTTGAAAATGAAAATTAAATTTGATGAACTTTAGCCTAATTTAAAATATCAAAACTTGGATTAATTATTTCATTTTATTCTTTTATAGATGAGGACTTATTGGATAAATTAAGGAGATGAGATACAAAGGTAAGCTTAAATTAAATATTTACAAAAATTAAGCTGCCATTTCTTAAAAGCAGAGCTAATGCATCCTATTTTTACTAAAAACATCAATGGGGGATTTCTAAATAGAGCACTGAAGGATCTAGAATCTTGACATAAATATTTATTTTCTTTTTTTGATACATAATCAAAATAACCAAAATATTAAATATTAAGTTCAGATAGTGGCGATGGGGTCATTTTTAAATAATGTATTGAACAATTCTAAATCTTTGTAAAATTAGCTGCCTAATTCACAAATTACATGTAAAACAATAAAAATTTTGAGAGTTTGTAATTTGTTCGGACGAAAGCGTTCGAGTGACAACGTCTATATCTACAAGATTACTCAAGCGAATTCCGCTTTAAAGCTGTTCTTAACCATTGAGTGGCGCAAAAATATCGTGCAAAATATTATTTAAGCACAGAAAGAAAAACACTCGCGATAAATCAAGTTTTTTTAATACTTATTTTATTTACGAATAACACTAAAACGTACTTAGAACAATCCTTAACGGGACTACTTTCAAAAATCAATCCCGGAATTTCTGAAAATAAGTACAAAATTCTTAAACCAAGTAAAAAAAAAAATTAAACTTTTCGTTGGTAGTGCCACTTTAAAAGTAAAATTACAAAGTGAGCGTTTGAATCTCATTTAACTTCTCAAAGTTTGTTGCAGACACTACAAGAACATCACACAAGTAGTTAAAAACGACTTGCCTGTTGGGTGAAGAAACAACAAAAACAAAAGAACAAGACAAAAACACATTATTTTCATGCATTAAAAGTAAAATTGAGAAACCTTGCTTCTCATTAAGTTTATATTTTCAGTTATATATTGTACAATAAGTTTTTTAAGTAAAAACCATGTCGGGACTGATGTTGGTGTCTTATAATCACGTATGGGCAAATGCAAAATCAAAATGCAAAAAGAGCGAAAGATGTGTATACATACACAAAAATGCAAACGTAAACAAACCAATACAATGCCACACATGCAAAGCTTTCAATGTAGTGGTGCCCATGCCTGCTTATAATTGAAATTCTGTAAGGTGTAAAACCGGTAAGTAAATCAATCATAATAAAATTCTCCTTCTAATTTCACTTTTGGTTTAATTCAAGTACGAATTTGCGATTGAATTAACTTTATAATACTTGAATTAAGCGCATTTTGAGATGGATTCAATCTTATTTTTTCTTAAATCAATCTCTTATTTTCGGATTTATTCAAGTTCAAATTCCGAATTAAATATGAATAACTTATGTATTTTGCGATTTAAAATCCATACTTGAATCAATCTTTCTGTACTTGATTCAGGAAAATCCGCACTCATCGTACTATTAATACCGCATCAAATTGATTTGAGCACGGATGGATTGACTTTTCTTTTGAGTGGATGGTATTTACATAATCTAATTAACACTGAGTTTTTTCTCTGTTCTATTTTGTAAAATGTTCAAATTACACATTATAATAAAAAACTATTTAATTTTAATAAAATATTAAAATATCTTACAACTTTAATAACTATTAAGTTTATTAGGTCATCTGTTGATTACACGATTTAGATAAATTTCAGATTTGTGTTAAAACCAAGCACAACAGAAATATCTACACATTTTTCCAGACAAAAGTATTAAAAAAAAAATTAAATATACCTGACAATAGAAGATCAACTTCATACCAGCATTTTGTGGAATGCTAATTAAACTTT
This sequence comes from Pollenia labialis, assembly GCA_949318255.1. NCBI lineage: Eukaryota > Metazoa > Arthropoda > Insecta > Diptera > Polleniidae > Pollenia > Pollenia labialis. The sequence goes on from OX439139.1 coordinate 147,275,434, forward strand.
AAACATAATGGTCTTGTTCCTTAACTACAATATGTGTATATAAAAATGTTAGAGATGAATAATATCTCGGCCTATATGTATATGTGCATATGTATATGTACTTACGTATGTGTACATATGTATATGAATTAAAAAAAAAGAAAATCTTAAAAAGAAACTCTTGGTAAATATCAACTCATATAAATGGACTCATAAGCTTACAAAATCCTTTACACAGAGACTCTTATTTATGCAAAAGCACCCATACATAGACAACATTCACCACATTAGATTAAGCACACTTTAGACACATTTTTACAGTAATTTATATGAGGGTTTTTCCAGAAATTTTTAACTTTTTCTTTTCAACCTCAATTTTAGAAATATAAAAGATAATTTTTCTTTCAAAAATTTTCTTTTCCTTTTTTTTTATGGGTAGCAAAATGTTTTTTTTTGGAAAAACATGGTTTGCTGGAGAAATTTTCTCTGAAGAATTTTAGCTCGTAAATATATTAAAATATTTTAAAGCATATTTAAAGGGTCTTAAATTTATTATAATTATTGCTTTTTTATGTCTTAGCAGTTTACTGTTTTATTAATGCTAATGCTTTTTGCCGTTGTTGTTGTTGTTGTTTAAGAAAAAGAAAGAAAATTGAAAAAAATAAAGTAAAGCTGACTTTACACCAACAGCAGTGGCGACAAGCAAGCTTTGGAAATATTCTTGCTTTCGTTTTCTTTGCATTTAATTATAAAAATGAATTAATTAAGTTGCAAATACAGGCTTGTGTTGATGACGCCAAATTGATTGTATTTGTTTTAGTGTTGTATTTTGTTTCTTAAATGCTGGTGAGTTCATTGTTAAGGATATTAAAGTAATTATTATGATTGATACTTCCTTTGACAAAGATTTAATGGAAAGTATTTCGGTTTATTATTGAAATCAATTTAATGCGAAGGATCCACTTTTGAATAATTACATGATCTTCAGATGAAATTATCAAGCGGTTTGTCAAGTTTTCAACTTGAAGCAGATACTTGTTTAGATTTAAAGATTTTTTTCGCAAAAAAATTTTATAGAAGCCACATCTCTTTTCTTGCGGTGGCTTATATGTTAAACACCGGATATATGTAAGTGGGTCATTTAATTCAGAGATATGGAAAAAATTTTGAATTGAAAGAAGTCATTACTTTGCCTTAACTGTTATTTCGAAAGAGAATTTGTATAGAACCAAAATCTAATGGGCCGATTTGACCAATTTTCAGAATCAAAGTATCAATTTATCAAAATTTATATTGATTACTTGCAGGCGCGTACATTCTATAGGAACATATACCAGTTTATTTATCCCTCTTTTCGTTCTGTTTAATTTATTATTTTTTTAGTTCTGGCTTTTTTAAGATGTCATTTTAAAAAATATTGTAATAAAATTGTGTAATAGAAATAATTGAAAGTTTTTGTCATGGTATTAATTACATTTCTCTATATTTTCTTACTTAAAATAAATTTTTTCTGCTAACAAAAAAAAAACTTTCCTCAGATAATCCAAATGTACGCAAAAAATTGCTACCAATGTATTTGCTTACATACACTCCAGAACTCCAGAACTGCCGAATATTTAAAGATGTTGCAGTAAATTACCATCTTCTAACGCGACTACCAAATCAAAACCTCCGTTAGCACTTCCATGTGATCTCATAGTTACGCCAGAGTTTGAAGTGGTACTGCAAAATTAGCTTCTCTTAAAAAGCACCAGCATTCTGAAGCGTGTACGTTATGGGCAAAAAGGACCTTAAATTTCATAATGTTTACTGGCTCCTTTAGTCCCAGACAGAACTCAGGTCAATTTGGTTTTATAGATTAACGTGAGTACTTGTCGTGTTAAAATAACCTTAATGTACATAAAACACAGAATGAGAATAATGTGTCTATAATTGTTGCAGTTTGAGAGCATTCAACGCAGAAGTTGCAATTTTATTGTATGCGTGGCAGGACCAGTGGTAACAGGTTAGAAGCTGGGGCGAAAGCTATCAAAAGGCAAAAATCACCTTATTACCGGTTATTTTTGAGACTTTCCTCCCCTCGATTTGCATTTTAACTAGAGCCACCAAGTGATACCCGAAGGTAATTCAACCAACAACCAGTCCAGCATATACATGTTTTTCCGGGCTTTTGGTTCCAGTTGCACTTGATTGGACCCTGCTTAATTTCAATATTTAGGGATTTACCAGTTTCGAATACTGTCATGCTCAAAGTATTGGGTGCACCTATTTTTAACCAAAAGTTCTACACCAAGAGGTTGGCCGGGATCTTTTTAATTCAAATCTAGAATAGTTGGCTGTAAATTCCCCAACATTGCAACTAGGGATGCCAAATGAGACCAGGATTTTTGAAACCCGGGATTCAGGATTTTTATTAAAAAAAACGGGATCCCGGGATGGATCGGGATTTTTCGGGATTTCATATATAAAGGCCAACTTTAAAAATTCATATACACACATAATTATAATTAAATGTTTATGTATAACTATTACAACAAATTAATTCATAAAAAATATTTAACTCATTACAAAATAAAGCAGTTTAATGTTAGCATTAAACAATTCTGAGTGGTATCGTAAATCAATAGATACATATATGCTATTTGACAATACATATTTAATATATTTTGTCTTAAATATATATGCAAATATAAATTTAATAAAATAAACTTAAACAAATATGTGTCAGAATCCCAAACATGCATTGCGCGTGCGCAGTTCTATTATGATTCACCTCAGAAAAAAGACCACACCGAACTTTATCTTCTGATTTTATTTTCTGTGGTACAAAATGCATTGCATGTAACATTTATTCACTTGCGACTTTTTTTGTAGCGAGTTAACAATTAGATTCATTGCCAGTATGATTTAATATTAAATTTTTTAAGTTATTTTTAACAGGGTGACTCACGTTTATTTAAATATAGTTGTATTTAATAAAAAAAAAAATACCATATATTTACTAAATGCAAAATCTCGAGACTTAAATTTTTAGAATAATCCAGGGATTTCGGGATTGGCATCCCTAATTGCAACGCTAAGATCTGGGTGCACCTCAAGATACATACAAAAAATGAACGGGACAGAAGAACGAAAACATTTGATTGCTTATTTGAACTTTTCTTGAAAAAAATACATACTACAAAATTGGAGGGGGTGGTATGCGTTTATGCTAATGTTTGTCACACCTTAAAATTAGTATAATGATCGATTCCGAATCACTATTTAAATCGATCTAACGATGTCCGTCCGGCTAGCAGGCTGGCTTTGTGGCTATCCATGTAAGCCTTGTGCGCAAATTACAGTTCACAATTTTCAACGAATAGAATCTTTGTGATCTTAAACCATCTTACTGTCTAGCTGACTAGATTGAATTTGGTTCCAATTTGTTTTATTGCAATCGAAATCAATTAACCAACAGTTATTGAAATCGGCCCATATATGACCATAGTTACCATACAATAGTAATAGTGTGTTAGTAAGTCCAGAATTGAGCTAAAATCTATTAATGACAAAAAAGTTAGTTATTTTCCCTTTTTTGAATATTTTAAAAAATCTTATAGACTTTCTATAAAACTACATATTGTTATTATCAAAGTTATTTTCGGGTATACAAAATTTATTATTAATACGATTTCCGTATGACGTGCTAAATTCCCAGTTTTTCATATTTGATAAATACACTGAAATTTATTGTTGAGGGAAAGCTAGCTTCTATGCGCAATTCACTGGTTGCTTAGGCCAGCTCATCAGGAAACCTTTCCAAAGATTTTAGAAAGGCCAAAAATATTATACAAATAAAACCCTAAAGGGAATAAGAATTATAAACACTCAAAGTCTTTCTTGTAACAATATCAAATCCAAAACAAAACACCAACAATAAACAGTGAGTTTATCTTTTCTTACATTCCCCTACAATTGGTTGGGTTCTTTCCGACTCGAATTGTAGTTGTAAGTGGGTATTCGTAAGAAAACAACAAAAAAAAAAACAATTTGCCAATTCAGTTTTTGTTTATAACAGGGTATTTCAAATAACAATAGTAAAATCATTTGGATGCTTAACTGTGAACTACAGTCTGTCTTAGGCTTATCGGCTAGTTAAAAAAGTGCAAGACTTTGATTTTTAGTTTTATTGCGCGTTTCAGTTTAGCTATTTTATGGTCAACCATTATGGTTTCAGCTCCATTTTTGATTTGTATAATGTGGGTTTTATTAAACAAGAAGTTAATTCTACTGTTCGCGACGCAACCTTGACGATCTTGTTTAGGTTTGGCATATCAGCGTAAAAGCTCAGCGGATGAAAACGTTACGCCTTCTGCTCTTGTTTAGGTACGGCTGTTAGAACTGGAGACGTAAAACTAGGGTATTCAATCGATGTTTTATATTAAGCGATGATTCGCGCAAAAATTATTTGAGGCAAATATTTAATCGTATAATAATCGAACAATTTAATATTATCCGGTTAATCGAATAATTTAAAATTTGACCAAAATAACACCAAAATTTATATTTTTTAACATACAAATTTTGTTAAAACAGTAACAACAATTTAACAAAAGGTATTTTATGTAATAAAAGAGGAACACTGTTTATATAAAAAATAGCATGAAAATTTAAGCGTATCTTTAAAAGTGATATTGTAAAAAGAGTATACAGTTTAAATATTTATGTTTCAAACTATTTCTTTCTTTGTTTTGATGAAACTTGATTTAGAAAAGATTCTTTCACTTTTTGTTGATTGAAAGTAAACTATTAAAAGTCATAATTCAAATTTGAATTTTCTAGCAACTTAATATTTAATTCAATTCATCTCTAGTGTTGAGTTCATAAGACATGTGTATGAAATTTCTAAATTAACTCTACATTATTAGCTAGTAAGCGGTCCTATTTTCCACTGGGAATTAAATAATTAAAAACGTTAACTCAAAAATAAGGGTTTTTTGTAGATAGAATGAAGACTAGGTTGACCAAGTATTGCAAACTTATGAAACATTGACCAATTATAAAAGAATGTAAAAGCTTCTTAAAGCCGACAAAAAACGACCATGTGATTGATGTGTTGACTTTATCGTCTCCAGGGCCTTCTTAGTTGAAGGCTCAGGTCTGTTGAACACTCACTAGTGGTGAATGAGGGTATACTAAGTTTGTCATTCCGTGTGAAACTTTTTTATTATTATCTGGTTACTTGAGTTTTTGAGGTTTTTAGATATTTACTAACTTCACAATCACCCCACTTTTGTTTGCGTTCTGTACGCCAAGATGTCGTATTGCAACTAACTGTTTTTGTTCCACATCCTGTGTTCTACACTCATTCAAAAACCATTTGCAAAAATTTTATTCTTGTTATAATTGTTATTGTTTTTGCAATTGTTATAAATCAATGGCAGTTTACGTATAAAACAAAAACGAAGTATATCTTAAGCAATAAAAAATATAACACAAAATATAAAATAACAAACAAAAATATTAACAGCCTTGAGCATCTTTTTTTTAATAATTTTAGTTCATTGGTCTTGTTTCTTTATGAATTGATATTCGCATACAAAACAATCAACTGTTGTGTCCTCCTCTTAAATGCCGTTGGGGTTCATTGGTTTCTCTTGTCGTTGATAGTTTTTTTTTTTTTAATTTTTTGTTTTTCTACGATATTGTATTTTCATATTTTGTTCTCGTTGCTATTGAAGTTTCCTTAAACATTTTCTTGCCTATTTGTAACCCTTTTTCATACTCTCCACTGCAGTGAATAAAATGAACAAAGGTATAATAGGTTTATGATTCTGTATGTTACACCAAAATCATTTAGTTATTGAGAATTTCTAAGTAGAGTTGTGTGGCACGTTCTTTTCATAATCTTCAATTTCAGGGCAAAAAACAAAAAACAGTTACCAAACGGGCATTGTGTTCATAGCCATGGAAATTAAAAATTTCGGATCCTCCGACATACCTTTACTTACAGAAACGATATTTTCGGCAGTGCGCACATTGCGCACTTAAAATTTCTTTAAAATCTTTCGAATTCCATGTACAGCTACTCGATTTTGACAACTCCGTAACACTCCAGAAGTATGCTACGTTTGACCGTTCTGGTAATAAGCTTACGCGTTTTTATGTTATTTAACGATCCATTTTCGTATATGGCAAACCATTAACTAAATAAATTATAATGGAGCGGTTATGAAACCACGAACCCTGTACTTTAGTTTTATGTGACTTTTAGTTGTCATTCAACTTTCAAAAATGTTAGTTCTTCGTAGAGACTATCACAGATTCCGCGCAGCCGAGTATACTCGTAGCATTTTACTTGTTACGCTTTATAAGCGCCACACAAAGACTCATACTGAGTTACCCTGCAAATAATAGGACCAGTCCAAACACGCGTGTAAAGTGTAGTCTACAAGGGACTAGGACTAGTCCAAAAGTAATCCAAACGTATGGAAAAAACATGGTCTATTTAACATTACGATGTCCTATGGCAGGACTACAAAGGATTAGTTTTAAAACTACTCCATTGTGTACACAAGAGGATTAGATTTAATTTCGTTTAAAAACGAAAACATGTCGTCTCACTACAAACACATTTTAACAACGACATGGTCCATGCTTGCATTACATCGGACCAGTCCATGGAGTAGTACATTTCATGAAATTGGATCAGGTGGTCCAATAATATTTGCAGGGTATACACAGATGTATAGAAGTGTACGTTTAAAATCCTGTTTACTCCTGATTCGTCTGCTGCTGCTGCAAATATGGCATCGTATTACTTCAGTTGCATTTCTTCTGCGTTTTTTTTATCACCGTTTTATTATTATTCTCGTTATAAGACTCATCATCACTTTTGGCGTTGTAGAAGCATTTTGCAGTTATTATATTTTTCACACTGTCAGAATCAGCAAGAATAAATTAATTATCATCATCATAACGAACATCACACAGTGGACGATGTTGAAAAAAAAAATCGTTTGTTTGACTGGAATAAACTGTCAGGTATCCATTAATGTCTCAGGCCACCTCGCGTTTTACAAAAATACAAATCGATCTTGAATTCTTAATTTAAGTCCGATTTCAAAAATTGTTTGTTAATGGAATATACTCGACTTCTACAAAAAAATTAGCGACATTCATATTTGATCTCTATTCGTTTAAGAAATATCCGATTTTGAAAATAAAAATTTGCTATTATTGAACTACACACAAATTTGTCAGATTTATGAAAATGGCAATCATTAGCGGATCAAAGCTCTTCCGAAATGATTTTTTTTTTACAAATTTCCACATTATGCAACATTTCAACCAATCGCAAGGTTGGAATAAAATATTTTTAGCACTGTTTGTTTGTTTGTTTTTGGTCATGTTTATAACAAAAAAATTATTTAAAATGATTTATTGATAATTGGCTTTAAACGGTTGTTTTTGTAAATAAAATTGCTAATTTTTAGTCGAAATATTCAACATTTTTAATTGACATTTCTGTTGTTGCAATGCATTAAAATTCAATGAGAAAGCCGATTTTATAATTTTTGCTTAGTTAGTTAGGTACTTTTGCGTTTTAGGTAACGATATGTTAATTGTTATTATTAATAATAATAATATAATTCATTTTGATCTAATAATTGAATAATGGGGATCCTGAGACCCAGTCTCGGTAGGAAAAATATTCCCAAAATAACTAATAAAAACTCATTTTAGGCAATTTGCAGACGGTTTTTGGAAATTGTGGAAATTTCTTTGAAAACTTTAAACATATTTTATTTGGTATGTATTGAAGAATCTATTTCGCTTTATAATTTCATTAAAAAATATTACTTTGCCAGACAAAAATTAACCTCAAATACGAGATTTTTGTTAGGATTAAATAGGGATGCCGGACACGAATATTCATTTATTATTCTTAAGATGCGTTTTCGAGATATGCGCTTAAATCATGTTTTGCTGCAGATGTTTTAGCTATTTCGAAAAATCTCGGCAACTGTTCATCTGAAATGTAAAATACTTCAACTGCTGTGTTGCAAGGCATCACTGAAAACTACTGCATTGGCAAAGTATCACAAATAAACAAATGCACAAATTTCGCAACCGCTTGGCGGGGAATACGGTTACCATGCAGTAATGAACGCTAGGCGTTGTTTGCAAAAGTCAGCCACTGCCTTGCTTTTTTGAAGTTGAAGTTTTATTAAATTATTTGTTCCAATATTTCGAAATCCATCGGATATCATTATCATTACCATAACATGTTTAGAGGCAACCATAATATGGTTGTGGCTTCTTGACGGAAGACAAATTCAACCATAATATGGCTGTAGGTGACAACAATATGGTTATATTAAACATATTCCTGTTTGGAAATCCCAAAAAACACTAATAATATGTTTACAATTTTCTTTAAAAATAGTTTTGTTGGAGGTGACCATATTAAAACATATTTTTTCTCTGCGTGTAGCCATAATTAAGCTCATTTTTGAGATAATGGCAAAAAGTTGAAAATATGTGAACCAGCATATTAATTAATTACATATTTATATCATAAATAAAAATTTATGTAATTGACAAAAATTAAAAAAAAAAATTCGAACTTTTTTGCAAAATATATTTAGGGAATTTTGCAAGTGTTTACAACTATTTCATGTTTTGGAATCAAGTCACAATTCCCTACAGATTTATGTATCAAATGTTTTGCTTTAAGTCGAATGTTTCCGAAACTATCAGAGATAAAATATGCAAATCGGGATACAATTAAGAGTTCTCGATCGTTTTTAACTTTAGCAATACCCGAGGCGCCCTTCATTAGGAACCAATGGCGGCTCTCCTGATATGGCAATAAAACCCAAATCCAAAACTTAGGCTCCAACGCAAGTCCTTAGCAGACGCCTGAAATTTTATTCCAATTAGACTAACCAGTTACAAATACAAGAATTATTTAAATTTTTTTCCAAAACCCCCACTGTGCATCATCAGAATAAATATAAACAAGAAAAAACTTTAGTACAAATTTGCTTGTATTTTTTCATTCTTCGCTATTTTCATTGTATTTATGAATTGCTAATGAAGCATTCATTAATTTTTTCTTCGCCGTTGCTTAATTTTTTGAAAAGATTGAAGATTGTATCAACAATATTTACACGAAAGCGTGTAATGAAAATACTTGAAAAACATGACAATTATTAACATAGCTTAGAGTTTAATGTGGACATTCGTTGGTTAAAATGTCTGTGTAAATCTTTTTTTGCGTATTGCTTTGAAAACGCTGTTCTATTTTCTGAACTTAAGAGATGAGCGTTATATTTTAAACCCTTCCCTGTACCCTTTTCAAAACAGCAAGGTAATTGTTAAAGACATTTAAAATAAAATGTGTAAGACAGCCTGGCTAAAGGCCCTGTTAGCCGACCGTAAATATTTAGATTAACTGCTGATCATTTCTGTTATATGGAAAGCAAAGCAAATGCTTAACTGACTGTGATGTCACTTAACTGTAACGTGCAACAGGAAATAGTTTTGGAACACGATTCTCAAGACAAATGGTTTCCAAATAGGGACCCATAACAAGCTTTCAGGGAGTCCATAGAAAAAACTGCATGATATTTATTTATTTATTTATTAATTAATTTATTTATTTATTTATGTGAGCTTCTACAACAAAACTTAAGTTTTAAAAATAGCAGAAGAATACAATTAGTCAAAATTAATTTCCAAAAAAAATTATAATTAAAAAATGGCAGAAGTATACACTTATGGTGTTTTCTTTTCTACAAAAAATTTCACATTTTGTTCAAAAAAATGCAATTTGGTGTTCGTTTCTTAAAACTGCTTTGCTCTCTAAATGGGCAGCGTGTTTTATTCTAAAAAAATCACCCTAAAATGTCATAAGGCATTGCACTTTACGCCCCGTATAAAAAGAGAGTGTTGATAATGCCCTGTAAAGAGATGGCTTCTATTTATATATGGGATAACCAGACGAAGTTGGGAAAAATCTCCTCTTATCAGGACAGTAAACATTTTAAGTTTTAATAGTTTTTTTTTCTATTATTTTATAGTAAAAACAAAAGAAAGCATTACTTTGTTAATGGTAGGTGGTCAGTGATAAAAAATTTAAATGAATTCGGTGCTATAAAATTATTTATGAAAAAAAAACGTCAAATCAAGAAATCGTAAAAACTTGGTGTTAATCAATCGGCAATCTGGCAAAGGTATTTTATTGTTTACATATTTTATGAGAAACAAACTAAAGAAATTGGAATTTCGTCATTAATTTTGTTCATTTATTTATTTATTTAATATTAACAAAGGTTTATGTATATTTTTTTTATATATTGAAGAACAAACTTTTTGGCAGCTGTTAAAAACAGGGCTATCCAATTTTGGGTTTTGTTCTCGTCAAATAAAAAATTGCAGTGTTACATGTTTGGCAAGACATTTTATACATGCACTTTTTAAAATGTGGTATTTTTTTGTAGAAAAGAAATTTTAATTTAATTAATTTTTTATATACTTAAAAGAATTTTTTATAAAAATTTCTTGCTCATTTTTGCATTCTTTCACTCACAAATCGACCTTTTTTTTTACGATTTTTTTCATACTGATTTGTTGTAGATAGAATTCATTACTCATCTAGGTAATAAGTACATATATCCTCGATGTGAAAAGATTTCGGTTTCTCGTAAGCGGGTAGAGTTTTTGTTTGATTTTTTTTGTGGAAGAAATATTGTTAGTATGTATAGTATATATATGATGATATTTATTTCAAATTAAATTTTTTCAATATAATTATATTTAAAGACCGATTTTGCCGATACTTTCGCTAGATATTCTCTGCTATAAAAAGAGTCGGGTTCACATACTGCAAATATTTTACTTTAATTTTATCAACATAGCTTGTTTTGTATCGAACATATCCTATTAAAGCCCTTTATTTAGGAGAACATTTGTAAAGGGCCAGGTGAAATAATGATTTTTGACTATTGACGTCAGCAGTCGTCGATGGCTGCGAGTGTAAGACGGCAAATCCATCTGAGGAGATCGAGTGGTTGCGATCGAAACATGTCATGGTAACCAGCCGCCTGGGTTCGAATCTCAGGTCAGATCAATAACAATTTTAATTAATTTTCATGTTGTAAAATTCCTTTCTTCATAAAAATAATTTAATGAAAATTAAATTTGATGAACTTAAGCCTGATTAAAAATATTAAATAATGTCATATTTATAAAGATTTTTATTATATCCTTATATTGACGAAATATTTGAGCCAGTGTGGTCGTCCTTGCCGATATGGTTGGGCACTATTGTGCTTATTCCATTTATTTCGGGCAAAAGTTACGAAGGTATTTGCCTTAAATTCCAACATATATAAGCCGAGTTTGTTTATTTTAACCAGCAACTGTGTTAAATTTATTTAAAGTGAGTTTGTATAAAAAAGTTCAAAACTAGTAACCAGACTTTTAAAAGTTAAGGGTTATCAGTTCAAATTGAAAATTTATGGGACAAAATTAGAAGCTGTCGTGGTTTTATTCTTCATATCTAATCATTTGTTGACTGATCTAGCTGAATTTCAATAGCAACCTATTCCACACTAGATGTGGTACAAAAATATAACAACATACTTCCCATCATATCTAGGGTCTTGGGAATACCTTTATCAAGCAACACACGGACATACGCACCTCATTAAATCAACTTCGCTATTCATAAGAGCCTAGAATATACACACAAATAAAAAACATGGTTGTGGTCAGTGATGCCAGGAGAAATTTAAAAAAATCCCTGCGTGTCTAAAGAAAAATTCAATTTTTTGTTTTCCTACAACCAAAAATTTTTTCCTACACTTTACCCTACGTTGAAATTTTTTTGTTTTTCGCAACTGACAAACAAATAAATATTTTCTAAACATTTTGTAAAAATATGATAAGAAAAGCATTTATTAACAACAAGAAAGAAAACCAAAATAATTGGGGGATTCACAAGGTGTGCTATCCAGTCATATCGTCATAATGTCCTAAATAATATTTTACAATTGTTTAAAATAAATGTTGTTGTATTTTAAACAAAATAAAAATGTTAATGCTGTGTTTGTTGATTCGTCATAGCTGTACAGTAGAAATCTTTATTATAATCTGTAGCCCACAGCAGTCCTATATATATATTTCTTGGATTATTTTAGGACATATGACTTTACAACTTTATGACTACCTTGTGAATCCCCCAAATATGTAAATGCCATGTACGCAGAATTACGCACATATCAATTTCAATTTAAAAAATAATACTGTGCGACAAATTAAAATGTTTCCTTTAATCAAGAGACAAAACATATTCATACTTCGTATTTGGTTTTTCATTACCTCAACTTTTGTCCTTTTTAAAGAGCCTAATATTTTTCAAAAATACTTATATTAAATAATTTTTTTAATGTACGTACCTAATAACTTTTAGCAAACTTGGTACCAAATAAAAGGGAAGGCTCTGTAAAATTTTAAAAAATATTTTCTTTAGTTCCCCTGAACTACAATATAAAACAAAAAAAATCCTTTTAAAAATGTATCCTTCCTTATCCTTAAAAGTTGTCATTAAAATTTTTTTAAAAATTCGACATTGCGAAAATGTTTCTTTTTTTTTGTTGCAAATTGAATGTAAAAATTGCATTTATTAGATAATTTAACTAATAATCGCATGCATTTTAGCAAATGTAAAACAATAGTTCGCAAATGGGGAGGAGGCAACGTATTTTCGGTTACATGGTTTCGGCAATTCTTGAAGACTGCCAGGCTCTTAGGGCTCATAGTATATTTTTAAATGAAAATAAAACGAATATTAACGTATTTTTAGACAATCACCCTTATTGTGTTTGGCGTTTAATTGGTTTTTGTTTTAAATATAATTAAAGCGAACGAACTCTTCAGTAGTTATCGACGAACAGGCCATTAAAATATGCCTACGACTGTTTGGTAATAGATTAAAGAGAACGTGAACTTATTTTCAACACAAAAAATCTGTCCTCTTTTCCCTACGCTCTCAATTTTCCAAAAAAATCCATACAAAAGGGAACATTTCCAACAATTGGAATCACTGGTTGTGGTAAACATATTCTAAAAGCACCATATTTATTTTGTTTGCATCATACGTATAGAAAGTTATCATGCTATTGGCCATTTTCTCAATGTACCGTCAAACTGCCTGCTACTTAATGCCAACATAAATTTATGAGACCGACAAACTGTCTGTTAACAATTTTGGGTTTCTCAATAAACCGACAAAAAACATGGTTTTAAGTTGGCAACACCTCTCAAAATACATGTAAAAGTTGGGAGTCAGCTGATTGAATTTATCTGTACGGCAAATAAAAGGAAAATAAATAATCGGCAGATGAGTGCTGGTTAGCTTTGCGACAGATTAAAAGCAAATGAGACATTGAGAAAACCAAATTTCTTTAATGTGCAGTTTTTCGTTAGGAAAAAAGTTAATCGTGTAATGAGAAAACGGCCTTATGACTATTAAATATCATGAAACGGTTGTGAGTAATTTAATATGTGAGTAATTTAATTAGTTGTTAGAAAAATAATTATTTTTCAGTCAACAATATTCAAATTTATAATTGCGATAAACATTCCTCTACAACCTACAATTTTAAAGCTTAATTCAATCTAACCCCGCGAAGCCAATCATTCGGCTTATCTGCAGGGTATATGTTAGGTTAGGTAAAAAGATTCTGCTGCAGCTGTTTCTGGTTTATCGTGCGTTCATTCAGTCGTGTTTCTGTTTTTACGTATGTAAAGACCGTTTTTGTATGATCAAGACTATTGCTGTTTTCTCTTTTTGTCTTGTATCAGTTCCCGCTAATCGGTTGTTGTTTCTTGGATTTTCGTGCATCTCCATGTAGTTCGTATATATATATATATATATATATATATATATTCCATTGTGCCATGCGTATTTCTTTTTTGCGTGTACAACGGTTTTTGCCGTATGATCCAGTCTATTGTTATTCTCCTTTAACTCTTCTATTTCAGTTTTGTATAATCGGTTGTTGTTGTTACTGCCAAGTAAATGTTGGTCTACCGTAGCAAGTCCTAGGATGATGGGGCTGTCATTTATCGTTGCCTAGAAATTACACCCTCTGTGTATTAGAGGAATACAGAAGATGTCTTAAAGGCATGAAATAACTTTGTGTTTGAATAAGAATTATACTTTTTGCAATGCAATATTTGAATATAACCTATTATCATATTTGAAACCAAACTTACTTAAAATAATTAAGAAAAGATGGCAGTCGCCTGGAAGCTGACCATCTGTATCATCATTGATAAACTTCATATTAAAACTATGAACTGAACGAAACCCTAACTCTTCTTTCTGTTTCTAACCCCAAATACATCTAAACTCTAATTTGTTAATTATTTCTCCTGGTGACGAGAAATTGTACAGCAAGATGACAACAAAACTAGTTGGCTTAATTATACCTTTTGAAGAATACCTAAACTTACTTCTACTAATTTCTCATAAGCCAACCATCCTCTAACTTCCAAAAATTTCCCCACTACTTGTCCAAAGTGAGCTTCATCACTTATTTTAAGATTGTGAAATATTACATTTTAAAAATCTAGGTTCGTTGGAAAATTGTATAACATATTCAGTTCTATAAGAAAAAAAAGAAAAAAAATTGTATTAAAAAAAATAACAACTTGTAGAATCATATTTCCATATTAAAACTAATTTCAAATATTACTTTTGCATTTGCTTCTTCAATATTTGTTTAATTATTAAAATGAATAGTAAACATTTGTTCAATTTTAAGTGAAATTATTTTGCAAATTTTATTAAAAACTTATTTGTCTAAAAGAGAAAACATAAATGCACATACATAAATAAAAAAACACGTGTTACTTAAAAATATAATAAAATACTTAAAATGTTTGTAAAAAACGATAAAATTATTAAATTTTTAATTGAATTAAAAAAAGGAGATGTTTACATATTTGCTTTAAACTGTTTTTGTTTTCTTAATATGATTGATCAGTTATTTCTAATTATTTTAACTTATGTACTTGTTTTCTTCTTCTTCTCGTATGGAAATATTGATAAAGTGCATGTATGTATGTATATAATAAGTTCTTTTAAAGGATAAATGTTAGTAAATTATATCAATATTTGTATGCTGTAACAGAAATTGTTGTCGAAAAGTGTTAAATTACTGCAGCATTATAACTTTATGGTTGTACGAGGATGAAAGTAAAAGTTTGTAAAAAGCAGAAATATTGTAAGAATTTAAAACAAATAAATTTAATTAAGCACTGCACCACATTAAGCTACCAGATAATTTATGTTACTTAAGCTTTTTATGAAACAGTGATATACTTAAAAAGGACAAGCACTGCAAAAAAAAAAATGCAGAATTTTCTACCATAGATGTTTGCGTGCATTGGTGAGCTAGTTGATAGTGAGCTAGTCTATTAGTTCGAAAGCTTAAACGGGTTCGATTCCCTTCAGAGTCTCTAGTCTGTTTCATTTTAACGACTGAAGTTCTACGCTAATATTGCTCGGCTAATTAAGTTAAAAACTAATATAATAATAAATATTTCAATCACACGTTTTTCACGTGTTTATCACATGTTATAGTGATAAATGATACTCACGGGGTCTTGAAAGGTCTTGATTGTAACTCCCTTTGGATTGAACAAGAATGATTCCTTTATTGTCCAGTCAACGCAGCTCACTCTCTCTGGCTTACACCGGATATTCACCGGGCAATGGCTTGTGGACATCCGTTCATAGCTAGAGTGAGAAGGCACCTAAGTAACCTAAATAGTTGGAAGAGTCTAAGGTCAGCAGGAAGTTCTTCTGAAACTTAGCTTATGTAAAGCATTCAGACAGCCTGAAGAGGCGTCCCATGAATTGCAAGGAATGCAGTTATTCTCTGCCTTCACTCCGTCGCCTGCCTGGAGGTTTTGCTGGCAGCTCCAGCATCAGGATTGGAAATCAAACATTATTAACGAAACCTGAACATTAAAGAACTCACGCGTAAAAGAGTTAAAATGTTATTGATTGCATAAAAATTAATGAATTTTTATGTAACTGTCTGAATTTTTAAATATGAATATTTAAAAAATTAAATGAAACTAATTAATGTTTGGTGTACATTGTGAGTGTGCGTGAAATTAAGACTTTCAGCCCAATTATGAATAAAAATCATAATTGGGCTGTGTATTGTGTATTGTGAGTGAGCATAGGTGATAACAAACATTTTTAAATTTTTTTCAAAACTTCTCATAAGTATAATTTTTTGAATTTTGTTTAATTTGAAGAACAGGACCTACCCAAATACAAGAATCTTTCCTAAAAACTTTTTGTTTGAATTTTTATTTTGACTATTATTCTAAGTGATTTAGGTTTACAAATCAATTAAGCTAATCTCAAAACAAACATTTTATTTTTTTAAAACTATGTGTGTTAGAATTGCACAAATACACAAAAGATTGTTCTACATAATTCTTCTTTTTTTTTCTTAAAATATAAATTTATTTTAGCATATACAGTGAGAGACAAGAACATACAATAACTACACATATATTTATATCTAGGATGTGTTTTCCTATGTTATTGTGTTTTCAGAACTCTATAGAATGTAATAAATAGCAAGAAGCGTAATGTTAACGATTCGCTTTGTCTGAATATTAAGTCTAACCTTTTTTTATATTTTATTTAGCTCTGGTACTGAAACTCTGTAACTTTTCAACGACAACAATTTTTCGTTTAGTAGACAAAATTCGTTATTAAAAAATAATTGTTATAAAGCGCTATTCTGTATTGGAATTTTAACAACTTTTGTCGGTAAACAATATTGATAGCTGAGGACATTTGTGCGATATCTTATGCAAATATCTACAACTATTACTATGATTAATGCTTTGAGATGATATAAAGCTATTCAAATATTTGACTATTATTAGCTACTTTCGGGATTGTATTTTTATAGCAACTTTCTTCAAATATAGACCGACACCAATAAAATTTGAGAGCGATAATCTCGAACACATTTCTCGTTATTTTACATTTAATGGAAAAATTAAATATTTAATGGTAAAATTGTAACAAAAACTGAAAAATTAATTTGTTTCCCTTGTAAATGCACCTTTAAACTTAAGGGCGGATGGGCAAAGCCGTTCCGATATGTTATCAGCCTAATGTTTAGCGTATTTTTGATGGAAATATGAAGTATGAAGAAGGGTACTGGGTCTTAAAAAAGGGCCTAGGAAGGTCTTAAAGAAGGCCTAATAAATGAAGGACTTCAAAATTTTATCGTTGAGGGTATATAGAAAACATTATCGAACTATTTATACATTCGCAAGTGCGGGCACCTTCGCAAATATTCTTAAACTGATGCACGATTTTGAATGGCACCCGATCTCTCATTAAAATTTTATTTTTTAATCACCACTTCGCTCCTTACCCGCCATTGCCACAAGCAAGAGCAAGTTCGAAAAACTCAATACACTCACACTTTTTCACTAACATTCACACACATTTTGTACTTTCAGCCAATCGGCTGTTTCATTGATTTTTCGTTGATAATACGTATGCATTTGTTGCAAGTAATTACTTGCTTGTGGAAGCGTTGGGCTAGAGGGAATACTAGTGTTATTTGAATTAATAACGATTAGAAAGGATTAACGCGTGACAAGAAAATATTAGTTTCCGTACAAAGTGTTAATTCAAGCATCCTTGAATATAAACATATAACTTATCTTCTTACATGTTTAAGACATTTTTTTATCAACAATTTTATTTAATAAAAATAAATAATCTTCAATTATTATTTTACTGTCTGCAAAGTTTATGTTTATTAATTTAAACCTAAAACTATATCAATACAGATAATATCAAATTACTAATAAATTATTAACTACCAACCCTTTTTTCTATATTGTACTCAACTTATGAGTATATGGTAGCGGCCAAAGGACGTTTTTAAAAAAATGTGAGCCCTTATTAAAAACAAAGAAAGTCTAGACCGTTCCTCTTTACTTTATTTGGGTTGAAGAGTACGAGTAATAAACGGTACAAAAAGTCCAAATGCTCAAAACTGTCAAATATTTTTTTTTTGTTTTAATATTTTGAATGAAAGAAAAAATGCGGCACGCACATGCCAAAATGAATTGATGAAAATTGATTCACATTTTTCCTAATGAAATTGAATTTAGTTGTAGAAAGTGTCAACGAATTGAAAGTACCCTGCTTTGAGTTTTTGCGTTTGTGTGTGTGTTTTTTTTTCATTTCAAAAAAAGAATAATATAAAAACAAAAATAAAGTTTTTTAAAGTACAAAATATTCAAAAGATTTATTAGGAATGGTTGATACTCTGTTAACCTCAAATGTAATAAATGATATGTTATGTAGATTTAAGAGAATAATATAAACAAAGTAATGTTTTTTTTATTTCAAGTTTATTGTACCCCCAGTTGGCTTTCGCAGCATTTAAACTGAGATATTTTGTAACAGGATTGAAAATAAATATTTTTGTTATAAATATGGGGGCTAGTCTTCACATATTGAACTAACAATTATTCATCAAATCTTCTTCTAATTATTAAGTTTACGTTCTGCCAATTTCGGCAATTGGCATAATTCATCGGGATTAATTAAGAAACCAAAAGTTTCTCAAATAGCTTTTATAAGTTAGATAAAACTGTAAAAAAACATCCTCAATACTTGCAACGCGAAATAAGACAAGACTAATGGTAGAGCAAATCTGCCAAAGGGGTTTGAAAAGTTAGCTTAGGTTGCGGAAATATTGGCCCCTAAAATTTTTGAATTTTTTGAAAAGGCGTTTGGTGTAAGTCAAAAAATATACTAAATGTACCTCTGAGAAAAATACTCTTTCAGACTTCTGTAGTAGAATTGTATGGCGGTTTTTTTCTTAGAATATATTAACCCTCCAACACTCATTTCAAGGGGTAATTTTTGTTCTTTTTTTAACCTTCACACAAAAGTATACTAAAACGTCACATTAGAGTATTGAGGATGGCGGCGATGATCCGAATTTTGTTGCACTGTGTAATAAGCTAATAGGCATACACGAATCAACTTTTGTATGATCTTTCCCTGGCTTAGGTATCATGTAGGGTAATATTAAGAAAGTAAAATTGCATTCAAAATTAAAAGAATTATTTTTTATTGGTATTCGGGATAGCTCCATTTTGTTATTTATTTTTTTTTATCAACACCAGATGCTTTATTGGAGCTTTAATTAGCAACAACCTTCTCAGTTTGTCTAATCTTAAATCGTAGGGTTATAGCTGTTCCAGAAATTACAGGTGGAAACTTGAGTGATATTCCGTTTAATTTGGTAGATATCGTCCTTTTGAAACATTTAAAAATTCTGGCAACATTTTAAAATTTCTTTTTAACTTTTGGCTTACTTTTTCACAAAATTTCCCACAAAATATACCAATATTGTCTGTAGTGTGCTTCATAAATAAAATGAGAATTATGGCAAAAAAAAAAAGGAAAAGTAGCCAAGTAATAATAAATGCCACTCAGGGGTATATTTAGCAAAAAATTATTACCAAATAAAGAAACTCAATAAAACAGAAATTGTTCTTCATCTTCTTCCCTTTATACAGCAGAAAATGTATAAAAATATATACTGGTGGCATATAATTTTTCCCCCATTTTTTTCATTTTAATCAAAAATACGCAAGAAGAAACAATCAACGTACTATGCAGCACGCATCAAATTAAATAGTACTCAACTTAAAGCCAAAATGACTAAGTGGTCAGCAGTGTTGTTAAGCACGAATTGCTATTTATTACAATGTCAATGACAATTACTTTTGAATGACTGAAATACCCAACAGTCATACTTTTTTAAAGCTTCACCTTAACTTGTCCTGCTTTTTAGCCGGATGAGCGTTGTCAGCCTTCAACCCTGCAAAGGTTTCTTTAAACATTTTTTTGCCCTTCAACAACACTTCTGACGCTCACAGTTACACATACATACGTTACGTGTTATAGCTATAATGTTCGTAATAATGATAGTCTGACATTTATTTAAAATTTATTTATTGATAGATTATTTCTCTTTCATAACACAGACATTCATTAAATCATGCATGCGAATAAAGTGTTCAGTCAAAAGGACGATTATATGTATTTATGTGTATGTTTGCCTAGATTGCAAAAGTGTGTGTGCGTTGTGAGTAAGTGTGTATTGGTGTAAATGCGGTTGGCTTTAATTTCAAGTGTCTGTAACCAAAATTGACAGTTAAAATAATGAAGTTTATAATAGCGGTCGTTGTCTTTAACATTTACTGCAATAAAGTCACAATTACCATCGAAATTTTTAATATATTACAATTTATTTAAGATATTTTTAGAAGGAATCTAACTATGAAGTTTTCGAGTATGACACTTAGGGCCTTTTTCCTTTCCCGCACTTTTTCACTTTTCAGAGAAGCAGTAAACTTTTTAGGAGCTGCGGTCATTTAATTATTAAACCATGTTGTTGCATTTGGGAAGTTACAATTTTTATAAGTTTAAGGACACGTACACACATGCATATGCAGGATTTAATAATTAATTTTTGTACATTACTATTCTTAAAGAAAACTTTTAGTAATAATAAAGCAAATAACACCATGGGATAATATAGAAAATTTGTATACAAAATTATATCAATTAAAAATTTAATCCAAATTTTGATATTTTTATTATTATATTTATGAAGAAAGGAATTTTACAACATGAAATAAATAAAAATGTATTGATAACTTTTCATTCTTGACTGAGCTCTATGTTTACATTTGTCCTTCAAGTTGTGCTGAAAAAAGTCAACAAGAAAAAAGAAAGACAAAAACATGAAAAACAGAAAAATGCACTTCGGACTTCAAGAAGAATTCTTGACAAAAAGTACGAAAAAACAGAAGTAAATCAACTTAAGAAGATAATCATTCAAAAGAAAATTTCGATCTAGCAAAAGTTAAATACAATTTGGTTTAAAGATTGATGTTTGACTATTGACTGCCAGCCGTCGTCAATGGTGGTCAGTGTGAGACGGTTAACCCCTCTGAAGTTCTCTCTGGGTGCGTTTCCCAGCTGTTTATTCATTTCATGTAGTAAAATTGCCTGATTGGCATTTCAATGGCCTGCTGCAAGACTTTTATCAGACGAGAGTCGTACAGAAGGGCTCAGGAAAGATGGCAGGGGGAGTATACCTGCCTGATGACCAGGACTTTATGGCCTGGCTATGACGCGGCGAGAACGCGCGTACTACTTGGTCTCGGTAGGGAACGGATAAGAAAAGTGATGTTGGTCATTACGGGTCACTGGGTGATAGGGACTCATGCTAGGAGGATGGGTCTTTCTTATAATGATTACTGTAGGAGTTGTCATGAAGAGGAGGAGGAGAAGACGGTGTTTCTCTTTCTCTGCCAATGCCCCGGTCTGAGGAGCATTAGGCTTAGGAATTTTGGGAGACCAGAATTGCCATGGTCTACAGGGAATCGGGTAAGTTGGAGGCTGCAGTGACCTTCGGGGAATAGTATGGTGAATACTGGCTGACTCCTGTCACTGGCTAGGGGTATCACAAAGGGACCGCTATAAGGACCCAAGTGAGACGCCTTCGTGACGGCTGCCCGTTTAACCTAACCTAACCTAACTTGTTGTAAAATTAATTTTTCCATAAAAATAATTAAATGAAAAATAAGTTTGACATATGAAAATATATGAAAATTTTTAACTATATTAAGCAAGGCAAATTTACACCAGGTGACCTTTTCTTGCTACGTAAGCAACAGCTGGTTACTAGCCTTGTGTCAAAATAATATACCGTTCATGTGGTTCTGGGGAATATTTACTAAATTCTATAATTTCGCTTAAAATTATGAAATTTAAATTTTTTTCAAATAATTACATTTCAAAACACACAATTTAAAATTAAAAAGAAAATTAAATCTTTGTTTTAAATTTTTTACTACAGTGTTGTATTATTTTTGACACAACGTTAAAATATCTTACAGTGTTGTAAACGTTTTAAAAATAAGACCACCAATGTAAAGCTTTTTATAATAGTCTTATTGCCAATCTTTAAACACTGGTCAATTTTGGCCAATAATGATTTTTTTTTAATTTTAATAAAATTATGATAACAGATTATAGGGAATACTTCAAAGCATACAACTCTTTTCTTAATTAAGCTCTTGGAGAACTATTTTATTGTTAATACTGGAGCAAAGTAGATTGATTTTTGTACTTAAAAATAAAAGTAAGCTATGATTTTTCCTTTAAAGTGTTCTTTGAAAATAAGCACGTTATGTTTAACCCGTATTAGTTAGTAATCATTCCATCCCAGCAAAAACTCACATTGCAAAGTAATGAGTTAAAAAGCTAATATAACGACTCTTCACTAATTATACATTAGCATTTTAACTCATTATTTTAACACGGCGATGTCATTGGAGGCAAGTACTTACCACCCTCGCTTACAAATAGGGAGTTGAATAAGTCATTACCACCCTCGCTTACAAATAGGGAGTTAAATAAGTCATTACCACATTCGGTTACAAATAGGGACTTAAATACTTCAAAAAAGTAAACATTTTTTTTTCTTTTTAATTATTTTTTTTCTGTTTAACTTTTTTTTTCTATCTCATTTTTTTTCTGTCTCTGGCGGGAATCGATCCCGCAACCTCGGCGCTGCCAAGGCCCATTGAAAAGGTCTGCGCAAGAAGCCTGATGATCATTGTTTATGTTCTTTTTAGTTGTCAAAAGTTGTTTACATTTTGCTTACATGTGCATGTATACGTTTGTTTTCGTTTATGGTATGCCACACATACACGTTTTTTCCTTTTGCTTTGTATATGCGGTAGTAAATTTTTGACAACTAAAAAGAATCGTTTTTTGTTTTTGTACAAGTAAGCAGACCTGATAGATAGGCCTTGGGCGCTGCTCACTATTTTTTTTTCTTTTAAATTATTTTTTTTCTTTTTAACTTTTTTTTCTATCTCATTTTTTTTTCTGTCTCTGTCTACCAGCTAGCCTACCGGGGCAGTCTAATTTTTGAATAAAAAAACTATGTTTTTTGTCTTTACTATGTAAATATTAAAGAAAACTAAAAACATACATATTTATTGATTGCAAGTTTTTGTTTCATTACTATGATGACATTTTTATTGTCATAATGAAAATTGAAATTTATGATGGCATGCTTTTTCGAAATATTTTTATACTTTTAATTATTGAGATTGAGACTATTATTGAATGTTAAAAATAATTTTTTTTTTAAATTATTAAAATATGTTGCTTTTATAAAAAAATTTTTGAAAATGATTTTTATTATAAAAATCGAAATAATTAGACATTTCTAACTTTCAGCGATGTTTTCCATAATTAATCAGAAAAACATACAAACAAAAAATTTTTATTTCACTTATAACGTAAAAATGAAAATATATATACAAATTGTAAGAACAAATAACTAAGATCAATTTGTATTTGATTTGAAAACAATAAAGCCTTAGATGCATTTTATTTTGAGTTAATTATTAATTTCGGTAATCAACTCATACAAAAGTACTTATGTATCAGATTATATGTCAGCCATTACTTAACAACTTCTATGTAATGCAGATGGTATGAAATAGTCATTGAAAAGTAAGTTGTTCAGTAATCGCAAGTCATTACCAAGTTTTTGCTGGGATGTTTTAATTGTGATTTTGTGCGCGTTATTTTTTTGGATAAGTGAAGTGATTGTGAATTACTTTAAAAATAAATAAAACCTAAAGTCAGCCAAATTTAAAGAGACCATAACAAAAAATGTTAATCTTTGGGTTGTAAGTGATTACCTGGGCAACCACTGTAACCACGTGTCCAAGGGATCAAACATGATATTCTTAAGTTGGATACCAATTTTCAAAAATTTACGTAAAGACATAAAGAAGTTATGGATTTTTGGCCGGAATTGACTAATGTGCTTTGGTTAACATTGAAGCTACAATCAAAATATTTTGTGGTTAAATTCATTATTTAACATCATTTAAATGACTTTGACATTCATTTTTAAGTTTTTCTTTATTAAACAGCATATTCCGTAAAATTTAATAGCTGTTACTTTTAAAAAATATATCTTAACCGACAAAAAAATCAAACTTCATAACAAAATGAGTATGAAAAAACATTATTTTTAAGTAGTTTGTTTTTTGAATAACAAACATAAATATTAAAAAAAGAAAGCTATCGTAAAATAATTATGTTATTATTAAATCTGAACAGTACGAAAAACGAATTCAATAACCCACAAAGAGTTACTGAAATAATTTAATGTGTGTATAGATATGTACCTTTACTTAAGAGTTAAGACTGTATACACTTCCAAAATATCTTCCATCTTCATGTTTTAACGTTAGTTATCAATAAGTAACTTAGTTTCAAATGCTTATCTCAATCAACTTCCAATTATTTAGTGGTGCTTTTTAAATTTTTTTAAATAGTTGATTAAAAGTAATAACATAATTCATCATAATAACAATTTTTTTATATTTGTAATTAATTTCACCACGGAGTAGTTCTGTTGTTGCCATTACAAAATTTAGACAATGAAATTTCTTTAAAATATTTTATTTCTTAAAAAGTTTTGTAAAATATTTTAGTCTTAGATATTTTCTTTTTCTTTAAAACAATAAACATTTTGCTTTCTCACAATCATAACACTTCATACATAAAACAAATGGCTGGACAAAAAAAAAACTTCCAAATGGAAATCTACAAAATAAAATAACACACACGCACGTACTTTATAGAGACACATTAAGCTTTTAACTCCTAAAATTAATATAATTTCTTGGCTTTAACACCTTTGCATTAAATATTTTATGTGAATATGACCGCCTCCATAAAAAACAAAAACAAAAAAAAAAAACCAAAATAGAAAACACATCTAACTAACCACCTCTTTAAAATTACGTTTCATTCAGCCGACAGTCACTTATGTGCCTGACTTATTGCTGTTGTTGCACGAAAATTAACAACTGCGAACATTGTTTTGTGTTTGGTTTTATTATCATTTATGGCCACAAATTGTTCGTGCAAAGGCAAAAAAAGCAGGCAGCTTTAACGCAAACAGATACAAATACGCCATAATGAAATAAAAGCCTACTTAAACAAAAAAAAAAAAAAATTAACGCACATACACTGTTGAAAAAGTAGACAAAAACAGTAAGAAATTATGTATATTCAGGCAAGCTTGATTTTATAAAACCCTACACGCAGAAAAAAAATATGGTTAGAGGTAACCATATTCTAAGAGCAACATACTATGGTTGGTTTTTTAACAATGATTATGTTTAAAGGTTACCATATTATGTTTAATTTTGACCATAGTATGTTTAAAATCAACAAAATTTTTCTCTAAATCAATCATAATATGGTCAAAATTAACCATATTTTAGTCAATATTTACCATATTAATGGTCAAAACTAAACATATTATGTTCTAAATTAACCATAATATGGTCAAAACTTCCCAGAATTATGAGAAAAGTAACCATATTATGGTCACAATTGGTTAACAATTATATGGTGAATGCTTAATCATATTATGGCAAATCAATTTTTTCAATTTGTTTGTTAAGTGTCGAATTAAAATTTTATTTAATTTTATATTCTTGATAGGTGTTACGTTCCACTTTTATAAAAAATCTCCTTTGGTTCATATTCCAGCCTGTGACGACATTCATATTACCATTTTTTCTGTTCTACTAGTTTTTTCTATGTAATTTTATGTGTTTTAATCAATAATTAAAATAAAATGAATGAGAATTTTAAGCAAACCAAGTAAAATGCACACGATCAGAATGTTGTTGCTTTTTAAACTTATTATTTTAAATTTAAAATTAATCATACAATGTTTTAAAATATTATAATTTCGAACATATTATTGTTATTAAATATTAACCATAACATGTTTGGAGGCAACCATAATATGGTTTAGGTAACCATAATATGTTTAAGTGTATGGTTGTAGTTTTGTTTTATTTAAACATTATATTGTTAAAACCAACCATATTTTATGTTTCAAGGGATGTAAACACTTTATAGTTAAATAGAAACAAAATATTATCATTCGTGAAAAAAGTTTTTTTAAAAACAACAAAAGTTTGTTTGTTGCCATTGCAGGGACCATAATTTGTTTTTTTTAACCATTCTTAAACCATGTTTTTTCTCTACGTGTACATGTCTACATTGTACATACACTGATAGAAAAGGCGTCATAACGCTAATGTATTTTGACATCAGTACTATGGCAAGTGTCTTCATTTTTGATCCTATGACACTTTTCATCATTGTGATATCAGCCTTTGTATCACGTGGTCAAATTGTCATCAGAAGAAATTATGTCATCAATGGGATGATACATGGACATGACGTGAAATGACGAATCGAAGTCAGTTTAATAAAAAATTTCATCAGTGGCTATGACTCAGTTACATCGGTGGAAAGACTCATTACGCACAATTTAATGACAAACTATTTTTAAATTGAGTCACTGGGATTAGCTTAAGTCAAAGAGAGAAAATATTATTATCTACTTACCTGTTTGACATGCTTGTTTCACTGTTTTTTTATTCCGCCCTTTGTTTGCAGAATAACTATCAATTATAAGCCACCAGCATGATATGAGTTTTTTTTTTTAAATGAAAATAATGCCAATAATACACAAAATGTGATAGGTCTTTTTCATATAAAGTGTTAGAACTAGAACCGGTCTCTACCACCAAAGACCTATTACGGGACTACTTTGGTGTCAGTTCGCTTCCCTCTAGGGATCTTTTAAACAAATGTTAACGTTCACATCAGTTAACAAATACAGTAAACCCAAATACTTTTGCTAGGCTTGATGTATTGGTGAACTAATGTTAACTTTAACTTTTAAATGCATTAGAAGGTTACACTGTTATTCAGAAAAGGATTTTGAAAATCGCTTTAAATGTGTCACTCCTTTTAAAACCGATAATTTGGAAATCAATAAATTTTCATCACAAATTTATGAAAACGACCAAAATACTGTTTATGACTTGGTTCTCCGATATTTTCTTGTGTTTGATTTTTTCCTTAAAAAACTCAAAAAAAAATAAAGGCTCAGTAAGCCAGGAGTAACAGTAACAATAACCTTACTTTAAAAAAGAAAGATCAATCTATTTATTACAGATTAAGACGTAACATCTTACTGCTAACTATAATCGTTCTAATTGCTTTACTTACAACAAAATGAAGCAGCTGATTTGAAATGTTACTGTTGCTCCCGGCTAACTGAACCTAAATTATCTACGGTTCCTGAAGTATTAATGAAGTATACTAGTATAAGTATAGCTTTGTAAGCAGAACTAATAGGTCTTTCATAATTTGAAGAAATAATCTTTTTAAAATTGTTCCTGCCTCTTTAATAATTATTATAATAAGGAACACATTTTAAAAGACTTATGTTTATACACAAATATTTTAGATTACTTGTTTCTTAAATATAATTTGAAATATATTGTCACTTTATATAAAATACTCTCTTAATTTATTTTACTAACCATATTTAAATAAGCTATTCGAAAAATTTAATTTTTTTGTAAAATAAATTTTAAAAAAGTATTGTGAGACGTAACAAACGTTAGGAAGACGCATAATATCCACCTCACATATTGTAGAACAGAATATAAAAAGGGTTTTACAATTTATTCATAGTCAGTCATACAATCGCATAAAAACTTTTGCTTATTGTTGTCTGCGTACATTTTCTTAATGAATTGTTGTATTTTTAAAAGTTTTTACGCATAAATTTTAACATTCTGTTTTTTATTTAAATCTTTTTCTTTACTCTTTTCCGGTGTATCTGTGCATGTGTATGAAATAAGGTCTGAGAAGATTTTTATTCGATGTTGTTCCTAATTGTTGTTAAAATGTATTTTCTGGGGGATTGGGTACTGTTGCCAATGATAATTTCAGTTTATTTTGTTTTCAGCATTGCCTTAACTTGTTAATTGCTAAGTACCCTAAAAGTGGTATACTACATACTCAAGCATAAGTAATTTTTTTTTTTAATTAAAAAATTTTCAACATCGTAAATTTTAGAGAAATGCAAAAATCGTACATAACCTTACAATAGACAACTTGGTATTTTCCGAATTTACCAATATTTTAAACTATTTCCACTGATATTTATTCATCTCACATGCCTCCCAGGGACCTATTGTTATGTTACTGTGGAAAGGTTTTAACCCATTCAAACAAAAAATAAAATATTGGTTATTTTATTATTAAATTCAATCCGCGTAATTTATAAAAAATAAAACCGGTTAATAAAGAGTTTATAAATCGGATTTTCATACAAAATCTGTTTCATAAACCCTTTATTAATATGTTTTATTTTTTATAAATAAGGCAGATTAAATATAAACAAAAAACCAAATAAAAAATTTTATTTTTTTTAAAGAGGTGTTCCCAAATTGACTTAAGTGTGAAAAATTTTTTTGAAAAAAATTTTTTTGGATAAAAAAATTACTGAACTTTTTGTTTATCAATAAGGAAACAAAAATAACCACAATACTGATTATTTTTATATTGAATAATGTTAAGAACTTTGTCGTAAGCTGCAAAATTGGCACAGCGAGTGGTAAATGGGTTAAGTAAAGGGTGGTATTATACGCAAATGCATGTCTTTGTGTTCAAACATTTTAATACTTACCAATACATTCATTTATAATAAAAATTAAAAAAAAACATTTGAAATCGATAATTTCGTTTTCGTTGTCCTTAAAAATTAATTTCTAATACTTTTACCTATTTCTTCCTTTTCTTTTAAATTTTATATTAAAAATGTTAATTGAACTGTATTATGAATAAAGGACTAAAACAAGAATTCAGAAAAAGATTTTAAAATCGCTCGAAATTATCACACCCGCTATAAGCAATCGTTTGGAAATTGATTGATTTTCATGCCATACCTTATAAAGCTATTCATTCGAATTATAAAAAGATTTTACTATCTAAAATTAGTGTAGTGACTGGTTATTCACATAAAAGGAAAAAAACTAAAGCGAAAAATCTTTCAAAACAAAAAAAAAAATACTTTGCCTAAATTCCGTACACTATCCCACAAAGTCTTAAATATTTAACGAAAATGCTAATTATTGTTTGAACATTTTTCAAAAACAATACCAACTTATCATATCACAGGCTTGTATTTTGTATTTTTTTCAAAATATGTAAGGTATAGTGTAAATCAGCTTTTACTTACACATTCATACAGTAAGACTTTACCCTTTCTTTCTGTTCAAGCGGTTCTCTATGGTTCCAAGCTCTAATAATGCATAATTGGTGCGCAAAAATTGCAATTTAACTGTCTCTAAATCAGCTACAATTTCATCAAATTTATCTTTAAATATGATTCAAATATGTCTTTTATTCAGGGAGCGCAAATAAAAGTTATTCAGATAATTGAAACTTAAAAACTCTTCATGTAATAGTCAACGGAGACCTATACTTAGTGTCATATACCAACAGATTCGTCTTGACGAGCTCTTTCAGAAGTGGTGATCTTTAAAAAACGACCACATCTCCACAGTTAAGAGTTTTTTTTTTCATTTGTGGAGTTTTGTTTTTCGTCTAAAATAAAAATCATTTGGGGAGTTTTTGAAGACGCGGATCCAAAGATAAAGCTGTAAGGTCATTTGGATTGTTAAGCTGCATTTCCTTATGCCGTTCTAATTCTTCTAAAAACTCAGAGCTGTCGGGCTTCTTCTGAAATTCAAGTTTCATTTGAAACCTTATTTAAAAAAAAAAACGCTGAAAAATAATTGCTCTTCTTAAAGCACTTGTGTGGCTACGTACACAGGCTCTAAAGTCGCTGGAGGCAGTGTAATCAGACTCGCTTTCATTCTCCTCGCCGAATGATCTAACTCTATTAAATAAATTTCGGCCGTTATCCGTTGTATTAATGTAAATTTGGTTCATTTTAATGCCAAAGCTCTCCAAAACGTTTTCAACTTTAGCCATTTGTAAAAGCTTTCACATGCAATGTGAAATTAATGCATTTACAAAAAAATTCCTTTGCCTTTTTTGTAATCCAATGTTTTTTGAGAAAAAGGCAATTTTCACATTGATTTTTGGTCCTTTTTAAATTTGAAAGTTTGACAACGCTGCAAATAACTATTTTATTGCAAAACTATGCCTTATGATCAGACTTATCATCAGTAGGCAGCATAAAATCGATACGATAAACTCGAAGCAGTACAAATCATACAACAATTTTTAAAAGTTTGCTCACCATGATCCATGCGAATAAAACAACAACTTTTAAAACTTAATAAAAACCCATTCCCTTTTGCTTGGCTTAATGTGTTGGTAAACTAATAAGAACTTTAACTTTTTTTGCATAACGAGGTAAATGTTTAAAAAACCTAGGACTCAAATGCCATTCGTTGGCATAAACCTAATTCTGTGTGGTACGTCGCAAAGGTGTATTTTGGTGGCCAAAATCAAGCTATCGTCTGTTACGTTTCTAAAATCTTATGATGCATTTATTAAAGAACTGTTTGCCAAGAAAATCCAATAAAAGGTTTTCATAATAAGAAGTTAATCAAATGAGAAAAATGGATGAACATCTTTTTACTACTATGTCGCTTTTGTGTAAGATATTGTGCTAATTTCTTAATTCCGTTTTTGTTAAAATTCAGCACTTTCTTTTTAATTGAAAAAAAAAATATTTAGATTCCATATGTAGTTGAGTAGATATGAGCGATTTTAGATGGCCTAATAAAATTCAGCGTTTGCAGTTTTTTTTGCAAAAAAGGCTCCGACTGTCTCCGTCTTCTTACAGGAACCAAATGAACTGTGCGAGTGGTAGTATTCCTTAAAGTTTCCCAAAATAATTCAACGACTTTCACCTAACGTTCAACAAAGTTATACATTTTCTAAAGACGACAAACATAGCAGTACAAGTTAGTAATACAATCTGTTGCATACATTTAGGCTTAACATTTTTTTTATGATACTGCAGTTAGAAATTATAACAACAATATGTTTGTAATTAATTGACAAAACATCGTTACGAAATAGGAAAAACAAAACAATATCGAGCACTTATAGCAAAAATGATGTAACCAACAAAAATAAAATGTTACAGTTGAAGGTTTTTTTTTTTAATATTTTTGCTTCAAGTACTTCCCAGAGATTTGAGATTTTTAGAGATGATGCAGATGATCAAAAATGATCGATTTTCATCAAAAAACAAAAATCTAAAATGTTGTTGGTTACATAATGTTTGCTATTATGGCTCGATATGCTCTGAGTAGTAAACCATTTGAATTGAAAATAAAATTTGAGAAAGCGAAATACAACTGTCAAACATGTGGCAAATAGTGAATTGTGTAGGAAGCTTATTACACGCGGTAAAAAAGTACGCTCTGAAACTCAACTTTGAAATTGTGATATTTGAAGCATCACTTTCTGATGGTCAGCCCAGTTTTTCAAGGAAAAATAGAAGACCTGATAATTAATTCGCCGATTTCAAATATCTGGTCCACATATGGGTTTTGTTGGGGTTAATGGGTAGCCAACCCTCATGGGCCCTTAAGTGGTCTCTCTGCGATACCCTTAGCCAGTAACCAGAGTCATCCAATGTCCTGAAGACCATTCTGCAGCCTCGACACATTTTGACTCCCTTTAACACAGAGAGATCAGTCCCATATTATATATAAAATCCAACCACGGCAATTTTGGTCTTCAAAAGGCATTAGCCAACTGGCACTCACCACTAACAGAAGAAGTGAAACATAATTTTCTCCTCCTCAATCTCTTGATATTAATAACTTCTACAGTAGTCATTATTACCTAGGTCCGTCCTCATCACATGGGTTCCCATCACCCGTTATGACCAACTGAGCCGTAATGACCGATATCACTGTCTAATTCTTGTCTCTACCGAAAACAAGCGTATAAGTAATATGCGACGTCGTCAACCGTATAAAGATCTTTTATAACTAGATGCCATTATTTAAGAAATGATAATTGATGAATAATACATGCTTGTTTCACTGTTTTTTTTATTCCGCCCTTTGTTTGCAGAATAACTATCAATTATAAGCCACCAGCATGATATGAGTTTTTTTTTTTTAAATGAAAATAATGCCAATAATACACAAAATGTGATAGGTCTTTTTCATAAAAAGTGTTAGAACTAGAACCGGTCTCTACCACCAAAGACCTATTACGGGACTACTTTGGTGTCAGTTCGCTTCCCTCTAGGGATCTTTCAAACAAATGTTAACGTTCACATCAGTTAACAAAT
Source organism: Pollenia labialis (assembly GCA_949318255.1). Lineage (NCBI taxonomy): Eukaryota > Metazoa > Arthropoda > Insecta > Diptera > Polleniidae > Pollenia > Pollenia labialis. The sequence continues at coordinate 147,307,767 of OX439139.1, forward strand.
ACAGTAAACCCAAATACTTTTGCTAGGCTTGATGTATTGGTGAACTAATGTTAACTTTAACTTTTTAATGCATAAGGAGGTTAGACTAATATTCAAAAAAGGATTTTGAAAATCGCTTTATATGTGTCACTCCTTTTAAAACCGATAATTTGTTATATAATCGTTCTAATTCAATCTTACAGATTGAGACGTAACATCTTACTGCTAACTATAATCGTTCCAATTGCTTTACTTGCAACAAAATGAAGCAGCTGATTTGAAATGTTACTGTTGCTCCCGGCTAACTGAACCTAAATTATCTACGGTTCCTGAAGTATTACTGAAGTATACTAGTATAAGTATAGCTTTGTAAGCAGAACTAATAGGTCTTTCATAATTTGAAGAAATAATCTTTTTAAAATTGTTCCTGCTTCTTAAATAATTATTATAATAAGGAACACATTTCAAAAGACTTATGTTTATACACAAATATTTTAGATTACTTGTTTCTTAAATATAATTTGAAATATATTGTCGCTTTATATAAAATACTCTCTTAATTTATTTTATTTATCATATTCAAATAAGCTATTCGAAAAATTTAATTTTTTTGTAAAATAAATTTTAAAAAAGTATTGTGAGACGTAACAAACGTTAGGAAGATGCATAATATCCATCTCACATATTGTAGTACAGAATATAAAAAGGGTTTTACAATTTATTCATAGTCAGTCATACAATCGCATAAAAACTTTTGCTTATTGTTGTCTGCGTACATTTTCTTAATGAATTGTTGTATTTTTAAAAGTTTTTACGCATAAATTTTAACATTCGGTTTTTTATTTAAATCTTTTTCTTTACTCTTTTCCGGTGTATCTGTGCATGTGTATGAAATAAGGTCTGAGAAGAGTTTTATTCGATGTTGTTCCTAATTGTTGTTAAAATGTATTTTCTGGGGGATTGGGTACTGTTGCCAATGATAATTTCAGTTTATTTTGTTTTCAGCATTGCCTTAACTTGTTAATTGCTAAGTACCCTAAAAGTGGTATACTACATACTCAAGCATAAGTAATTTTTTTTTTTAATTAAAAAATTTTCAACATCGTAAATTTTAGAGAAATGCAAAAATCGTACATAACCTTACAAAAGACAACTTGGTATTTTCCGAATTTACCAATATTTTAAACAATTTCCACTGATATTTATTCATCTCACATGCCTCCCAGGGACCTATTGTTATGTTACTGTGGAAAGGTTTTAACCCATTCAAACAAAAAATAAAATATTGGTTATTTTATTATTAAATTCATTCCGCGTAATTTATAAAAAATAAAACCGTTTAATAAAGAGTTTATAAATCGGATTTTCATACAAAATCTGTTTCATAAACCCTTTATTAATATGTTTTATTTTTTATAAATAAGGCAGATTAAATATAAACAAAAAACCAAATAAAAATTTTTATTTTTTTAAAGAGGTGTTCCCAAATTGACTTAAGTGTGAAAAAATTTTTTGAAAAAAATTTTTTTGGAATAAAAAAATTACTGAACTTTTTGTTTATCAATAAGGAAACAAAAATAACCACAATACTGATTATTGTTATATTGAATAATGTTAAGAACTTTGTCGTAAGCTGCAAAATTGGCACAGCGAGTGGTAAATGGGTTAAGTAAAGGGTGGTATTATACGCAAATGCATGTCTTTGTGTTCAAACATTTTAATACTTACCAATACATTCATATATAATACAAATTTAAAAAAAAACATTTGAAATCGATAATTTCGTTTTCGTTGTCTTTAAAAATTGATTTCTAATACTTTTACCTATTTGTTCCTTTTCTTTTAAATTTTATATTAAAAATGTTAATTGATGAATAAAGGACTAAAACAAGAATTCAGAAAAAGATTTTAAAATCGCTCGAAATTATCACACCCGCTATAAGCAATCGTTTGGAAATTGATTGATTCTCATGCCAAACCTGATAATGCTATTCATTCGAGTTATAAAAAGATTTTACTATCTAAAATTAGTGTAGTGGCTGGTTATTCACATAAAAGGAAAAAAACTAAAGCGAAAAATCTTTCAAAACAAAAAAATAAAAATACTTTGCCTAAATTCCGTTACAACAACAAAGTATGCATATTTTTTAAGGCCGTTATACACTATCCCACAAAGTCTTAAATATTTAACGAAAATGCTAACTATTGTTTGAAAATTTTTCAAAAACTATAACAACTTATCATATCACAGGCTTGTATTTTGTATTTTTTCAAAAAAAGGTAAGGTATAGTGTAAAGCAGCTATTACTAACACATTCAAAGAGTAAGACTTTACCCTTTCTTTTTGTTCAAGCGGTTCTCTATGGTTCAAAGCTCTAATAATGCATAATTGGTGTGCAAAAATTGCAATTTAATTGTCTCTAAATCAACTACAATTTCATCAAATTTATATTTAAATATGATTAAAAGATGTCTTTTATTCAGGGAGCGCAAATAAAAGTTATTCAGATAATTGAAACTTAAAAACTCTTCATGTAAGAGTCAACGGAGTCCTATAGTGTCATATACCAACAGATTCGTCTTGACGAGCTCTTTCAGAAGTGGTGATCTTTAAAAAACGACCACATCTCCACAGTTAAGAGTTTTTTTTCATTTGTGGAGTTTTGGTTTTCGTCTAAAATAAAAATCATTTGAGGAGTTTTTGAAGACGCGGATCCAAATATAAAGCTGTAAGGTCATTTGGATTGTTAAGCTGCATTTCCTTATGCCGTTCTAATTCTTCTAAAAACTCAGAGCTGTCGGGCTTCTTCTGAAATTCAAGTTTCATTTGAAACCTTATTTTTAAATAAAAACGCTGAAAAATAATTGCTCTTCTTAAAGCACTTGTGTGGCTACGTACACAGGCTCTAAAGTCGCTGGAGGCAGTGTAATCAGACTCGCTTTCATTCTCCTCGCCGAATAATCTAACTCTATTAAATAAATTTCGGCCGTTATCCGTTGTATTTATGTAAATTTCCAAAACGTTTTCAACTTTAGCCATTAATAAAAGCTTTCACATGCAATGTAAAATTAATGCATTTACAAAAAAATTTCTTTGCCTTTTTTGCAATCCAATGTTTTTTGAGAAAAAGGCAAATTTCACATTGATTTTTGGTCCTTTTTAAATTTGAAAGTTTGACAACGCTGCAAATAACTATTTTATTGCAAAACTATGCCTTATGATCAGACTTATCATCAGTAGGCAGCATAAAATCGATACGATAAACTCGAAGCAGTACAAATCATACAACAATTTTTAAAAGTTTGCTCACCATGGTCCATGCGAATAAAACAACAACTTTTAAAACTTAATAAAAACCCATTCCTTAATGTGTTGGTTAACTAATAAAAACTTTATCTTTTTTTGCATAACGGGGTAAATGTTTAAAAAACGTAGGACTCAAATGCCATTCGTTGGCATAAACCTAATTCTGTGTGGTACGTCGCAAAGGTGTATTTTGGTGGCCAAAATCAAGCTATCGTCTGTTACGTTTCTAAAATCGTATGATGCATTTATTAGAGAACTGTTATGCCAAGAAAATCAAATAAAAGGTTTTCATAATAAGAAGTTACACAAATGAGAAAAACGGATGAACATCTTCTTACTACTATGTCGCGTTTGTGTAAGATATTTTGCTACGTTCTTAATACCGTTTTTATTGAAATACAGCACTTTCTTTTTAATTGAAAAAAAAATTATTTAGATTCCATATGTAATAAAATTCAGCGTTTGCAGCTTTTTTCGCAAAAAAGGCTCCGACTATCTCCGTCTTTTTATAGGAACCAAATGAACTGTGAGAGTGGGAGTATTCCCTAAAGTTACACAAAGTAATTCAACGACTTTCACCTAACGTTCAACAAATTTATACATTTTCTGAAGGCGACAAACATAGCAGTACAAGTTAGTAATACAATCTGCTGCATACATTTAGGGTTAAACTTTTTTTATGATACTGCAGTTAGAAATTATAACAACAATATGTTTGTAATTAATTGACAAAACATCGTTACGAAATAGGAAAAACAAAACATTATCGAGCCGTTATAGCAAAAATGATGTAACCAACAAAAATAAAATGTTGCAGTAGAAGGTTTTTTTTTAATATTTTTGCTTCAAGTACTTCCCAGAGATTTGAGATTTTTAGAGATGATGCAGATGATCAAAAATGATCGATTTTCATCAAAAAACAAAAATCTAAAATGTTGTTGGTTACATAATGTTTGCTATTATGGCTCGATATGCTCTGAGTAGTAAACCATTTGAATTGAAAATAAAATTTGAGAAAGCGAAATACAACTGTCAAACATGTGGCAAATAGTGAATTGTGTAGGAAGCTTATTACACGCGGTAAAAAAGGACGCTCTGAAACTCAACTTTGAAATTGTGATATTCGAAGTATCACTTTCTGATGGTCAGCTCAGTTTTTCAAGGAAAAATAGAAGACCTGATAGGGAATTCGCCGATTTCAAATATCTGGTCCACATATGGGTTTTGTTGGGGTTAATGGGTAGCCAACCCTCATGGGCCCTTAAGTGGTCTCTCTGCGATACCCTTAGCCAGTAACCAGAGTCATCCAATATCCTGAAGATCATTCTGCAGCCTCGGCACTTTTTGACACCCTTTAAAACAGAGAGATCAGTCCCATATTATATATATAAAATCCAACCACGGCAATTTTTGTCTTCAAAAGGCATTAACCAACTGGCACTCACCACTAACAGAAGAAGTGAAACATAATTTTCTCCTCCTCAATCTGTTGATATTAATAACTTCTACAGTAGTCATTATTACCTAGGTCCGTCCTCATCACATGGGTTCCCATCACCCGTTATGACCAACTGAGCCGTAATGACCGATATCACTGTCTAATTCTTGTCTCTACCGAAAACAAGCGTATAAGTAATATGCGACGTCGTCAACCGTATAAAGATCTTTTATAACTAGATGCCATTATTTAAGAAATGATAATTGATGAATAATATATTTGATTATTTTGGTAATGTCATGTCTGGAACCAATATTGAATTACGAGAAATATTTTATTTTGAATAAGTCTATAAAGTTGTTAAAGTTGTTAATTATAATTTAAAATATTTTGTTTATTGTGCTAAGTTCCCAATTTTTATTCTTGATAAAAAACACTGTCAATTATAAAAATTCTAAATAGCATTAAACTTAATAAGGCCGTTCATCAAGTGTTTATATATCAAATTTACTCCTTATCGTTTAATTTTTAATATTTGTAGTGTTCTAGGTATTCGCATTTGACTTCATCAGGTTTATTTTTAATTTGTATTATTTACTTTTAACTGATATTCAAAAAAGAACACAAACACATACAGTCCAATAATTAAAATTTCCTTGAAATTCTATAAATTTTTCCCTTTTTCGTTTTTGTAAAGTATTTTCTGCTTTACTCCTTCTGTTGAAAACAATTTTTCTCCCGTAATTTTATACATTTTGACCATGAGGTTCTTAAATTAATTGAAATGTGCAGCAGTTACGTTTGTTGGCGTATAAATGAAAATAAGTGGCAATAACCCCACCCATTTTATTTTTAAGCATAATTGCTCGATGACATGGCACTTAAATTGCCAAAGGAAAATGAAAATCTATAAAAGGAATTGCAAAATATAAACATTCTAGTAACAAAGTAAAAAATATTTGTAAGTTGAAGTAATTGCTTTAATAAATATACATTGATTCCATATAATTTCCTCAATACTTGATTGTATGACTAAGAACTTAAGAGCTACATATATTTGGCTGTGCCGAATTTTTAATCTTTTTACCACCAACAATTAAACAAATTTCTACAAAGAAAGAAAATGCTACACTATCCCATTTTTTTGCCATTTGGCGATTAAAATTACCAGCCCCCTTATTGTTTTATTTTTAGGGTTATTTTTCTTTATGCAATGTAACCCATTTGTTTAATAAAATGTTACCCCAAAATAATGAAAAATTAACCTTACAATAAAATTGGGGGTAATTCTTCTTTATCAAAAATTACCTTGTAGTTTTTTATGCATATTTACGAGGGTACGGTTAACCGATTAATTGCTACCCGATTTACTATTGGGTTGATTTAAAATTGTCTATTTTTGAAATACGATTAAACCGATTAATTTCAGTCGATTAACCGATGTAACATAATTTTTAATTTTTTAAAGTATTATAACACAAATATTCTTAAAACAGAATGAACCGAAACAATTAAACATTTTTAAAAATTAAAGCAGGAGTCTAATGACATAATAAATGAACTTATATGGTTAGAGAAATTTAGAAAGTGGACTTTAAAATTAGATATTCTGTATTATGTGTTGCTTTCGATTTCTCTAACATCCACGATAAGGAAAAGAATATTTTCCAAGTCAAGTTTTGTCAAATCTAAAGGAAACGTAAAAACTAAATTATTGTTCCAAAAGATTATTTAATCAAATCTCCTTAAACTATTGAAATAACTAATAAAATGATCTCATAGTTTATTTTTTTAACAAATACAAAAGTATGGTGACTTCGGGTTATATGGAATATATTAACATTACGGGCTATGGAAATGGTCTCACTGTTAGTTTTTTGTCGGTCTGTAAGTTAAAACAGGTGTTATCGCCTTTTTTTGTGTGCATATTCAAACCGTTATTTTAATCTAAGTACTGATATTTTATTTGTGTTTTTTTACAATGTTTACAAATTGTTAACTAAGTAATACTTTTAATTGGTTAGAATGGAAATTTAATAAGTTTTGTAATACATATTTATAAGATTTGTTTAAAAAAATTTGACAATCGGCTAATGTGGAATAACTGAAGGCTGGTATTTGGAAACCTTTTCCACTAATAGCCATGAAGGCTATGCCAAGAAAGAAGTCCTATGTTTTTAATGAATTAAAAATAAAAAAATATATGCTCAATTGAATTTGTTTTGTTATTGCTTTTTTGTTTCTGGAAATATGTAATAGTATTCCATATTACCCACCAGGGGGTTCCACATTACCCTCCAATTTTTCAAATCACTGTTTTTGGGGTACCTCAGAATTTTCATTTATAACTTTTTTTAGTATTAAGAAACTATAATTTTTGTGAAGAACATAGTTAGGCAATCGATTTAGAAACATATTCCAACTAATCCGATGAAGGGTTTGCTTATACCTTTTTAAAAATTGCCAAAACCATAATATGTGTTCAACAATACCTGAAGTTACTCTATTATGTATGTATTAATTGAAAAGTTAAGTAATTTATGAATTATTTTTTTGTTTAATCGTTTTTGATCAATAATTGTTATTCTTGTTATTTTATTGTTTTTTTTTTTTGCTTATTAACTCCAAATTATAATTAATTTATGCACTTTTTTATTGAAATTACCTTGTTTATAAAAAAACTTTTTAATCGGTTAACCAATCAAAAACAAAATTAACCGATTATTTACCGAAGAAACCAAAACCTCGGCTAATTAACCCAGCGTTTAAGCGATTAAAGCATAAGCCCGATTAAATGAATACTCTAATATTTACGCTAAAAAGTTAAAATTAATAAAAGGAACAGTATCAACGTCCTGAATTTAAGAATTCTGAATCTCAATATACCGAAATTTATTATCCCGAATATTGAAATCTTTAATTGAAAAATCCCCGATATAAATATATAGGGAGTGGTGCGGTGCAGTGCAATAAAACCGTAGGTAATTTCACATCACATAAACAGTGAAGGAAAGCCATTAAGATATTACTGTTCATTTAAACATTTTTTACTTAATGTAATTCTGAAATGTATTTATTTCATTGGAAACATTTTTGCTTAAAGTAATTCTTACTGCCTGTTCAACGATTGACGTTCGTTTAGAATCTTATGTGGAAAATATTTTTAAAACTAACTGACAGGCCCACAATTTCGACAAGAACATTTCTTTCGCATGTTTATATTGTAAACAATAAAAAAAACTAAAATTTGTTTTTGTTTTCCATATAACTACAGTCAAATCCCGATAATTCGTGCCCCGATAAATCGTAATTCCCAATAATTCGTAATAAACTATCGGTCCCTTGAAAAAATTTCGTTAATTCGTTAAATTTCCATACATTTTGGGACCCCTCGCTAGATCGTAATTTTTTTCCAAATAAAATCTTCTTTACCACTTATAAATCGTAATTGTTTGCTAACTACCACTTAAAATTCGTAATAAAAACAACAAAAACATGGACAAATGATATTTTGTTTACCGCTATTTTTTGTGTGGGTTTTTGCTTGTGTGTGTGTTTATTTTCTTAAGATCAGTTTGTTACATGAATAATAAAGAAAAATGTCAAAGCACACGCATCGTTTTAGTAAATAAATTGAAAAACCCCGTTAATTCGTATTTATTTTTTTTAACCCCGTTAAATCGAAACCCCGCTAAATCGAAACCCCGCTAAATCGAAAATCCCTATAATTCGTAATAAACTACCGGTCCCTTGCGATTACGAATTGTCGGGATTTGACTGTATATGAAAAAATTTTCTTGTTGACATCGTGGGCCAGGCTGTCATTGAACAATTTTCTATGCGAACGTTAATTTCGAAATCGTTGAACAGTCAGTAAAATTTTTATATAAATATTTACTCCAAAAAAGTATGAACTAAAAAAGGATAGTTTTAAAAATCCAAATTTTAAAATCTCTTAATTTAAAAATTCAGAATTTCTGAATCTCAAAATCATGAACTTTAAAATCCCTTTTAAATCCTTAAACTAAAACTATTGCGAACTTAGAACTTTAGTAAGTCTGTTATGCCATAGAGGAAAACACCCTTGCATCCGACCGAATGCCGGCTATGCAGAGAAGCTTTAATTATCGAAGACTGTTCTTTATACCATTCAAATTTCATCTTTATTAAAATTTTGCATGGTATAACACCGACAAAAGCTTCTTTGCCATGCCGGTCTTTGCGGCCACTTCCTGTACCAATTTTTCAATACTAAGAGGTTTTATGCGTATAAGTCGACCTGCCAAAAATTTTGGGCCGATCATCATAAATTTTTACCGTCTTACCTTAAGTCATACATATAAAAACTTATTTGAAACAAAATGTAATATTTTATGGTTTTGAGTGGATGAAGGTGATTTTAGAGTATGGGCTTTTTATGCGACCTATTGATATGTGACCTTTTTAACTCCACTTACTTATTTATCTATTTAAAGAAGTTTTTCAATGTAGACTAAGCCGTTTAATCTCGCACAGATATTGCCTTCATTCTCATAAAAAACATATATTGCGGCATTGTAGATTTTGGGTAAATATTTCTAGATACACTTATAATATTTTTACAGGTAAACATCGATTTTATCAGTACTTTATTTGCGCGAATTTAATATAACAATGATCAAAAATGGTAGCTAACCATATTTTATAAACGCGTTCTTTCATAACGCGAATTTAATATAACATGCATTAAAAATGGCCCGATAAAAAATATTCTTAAATTTTTAAAAAGAAGCGCACATTTATGCGCTACGCAATAAGACATAGAAAGATGCAGTAAGATGAGTGAACGAATTCCCAAAAAACTATAACATTTGAAGAGCCACGACATTCCCTTACGACGAAGTAGATTTGTAAGCGAATAAAGCGCTTTCTGTGCTTCATGTCTCCCGTTGGCGATATGGTTAGGTTAGGTTAAGTGGCCCAGAATACTCCACACCCTCTTGGCGAATGCCAAGAGCCTCAATAGTCCAATTCTGGAGATTTCCCATAAATCTTGGAAGTAATGATCGACAATTTGAATATTTTTTTTTTAATAAATGATATTTTTAATTAAAAAAATGATCAAAAAATGTGTTGAATGATTTTGAATATTTCCAACAAAAAAAAATTTCACAAGCTTAAACTATTATTTTTAACAAAATATTTTTTTGTGATTTAATTATTATTTTAACTCAAAATTTATTTTAAGACAACTTAGATTTTAATTACATAAAAATTATATAAATTTTCATATTATTCGAATAAGACTATTAAAGTATAAAAGTATTTGTAATTTGACTTCGAATACACATTCGAATAATATGAAAATTTGTACAATAAATGTTACTCAATATGAGAAATAAATTCCCAATTTCTAAAAATTAAATTTTTACTCTTCTTTAAACAAAAAAGAAAATTAATTAATTTTTTAATTGATAAAAAACTACTAATAATTCTTTTATGTGAGTATTGTAGAGTCCGTATCTCCTGTAATATTACGAATTGGAATTTCAATTACTCTGTTGCTTGGTAATTGAACTCCCCGCTTTGCTACTTCGTCTGCCACCTCGTTACCTTCTATGCCCCGGACACCACGAACCCAATAGATATGTACTCTCCTGCTGGCACCAAGTCTATCAATTGAGTCCTTAGAGTCCCGGACGGTCGAATAATATGTATATTAAGTGAATATCGCTTGATCGCTGCCTGACTATCTATAAAGAAGTTGGCATGCGAGTTGCTAGTATTACACTCAAAAGAAAAATCAATCCATCCGTACTCAAATCAATCTGAAGCGGTATTAATAGTACGGTGATTACGGATTTTCTTGAATCAAGTACAGAATGATTGATTCCAGTACGGATTTTTAATCCCAAGATACTTAAATTATCCATATTCAATCCCGTTCTCGTACTTGAAATAATCCGAAAATGAGATTGATTTAAGTAAAACTAAGATTGAATCAATCTCAAAATGCGCTTCATCCAAAAATTATAAAATTGTTTTAATCCGAATTCGTACTTAAAATAATCCGAAAATGAGGTTGATTTAAGTAAAACTAAGATTGAATCAATCTCAAAATGAGCTTGATTCAAGTAATATAAAGTTGATTTTATCCCGAATTCATGATTGAAAAAAAAAATTACAAAGAAAAAATGATTATGAGTGATTTACTTACCCGTACTACACATTACAGAATGATAAAACACCAACATCATGCCCGATATGGTTTTTATTTTAGAAATCTTATGTACATATTTAACCAAAAATATAAACTAAATGAGTAGCATGAGTTCAAATTTAAAAAAAAAAACTTTGAAAAGAAATTAATTTTCAAAAGTAATCCCATTTAGGATTGTTTTGAGTACGTTTAAGTGTTATTCGTACTTGAATTTTTGAGTACGACTCGTACTTAAAGTAATCCCAAAAAACTTGATTTATCACGAGTGTTTTGCTTTCTGTGTAGAATTTCAAACCAAATCGGCAGCCATTTTGGCCGCAAATATATTCGCCTGGTATATACTGCAATGAATCGAAACACTCTGGATAAATAAAGTTTTTTTTATAGTTATTTAAAGTACGACTCGTACTCAAAAATTCAAGTACAAATAACACTAAAACGTCCTTACAACAATCCTTAATGGGTTAGCTTTCGAAAATCAATCCGGGAATTTGTAAAAATAAGTACAAAATTCTTATGACAGGTACAAAGATTAAAAATGCGTGTGTACGCTTGTGTTTGTCAAAGTTTGTTGTTGACACTACACAAGTAGGTAAAAACGATTTGCTTGTTCCAATTTAGTTTTTATTTTTAGCTAAATATGTACATCAAATTTTAAAACTTTTACTTTTACGTTTTTCCCATAAAAGTTGGAGAATTTTATATTTTCTTTTGAATATTGGACGTGTAACTTTCTTGGGTCACAAAATACTTTGTAAATCAAGTATTTTTCTGTATATGCAAAAGTGTTGTTGGATATAATTTCGTCTGGCTGGACTGACTGTACTTTCTTATCCATGTAGAATTATTATTAAAGTAAAATAATTTGTCTCTATTCATATCCCATATCAACTAACTCTTCAACAAATTCATTTGTTCGTTAATGTTTCATATTTTTACTAGCATGACTTTTATGTAAAAAGTTTGTCTACTTTTGTTGTCAAATATTTACATTCGCGTCTTCTATATTTTTACAATCTGTATTTAATTTGGGGTTCACTTAACTCATAAATCTATATTACTTCTCTTAGCAAATTTAAACATGTTTTGTTATAGCTCTTACTTACGCTCATGATTGGAATAACCGCTGTCACTACACGTGGTGTATGAGGGTCTTTCATATTGTGTGTAACGCCATCTAATATTCTTTTAAATAATAATAATTTAGTGTTAATGTAATAAAGAATAGGGTGTTTTTTAGCTGCATAAAAACTTAAGATAACATAACAAGACAGAAATACTGCTTAAAATAATTTAATGGCATTAATTTTCCACTATTATCCAGTCGTATGTCGTCGATGTGGTTTGATTATTGGCTTTCAATGCTTCAAGAATTGCATAAGGCAATGACTTAACATATCCCTATAAATTATAATCCAGAGGTGTTAGATCACACTAGCGAGGTGGCCAGTGAACAAGACCACATCTGGAAATAAAGTTGTCACCAAATTAATTTTTAAATAAATCGATTGTTAAGCGAGCTACATGGCAAGTTGCACCGTCTGGTTGAAACTAAATTTTGTTGATGTTTAGCTGATTTATTTTTGGAAAAAAATTCAGTCAGCATTCCTTTCAACGGAACGGCAGCTCCTTGCTTAATTCGAACGAGCGTGTAGTCCGCAAATTAAAGTGTAAATTTTAATCGAAACATTTAATTCACTTGATTACATTTTTAATTAAAACTGCTTAAAATCAAAGAGAATAAATTTAATTTCGTAACTATTTTTCTTTTTTGTCTTTCCAAGCTCTGGATTTAAAATTGTTCTAGTTCTTGGCGAAGTGTATTAAAGATTCGGCACAGCCGACTAAGTCTTTATTATTTGTTTACTTTATTTTCTGCATCATGTTCCAAATATGACAGCAATAAATGTTTGTTCTTTGTAACAAAGTGTCATTCAGACGCACTTTCGGGTTATACATAAGTGTAAAGGTACACAGAGAAATTTATATACTTAATATATACTTACGTATATATGTATATATACAATCTACAGTATGTAACATGAATAATGATATGGTATGAATTTAAATTTAATTTCCTAGATACTTTTTGCAAACAATTTATATGAGAGATTTGTTCTTCCTCATGTAAAGTATAAACAAGGTAAAATTTTTAAATTTGTTGCCTGTATGTAAAGTGTTCGTTACTTTAAAGAATATACATTATGTGTATGTGTGTATGTATACTTTTTGGTAATATTATAAAAAAAAACATAACTTATACGCCACGATGAACATATTAAGATACGAGTTTATAAGTTAAGATATTTTTTGAACTTTTTACAGAAAATAAATGTTATGGTTCACGTCTAAACTGAGGGCAGCGGGTGCTTTTGTAAGTGACGACAGTAGCCAATTTGAGACGCCACTGCCATAAAGTAGTTAATTTTAACTTTATTTATTGAAATTTTAATGAATTTTTGGTAATTTTTTTTTTTTTTTACTTTCAACTTTTGATGTCAAATCGCCGATTAGAGGCGATTCAAAACTTTTTAAATATGGATTTTAGAACAAACTTTTCTTTTCAAAACATGGCTTTGCGATTCTCTGAAGGGTGTAGAAATAGATTTTTAAAGAAATTTGTTACTTGCAAGTTACTGTAGCCAAATTTGTCGCTTACGGGTTTTTGGCGCAAACAGCAGTTTGCAAATTAAATAAAATTTTTAATTTAAGTATTTTTGTTAAAAAACTTAATAAAGTACCAAAATGTCTATATTTCCAAGATTATGACTCTTAACTTCAAAAACGGTAAAAATTTTCGTTTTCCAAAAAATATTCTACAAAGTTTGTGTTCATTTCCATAATTTTTACGGTTTGTATCTGAGCTTCTATTAGGACCAAAGATAAGGATTTTAATCTTTTAAATATTGGTTATGTGAAAATAATTGGGGTCGGTCTTAGTTATTGGTTCTTTATGGGCACACGTTAAGGTCCGCAAGCGAATTTCGGCTTAGAACGGCTTTTTGTACGGAAGGCATGCCTTGATATCGAAATAGAGCTTAATCATACAAAAAAAAAATGTTGAATTTTATTATTATAATGAGGCTCGAGGATTATTTGAGCTATGTGTTATATATTGTTTTTGAGTAACTCGACGTACAGTTCCGTTTTGAGAGCCAGGTTCCGAACCAAAAATGCCGATTTTCACGAAACTTTCCTGATTTTTGTTTTTATCTCAAAAACAATCTATTTGTTGGATGAGACTTTTACATTTCCAACTTTAAATACAAAAACCATTCTCATTTGCATGCAAGTGTCATTTTGTAGATCGCTTACGAGGTTTTAAAAGTGTCTTTTTTATACAAAATTTTCAAGAAAATTATATATTATAAATACCGAAAAATTTAATTTCGAAAAAATGTCGCTTTCATGGTCTAAGAAGAAAGGCGACTATATGTATACAACCTTAAAACTATTTTATGTAAGAGTAAGAAATAAAAGTACGAATAAGCGCGAGTTTTAGCTATAAATTTTTTTAATTAATAAGATTTTGTTTGTCGTGCTTAATTCCCAATTTTATTCTTGATTAAAACACTAAAATTTATTGTTGATGGGATAAGTTTCAATGATTAGAATTAAAGTGCCGTAAAACTACGGTCTTTAAGTTGATTCTAAGCTTATGTTATATAACTCAATATAATCAAATGTGCATTTCTTCTAGCAACGACCTTATCGAAATATTTAAACACTGAAATTTAGTACTATTAAATGAAGCATTTTATTTTAATAAAAGTAAATAGTTTTTTTGAGCTCGAGGGCAATTATTTGTAAAAAAATATATATAGTATTTATTTAATTATTTGGTCCAATATTTCGATATCCATCGGATATCATTGCCAAGGAATGAGTTACAAGTATATTTGTAAGAGACGTTTTACTATCTCCACATTTAGTATAACAGTTTTTGGTCTCGAGCTCGAAAATACTACTTACTTTTATTAAAAAAATGGTCGATGGAATAAAATTTAATTGTTATTTAATGTTAAGTATATGATATGTAAACGTATAATTACATTTCAAAATTATAACAAGAATTCTTGGATTGTAATAATTGTCCAAACCGAGATTGGACACTTGGGTGTAGGGTTGCCACATACCAAGAGTTAAATAACTGGACAAAAAAAATTAACCTGGATTTTTTAAAAATAACTGGACAATTTTAAAATGAAAAAGTAAAATGTTACTTCATATTTTTTAAAATACAAAAAATCATGCATAGCAAGGAATCGCAACATATAAAAACCGTCTTATGTCATATTACCAAATTATGTATATGTCCGGGTCAATTCAGGCGGCAGCGAAAACCTTGCTGCCTTTGATAGTTCAATCAAGTTGTTTGGGTTTCACAATGTTTTGTTTAGAAATCTTTGACTTTTCGAACCGTAAACACTTACAATGCAATGTTTTTGTTTTCTTGTACAGCCTTGTTATGGAAATCGAAATCGTGTGAAATTGAAATCAATGGAAATTTCCCGTTAAATCTTTTTGGAAAATCACCTCAGTATTTTCTGATTTTGAGATTAGTTCTAAGGAAGAAAAGCTGTACTCATAGAATTAAGTATATTAAACGAAATAATTTAATGAACTTTAAACACTGATTAGTTTTTAAAGTTTGTTCGATTTTAATTTCACTCGGATTCGACTTCCAGACCTTGACTGATAACTACTTGTTTAGCAACATATACAACACATATTTTGTATTGTTATATGCAGATTTTAATAATTTTTAATCACAATTTAGTCTTAATAAAATTGTAGCCGTTATTCCTGCTCTTGTGAGTAAAGATTATTAAAAATACCCTAAGTCCTTTCACAAAACGTAATTCGAATTGGCATGAATGACAAACGAGATCAATTTATTTCGATTCTTGTATGTTATTTTTCCAGCATTTTTAAAAACTGGACTGTATCATGTTAATAGGAATGTCTTTCGGCAAATTTTAAATTTTTCTTTACAATTTTTGTCTTAGTTGTTCTGTACAAAATATTAATTTAATCATTAAAAAATATCTATATATGTATATATAAAATTGTAACGATACTGAGTTACTGATTCATCATCACACAGCCTAACTGCCTGATTCTAAATTTGGATCAGATATTGGTCACTCCCCAAATCGATCTACTAAGATGGGATTTTTGAAAATTCGAATGTTTAGGGGATAAAAATTCGATAACATTATATCTCCAAAACTAAGAGAGAAAAAAGTAATTTTTCAAAATTAAATAAAAATCTTTAACGGGACAAATTGTATTTTAGCTGGTACAATACCCAAAAACAAGGGACAATTGTCCACTAGTCACTGAAGTATGAGAAAAAATAAAAGTTATCGAATCATATTCTAATAGCATTAATTTTTTGTCTTACGTTAAAACAAAAAAAAAAAATTGCAAAAAAAGATAAAAAGGGTCGCATCTTGAGCACGCACGATTAACTAAAACCGTTTTTTTTATTTTTATAGTTCCACTAGAAGAGTAACTTTAATGTACTACAAGATAAACCTTGCAGGGTTAACTAAAATTTAAAACATTTTAAATTAAACTTTAAGAAAATTAAACCTTGGTTGTTATACAAACGGGCATGTTCTAGTTATTAAAATGAAGTGAATTTGAAATCAAGTTAATTTTAAAAACGACCTTGTACAGAAAGTTCATAAAAATATTCCATTTTACAATTTAATTTTTTGAGTACCAATTAGCTTAACGAGAACAACTCTTAAAACCAGAAAAAACTACGGTAATTTTGTAAATAAATGAACTTAAAATCTCGCTTGATTTCAATCTCACTTCATTTCGACTTCTAGAACATGCCTGAAAATAAGGCACTATAATAATTATCGGTCACAAAATCTTGTTTACTGTCAAATCTGGGCATCTATCGTCTTGAGTTAGTTTCGTCTACATTAAACCTTCTCTTGATTCTTTATCGCATAGAGTTCGTTTACGCTTTTATAAGTCGATAAGAGCAAAACAATGTTTGACCCTCCCTATTGAACACCTTAAACAAATCCAATTTACATTTTTTATAAAATTCTTTTTGTTGTAACTTGAATACCAACTGGTTTTGGCAATGAATTATTTAAAGTCTTCCAGATCTTTAATTGTACATATCTTAAAGGCCGATTTTTTGTTTGCTTATGATGTAAATATTTCGGTTATTTTCATCATACTCAATCAAAAAGTCAATTTTGAATTTTTCGTTGCTTATGGCCTTTTGGATTTTAGTTGGCGATATATATTAATTGTATTTAACTTGAAAATATTTATAAAATTACATTTACATAATTTTTTTAACAACTTTTACAACTTGTTTACTATTTAACAATTTGATAAGTATAAACAAGTTACCTGTTATGCATTTTTGTATCCGAAAATTTTTTTTAATTTATTTAAGTAGATAAGTTTCAATTGAAGAAGTTGTGGTTTTAAAATGAATTTTTTAAATTTGAAAACAAGTTTGTTATGTATTAACCAAATATTTTTATAAAATTTTCATACTCGTAATCAATTAAATAAAATGATTTAATATTTTAAAACACACATCTAAAAGAGACAACAATTATTATTTTCCTAGTAAAGGGTGTCCATAACATTCGTTAAAGCTGAGAAGACACTTATTAGGGTTATCGATTATTCGACATTTTTCAGAAACGGAGTTTCGAATTTTTCGAAGTTTTGTAATTTTTAAAAAGTCTTTTACGCGTTTTAAGATTAATAAAACCGGCCAACCGGTTTTTGATTTAAATTTGCTTTATGGAAAAAAGAGATTTCAGAGTTCGTGTTAAACCTATTAATGACCTATTAATAACATAAACATTTACTTTATAGTTCCAATGTTAAATGTTTACTAACTTTTTACATTAACATTTACTTTATACATACATATATAAAATTATATGAATAATATATACAATGTACCATATAATTTTATACTACCAATTCCTTTTTACTGAAAATTTTTTTAAAAGTGCTTTTCAAACCGAACTAAACTTTTTCTTACTTATTTATTGACATTATCACAACTTGCATACATATACAAATACAGTATTAACCCTCCGACGCGCGGTAAGGTCCCGGTGGACTTTTTACATTTTTAAACAAGTGTCATTTAAAAACGGATGGGGAGAATGGCTAAAGATTTCATGACTTCTATTATTCGAGTGTTATTAGTGTTTTATTACTAATTCCAGGAGATTTCTTATTTGCAGTGTTTTTTTTTTATTTTAAAGACTTTTAGTACGCCGTTGAGCAGTAAGGTCCGTAGGGACCTTGTTTGAATTTTCCTATGAATGACTAAAAATGTACTAAATTTTTTAAAACAAATGTTTAAAATGCATATTCAAAATAATAACAAAATAATAACATCAAAATGAATTAAAATATATATAAATTTTAGCAAAATTCAATGCATTTTCATATAAGGTCCCTACGGACCTTCCCGCTCAACGACCGAATAAAAAGTTACCGCTCGTCGGAGGGTTAAAAAAACAACGAGCCTTTTTTGTCTACGATGGACTATTAACTGCATAAAAATATGAAAAAAAATGCCAACAAAAAGAAATTCCACTTTTCACATCTGGAGTTTGACATCGATTGTATTGTTATGAACAATTGATGTCAAATCTAACGTAATCTACTAATATCTTATAAAATAGATTCACCTTAATTGCATCTTTCAGTAAATGTTGTGGACAAGCAAAAAAACTTAGACCCCTTTTACAATGTCTACCTACTTGTTAATTTCCATTATGACATCAACAGAAAAGGTTTGTTTAAGTTTTAATATAGTTAAACCTAACTGCATTGGTAAAATATACAAATCAAAAAGTATTCGACTAAAAGCTGCTTTTTAAATTTTAAAAACATTTCAACATTTCGAAAAATCAACATTTAGAAAAAAACCGACAACCGTATTATGGAAAAAACTGAGTTTAAACCTGTTGGAAAACCGAGTCGTTCACCCTTATACAAATATTACTTGCTTTTATAATTTTCATTGTTGCATTTGTCGTTACAAGTAACTGCATATACATATGCCAAGACACACTAACAAACACAATTATAAGTGCGAATGAAAAAAAGGCAGACAACAAACGATTTATTATGACAGTGTTGCTAACATAGCAAAAGTTAAGAGCTCAGTTGCATATTACAACAATATGACAGTTTGAAAAGTAAAATTTATATTATGTGTCGGTATGTGTAAATATTTTAGTATATTTCTATACACATACGTACAAACGTATGTGTATTACAAAATGCATACTCAAAATATTTGCCATTTTAATACATAAAAAAAATGTTGTAAACAAAATATTTGTTATGCACTTGCGAAGAAGAAAGAAAAAAAAAGAAAGCTCTTGTACTGGTAGATTTATTATAATTTTTTGTTAATGAAAAATTTTTAATTTATGTTAATATTTTTTTTTCAGACAGATTATGCGAATGCAAAATATGACATGTTTGTTAAAAGAGTTGTTAACTTTAAGATCACTAGGAAAAGACTGGCAGTAATAAAGGATGTTGATGCTAAGTTTAAATATTGAAATCTCATAGAGACAAACTTATTTTTTTTATTTTTATTCTAATCTTACGAAGTTCTACGCTTGTCTGCAGGAGACCAGAGTCTCTGGATAGACTAGCTCACTACCAACTAGCCTACCGCGTAACCCACGATTGTACTCTGGGTCTTCTTGGGAAATAATTCTAATAAATTTCCGGAATAAATATTTTTTAGAAAAACTTAAATTTTGAATGCTCTAAAGCAAATTATTAAGCAACTACGGATCTAGACTAAGTTAGTAAGTCAAGAAAGTCTTTAGTTTTCAATCATGCTTTCAAAAATTCTAAGAGTTAGCCATTTATCCTGTTTATTAGGGTCACGAAAAAATTTATATTTGGCAAAAATCTTTAAGGGCGATATCATGATGTTTGACTGACAGCCGAAACAAATATTTTTTAAACATTTAACATAATGAAACAGAAATGTTAAGTCGTCTGACGTTAACCAAATACAGAAATGTATTTACTTTAAAGGCTGTTTAAATAAAAATCCATAATACAAGATAATTGGATTTCGTTGGATTCTAATATCTGAAGCACATTTAAAACGATATATATGCATATATAAATGCCCCTTATTTACCTAAAAATAATATGTAAATAAAATGTTCACATGAACATAATGCGTCGCAAATTTGTTGCAGTTCTATAATCGTTTTAATGTAAGAAGATTAACTGATTAGGCAAAAAATTCCGATCATAGAGTTTGGGCTGCCCACAAACCTCTAGGCCGGCTGAAATATTTGAGTTTCAGCGACTAATTGTTATCGGATTGTCACCTACTTTACAGAGACACACCGGTGTTATCATGGACTTTGAGTACTCGGTATTGTACGACTTCTTACTTTAGCTGCCATCAGACATAAGCAGAAACCACTTGGTCTGTGATTGGAAGCTGTGAGAAATTTCGTGCAGAGAAATCGCTTCTTGCTACCCCCAAGTGAATAGCAGCCAGAGAGCTTTCGGCCTCTGAGAAAAATTCCACCCTCAAGTTCCAACGACACATACGATTTAATTTGTTTCTTATAAATAATTAATGTTTTATTACATAAAATGCACTTTTGAACAGAGTATGAAAACAAACAAAACATTTCGCAAACGTTTGCAAAATGCACAAAACTATTCAAAATTTTTTAATTGTATTTTACATGTGCAAAACCAAAACAAAAACTTTTCAAGTGTCAAAGAGAGAAAACGAAACAATTGGCTTTCCAATCATGTGCATTTTTTAATTTACCGTTACAATCGTACATCTGAGTACAAAACAAATAGAGAAACGTTTTGTTTGCAGTAATTGATGTAGTTCTTGTTTGGTTTTCTTGGAATTACTTTTTATTTAATTTAATTTTTTTTTTTTATTACTATAATAGTCAAAATAAGCATTAATAAAAACAAAAAAACCTAAAAACCTTTCTATTTATTTCACTTAGAAAGAATAGTGTAAATGAGTAAATTTTATAATGAGTAAATCAATTACCAAACGTTTGTCAAACGTTTTTTCTCTGAATGTTTCAATATTGTTCTTACTCTTTTCTTTTCCAGCTGCGTACGTTTATATTAATGTACAATTTGCGCTCTCAAGCAAAAACAATACAAAACAAAATGGCACAATCATTCTCATTGTTTTGGTTTTGTTTTTGTTTTACTCACTGCAAAGAACAAAACAAAACGAAAGCAAACGTTTCGTTTTGTTTGTTTTCGTACTCTGCTTTTGAAAGGCAGTAATTTATTACATATTATTTACCTTTTGGTATCAATCTTTGCAAATAAAAAATTCTGGGAAATTCAATAAATTTTTTTTTTACTTTATTTAATATGGAGCTATTGAATTAATCCATTTTCAGCTCTTGGGTATTTGAATACCAAAAAATAAATCAAAACAGCAAAACAATTAAAGCAATGACCAGATAAGAGATATTCGCTGCAACTTACATTTATATTTAAAAGTTTACATTGATTAACCTGAAGAAAATTGAAACAGTAAAATATTTTGGTTTTAGCATTTATTATCATATCATATTAAGGAACAATTTAGTTTAGTTTAGCACAATAAGAAAAAACGCAAACCCGGTCTAAATAATTTTATGTGTCCCCTTTGTAATGTAAAAAAATTAAAAGCGATTTGTTAACATACCTGGCCCGCTCATGTTGAATTATTAAAATGGGTATTTAAATACCCAACATTCCAAAATACGTTCCATATCACAAAATCATTTGGGGTATAATAAAAGCGAAAAAATGTCTTTTGGAATTAATAAAAGCAAATTTATATATTAAAATTTTATTTAAAGAATGTTAAAAGATTTTGCTGTTTTAGTATCATGTGGACCGACATCATTGTGGTACTCCTGGATCCAAATTTGCATAATACATCCAGCATTCGTATTAGGTAATTTCACCACACTGTGGACAACAATGGCGTATGAGTAGTTTTCTTATGAAATATATATACTCTGCAACTGTGCAGTTACGTCATTCATAATGACAGATCTAGAATTCGTACGAATCCAGTTATTTTGCTAGATGATAGAGCGTTCATTTCGGGTTGGATCTCGTAGAATCTGTATTAATGACATTACCTTATATAAACTGATGGCATCTGAGTCAACACTAAACAATAAATAGGCCAGTTAACGCTCTAAGTTCACTTTTTGCAAGCAGAAGTAACTTACTTGATTACTACGGAACAGAGTAAAAAATCCTTCAGTATGTCGAGTCTAGAAATACTCGTCTAAAGCCGAGTAAATTATCATAAAAATCATGGTTTTATAGTCTTCCTAATGTTCACTTAAAATAAAATTAATAAGAGATAGAATTTATTGCTGAATTTATGTTTTTACGACGCAATTCTCAGAATAATAGCACAGCTTGAATATTTGGATGGTTTTTAAAGGTGCAGCGCAATTCAATGAAAGTTGGAGCGTTCAAATAATATATATGTAAATAAATATACACACATACATACATACATATTATTATGTAAAATATTACACAAGGGAACACATTTAATCGAATCGATATTAAAAATTGTCTCTAATCACCAATTTTATACTGAATTCATAGAATCAAGCAACCCATTTGTTGATGTTACACCTATTACCAAAATGCTTATATTGATTACTAAAAATTGTAAAAATTTTATATTTTGAATATTTTTTTTCAATATATTATATTTTGAATTTTAATTACAAAAATGATCAAAAAACTATGTAATTTCAAACAATGTGTTGATTGATGTTGACAATTTCCAACAACAATTTCAAAAGTTTAAATTATTTTATTTTAAACGAAATAATTTTTTGTTATTTGATTATTATTTTAATTCAAAATTTATTTCAAAACAACTAAAATGTTAATTAAATCAAAATTTATTTTCAATTTTCGTTCAACAAAAAAAAAATAATTGATTCAATTATAACATTAATTAAGTTTAAATACTTTTTAAATCATTTTTTTAATTGATAAAAAACTACTAATAATTTTTTCTGTGTAGATTTTATTGGATATCTCATGATTTTTTTATAGTTTATAGAGAAATGCTTTTTATTTGCATGTTTGTGCATTTCCCCCATTAAGGCAAAGCAATATCTTTTGATACCCTTCATCGAAGGTAAAAGGGTTTATATATATTTGTATTTCCGTTTGTAATTTCTACAATATTGATCTTAGACCTTATAAGATATAAATATGCTGGATCCTTATGAGAAGGGAAGTTGAAATCCGGTTGTCTCTCTGTCTGTTGAAATGGGTTTTCCAGATACGATGGGGGCTTGGTTGGTATATATTTATGTCAGGTATTCCTATTTTAATTTTGCTATTAAAATTCAGCCATATCAATCCAAAAATGGCTGAGATATCAACAAAAAACCACGACTGCCTCTAACTTTTTCCAAAAATCCCTTGTTGTTGTTGTATTTTTATTACATTTTTTTTGTATATCTCGAAGAGCACAGCATCCCAGAAAATGTGGGAGGGATTGGAGAAGTGGGCATGGTACCTCCCGTACAGAAAATATCAAAAATTGTATAAAAACCTGACTTTTTGGGCTGTCATATGACTCCAACTGTTATCACCAAAGTAAATGGTAAATTTATTCTTAAAGATGGTGGTATAAAAATCTGTCAAATCGGTTACAAAATGGCCGAGTTTGACCAAATACTGAAATTCGATCAAAAATCAACTTTCTATATATTAATTAAACTTTTAATGTATTTAACAGCATGCAAACATGTGCAAAT
This sequence comes from Pollenia labialis, assembly GCA_949318255.1. Lineage (NCBI taxonomy): Eukaryota > Metazoa > Arthropoda > Insecta > Diptera > Polleniidae > Pollenia > Pollenia labialis. The sequence continues at coordinate 147,331,529 of OX439139.1, forward strand.
AATTACATAAAATCAAGCGATATATATTAAACACATATGCATGTATATTAGGGCGGGTCGATTTTTTTTTTAAATCGTATAGCAAAAACGTAATCTACATAAAATTCTAAGAAAATTCTCCGAAGAAACCATGGGTCTAAAACAAAATCCTAATCCGCGCCTCTCGACTTGAAAATTTGGTTGCCCGCCTTGGAAAAAAAAATTTTTTTGAAAAAATAGCTTTTTCCAAAAAGAAATCGAATTTTTTTAATAAAATGGTTTAGTAAGGTTATTCTTTTGCACTTTATATTTTTTTACAATCAAAATTTTTTTTTACATTGAAAAAATTTTCAACCAAGTAAAAAAATGTTCAAGTCGAGAGGCGCGGACTAGAATTTTGTTTTAGACCCATGGTTTCTTCGGAGAATTTTCGTAGAATTTTATGTTTTTACGTTTTTGCTATACGATTTTTAATTTTTTTTCATACATACAAATCAAACCGCCCTAATGTATATATATATACCCAGTAAAAAAATTTTAGGTTTCTGGGAGCACGAAAACTACATGAGCGCTGATATATGCGCTGGCTAATACACACTACAAAGAAGCAGCAGAGAAGCGAATACCATTCAAGTGAAGTTTTAATTTAAGTTAATAAAAATGATTGAATAGCTTTGCTTTATCCGTTATAAGTAAGCAGGTGGTAAGTGAATGATTAAAATCATTATAAAAAAAAACTTCACGAACAATGTCCTAAGTGCTTCTGTTATTCCCTTGCTTCCAGGTTGTATCGCAATGATCTTAAAATGTGTTTACGATCATTCCCGAAATATTACCGAAGATAGAAATTACATTTCTTTATAACGCAATCAGTCATCAAATTGTTTTTAAGCAGAGAGGAAAAAAGAAGTGCTTCCAGTCGGTATAAAAATCATGCATCTTGCAAGCACGTTTGTAAGGGGATATTTTTAGACATATTAATGTAAACTTCTGTTCTTTCCAAACCATGGTGAAGGGTATATAAGATTTGGCATAGCCGAATATAGCACTCTTACTTGTGTTTAATATAATTTTTTGTTATCAACGACATTATTGGGGTCATCGCTATATTTGATAGTTGAAATTTAATTGCTATATTTCTTCCCACTTCGATATACATATATTGTTGATATGTGCGATAGTGGATAATTTCAAGCTGTTTTAAACATTCAGGTATTTTTATAGATATAATTCCATACTCTCTAAAGGTCAAACGATTTGGGAATAACATAAGTAAATCCAGTATTTTTGCTAGATAAAAAATTATCAAGAAGATATATTAAGTTGAGTAAGTTTAATCATAAATAACCTTATTAGAAAGGTTTTGATCGGACTAAAAACGGCTGCATGATACACAGAAAACAAAACCGATGGTGTTTCGAAACGTGCCAAGCCATTTATCATTGGAAATGTCTTTCTTTATCCATAATTTTTTGTTTTTCTGTGTACCGGTATAAGTGCTTGTTGTTGCTAAATGATTCAAGTACTACTATTTTACTGCAATTGTACCTAATAAATGGTCATTAACCTGTTTAACCATATTGTAGCTTATTTAACTTTTCGTTATTCCGAGAATTTTTATAAAACTTTAATTTTTTTGCTTCTTTTGCCAGATATTTTCCATTAAACTTCTCAAATTTACTGTAGTTAAAATTATAAATAAATTATTAGGAAAACAAATAAATCATAAACTATATTTTTGTTTGTTTAACTAAAGAAAGTTATTTAAATGGAAATGAAAATAAAAAAACAACAAGCAACAAAAACAAAAGAAATAAACAGAATATGTCTTCTATCGAATTTAAAGTAAAATTACAAAAACGGAATAAGTTGTTGCAGATGCTGTTGTTTTGGTTTTGTTTTTTGGTTGCAATATTTGCTGTTGCCATTGTTGTTATGTCCCTTAGTTTTCAACATGCACACCGAGCTCATAAATCAAATGTACGTAGCATTCCGTTCGTTTATTTTGTAATTTTTATTTTTTCCTCTTTTCGTATCCGCAGATACCTACAGCGTTTTTAACTAGAAGAATTGAAACAAAAAACAGTTTTTTGTAATACATACAACCTTTTTTTTTAATATTAGCATGAATGAGGATGTAAATGTTGTATATGTGTGCAAATATTCACGTGTATGTGTGATAAAATGGTCTGTTGCATTTTGTCCGGGTATTGGTGGAGGTTTGTTTTTTGTATGTTTCTGAAGTAAAAAAAAAAAATACATCGACCATGTGCATGTTAATACTGACATCCGTTAACTTTAAAATTTTTTACTTATTTCCTTCCGTGTGAGCATTAAAAAACAATGGAACCTACTTTCTATTTCCTTTTATGAGATTTTAATATCGAATGTAAACATTGAAAGAGCAAATATTATACAATGCAAATGGTTTAAAGATATAATTGCATTAAATAATATAAAATGTCGTGATTGAAATTTTACCACTTGTGGTCATCCAAATGATATTTTCGGAAATGGATATTGTCCTTTAAGAGGATAATAGCATAAAGCAATCATTGAGATAGTAGAGTATTATCTTGAAAAAAGTCATTTAATAAATTAATGTGTTGAAAGTTTGGAATTTTATTCAGTAAGGAATCATTCGTAGATGGTTGAGAAATTATTATAAAGCATAAAATTGCGTAAAGGAAACTGAAAAAATAATTTCATGGCATTAAAGAAAATGGTGACATGTTTTATATTGTTTTTGGCGTCACGTTTCAGTTGCATGTTCCCTATCTATTTTGATTTAAAGATCTTTAGCATCTTCCTTACAGTCAACGAGTTCTCTCTACAATAGAAAGGAAGCAATTTATAGATCGATTTGCGTTTTTATTTGACTTCCTTTTGTGTGCGGCTGGTTATGTTATGGACCTTTAAAACCTGTTTTTTATATCAGATATTTATTAAAACCAAATATTAATTTTGTTTTTTGATTTCACGAGATGGTTTAATAGATTTAAATTATAATTATATCATTTTATTTATATATGTATATCATTTCACTAATATTAGTACTTCGATGCGTTGCAAACTAAGGCGATTACGGTTGGTTTACGCGATCGCACAATTCGTATGTATTTTGAAGAAAATTCAACATTGTCTTAATAACTTGATACTGATTTTTGAAACTTTTCATATAATTATTAGATCAAAATATACGTCAAAATACGTTCGACTTGTGTGATACCCTTTAACGGTTAAGTTATGCGTGAAGAATTATTTTATAATAAGGATAATATACTTGCAAACCAAAGAGAATAAATTTCACATTCTCTTTATTAGTCGTTCTATGAAGCCGAAAAGTAGAACAACTCAGAAATTCACAACTTTTAAATGCTTGCCTGTATTCAAAAGAATTTAAGTTTGCGATTTTTATATTAAAATTTTAATAAGAAAACAAATTTTCCTAGCCTCTTCCTTAATTAAAATTTAAATATGCAAACAATTTTCCCAAGTCTCCTCCTAAATTAACACTTAGGCAAAATGAAAAAAATTCCTATTATGAGATTTTTGCTTTAATATAAACATAAAACAAGAAAAAGTGCTACATTTGAATATGCCGGAACCTTGCTGCCCTCCACCGAGAGTTAGAATATTTTAGGACTGAGCTTTATACGAGATCTTTAAATTAGAATCCAATCTTTATAATAAATTACTTCACATTATTATAATTAGTTGCAGTTTGAAGTGTACTTTAGTTTAATGGAACTATGAAATACAAATTTTTACTACAATAAGTCTATCGTTAATTAAGTAAAAAAGAAAGAGAGCGAGAGCGAGCCCAAAATTTAATAACAATCGAAGGGCTTTGCCACAAATTTATGTTTTTTTACAGATTTTTGAATTGTTTAGGTTGGCCGTTTCACATTTCGGTTTATTACAAAATATAATCTTACCAAAGCGATTGTTTTGGATTTCTATCCAAATTGCTTTGGAGAACTAGAAACAATCTGGCCACAAACATTTTATTTTCGTTTAAGACATTTAAAAGTCCTTGTCCATGTTATGAAACATTTGCTGCGAAACAATTGAGTTTGGAGATGAAAGGGAAAAGACGAATGGAAAATTGTAATTTGTTTCGTGTACAAGTAGTTGTTTTGAGTTTTTTATTGAGAGGCAGAGGAAGAAAGAGAGAAGGCATACAAAATACTTAAGTGCTGCAAAGAAAATGCTTTATTCTATGCACACAAATGCAGTTTTAAAAGAGAATTGAAAAAGATTTTGCAGAACATTTTTCATAATATGGACGAGGACAAAGTGAGTGTGATTTCAAAAGACGGACATATCTAAATCAGCTAAGAATAACACGAGAAGCCAACTCTTATCGAGCCCTAAGGAGAGAGTTTTTTTTTAATTGAATCTATATATATATATATATAAAAATTAATTGGTCCATGTATGTAATCGCATCACGTAAGTACGGCTGGAGCGATTTAGGTGATTTTATTTCTATTCGATTCGAAATTTTCAGGATATGGTTTGTAAAGAAAAATAATTTTAAAAATTCCTGGTAAGCCCCGGAAAATTTAAGTTTATAATATATTGCCTCCTTTTCATATGTCATTTTAATAATAGGAGACAATTTTAGTACAAACTCGAAGAACTCTTCTTCTATTTAACATTTTTAAAATTATAATATTGAACTTCTGATAAAAAATTAATTTTTATAAATATGTATTTGAATAAAAGGATATATACCGAACTATTTTTTAAATCCTTACAATTAATCTTTGATCTCTTTTTAAAAAGTTTTGCATAGAATTTATGAAATTAAACAAACTATCTTATTTTTTTTTTTTTAATTTCCTAAGCTAATCCCGCGAAGCTCTAAGCTTGTCTGTAGCAAAGAAACCAGAGTCTGTGACGGGAATCCAACTCGCAACCCCGACGCTGATAGACAAGCTCGCTACCATCTAGCCTACCGGGGCACTTTTCACTTCTCAGTTTTCTAAGTAGGACAAAATTTAGGGCGAAACTCGAAGAAATAAAATTTTCAACAAACTGTTCCCTTTTCACTTCGCATTAGTAAATAGCTTCCGCGCGAAGCCGGGCGCTCAGCTAGTTTCATATTAAGTTTATATAAAATTGTTCGCTTACGATAAAATTGTTAGGGCTCGATATATGCTCACATGGATTGATTAACTTAGTACACCCTCTTCACAATCAAAGGTGGTGTGTATTAAGAACTAGGGATTGCTGTTCTGTTTTAACCGAAAACCGACAAAAAACCTCGGTTTAAGCTTTTACTTTAACAATATATTTATGCTTAAAGAAATTGCAAATAATACAAAATACTCGAACTTCATACACAAAAACTTTGTATATAACAGCCCCCAACAATGACAAGTTATTTCTTTAAAAAAGTTCTAAGAATAACAAATGCTACCTTTTTAACTATTAAGTCCACACCTTATTTGTGTGGCAGAAACTACCTCCTGGGCCTGGCTGGGACCACTAGTACTTTGTATGGAACATTTTGTCGAAAAATAGAATAATTCTTTGAGGGCCCCGGTAGGCTAGCCGGTAGCGAGCTAGTCTTTCAGCGCCGGGGTTGCGCGTTCGATTCCCGCCAGAGACTCTCTTTTCTTTTTAAGCGAGATTAGCTTAGGAAATAAAAAAAAAACAGTAAAGAAAGACTTCTTATGTATTGCGTATGCTTTTTCATACGTTTCAGTTTGATTTTATTTACTGCAGTACATATATAAAAGTGCAGGGCCTGGTCAGGTCCTGGGGCATACAATATGCACAAAATTTTTATTTGCTTAATTGCAACGCCCACGGTGTTTACACTTTTTTCTCATTTTCTTGTAAAAACACTTATGTTGGGAAATACATAAAGTTTGTTCTAATACACATGGTTGCTTAACGTGGTAGCACGCACAGATCTAGGCGTGCTGCAAGTAAAGTCGACAGTGACTCCGTTTTAACATCTAATATAATTAATAATTGTATAAAAAAAAAACTAGAAAAAAGTCAAAAAATGCCTGGCCAGGCCCAGCTATACAATTAAGGGTTAATAAAAGTACTGAAACAAACAAAAAACTCTTATTACATACAAAAAAATATATATATTTATATATGAAGTTTAACTTTGATATTTTTAAAACCGAAAACAGAACCGAAACCGACCGGTATTAATCACTTTAAAACCGAAACCGCGGGTTCACATTTTTACGGGTTTTAGCAAACTCTAATAAGGAACGACATTATTAGAAATGTTTCTTAAAGGCAAGACTAAAGGCTAGTTTACACTATTACACTTTGTATTAAAACATGTCAAAAACTTAAGTTATATGTAAATGTGTAATAGTGTAAGTTCAATGTGTTATGAATATAACAAGTTCCAATAAAAAATGGATTTTCCATGGCGAGTTGCCACTTTGAAGCAATACATTTTAGATGCAAAAAGCGCTTTATTCAGCGCATACAAATGTGACATCCCATACGACTTCGTCGTTTTTGGAAATTGTTCTTTATTTCGTTTTCATTTGTTCATTAGTGGTATTACCCCAAATGTTCATTAGGGGCCATAACCAAATTTTGGCCCAAGCACTACGCGACAGCGAATATTGTGTTATTTATGAAAACAATTTGTTTGGGACGTTTGAAAATAACAACCTCACCCACAAAAGCGATTTTCTAAAATTCATAAAGAAAAAAAATTTAATAAAAAATTTTATAAATCAATGAAAAAGAGGTTAAAAGTTTCTTAAGTAATAAAGGATATGAATTTCAAATATAATGTGCGTGTTGTTTTGCTTACGTTTTTGGCTAAATAAATAAGTACCTTTTTGAAAACCGCGAAATATTAATATCATTTTTTTAATAGTTTTCAATGGACTATTGGACTATGCTAGGGCATTTTGATTAATAAAATGGGATTAAGTTATACCCCTAATGTTCATGTGTGATAGTGTGACTTCAAACTGTAATGTTACATTCGATTTTTTGACAGTCGCAATAAAACTCCTTAAATTTCTATCTAAAAAAGTACTATGGATTACGTAAGACTTGTGTGATAGTGTAAATCAGCCTTAAGAGATACCCCAAGAACTTGTTTTTATGACGTATAGGAATTTATAGTAAATAAAACCAAATTAAAAGTAAAAATCAACAAAAGACAACATTTGTCAAAGCAAAATGTAGAAATTTGGCTAGTAAAGGGTAGTTTTATTTCAATTTTCTGACTTATTTTGACATTAAAAAAATAAACCAAAAGCAATTAGCAAATAAATATTAAAACCATAGTATAATTATTACAAGGTAGTTGCATTAGGGAGAGTTGTCGTTATTGGCGGCATGAAATAAGTCCACACGAAATAAGTCCCCAAAACGGAAATGAAAAAACTTCCCAAAAAAAATATATGAGAGGCAACAACAACGTTTTTTGGGGACAAAAATATGAAAAGCAATTAGTCCCTAAAAATATTTTGCGGACTTATTTCGTTTTCAAATTTATTCCGAAATCGTCAAAAATGCAAATTATGTCCCGTTATAATATGTAAACAAAAACTTTTTTTAATGAATAATGGAGTTTTAGGTCGGTTCGCAGAAAAAAAGGGTCACTTTTTCAAAATTGTGAAATTAATTCGCAACGAATAATTTTTTTAAAAGTAGGAATTTTACTATGTTATGCGAAAGTGGAGGAGCAGTGGCCCAAAAACGGAGAAAAATGCCAAATTCATTAAAATTGAAAGTGCTTAAAAATTATTGCAGGAAGAAAAACTAACCGTTTCTGAATTCCTATCAAGAGTAGTGATTGTGGGAAACGAAATTCGTATCAATATGGCAACAAATGAAGACATTTTTAATGAGTCTTGCGATGAAGAATTGAACGAAGAAATTTTTGTTATTTGTCAGGACAAAAGCCCAAACATTGTTCTTATTCCCTGCAAGCATCTTAAAATATGCAACGAATGTGACGCAAAATGGGCTGCAAAAATATAACTTCCCCAGTTGCCATCAAACGGTTGACGAATCGATGCAAGTGCTAAAGAATTCTTTCTTTCGCACATCGGAAATAGGCTATTATTTCGTTTTAATAAATTAAAGTTTTTTTATTAAATTTTCACCGGATTAAGGGTATAAAATAAAGAGCTGCATGAACATTTTCATTCGTAAACACATTTAAAGTTCGTGTTTCGCCAGATCACCATTTTTTAATTTTATTTTTTATTTTTTTAATATTTTTATTATTTTTTTTAAATTTTACTTGCATTTGAATTTTTTTTTAATGAATTAATTACTTTAAATTACTGCTTATTCAATTATTAAATTTTAACGTCAAACAGCTTGGGAAATTATTTCCCAACTGTTATATTGTCAAGTATTAAGAACCATTTTTTAAATAAAGTTTTTATTCTGTATTGTTAACGAAAGCAACCGGTATTGTATTTATTTTCGAGTGCGATTTTGATTTTTCTAGAAAGTTTTAAAACAACCCCAAAAAATAATTATTAATTATTGTCTAAAATCCTTAAAAAATATTAAGGCAAAACATTTTGGCGCCCGAGCAGGGACTGTTTTAAAAATTAAATAAATTAAAAAATCCACGGTTACCATTACCGTACTTTCGGTTTCGGTTTGTGTAAAAATAAGTGCTAATTTTCGTGCGTCGTTATTGTAACACCCGAAAAATAAATAAACAAAATAACCACAAACCAATAAACAATTGAACAGCAAATTAATTAAATCCAACAAATTTAAAAACCAACAATCTAACCACAGCAGAAGGAAGATGCCTAATTGCAACTGCATTTTATGCCAAAAGGAAAGTGCCGAACGTCAACAAAATTCTAACCAGGTATTAAAGAACAAATAATTGTGTGAGACTTTGTAGCAATTCAATTCAAAAAATTAAACTACTAATATTAATTTGCCAAAGTTTATTTTCCACACCAAAATTATTCGTTCTTTTAATGAGATTTGTATTACTAACAATCGCCTAAGTAGTGAAACACACAAACATATACAAATAAAAGTGCTTTTTATTGTTCGCAAGTTAATTATCATTAACAGAAAATTAATAAAACATAATTATCTAGTGCAAGTGTTGAAAAAACCACCACAAACGGGAAAATACGCCTCCTCGCTGCAATTTTGCCATCACTTACCGTTCGTTCTCTTTATTTTCATATTCCGGAGTTTTTCTCTTATTACAAAATCAAAATATTATTAAATTGTAACTATTTACATATTTCCAATAAATATTTACCTTTTTTTGCGTTACATATTTCTTTAATTCGCTTGTTTTATTATTTGACATTTGCTTTGTTTTATTTTCTTTAAACTCGTTACTAATAAATAGAAAAGTTTACCAACACTGTGTGTATTGATCTGATTGGCAACATCATTGATCAGAAGTAAACAGCGAGTAAAAACAAAAACAAACATAAACAAATAACAAGAAGAAGAAAATATTTTGTGCACAAAATAAATAAAAACAATTTGAAATTAATAAATAAATAAATTATATTACATAAAATAAACGGTAAATAGTTGAGAATTTTTTAATAGAAAGAAAAACTGTGTATAAAAAATAATATACGTTAAATATTGTGAAAATAAATCGAGGAAAAATAATTATTATCGGACGGACATTTATCAAAGTGATCGCGAGTGAATTTAATATTCAAGAGGCTGTGGTAAGCTAGTGAAACATAAAGAGACAAAAACTAATTACATATTGAAATTATATTTGCTTGTTTTATAAACAACATACATATACATAAATATTTTTGTCATTTGTTTTCAATTTTTTTCCTTTTGCTTGCGGTGCATCCCAGCAAACATTTTTGCGAAAATTTTAACGCGTCAATAAAATATTTTACCGATAATTTTGAAAATCATTGTGAATCGAGAAACATTATTGAAATTACTCTTCACAACCCAGCGAACAATTATTTTTTGAAATTAATTAAAAAGTTTCCCTACAATTTTTGCAGTTTAATTGCAAAAAATTAATAAATAAAAAATAGTTCAAACCTAAAAATTTCTGTACAATATAAAAGGTTGTTTCTGCAATAGCATTGAGACAGTAAGTTGATCTCGGAACGTTTTTATTAATTTTTTTTCGTGTCAATACGACAACGCTTAAAGTTCCTTGAGATCCTTCCAGAAATTTTTAAGATAAAAAGTATTGAAATTAAACTTTGTTTCCTATTTATTCTGTTGTTGATCAAATAATCTCGACTACATTATGGCAGGCGGCAAGAAGCAAAAAGGTTCCGCTCCTAGTCTTGAGAGTTTATACCAACAGAAAAACACAATTTTAGGCAACGTGGCGAGAATACGTCGTTCCATTAAAGAGAAGACAATTTCGTTTAATCAGAATGAGTTGCAGTGTAGGTTGGAAATTTTAAATTCATATATTGAAGACGCAATGGATATTCAGGCAGAGATAGACATTTTAGATCCATCGAATAGTGAAAGGTCTGATTTGGAAAACTTATGCGTTTCCACTAAAAGTATGCTTCTGGGGTATTTAACTCCAAGGCAAAACAGTTTTGCAGAAACCACTTTAGGTTTCCAGCCTCATCATAACCGACTTCCAAATATGAAGTTGCCGAAATTCAGCGGAAAATATTCCGAATATAAAAACTTTATAAGTTTATTCGAGAGCTTGGTTGATAGTGATACAACTCTGACTGAAATTGAAAAATTCAACCATTTGATATCATGCTTGTCAGATGAAGCTCTAGGCACGGTTAAAGCCTATCAAATAAGTGAGCAAAATTATTCCAAGGCTTTGCAAAGTTTAAAAAGAGTTTATGACAATCCCTGTCTGATATTTTTCGAAAATATCACTAAATTATTTGAGTTGCCGGAAATGTCTAAACCATCGGCAACATCCTTGAGGTGCATGATCGATACGGTTTCGGCCATATATGGGTCACTTTTGTCAATTGGCGACGACAAAGCAATTACTAACGCAATAATAATTCACTTAGTAATGACAAAAGTAGATCCGAGCACTAGATCCAAATGGGAAGAGCAACTTGATTACGAAAAGTTGCCCCTATGGAGTGATTGCGAGGCAGCATTGAACAAAAGGTATCAACACATTTCAGCTGAAGAAGCTTCAAGTTCAAGGCTAAAGCCTACTGCCAATTTTCCAAAGAAAAATGAAACGTTTTCTAAAAAGAAATCAAAGTCTTCATTTGTAAGCCAACCCAATACTCAACAAGAGGCAATTAAATGTTTATTTTGTGCATCGGCTCAACATTATTTATCTAATTGTCCTTCGTTCTCAGCAGTGCCTGTACAACAAAGATTTGACTTTGTTAAGGGCGTTCCTGCCTGCATTAATTGTTTAAAGAAAGGTCATTCTGTGACGAAATGTAAATCGTCAAAATGTCGAGTTTGTAGTCGCTCACATCACACTTTACTACACATATATGCTGCAAATAATGCACAACCGGTAAATGAAAGTAGTTCTGATCCTAATAGAGCTTCTACTTCGGGAGCTTCTGTTAACCATTCGTCTTCAAGCCAGGACAATGTTATATTGGCGACCGCATTGGTTAATATTAGAAATAGATCTGGTCAATATGTTTTGGCTAGAGCGTTATTGGACTCCGGTTCACAAATTAACTTTGTAACTGAGGAACTATCTCAGCGACTACAACTCCGAAAAGAAGAAAGAAATCTCAGTTTACTTGGTATAGGTAGAACTAATTCTTCCGCCAAATTTAAGCTACAGGCAACAATAAGATCTCGAATGAATTCACATGAATTTTCTTCAGAATTTTGGATTCTTCGATCGATCTCAAATTATCAACCAGATCATAAAATTTCGACACATGGTTGGAACTTGCCTTCTAATATAGAATTAGCTGATCCATATTTTAATAAACCTCAGAAAATAGATATGTTGATCGGCGCTGAGATCTTCTTTGAATTATTATGCGTTGGTCAAATCAAACAAAATCCTAACAGTCCAACACTCCAGAAAACACTTCTGGGATGGATTGTTTCGGGAAAATATAGGGAGCCAACAATTACTGATAAGAATGTATGCCATTTAAGTACACTGAACGAAAACGAGGAAGATTCACTTGACTTAGTTGTCCGTAGATTCTGGGAGTTAGAAGAAATGCCTAAAGAGGTAAATATTCTTTCGTTAGAGCATCAAAAATGCGAGGAAAGTTTTTTAAATTCTATTCAACGACTACCCTCGGGAAGATTTAAAGTGGCGCTACCTTTCAAAGCGAATCCTAATACTTTGGGTCTTTCATTTGAAACAGCAAAAAGACGATTTCTTTCATTAGAACGTCGACTGTCGAAAGAACCACAGATGAAAGAGATGTATAACTCCTTTATGAAGGAATACATTAACTTGGGACATATGTCTATTACAGACAACAAAATTCCCAATACACCACATTATTTTATCCCGCATCAATGTGTATTACGTCCCCAGAGTTCTACTACTAAATTAAGGGTAGTTTTTGACGCTTCTTGTAAAACGTCAACACAAATTTCACTTAATGAGCTACTAATGATCGGTCCTACAATTCAAGAGGAATTATATTCTACGCTAATTCGTTTTCGAATGCATAAATACGCCATCACGGCTGACATTGAAAAAATGTACCGTCAAGTAGTAATTGATGAGGCCGACAGAAATTTTCAATTAATATTATGGCGGGAAAGTCAAACGGAAAATATTGACATTTATAAATTAAACACAGTGACTTATGGCACCTCATCTGCTCCGTTTCTGGCAATACGATGCCTTTCTTATTTGAGTGAATTGTTTGAAAAAACTTTACCTATCGGGTCTAAAGTAATAAAAACAGACTTCTACGTCGATGATTTGTTAACTGGCGCCGATTCAGTAGAAGAGCTTGATGTAATTAGATCTCAAGTCACTGAAATTCTACAATCGGCAGGTTTTAATTTAACTAAAAGGGTTTTCAAATAATTTTGGTCAAACCGATCACACAATGATAGAAAAGTCTGTTCAAATAGATCCGGATCTCACGAAGACATTAGGCACTTATTGGAGTCCGAAGAGTGATGTATTTAAATACCACTTGGATGATTCATTTCTGAATTTAAGGGCAACAAAACGGAATATATTATCCGTTTCGGCAAGGCTATTTGATCCGCTCGGACTTTTGTGCCCATTGGTTATAAAGGCGAAGATTCTTCTGCAAGAACTATGGCTAATAAAGCTAGATTGGGATGAATCAATCCCTACACGTCTTGATACGTCTTGGTTGAATTTCAAGTCCAATTTATTGAAAATTGATAATTTAGAGATCCCGAGATATGTTTTAACCAATACTAGAACTAAATGTCAAATTCATGGGTTTTCTGATGCTTATATGCGCGCGTATGGCTGTTGCATTTACATCCAGAGTAGAGCTTCTGCTACAATTTCATGTCGATTGCTAACGGCTAAATCAAAAGTTGCTCCTCTGAAGACAAAGTCACTTCCCCGACTTGAATTATGTGCAGCGCATTTACTGGCCAAGTTATGGTCGAAAATAAAACCAATGATTTCGTTTGAGATAGAAAGCATAACATTTTGGACGGATTCGGAAATAACGTTGCACTGGATTCAAACTCATCCATCGACTCTAGCGACATTTGTGTCAAATAGAGTTTCAGAAATTCAGGACTTATCTACGGATATCACTTGGCGTCATGTTCCAACTAAGGAAAATCCTGCTGATATAGTTTCTAGAGGTTGTAATGTTGATGAGTTAGTTGATTCTATTTGGTTCGACGGCCCAAGATTTTTGCTTAATGAAAGTGACAAGTGGCCCGTTAACAAACATTTTAAATTGTCAATCGAAGAAGAGTCTCATGAGAAAAGGAAAACTAACGTGTTTTTTGCTGTAGAGGAAAATGAAAACAACTATGTAGTAAAAGTGATTGAGAAATATTCATCATATACTAAAATGATTCGAGTATTCACTTATGTGTTTCGTTTTCTCGATATTGCTCGTGGAGATAAATGCCGCAATTTGGGTATACCTACAGCGAAAGAAATTAATTGGACTTTCCTTCAGCTTATTCAATTTTACCAAAAATTGGACTATACCGAAGAGCTGAGAAAGTTAAGTAAATCACAAGTTTTGCCTTCTAATTTACAAAAGTTGAATCCATTTGTCCATCAATTTAAAGACGAACATCGTTCATTTTCACTACTTAGGGTCGGCGGGAGGTTGCTTAATGCACCAATTGCATATGATGCAAAATTTCCCCTTTTAATGAAAAGGAAATCTCATTTTATGGCACTTTATTTGCGACACTTACATTTAGAGAACTGTCATGCTGGTGCTAAAGCACTAGTAGCCATTTTGCGAGACAGAATTTGGCTAATAAATGCCCGCGAAGAATGTTCAAAAGTAGTCCGCAAGTGCCTTCATTGCTTTTTGTATAAACCAAAGTTAATGAGTCAGATAATGGGAAATTTGCCCGCCGATAGGGTGAGAGCTCTACGTCCATTCAAAGTGTGTGGTGTAGATTTTTGCGGCCCAGTTAATATAACGCTTAAAATTCGTGGCCGTCCACCTGTTAAAATGTATATTGCTATATTTGTGTGTTTTACGTCAAAGGCTGTACATATTGAACTGGTTTCTGATCTCTCTTCCAATTCTTTTATTCTCTGTCTTCAAAGGTTCATCGGCAGACGTGGGCTCCCAGAGCGCGTTTATTGCGACAACGCAACCAATTTTGTCGGTGCCAGCAGAGAGCTGCAGCAGCTCCGAGAGGCGATGGTCACCAATGCCGGCGAGCTACAGACGTATGCTGCCAACAGAGGGGTCAACTTCTTATTCATTCCGCCGCGGGCTCCACATTTCGGCGGCCTGTGGGAAGCAGCCGTCAAATCTGCCAAAGGACTGCTCGTCAAAACCGTGGGCACGGTGGTACTGAGTCAAGAAGAGATGCAGACGGTCCTAGTTCAAGTAGAGGCAGTATTGAACTCCAGGCCAATCGCTCCAGTCAGCAACGACCCGAACGACGGCGAAGCGTTAACTCCGGGGCATCTGTTAATCGGCGAGAGCCTACAAGCGCTGCCGCTCGAATTGCCTCGAGAAGAAGTGGACAGGCTGAGGTTCTGCAAGAGATGGCGGCTTACCTGCGCTCTCAAGCAGACGTTTTGGCAGTCTTGGGAGAAAGACTACGTCCGCAGCCTACAAGCCAAAACCAAGTGGGCAGAAGAAGAGCCAGATCTCGCCGTCGGCAAGCTCGTCGTCGTTCACGAGGACAACATGCCACCCATGCAGTGGCTGACCGGCCGAGTTCAGGAGGTAACCCCAGGCGCAGACGGCAGAGTGAGAGTAGCGCTAGTGAAAACTAAAAACGGGGTGCTGAAGAGGGCGATTCACAAATTGGCGCTGCTTCCATTTGATTGAAGACCGCAGGTCCTTCAATGGGGCCGGTGTTTCGCCAGATCACCATTTTTTAATTTTATTTTTTATTTTTTTAATATTTTTATTATTTTTTTTAAATTTTACTTGCATTTGAATTTTTTTTTAATGAATTAATTACTTTAAATTACTGCTTATTCAATTATTAAATTTTAACGTCAAACAGCTTGGGAAATTATTTCCCAACTGTTATATTGTCAAGTATTAAGAACCATTTTTTAAATAAAGTTTTTATTCTGTATTGTTAACGAAAGCAACCGGTATTGTATTTATTTTCGAGTGCGATTTTGATTTTTCTAGAAAGTTTTAAAACAACCCCAAAAAATAATTATTAATTATTGTCTAAAATCCTTAAAAAATATTAAGGCAAAACAGTTCGTGTTCAAAAACAATTTAGATTATTAAACAAACAGGTGCTTTATTCGTCCTCCTAGTAAACACATTCGTTTCATATGGCAAACACAAAGAGATTGTTCAATGAAACGGCTTTTGTTTTACAATTTGCACTCTCTCTCATTTTTGTTTATAAATACACAATAGCAATGTTGCCACTTTAGTAAATTTATTTAATTTTTTTTTGTTACCTTAACAATTAAAATTTTTTATCTAATCACTTTTTTATACTTCCAAGCAAAACATATTGCTAACAAATGTTTTTGAAGGAGGTGAATGCTTTTAAAAATAAAATAAAATTTTTTTTTAAAATTTTAAAATCTACATTAAAAACAAAGTAAAATTTGTTTTTTTTTTGTTGTTTTAATATTAACGTACTTCAAATTCTTGTTGCTTTTACTCTTCATTGTTATTTTTGTTTTTTTTTATCTTTCCTAATGGCTTTTCTTTTTCTTCAACTGGCAACACTAAATTTTCAATCAATGTGGTTTTCCATGAACTTATTCAATGGTTGTTTTGTTTCAGAGTTGCTAATGTTCATATTCTCTTGTATAAGTAAACAAACTAACTTCATACAAACAAAGCGAATACAAAATTATAGTGAAGGTTTCATGAACATTATTATAAACTTTCATGCAGATGTTTAGTAAAAACTGTAAAAAATTATTATTGAATATAGTAGATTTAATTTCTCCTCCATGCTCAATTTGTTAAAAGGTGGAATTGTTTCAGAATTCCTGCTTCGTAATGTTGAGCTTTCAGTTTCTTTTCGTACTTCCAGAAATTAAATTCTCCTAAGATACTTTAATACTGTAATTTTAATTATGCATTTGAGCTCTGAATTTGACATTGTTTATACGTATATGGATTTCTATGATTCCTTTGACTTCAAAAATAACCTCTTAACTGTCTTAAAACCCCTTTAATCATCAATTTTTTGTTTGTTTTTTTTTATTTAAAAGATACTAGATTTAATTATTTTAAGAATACTAGCCAGTAAGAAATAATACTCTCAAAATATTATTTAGCTAAATTCAAACGTAAATTCATTTGAAACAACTTAAAATTAATTTAAAAAACGAATCATTTACATTTCATTTAAAAAAAAATGATTTTTACATTAATTTTTAAATATGTTATTGATTAAACAGCATATTCCTTAAAATTTAATAGTTTTTACTTTTAAAAAATATATTTTAACCGACAAAAATCAAACTACATAACAAAATAAATACGGAAAAACATTATTTTTTGGTAGAATGTTTTTTGAATAACAAACATAAATGTTTTAAAATAAAATTATTCGTAAAATATCTTTATTTTAATTCAATATTAACAGTACGGAAAACGAATTTAATAACCCACAATCAGTTACTGTAATAATTTAATGACTGTAGTTTCATTGAAGAAATAAGTAAATAAATAAATAAAAAAAATTTTGCTTGAATCCCGGGAACAATATTTTTATTTCCCGCTTTCCCTAGAATCCAAAAGTTGCGGGGAAAAACTCTAGTTAAAACGGAGTTACACAAACGTGTTGATGAGTATGAGTTTTTTGACAAAACAAAATTTTCTAGTAAAATTACTCAAAGTTATTTCTTATTTTTACAAAGAAAAATAATATTATTTTTTACAAAACAAATGACATTTAGTTACACATTTTTACAAATGAACACCGTAATATAAAACACACAATTTGTACTTCTTTTCTCTCTCCCTCTCAATGAGTTTTCAACACACAGCTGAACAATGACAACAATACCCACACATGAGTTGAAAAAAGTACTTTGTATCCTAAAACGGAAGGAAACATTCACAAAAGTTTACATTTGTACTTCATTTTTTACAGTTTTTGTTTTTTTCTTTTATATACTTAACTAAACTTTAGTATTGTATTTTATTTAAGTTTATTTAGATGGCATTTAATTATGTGCCTGAATAATTTTAGGGAATTTTTCAAAGGTTTTTTTTAAGAAAAATCTCATGAATGAACTTTAAGCCACTAGATGGCTGGAACCATACTTGTGTTTTTTTTTTTTTTTTTTTGTTATATTGACACTGTCATTAGTTGAGACAAAAACCAAAAAACAAAGTGTAATAAATTCCATGTTTTTCTTCTGTAGAAGGAAGGGAGTGATAAAATGTGGCATTACTATAAATAGTTGTTGTACAATATGAGTAAAAGTTAAGAAATAAAACAGAATCTCATGGCACCTCACATGGCAAATAATGTATTATTTGTAACACGTTTTGTTACGCAGTAAAGTTGCATTTTGTATAGAAAATGTGTTTTTGTTTGACTGTGTGCTAATATTTATGTGCTTTTTTTTTTGCATCTAAACAACAAACTCATATGTTTGCGAGTCTGTGCAAGGAGTCAGGAACAAAGTGGTTTCATATTTTTGTTTGGTTAAGTATTGTGTTGTGTGTTTTGTTCCATAAATGTACTAGCAAAATTTTGTTGTTGATTCCATCTACCATAATGTATGTTCAACCACAAATGTTGAATTAACTCCCTTTTCGTAAGTTGGTATATTTGTTTGTATTTAACCTCCTTGTTTAAACTTAATTTTTTTTAAACAAAAATTTAGGAAGTGGGTAGTAAAATAAGTTTTTGACAAATCTCTTATATGCTGGTTAAGATTAATACAAAAAAAAAAAAATTTAAGGTAAAAGTTCTCATAATATTTCATATCTGAAATATCTAAAAACTTTAAGAAATTAATTATCAGTTAGAGCATTAGGAAATCACACATACCAGCCTCGTAACAAGTTACTTACTTTGCTGTTGAAAATGTGTTAAAAAATTTCATCAACATAAAACTCTTTCTGATTACGTATGTCCCAAGGAGAGCAACACTTTTACGGGTTAAATAAACCTTTATTTATTACATGACAATTATGATGAAAATGTTTGAACAAACAACTATTGCTAACAATAAAATGTAAATTAAAATAAATTTAAGTTGAAATTCAGTTGTTGGAAGCATAGACAATTTGTTGTATCATAACAAATATAGCTTGTAATACTCTTTGAGTGTATTTATGTATGCATTTTGAGTTGGGAGTATATACAAAGCGAATCAGACAAAATATATTAAATTTTAAATAAACTTAAAAGCTCTAATTTTAAAATAAACTTAACACTAACTGCATCTAAAAGAGAACATAACTTAAGTGGTGTTAAAGAATTAACTGACATTTTTTTACTATATTCAATGCATAAAATGTTTAAAAATAATGGCTTTTGAGCATATAAATTTCATGTTGGAAATAAAAAAATATTCCCTTTTTCCATTTTCTCGCTGAAAAATAAGTGGTTATCTTTGAGGCTAAGAATGAACTCTATTTGCGAATTCCGGAGAGAAATGAGGGACAAGTGACTTTCCAAACACTTTATATTAAAAAGTTTTTAAATGGTTTGCTACATGCGACTGAGCCTTCTGGTAATTTTGGAATAGGCTTAGTTTCTTCTTTGTTTTTTTTTTTAGATGTTTATTTATTTTATAAAAACTCCAAATAAACAAAAAGTATATCCATAACTTATTAATATACAAAGTCCCATTTTAATTTCTATTAATAATAATGTTAATTTTGCTGTTATTTTATAATTTATATATGAACATAGCAGTTTTGATATGTTAAATAATTGTAAGCAAAAAAATTACAAAAATCTTACTTTTATATTGTTAATAATAAAAGATGAGGTCAAGGGTTAAAATCAAAGGATTATTATTGAGTAAGCCACCAATATTTATTAGGTTTCAAATACCCAATAAAAAATTTTATCATTTTGCGAAGCACTAATGGTACATTTAAAGAAATGAGCGCACAATTATGCGCTACGCAATAAGACATACATAAATGCAGTAAAGTAAGTGAAAGAACACTCAAACACTTTTATAAAAAAAAATAAAATTTCAAGTGCGGGAGAATACTAAAAAATAACTGTATCAAAACATTCCGTGTGTAAGGCCGATCGTTACATACAACAATTTTTATATGCGCTGAATAATGCGCTTTATGTAGCAAAAATGTATTGCTTCAAAGTGGGAACTCGCCATATAAAATTTATGTCTTCCGTCAGCGCAATGGTAAGCGAAACGTTTATGTTTCTCCCTTACAAACCTGCTTCGTTGGAAGCTCCATTTTTTATTGGGTAAGGTTTACTATTTTTATCCTCCAAGTAAATACTTGTGTTAAAGCGACAGTTTTAAGGTGTTAGTTCATTACAATTTACTGATATTATTTTTGATTTTCTATAAATATGATAAAATATATGGATACAATCTTCGTTTTGAATAAAACCATGTTTATCAAGAAAAGGAAATGCTTCAGGTGGAATGAATCCATTTTCAAGTGTTTTTGAAATGTATTTCTCATCAACGTAGTAAGGAGCCAATATTAGATTATTCACAGTAGTATTGGTACTATTTAGAATATGATCCCTTATAATGTGAATAATAAAGTTATAAAATCTAGATACTTTGGCTTTTTTTTTTGTTTGATACATATTTCTTGTAGTTACTACTTTTTGACCTGTATAATGAAGTACAGCATCTGAGACATTTCCTTTCGAATAAACATATTTATTCCATATACGAAGGGCATATATTGAACCATATTTGACAGCCATATGATAAAAAGCACACAATTTTAAGTGAGAATAAACGAGAAATATGACATAAAGTTATTTAATATACAAACAATGCCTAACAATACACCATCTCTAACATCAGATGTAAATGAGAGTTATCTAATAAACCTAGAAACCTATGTCAATAGACTTATTAAAGTACTCTTGCAGAATATATTGGAATCTTAGAAAAACAATCTCAACTCCACAGTTAAAACTTATTTTTTAATGAAAAAAAAAAGTTCGGATGAAGCTCTTAAAAAGATAATTTGATTTCGCTGTTTTTTTATTTGAGGAGTTCTATTTTTTCCGTCATAAAATAACACACTTTTGAGCAGTTTTATTTTTTCGTCTAAAATAAAACTTTTTTTACCCAAATTTTTCTTTTTACTTAAATTCGGATTATTTTAAGTACGTATTCGGATTAAAACAATTTTATAGTTCTTAAATCAAGTGCATTTTGAGATTGATCCCATCTCAGCTTTATTTAAATCAATCTCATTTGAATGTGGATAATTTTAGTATTTTGCGATTAAAAATCCGTACTTGATTCAAGAAAACACGTTCTCAATGTACTATTAATAACCCTTTGGATTGATTAGAGTACGAATGGATTAATTTTTTATTTGAGTGTGGGAACTTGCTGTCCCTCAACAATAAATTTCAGGTTATTTATCAAAAGTAAAAATTGGGAATTTAGCACGTCAAAAAGAAATCTTTTTAATAATAAAAAAATAATAATTAAAAATATATCAAAATAATAGCTTATCCCATCAACAATAAATTTCAGTGATTTTATCAAACAATAAAAATTGGGAATTAAGCACGAATAACAAAATCACTTAAATTAAAAAAATATTTATTTTCTTGCATTTTATTTAAATTTTTTTAAACAAATTGAAGAACATTTCGTAAGTAAATAAACAACTTTATAAAATGTAGCTACGAAACAAAATGGAACGCAGAATATCAAAGTTTCCAAACGGAGAAAAATTCTATCCGAATCGAAACGCAAAATTAAAGTGAATAACTAAAAGCAAACGAAAAGTGAACAGAAATGGATCAGTGGGCGTGGCACTAAACATACGACGACCAAAAAGATTTATCTATAGTTGGATAACGCTTACTGTCAATGTTTCCAAATTGCCTACAAATAACTTCTTTAGTCGCAGAGAAATAGCATGGTTGTGGTAAACATATTCCAAAAGCAAAATATTATGATAAGATTCATGATTGTAGTCAAACCGTATTATGATTATTTTAAGAATCATATTTTAATCTGATATAATAATATTACGATTCAAAATACGATTAGAGTAATCATCTTATAATCGTAGGTAGCATAATATCATGGTGAGTAACATTTATTATATAAATATATCATATTATTCGAATGTGTATTTTAAGTCAAATTATAATTTTTAGTAGTCTTAGGTCCGTGTTCCCTACTTACCGATAATTAAAAGAAGACTTTAACCGGCCTTAAAAAAGTGTTCCATTATTAAAACTTTACTTAAACCTAATGTGAGCGATGAAGTATATTAAGGTTCATCCTAACTGGTAGGTAAAATTTAAGTTGTAATAATAGAACACTTTTTATACGGCCAATAAAATCGTACCTTAAGCTATCGGTGAGTTGTGAAAACGGGCCTTATTCCTTCAATATTTTCCAGGAATAATTTCTATGCACTATCAGAATTTTCATTTTGTATATTTCTGTTACGAGGCTTACTTTAGCTATCCGTTGGCTTTACTCACCATGAGAAATAAATTCCCAGATTATATTTGTTAAAATAATTAAGGCCGTAGCGGGCCAGAAGATGCATTACATTCCGCTGGCATCTAACAGTTGTATACATTTTCTGTAATATTTATCTCATTGCTAGCCAAAAAGTATCATAATGTCCATCAGAGCAGTGTCATAAGGTCCGTGACCGTTATGACACTTCGCAGAATTTCATAATGTCCACAACATGTTTAAAAACTCGAAATCATAGCCGGTATTCGCCTCTATGGTATAATAAATACCAGCTTCGCTAACTAAAGCTTCTCTTCACAGCCGGCCTTTGGCCGTGCGCAATGATTTTCTTTTCTATGGTTTAACAATTACCTGCTTCGGTAAGTGAAACTCCTAAAATCTGCCGATAACGCATAGACGATTTAGTTAGCGAAGCCAATATTTGTTATAACAAAGAGAAGAAAATCCTTGCGCCCGGACGAAGGCCGGGTACGCCAAGACGCTTAGGTAAGCGACGCCGTTATTTGTTCTACCATAGAGGAGAAAATCCTTGCGACCAAAAGTGTTTCCGTTATATATTTTATAAATACGCCCAGAGCAAAAACAATTAAAAAAAAATTTTACCATATTATGTTTAATTTAACCAAATCATTGTCACCGACAGTTATATTATGGTTAAATAAGTGTCTTTAAAAATATTTTTGTTGGTTGTGATGATAATAAAACATGTTTTTCTCTCTGCGTGCATGTAGATATTTTATTGTATTTAACTTCTTTAGTAAATATGGGCCTTATTAAAAGTTTACAAATGACATAATTTCCATTTGCAAAGGGTATTAATGCCCACGGCCATTACAACATTTTCAAAAGTGTCACAGTGTCCATGGGAAAAATTATCTTTTAATGTGAACTGTAAATGTTAACATATTTTTACTTTATTTTGCTAGTTAACTCCCACTTAAAAATGGGACTTACTGGTAAGCAGTTTTTTAAGGGAGAGAAGCACAATACTCCCTTACAAACCTGCTTACAAGAGGCATGCTTTTTATATGGCGAATTCCCACTTGGAAGCACTACTTCTTTGTTATCTGCTAAAAAACCAACTGATGACTGATTGTGTTATAAAAAAATATATTTTCTATGTCTTGTTATATTTCGGGAATGATCGAAAACACATTTTAAAATCATTTCAATACAACCTGGTTCCATATAAGGGAATAACAGAATCATAACATCAACAATTAATTTCAGTTCATCAAAAGTATGAAATGGGAATTTAGCACATTTAAGCGAAACCATGTTAATTAATTTTTTGACTCCCAAAAGAAACTTCGAAAACTTAGAACTTTGTTCGTGAATTTTTTCTTTAAAATAATGATTATAAGATCATTTTTATTTTCTTGAATTAAAAATTCACTTCAATGGTATACGCGTATAATAGACAGCGTATATATCAGCCCTCATGTACTTTTTTTGCTTCCAGAAAACTTAGCATTTGTTCGACACTGTGTCTTAAGTACAAAAAAGTGAGCTTAAACACTAGTTTTACCTTGTCAAAAAATTCTTTGTAAATTTATTTAATTATCTAAAAATTATTTTGTTTACTTAAATTGTATTGTTGAGTAAATTTATTTGATGGTTCCTAAGTTTAAATTGAATTAATAGAAAATTTTATTGGTTCATTGGTCCTTAATCTCGGATAAGTATTGAAATTAAATAAAGACTTTATAAAGCAATTTTAAAACCGGTGTGGTCTTATGGAAAGCAGTTTTGGGGACCTGCAAGCCATTCAAATATTGAAACTATTCAAAGATACCCGTTAAAAAACACTAAGACTTATTGTTCAGTCACCTTGGTATATTACTAATGAAGCAATCCACAAATTTAATCTGTAAAGGAAACTATCAATTCATTTAGTGATAAATTCTTAAAAAGACTTAGTTATCACGTGACTCTATTGGCTATTACTTTATTAGACGATACTGACGAAATTAAAAGACTTAAGAGATATCATATCTTAGACCTGCAATTTAGAAATTAGTTAAATGTATTTATTTATTTATTTTTTTGTTTGACTGTAGTTTTTTTTCTCTTTTACTTTACTTTTATTTATTGTGTTTTTATTATTAATTATTAACTACTTAGTTTATACTTGTTTATTAAATTTTATAAAGCACATAATTTGTTTTGTATTTTTTTAGTTGTACTTATTGTTAAAGTACAATTACAACTGTAATTTTTTTGTTATCTAATTTGCTTATTACCATTTTGTAGTGATAGATTGCAATTCAAATAATAAAAACCAAAAAAAATGTTTCCTAAATTAAAAAATAAATACTATTACGCTTATTTGTTGCAACATCGTCATAAGTCAGAAAAAATTGTGTTTTACAGAAAGGGGCTTTAAATTTAAAAATTTAAATCTTTAATTTTTCTCTCAAGAGTTGAGTTTACAATTAATTTAATTTATTGTGCATTAGTTTTAGTTGAGATTTTTTTTGACTTATGACATTGTTGCAGCAAATGAGCGATATGTATGTATTATTTTTTGGTAGAAAAACATTTTCTACTTTAACGTTTATTTGTCTAAAAAAGCAATAGTCAAATTACTATTAACATTTACGAAAAGCATAAACAAACCATTTCCTTATTTAACTAAACCCTCCTGGGGTTTTTAATTCGTACACAAACACCAAGCAAACACACATAATAATGGAAATTAATTAAAAGAACCCTACCGCCGAGCAACTGCTTAAATAATAAAGCAAACCTAATTACATTTCTTTGTTGCCTGTCACAACCACCAACATGTAATGACAAAAATTTCGGAGAAGTTGAATTGCGTAACCGAAAATACAAAAAGCAAACAACCAATCGTAACTATTTGGTAATTAACCTTAAAACCACTAAGAAGCCAGACATTTAGTCCTAAATTGATTTATCATTTTAAGTTAATATGTTCTATTTAAATGTAGAATAAGAGGTTCCTAGTTAGTGGTTTAGGGGAGGCACTTTATGTATTGTATTGTAGACAAATACAATACAATCAATTCAATGAACACTTTATCTATAAAACAATTATTTTAATTTTTTGTTATTGTGGTTAAAGTTATATTGCTACTAACATCGTCAATTCACCACTTACTACGTCAACATTTCATCAGGGTGGGTAGGTAACTTTAGTTTGTTTTCCTTTATTTTTTATTATAAAGCTGATCTATTTCTCACAATAATTCCGGGGTTTCATATCCACCACTGTCTGCCGTCTCTTCTTAACTAATTTGGACACTTAAAAATAGTGTGTTGAGCCATGTAATATGCTTGAGCATTTACCTTCGTTTAATCAAAACGTCCATTTATTACAGCCTATATTAATGTCGTTGTACGGGAGATGCCATTCCCACTTCTCCAACGATGCTGCTACATGTTCAGATTTGAAAATTTTCTCTTACCGTTCTTAAGATAACTTCAAGAGCGGAAATTTCGAAAACCCGTTCTAACTTTTTTAACTGCCTTTTGCCGGTTTTGCTCTTTCAGTTTAATTTCGCGTTGCATGTATTGAGGCTGGCGGCGGTGATTAGAATTTTATTGAGCAGTGTAAGTAACAGAATATATAGTCTAAAGTCCATTTATTACTTTCATTAGAGTCCATTGACTGTTGACTACGGGCTATTTAGACAATAAAATATACACACTCTACGTAGTATTGAATAATACTATATTGAATGCAATTAATCTAGTCTACAGACTATTAAGTCGACTGACCTTAGACTTTATAGTCTATTTACTCTGAACTATAAAGGCTGCTGACTGTCTGTTATTTGCTGACTAAAGATGTATACAACCTACTGGCTTTATCATTTTGGAGTTAATTAGTAACTGTAATGTCGGTTATATAAATCATTTCTTAAATTTTCTTCAACTGTAGGTAAACTTTTATATTGTGGTTACAAATGCAGAAATATATAAATTTACTCAAGGATTTCTTATGATTTCGTTAAATGAATTAATTTTTATAATATAATAACTAATTATATTTAACTGCCGGTTTCATGATTTCAAATGTACATGTTCATATAGAATTTCTTATGGAAAATAGTTTTAAAACAAAATATATACCATAAAGCTGGGATCACACGATTGCCGCAATGCACCAATTTTCACACTTTTTAATACCCCAATCGTGTGACCGCACAACCAAATGGCTCATGTACCAATCGAGGACAATATTGTGCTTACTTTTACCAATCAAATGCAACCCTGGTGCGGCAATCGTGTGACTGTTTGCTATGCAACCGCGCGTCAATAAAAATGACAAAAATGCACCAATATTTATTGTGTTCTTGTGCGGCAATCAAACAACACAATACGCGCCAATATTTGCCTTTTTTATTAGATTTACATTTTTGTGTTTCTTTTATTAGGTAATGAAAATAAATATGTATGTATTTATTTATTTTGCATTTAAATTTTTTTAATTAGTTATTTTAAGTATGTATGTTCACATGCATATTTAGCTGTTCTGTGCGAATATTTTTATTAAAGATATTTCTATTCGAACCTAAACATACGAAATTGTTGAACAGACGGTTAATTTTTGGAATATCTTAAAAAATTAAATAAAACTTTTCAACAATAATTTGTTTAAGTATATGATTTGTATCATTTATCATTTAATTTTTTTCAATTAAGAATCCAACAAGAACTTTCAAACAAATAAAAAAGCTACCACAACAGCTGTTTTCGCAGTTAATATACATAAGTTAGAACAATCGTGTGACTGTTCTGCGGCAATTGTTGTAACCATTTCGCTTTGTACCAACTAGCGGCAATTAAATTTGTATAAAACAGGGCAATCGTGTGATTTCAGAAAATCTGGTTGGGGCAATTTCATTATTGTGCGTCAATAAAGCACAATAATAATTGTGTCATATTGGTGCATTTGCGGCAATCGTGTGATCCTAGCTTAACACATCTGCTCCAAAAACCGAAAATAATTCAACCTCAAAATAACAAAATTGATTAATAAAAAACACGTTATGCTTCATTAGCAAACAGCGACAGCAGTAAAACAACAAGAACACAACCGAAAAGACCAAATAAGCAAAAAAAAAACAGCATTAAAGCACACACTGGTAAAAAGAACATGGTTAAATGGAAATTGTATATTTAACATAAACAACTAAATTAAATTGGGTGTATCACAATATCAATAATAATGACAACATCCACACACGTACAAGCAAAAAAGCAAAGAGCAGCACTATTAAGGGTAAACAATAATTACCAAAAACTAAAAAGCAAACAAGAAATACCTTTTTAGAGAAAGCATGACACTGAAATCGAAGGAGTCAAACAAAGTCTTTTAATGTGTAATGAGAGGAAGGTTGTTGCAAACAAAAACCGGTTTTAGGTAATTAGTTTCCTTATTATTACTAAAGGTATATATAAGTAAATATTTACCTTCAATCAGCATCAGCACTTAAATAAAATATTAAGGCTGCTGTATATTTTAAAAATTATGTTATTTGTTTTTCTAGTACATGTCTTTTAATTATATACGACTCAACGTATTTTCAGCAATATAAATTCAGAATCGTTAAATCATGCATTAAACTGACCCTGAAATATTTGGACTATTTAAAAATAATTTACCATTGTAATGGTACCTCGCCACCTTCATTTAGAAAAAAGTAAAAACTAATAATCCAGTTTGCCCATAAAGTGCACAAAATAAATAATAGAAATATCTTTTTTTTTTATTCAAAACAATACTGTTGTAGTATTTTGATGAAAGTATAATTTTCTGTTAAGGACGATTAAGGATAAAGCTTTTACTTGGTTATCATTTGACGTTTATTTTTTATTTAGTTGTTTTGGCTGCATGTTACAAACCTAGAGGGAAGTTTAAGGAATCTTTTTTGCTGAGATATTTTTTTAACTGACATACATAATATGTATGTAAAAAGCAGATATGTTTTAGATTTCCCCTACACAAATGTTCTTCCAGAAAAACAGTTAATTTAGTCATATAAAACTGGTTGATACCTTTTTGCGATTATATCGTAAGCAGTGTTGCCAATTTAGCCATTTAGTGGCTAGATTTATATTTTATTATAAAAATATATAAAAGCAAAATAAACATTTTAAATAATTAAAACGGCTTTAATTTAAATCACAACTTTTACAAATGTTGAAAGTCGCATAAACGATGATGATGAAACAAACATCTTTCAAAATAAAGGAACAGTATTCCAACATTCAATATTAAATTTATAAAACGGATCAACACAAACATCGGTGTTTCTTTCTGGTTGCAAGTATTTCAATAAAGAGATGCTGGCGGCAACAAATTTTTTTTAGAAATTTCAGAATTTACTATAAAGTTGCTCTCACTTCCATGGTCTTATGCTGAAGTAAACATCGTTAAAAATAATTTCAGAAATAGGTTACATTTAGCAACCGTTAATTCGATTTTATCAATGAAATATTTTTACCAACACCACAATAGTGGAGAGGGTACTATGCGGTTGTTTGCAACACCTTAAAATATTGGTCCTAAGCCCACCTTTTCGTATGCCGATTGACTCAGAACCACTTTCTGAGTCGAATTAACGATGTTTGTCCGCTGGCTGGCTGTCCATGTAAACCTTGTGCGTAAAGTACATATCGAAAATTTGCAGACCTTTTAATAAAATTTGGTACACAGGTTCTAATGTGGTGTAGGGTATCATATAGTAGGGGTTGACCGACTATATTTTCTTACTTGTTTTTTATTGCAAATCTGGAATCAAAAGGTTGGGTAAATGTTGTCGTTACCTTCAAATTATTTAAAACTAGGCACGAGTGATGAACAATAACGACATACAATTTTTCGATGATTTAAATATCTTTCAAAATATTAAATAACGTTTATTTTTATTTAAGAAATCGATCTTAACTAACAATTTCATCGTAAACAACTTTAAATGAATAATTTCTGTTGTGTTATTGAATTTTAATGTGTTTTTATTTAAAAAAGTTTTTAGCCATTTTTTAGCCCATTTTTAGCCATTTTTTAGCCATTTTTTCCCGTAAATTTAGCCATCTTTGGTCTCCAAGTTTTGGACACTGATCGTAAGCGACATCATTATTTTTTAATTGTTCCCAAAAACAAACAAAAATTAAAACAGAAAACAACAATTATATTCAGAATTTTTATGAGAAATGTCCTCAAACACTGTAAGAAAATATAAACTCACTGTTTATGTTCAAGCTTTGATATTGTTATAAGTAAAACTGGTGTTTGTAATACTTATTCGCTTAACAGCGTTATTTGTAGAATATCTTTAGTTTTTCTAAAATCTTTGGATGAAGTTTCCTGTTGATCAGCGTTGCCACGACCAACAAAAATTATGTTGGTATTTAGATTGAATTCGCCCCGAAAATATTTTACTGCAAATTAAATTTTTTTCGAATCGGTGCCAATTTGCTCAAAGCTCCCATCTTTTAATATAAACAATAATAAACAATTTAGCGACCTTCCCTAAAATCAGTTTCAGACAAAAACTCCCACAATATAATATTCAGCACAAATAACTCTTACACGGAAAAAATTAGTTTTCCAATTCAAACAAAAAATTTGTTAATTCACAAAATTTTTTATCAAAGTTTTTCTTGGGATTCAATAAATTAATTAACGAGGCTTCTTTTAAATGTGCTAAATTCCGATTTCATAGTACTGGTAAACTGAAATTTATTGTTGATGGGACAAGCTATTCCTATGTGAATTTCACTGGTTGCTTAGGCCTGATCATCAGGAAACTTAATGCAAAGATTTAAAAAAAACTGAAGATATTAACCAAATAACACTGTTAAGTGAATAAGAATTATAAACCTCAGTTTTACCTGTAACAATATCAAAGCATAAACAAAAACAACAACAATAAACAGTGAGTTTATCTTTTCTTACAGTAGATACCGACTGCAATTGATTGATTTTTTCAGTGGGCAAAGAAAAAACAAAAATAAAAACAAACTACTTTATTTTATTTTGCCAGTTCAGTTTTATTTACACTGCCATATGCATATTAGTTATCAAAGTTTTTCTTGTGATTCAAAAATTAATTAACAAGATTTCGTTTAAATGTGCTAAATTCCCATTTCATACTATTGATTAACTGAAATTTATTGTTGATGGGATAAGCTATTGCTATGCGCATTTTGCCTGAAATCGGTCCTATAAAAAAATTTGCATATTCAAAAAATTTATTTGCATTTTGTTAATTGAAAAAATACTGATTTTTGTATTTGATGTATTTAACTAAACAGTTATAAAAAATTTAATACGAAATTTGGTTTTTCATTCTTTTTTTTACCAACTTTGAAACCAACTTAAAATTTATTTTGTTTCTTATAATGTTGTTGTTGTTTCTGTTGTTTAAAAGGAGTGGAACGTTTTGAACCTGCTATTCTATTTTTTTTTTACTACAAACCTTGTCGCACTTCTTTATCACCTTTCTTCTTGTTGTACTTTTTTAAAGCGTCCAAAAATAGACTGTATGTGTTTTTTGTTGTTGTTCTTTTATTATACATAAAGATTTGTTGCTTACGATCAAATAAAAAAATGCAAAAAACGACGAGCGTTAAATATTTCATACAAAATTATGAAAACTTGAAACCAATAACGCGTAAATTATATTTTTCAATAGTTGTCAACATTTTTGTTGGTTAAATAAAAATCAAACAAAAATATTAATTGAATCAGTAAAAAAATTTGTAGGTATTCAAACAAGCGTTTGTTTGAAAATAAATCGGCAATAATTTTTTCTGTGTATATCAATTTTAACCTCTTAAAAACATAACTTTGTCTTTGTGAGCCGATTGTCCATAATTGCCAATTAGGGTAAAATCATGAAAATTCGTTTGTTAATACTGTAGTGCTTATGTTTTTATCGATTTTGGTTTTTGGATTTTTTTATTAAAAGAAGCTGTTTAAAAATTGTTGAATATTTTGTTTTCAAATTAGTAATTCTTTAATTTTTTAGGGCACATTTTTTACAATTTTCAGGGCATATTTTCAAGTTTTTCTTGCATATTAACTGCGCATAGAACACGTTTTTAAGAGCATATTTCTGGTTTCCCTTTTAATATGTAATACTAAAAAAAAACTTAAGCAATGTAATAATATATTCTAAAATTTTTATTTATTTAACATTTAACTATTAACCACAAAACAATTTCTTTTATTTACATTCAGCGTATACTTAATATTTAATGCCTCCAGTAAGTGCAAATATTAATCATACGTAGTTGCACTTAAAAAAATTCGTTTATTTTAAAATATTTTTAAACATTTCCTTATTGAAACTGTACGTGTCTGGTTAAAATAAGAGAAAAAAATTAAAATGGTTTCTACATAATATTGCCTTTCATGTCTGCATATGCCTGCATGTTAGACTTAATTTACATAAATTATAAACTTTTATAGAAAAATTAAATAAAACATCAACAACAAGTTATTCGTTTCCATATGGCTTTACAAATCTTTGAGTCAAATGTTATGTTTTTATTTCTCTTTCAATTTATGTTGTTGATATTTGACTTTGTCGTATGACTTAAAACCCAAAGTCTTTTAAACATATTTTGCTTTACTTTCATCCACAAATGTTGGAAAAAAATTTGTTATGGGAAAAAAATTTGTACTAAAAGGGATACTATTGAATAAATTATTTAGAAGGGCTGTGAAATTAGCCTAAATTAATTGCATTGGTACATTAAACAATATTGGTTACTTAATCTAAGTAAAGAAAATGAAGCACATTTGCTTATTAAATCCTGATGCGCTTTGCTGGCTATCAATCAAAGAGAATAAATTTAATGTTTTATAAAAGTACTTTTGTGGTCTGAAATCTCTCTTACAAATCTCAACATTAAAATGATAGAAATTTTATATAAAAAGACATATTTGGGAATTTTTTATCAAAAGCAAAAGTACCCTAGACTTTTAAAATACATCATTAAAAAGAACACTTCATAAATGCAATTTACCCATAACAATTTACTAATACACATACTTACATACATGTATAATTTACAACATAGAAAGAGTGTCACATATAAACTTTTATATTTTATAAAAGCTTTTGTGTAACTTTATATATTTTGTTTTGTTAAGCCTCTGTAAATGTTCTCCTTTAAATATATATTTTGTTTAACTTTTGTTTTTTTTTTAACAAAGTTTTTCTACAAAATAAATTTGTTTAAAAAAATATTTAAGTATACGTAATTAAAAAGTTTCACTTCTACTTGTATGTATGAGGACAAAAAGTTTAATATTTTACCTTCTGTTAAAATGAGCATGATTGAAAAGGGTAAATGTTTTAATATGTTCACAGTTTTATGTTTTAAGCAAAAATATAAATTTATAAAGCTTAATTAAATATGTTAATTAAGTTTAATTTCATGTAAATACATCTTTTAATACAGAGTGTTTGCCGGGATGGTTTATTTTGCCGCCATTTTTGTGAAAAATGTATTATGGAAAAATATTTGATAAATCAACGTGTTTTAATCGCTAAAACATTTTATCAAAATCAATCATCAACTACCGTTACGATGAGAAAGTTACTTAAAAATTTTTGACAGCAGCAGCGTACCAACAAAATGCACTATTTTTCGTGTAGTGAATGATTTCGAAGAAAGAGAGTATGTAAGTGATAGGCCCATGCATGAACCACAACGTACTGCAAGATCGGCTAAAAACATTACTGCTCAAGAAAATTGTTCAAAACAATCGAATAACCTCAATTCGACGCTGTGCTCAGGAGCTTGGTATTCAAAGAACAACTCTGCCCTACATTTTGCACAAGGATTTGCATTTGTTTCCATTTAAGATTCAGTTGACATAAGAGCTTCTTCCACGAGACCATTTACGCCGACGCACATATACCAATATAAAATGTGATACAAATTTTTATGATCTTATACATATAATACATACGAGTTTGTACATATGCTTAATAGTTTTTTTTATCTTTTTTACGAGCTTAAAAAAAATTAGAGAGTGTATAAGTACAAGTGTACAAGTGAAAAAAATTAATTATATAAAATTATTATTAATTCTTTGCACCGAAAGTCTGTGAAGTTGTAAAAGGTTCTTGCGATACTCAAATTCTAAAGCGATTTATGCACGTAAGAGTTTATTGAGGAAGAGCATTAGCAAGCAGGTAAGGTGAAATCTTGTATCAAATTTCACCAGATTCAATCGGCTGCCAATTTTAACTTAAATAAATGCCTTCGTATTTTCAAAAACACGGCCCGTATTTTGTGCACAATCTTTACATTAAACCGACTTTTAAAGCTATGCTAAGCCTTGTTTTGATAAAAAGAAATAAAGTTATGAAATACTAGCATTTAACCCGCTACTTCGTTAGGGTCTCTTATTCCTTCGTGGGCAAGTTTTTATGCCAAAGTTTATTAAAAAAAATACCGGTTGTATAGCCAAAAATCAAATTTCCCGTATTTCCTTTTTTGGGTACTTTTTCCCCCTTTAAAGTATAAAAAATTACAGTATTGCAGTGGCAGGCCATAATTTAGAACGAAGATATCAAGGAATGGAGCAAAATGTGTTGTAAAAAATGTACCAAAAACAGTTACGATTTTCACCCCTTAAATGTTCGAATTTTGAAAAAGTACCAAATACGTATTCGTATTTTTTTGAAAAGTTTTGAATGTGCCATAAACTTTGTTTCTATATTTATTGAATCAAAAGATAGATTGGGTGTCAAAAAAGGACACAAATTCATGTTTCAGTACCAGACACCTGTCCGCTTTTTTTGCTAAAGAATTAAATTTTATTTGTATCTCTTTTAGTTTTGGAGATATAAGGTTTTTACCCCTTTTACCCCCTGAACATTCGAATTTCCAAAAATACCGTCTTAGTGGAACGATTTGGGGAGTGACCAATCTCTGGTCCAAATTTAAAGTTTATAGCTTAAGGCGTTAATGCTGTGCGATGATAAATCAGTCAGTAACGTTACAATTTTATATATATAGATAAAGGGAAACAGTCACCTTGAAATATTATGAGAGAATTTTTAACTATGGGAAATTTGTGAACAGCAACCTGCTATTCCAGCTCTTTGAAATACCGGATATCCCTAATAGGATTCCAAAGCATTTTAAGGTAAGACATGTTCGTTGAAAGTCTGATTACTATTTCGATGACTCGCTATAAAACTTTCATTTAGCGTGAGTAATACAGGAAAGCTCAGGAGGATAAGCATGGTGAGAGTACCTGCTCGTTTCTAATGACTCAATGGCCTAGCTATAACGCGAGAAAACTCGAGTTTTACTTGTACTTGATTGGACTTGTACTTGATAACGGGTCACTGGTTGATAGAGACCCATGCGATAATGATGGGCCTAAGTTATAATTACTATTGCTGAAGTTGTCCAAATGAGGGCAATAAGCCGGTTTGGGAGATATAATTATATAAGTATAAGGCATTTTGGAAAACTAAAAGTACTATGGTCAGGTGTTCTATCCAATGAAGCATTAAGGTCGCTCTTTTTTTTGCGGAAAAGCTTAAAGATTGGAGGCACACTAATGTCTGGAGAGCAGTCTGTTGAACACTGGCTTATCACGGTTTTAGTCAAGTTATCATACAAGGACCGCTTTAAGGTACAAGTGAGCGAACCTCGTGTCAGCTGCCTATTGAACCTTATTATACAAGTTGATTTTCGGGATATATTGTTTGTCCTTAGTATTGATAAAAACAAGATTACGCATTAAGCATGTTTACAAAATTCAACAGTTTAATATGACATCATATCAGCATACACATGTTTGTTTACTTGTGTTTCTTTATTTTAGCTGTATTGTTACCTTGGTTTCTTTGTATCAAGGCTTGTCCTTATAAACCACCCCTAGAGGGAAGCGAACTGATACGAAAGTAGTCCCGTGATAGGTCCTTAGTGGCAGAGACCGTATCTAGTTCTAACACTTTATATGAAAAAGTCCTATCATTTTTACATGGGGTTGTTATTGGAGGGGGGCAATTGACACCATTTGACCAGTCACAGATCTGCTCTCAATGAACTTAGTGTCAGTTACTAAAATGTAGTATTATTTCAATAAAAAAAATCCTTGAATTAAATTCAAGAACCAAATTTTAGAAAGAACCAAAAAATGTGCCACAGCACCGGTGAATACTGTACTGTAGTTCATTATCTTTTTGCTGTTCATAAACCATTTAAGGGACTGGTTCTTCTTTCACTTGCCATGAGTCTTTTCTTTTTGTTCTGGTTATATTTTCATAAATCCCAAGGACCAGTTTTTGGACCAAGTGACACAAATATCCCGCACGGATACATTTATTTTACTATTAAAGTTAAATTTGCAATCTTATAGCCAATCCCACGATGTCACACGTTAACGTTCGTATAGTAAATTACATTTAAAACAAAAACAATTTCTTAAATTTCTTCACCAAATTTTTCAGTGTGATTTCCAGTCGAATTACACGAATTTTTGCAAAATCGTGTATAATTCCGTACATTGTTCAACCATTTATGTTAGTTTTCGTAACAAAATTATCAATTTTTTAAGGTGTTGGATCCACATTCTAAGTCATAGCTCTGATCCTACTGAACCTAGTTTGGTGGATTTCAATCCCAAACTGCTTGAGATAAAAACAAGCAATTTGACACCAAGTCTGTTATTTTGAGTTTTTTGAAAGTGAGAGTGTGTTCAACAGACGGACAGACAGGCGGACATGGCTAAATCGACTAAGAATTTCTTAAGGAGCCGGAATATATATACTTTATAGGTTCTGAGATGAGTAACTAATTGTGGTGGAGGATATAAAAACTAAGTGCAGATTTGGATTCACCGTCCCAAATTGCCTTAAAACCAACATTCAGTTCCTAATCAACAAAAATCTTGTTCCCTTGTGTAATTCACGTTTACATTTACCGTTAATCCCTGACCACAGATGAATTTTTCTATCGCCCAGTAAAAATTCGCTAAAAGCTAAAACTTTTGTATTTATTGTTATAATTTAAAAAAATTATTAATAATTTTTTTTCTATGCATGAACGCATTTTTTTATTTGTTAAACATATTTCAACATATATTATTTGTTTAATGTCTGTGTATGTACAATTTTGTGTTGTAGTGTATGGTTTATTGCTGTTGTGAATGCTGTATGTATTTTTTTTTAGTAAATGACATTTTAACAAATGTTTTCCAATAGTTTATTTTATATTCACTGCATGTGTAACGACAACATGTTGTCGAATATTTTATTACATACATACATATATATGTGTGTGTACATTTTATTGGTACACTTAGATCAGACACATATTTATATATGAAGTTTACAAACATCTGTTTACAATTGTGACATTGTTTGCTTTTATTTGCTAAAAATGTAGTACATTTATGTATTTATGTTGCATACATGTGTATTCATATAAATTTATATTTTAGTGAAATATATTTGTACAGGGTGGCGCGTAAGTTACGTTGTGATGTATTGTATCAAAAGATTTTTCTTTCTAATTTTTTTTACCATTAATATCAGATTAAGTTTAGATTATAGTTTCGAAACATGTTCTGAATATAATTTGAAGATAATTGTTTACAAATTGTGCCCATTATTTGCTTTTGCTTAACATATTCTTTTCAAAGGATTTTCTAGAAGTTTTCTTAGTATCAGAAATGGCACTAATATTCGATCGCCAATGATATCGCACAATAAAGCCATAGTTGAGCGAGCTCTCGCCTTATACAATTTCCACTAATTTCTCGGTATAGAATTGGCGTTTTTAATAATTAATGGGTGTTTCTACGTTAATTGGTACTGTCGACGGCTGTATTAAAAAAATCATATATAATTTTAATAATAAATAAAGTATTCCCTTTTAACAATAAATTGCAATACCTAAATTACCTTTGTTTAGCCATAACTTCAAGTTTACCTAGAAAAAAGTATCTATCCTGGCCTGTCCCTTTAATTTGAAATTTTACACATAACTAATTCATTAGACATCTAATAGTTACTTATTACATAAAGTAGTATATAAAACAATTATAGTCATTTTAATAAACTTTCAAATTACTTGCATATTCTATAAAAAAAATTTATCCGGTTTTTCCCTCGTATTTCAAATGCCGCTTAAATGCGTTGACGCTGCAAATTAAAATAGCTGAGCATTTGTTTCGAAGGGAATTTAACAATAAAAATCGCGCGAGCCACTATCGTGCTCTTATTGGGCCGATACATCGACCACACCACTCGGGTCGCTCGCACGTGTCAGTGATTGATGGTCAGTTTTATTCGCTTGTTATTTGTGGTGTTAGTTTGCTTGTAATATTTACTTATTTTAATTTTTTCGTAACAATAGATATTTTTCTGATTGTGATAGTTTTCTGTTCTCTGCCGTATTTCCCCTGCTTCATCAGATGCCAGGGTAGAGATTTTTTGCATTTTCATTAGATTTCTTTCAGATTCTATCAGAAATACCAGAAAAGCCCAGAATTTCCCACGACATGGCTGATAGAATTCGAGTAAACTGCTTCATATATTTTTGGAGGCAAACATCTGAAAGAATTTGTTAACGATTCCGAAGTTTCTTTCAGATATCTGGAAGACACCGAAATATTTTGCTGGCTGGCTAGATATTTACATAGATTTGTTCCATATTTGATAGAATAGTGCTAGGTAGCGTTTATTTATATAGCGGTTTTTAGCCAGGGGCCCTGTTGTGTGAGCTTAGTATCCCGGCAAGTCGAATCCTTAGTTAAAATAGGAAAGAAACTCTCCGAGGCATTCAGTACGAAACGAGTTATCAGACAAAGATATCAAGGGACCTTTTTAACATCCTGTTGGAGAAGGTGATATGAGATGTAGATGTGAATAGAACTGGCACATTATACACAAAGCAAACGTGCTGCTAGTTTATGCCGACGATATCGAAATCATCGGTCGAACATTGCGAGCAAAAACTGCAACTTTTGAAAAAATCTTAAAGGAATCTAGCAAAGTGTTTCTGACAGTAAACGGAGATAAACCCAATTTTATGGTATCTACCACCAAGACTTCCAGCAAACTCTGACAAAGAGTGGAAGTTTGAAACCAAAACTCTGAGTTAGTGATTTTATCTACTTCAGCGCCAACATAATCAAAACACACAACATCAGTTGTGAGATAAAACAAAGAACAATCGAGGTTAAAAGATGATACTTCGAACTAAGCAAGTAATTTAAGAACAAAGCCATCTCTCAACAGACAAATGTCACCCTCTACAAGACCGTGCTGTTATATTGTTCTGAAGCATGGTACTTCCGAAAGCAAATAGGGCACAACTTGGAGCATTTGAGAGAAAAGGTCATCGTTAAATTTCTGAACCAATCTGCGTTGACGGAGAATATTAGGTGGATGAAGACATCTCGAAATTTGGCGTCACAAACCGATCTACTCTACGTTCGGCTGCAGGAACAAATGTTCTGTAAAGCCGATTAAAGGGTACACAGAAAAAA
Organism: Pollenia labialis; assembly: GCA_949318255.1. Taxonomy (NCBI): domain Eukaryota; kingdom Metazoa; phylum Arthropoda; class Insecta; order Diptera; family Polleniidae; genus Pollenia; species Pollenia labialis. The sequence continues at coordinate 147,370,231 of OX439139.1, forward strand.
ATATCAAAAGTTATTTAGTAATTAAGAAAATTTGTTAAAACTTTTCTTATATTTTTAACAATTTTCTTAATTAACATGTTTGCAAATTGTCATATTAACAATTTGTTTCATTTGTAGAAAATTAATATCATATAAAAAAATAATTTTGTGTCAAAAAATTAAAAATATAAAATAAAAAAATCTGGATTTTCGATCTAAAATCTTTAAAAGAATAAGCGATATGATTATTATTGCGAAATTTAATCAATATATGCGGTAAGTAACGTTATTATCTAATGATTTATAAAGCAATTTTAACCATTCTCTTATAAATTATAGATTTTGAAATATTTATGATAATGGTGGCAAGATTCCGTTTTGTGCTGATGTATGAACCTCCCAGTGCATCCAGGTCTCTATTTGTGGCTTAAATAAATTAAAATGTTATTATTGATGTTATTCAATTTTGCTAAAAAAAAATAATAAAAACAACATTTAATTGTATCTTTTTTTTCACGTTAGTTAGCAACAAAATATTTTGTTAATAAAAAATTATGTTTGTTAACAAATATTTCATTCAATATTACAAACTCATTATTAAAAATATTTGTTGAGTTTTAACAATTTTAATTAACAAAATAATTTTTTGTATTTAAAAATTTAGTTGTTGGTGCCTTTTCAATTAAAATGTTTATTGTATTGACGAATATGGTATTAAATATGACAATTGATTCGTCGTAATTTTTTTCTGTGTAGATTATGCTTTATTTAAATTCGTGAACGAAAGTTATGACTCATATAAATTCTTTGCAAAAATCGCCTACACATTCACAACATTACCCAAACAATGTTCGCATTGTTGAGAATTTCAAAAGATCTTTCAGCATGCGGAATATTCATACAACCCTTTATTGACGAAAAGGCTAAACCAGTCGGTAAATAGTTAGAGTATGTTCATTTCGAAAGTTTATAAATTTCTATATTAGCATAATATCTGAAAAATTAAATGCTGTCTATCAAAATAAAATTGAACAATTTTGAGTCTTTATGCTGCGATAAATTTTCCAAGCATTATAAAGTTTATTCTGAATAAGTAAACCAAAGTTTTGCCATCAATAAAACCATTACATTATTTGCGCGCCACCCTGTATAAAATAAATTGATGTTTTTTTTAATTGTTTTTAATTAAATATATTAGGCATGACTAAGTAATAATTCTTTCATTATTTAATTTTTAAAAGACTTTTATAACTGTAATTATATTCTAAAATAGTAGAAAAAATATCTCTGTTTTTTATTATTGTTTACTTGAGAATTATAGAACAAAATCTTAGATTTGGTTAAAATAAATATTCATACATATTCAATAAGTTGTTGTTTTGTTTTGTGAAATATGTTTTGCTTTTATTCAGATTAAACAAAAGGGGGAAAATATATTTAATTTTATTTTTGCAGAAACCAATTGTGAAGTTTCTATGCAATGCAGCAATGTTGTCTATGAATTATTTTAGAATTGTAATCGCAATTTTCCCATATAAAGTTAATTTCCCAAAAACATCTTTAATAAGGCTTAAGACGGATGTAAATATATACATAGATATTGTTACTTTAATTAAGTATTTCATTGAAAGATAAATTCTGGCCAAGAAACTTCAAACAAAGTGGAAAAATGAGAATGATATATTTCATGATTTTTAGTCTACATACACGCAGCAAAGTTTAGTTGTAGTAAATTTTATGAAGGCAAGTGGAGCAAAAAAGCTTAGGGCTATAAAAAACTACACTTAAAAAAACAAAAAAAATGCTATTTTTTTGGACTCGCTGCATGGCGAATTGGTTACAAACGACAAAAGCTAATCTCAAAATTTTGAATATTTATAGAAACTCTGCAGACCGAGAATTCACAAATGTGTACCGTAACTTCCCAGGCAGAAATTACGACTCTTCTAAATATTATGTACCGCTACAACCCTGTAAATACAAAATTGTGACTCTATCAAAAATATGGTACCATCACAACACTGTAGATACAAAATTACAACCTTAGTTTTTTAATACCGTTTTAAAAAAGATTCAACACCGGTACAACACCCTAAATACAAATATACGACTTTAGTTTTTTTAAGTCGCATTTACCATAAAACTATACCGCTACAACACTGTATATACAAGAATTAAACCTTTATTTCCTAATGCCGTGTTTACAATAATTCTATGCCGCTACAACGCTGTATATACAAAATTTCAGTCTTTATTTAATAGTGTCGTATTAAAATGAAAACACAAAAACTATTTTCGGTAAGAAAATATAAAAATTGTTGCTTGTTTATTATGTATGTTAATTATTAATGTAAAAGAGTAATAGCAATTATTTCTTCATTAAATTTAATAAGAATACATTTTTGTTCAACTTTGTTCAGTATTAACCTCGACGATATTATTGTCAAGTTTTTTGACGTTATACAATCCAATTTCTTTTGATAAAAGCGGATATTCGAAAAATTCATTGATTTCAAGAAAAATTTTACCTTTTACAAACATTTCATTAGGTTTGTTTTGGGAAAATTGTTTGCCCACAATTTCTGTGACTATTAGTATATGTCCATTTTGAAGTAAACATATATTATCAGGATGGCTGTTGTAATTTTAAACCCACAAATATTAAAAAAAATAAAAACAAGCTCTTGATTCCGGAATTTGGAAGAAAAAGTAGGAATTAGTTTGCGAAATATATACATATGTATTATATTAACCTGAATTCCATTTCCTTCTTTTGGTTGTCTTTTATAAATGCTTTTTTTTTTTGATAGAACAATGAATATTTATAATAAAATTTTCAATATATAAATCAATCTTAATTTTTAAAACGTTTTCTTATTTAAGAGGTATTGCATGGGTATACAAATTGTAACATTTTATGGGAACGTTATTTTCAGTTTATCAACATCAGATCAAGATTTATATTAAAGTTTTGTGTTTACTGCTTTAATGTTGTAAATTTTTATTTACGGCTTTGTAACAATATTGGAAATAAGAGTCGGAAGACGGTTGTGACTACGTTGTAAATTCGTGAATCCAACATTGAAAATTTATATTTACAGTACTGTGACAACACTAAAAAGAAGAGTCGGAAGACGCACATTTGGCGTTATCATTTTAATATTGTGGCAACATTGTAAATTTGGTAAACAGTACGTTGTATTGATGTTGATAGTACCCCCTGCAACGTCGACACAGCGTCGTGGTGATTGTCTTTTTCTGCCTGGGTTATTACGTGTTACCAATAGTAACAGTTTTTTACTTGACTTAAGCTACTGCGCTTCAAAAAAATATCAAAAGATGGCAGGGCTTAGAACTTTTAGCCATTATCTTAACATTTGAATTTAACTATTTGAAAAAACCATACTGTTTGGATATTTTTCCTTTATAACTAATCCTTAAGAACTGCAGTACACATATGTATGTGCACTTCCTTTTCTATTATATCGTCGGCTTAGAGTGTGAACATGCTCTATCCACTTTTTAAGTAAATTGAGATTTTAATGCCGTATGGTAGAGAAAGATATGCCTCATCGACCTGCATGTAGTTTTTCTTCAATTTGAGTCCTAAAGTGTGTCAAATCAACAATATTTTTGGTTAACTTCTCAAGCAGCAAATAGGAAAAATAAAAAGTTGTTTGTCTCACCTGGAAAATTTTTTAAAAGGGAGTTAGCAGGTTTACACTATAAGCCACCGATATGTCATTTTAATAAAAACCTAAATTTGTTCACAGCTGTATCTTCTAATCTATTGCGAATATTTAAAAATATATTAAGCATACATACGTTATTCTGTTTCCACACTCATAGTTCAACCATTAATATGCAACCTCACAACAATGGGCGACGCCCCGAAAATAGGATCTGTCATCAATTTGATCTGTATTTTAATTGTAAATCATGTATGGGAGCCCCTAAAGAACGGAGAACAATGGTAGGTCGGTTCTATATTTTACAACCCTTGGGGTGACTCTGTGGTAATTATGGAGTTTTTGTTTGTCAATATATTGTAGGTGACAGTTTTCTGCTCGATGAGCGTCTATTTAAATCTTTCAAATTTGAATTTAGCTTACGTGCGATTCTAGTAACAAGAGAATTTTCAGTGACTTCATCAAGACAGAAGATCGATATCTGAAAGACTAAAAAATATCTTTACAAAATATTTCTTTGGCGTTAGGCAAAAATGTCTTAAGTTAAAAAATGCAGTTAAAGTTGAAAAACTGCCATTTCATCGACTTCTTCATTTGTCATTGGAAAAACAAGTTGCTTTTACTTCTGATTCATTAAATGTAACCAGTAGCTGTCAAACCAAATCAAAAATCGAGAAGTTCTACACAAATTTTCGTTTTTTGTTCGACAGTTTTTAGGTTTTGACAGCAGATTTTTAAACCCTGGATAGAATTAAATTATTGATACCATATGAAAAATAAAAAAAAAACTTAATTAGTGCCATTCAATAACACAAAACTTCTTTTTTTTTTTTTTTACAAAACACCTTTTCGCCTAAAGCCTGGTACTGTGTTCAACATTTCACGTGAAATGCTGTCAAAACGCATATGAAAAAAACTTGTGCGGAATATTTATGAAATAATGTTGATAGAGTTGTACTCTGTTCATTTTGTGAAAAAGTTAGGATATGTTTCTGGCAACATTTTTTTACAACTGCGAAATAATGTAAGCTGCACTTATTTCACGTGGAATTTTAAGCAAAAGCAAAAAAGTATCAACTGATTATTAAATAAGAAATAAAAAATTAAAATAACACAACCGGTAACAGTTTTTTATCCATATTTATATTCTTTTTTATTAAATTTTTTAACAAAAAAATAATTTTTAGTTAAATACATGTGTGGTTTGTTTACATACGCAAAACAATGTCGCATACTTTGCAGGACTAAAAACGTCGAATTGTACAAACTCGCATGAAAGGTAGCATTGATACATGTCAAAATTTTCGTGTGAAATAATTAATGTTGCTCAACATTTTTCACAAATTTGAACAGAGTACCAGGCTTAACGGAAAAGTTGTATCTATGCAATTCCCATACATGTGTCCAAAAATTATACCTTTAGAACCTCTTTGGTTTTTCTCCTTATGTTTTTCGATGCATTTGGGGCCTTAAAGCTAATTTGCCAAAACGTGTATGAGTATATCCACTGAGGTGTCAATTATGTTACTTATAACTGAAAAACCAAATCTCAGCTATTAATTTACTGAAGGAAGTAAAGGATAAATTGCCAGAATTGTGCAATAGTTAAAAAAAATATTAAAAGTTAATTTAGAATTTTTAAAAGTCAATGAAAAAGTTATTATTTTTTTTTATTATAACGATTTAAAAAAATCATTATATATATAATAAATAAGTTTTCATTTCGATAGTAAAATATTATTGCTATTTAGCAAAAAGTGCTCTTAATAACTTTTAAAAGTCAGTTAGTCTACTTAATATTTAAAATGTGTAACTAACTGTTGCATTGTTACTGGGTATATGCATATTTTCCGTTGTGCATACATATGAATACAGTTATATGTACATAAAGTCACGAATCACGAATCTTATGCATGCCCATGTATGAAAATGTGCATAAATTTCATTATGCATACGAAATGTTGTGTGGAAAGTCTCACTAACGAAATATGCAGTTAGTAGTCATTCTAACATCCGAAAATTTCATATATTATTTATAAACTGTTTTTGCTGTTATTGTAGATTTGGTTTGTGAAAATAAACAAGTAAATGTACTATATTCGTTAATGCCGAATATTATATACCCTTCCAATGAAGGGTAATGAAAAGCCATTTATTGCCTAGCTCGTATGATGTGAGAACGATCGCTCATAATCCTAAATCCAGGATAATTTTTCTGCAATAGAATTTTTAAAATAAAGCAACTCTTATATTTATTGTGCGGAATATTTAAGCCCAATTTTATCCAAGGATTTTTTTGTTGGACACTTGTATAAGGAAGGCCCAGTTAAAATAATGGGACGATTTGGCTCATTTTCAGTATTTATCACTCTTTATTATAAAGAAAAATATCTATGCTGAATAAGGCCCTCCCTTCTAATATAATATTGGGAGCTTTTGCGCCAAACCCCATTATTTTGGTTTGTTATGAGTCGATACTATTGAAAATGGTTTGAACTTTCGTTGCAAAAGTCATCATTTATTTAAATTATATAATTTCATACCTTTATTATTTTTATTTTATTTTTTAATAATAGACATTTCATAATTATTATTAAATTTTGTGGAATATATTTAGGCCCATTTTCACAACTTACCGATAGCTAAAGGTAGCATTTTATCGGCCATATAAAAAGTGTTTCATTATTACTAATTTACTTAAACCTGCCAGGTAAATGTACTTTATCGCGCACCTTAGGTTAAAGTAAAGTTTAAATAGTGGAACAATTCTTATAAGGCCGGATAAAGTCTCCTTTAAGCTATGGGTAAGTTGTGAAAACGGGCCTTAGAGTGTTTTGTTTTTCTTTTAAAGGAAAAGTGACTATTTATGTTGCATAGTTGAATGCATATATCGATTATTTCATGAGGGAATATTTATGTTGCAGAGTGTTATATACAACTTGTTTTTTTTTTTGCTTATTTGCATTAAAATCAAAACTTGCCACATAGTTTATTGAAATCAAAATGATTTCAATCAAAATAATTTCATCCATTAAAAATGATTTTAGATCTGAAAATGAAATTTTGTCAAAATTGCAATATGTTCTCCGTGCAACGCAAGTGCTCTTATTTTGTTGCAGCTCTTGTTTTGTTCGGCAATTTCTGATTCAATTTGGGGACGCCATGTGTGCGATGGTGTACACCTTCTTCGGCTACCTTAGGAATTCCAATTTTATGTTACTTTGCGTACGAATTTTAAGAAACATTGTTTGCAAAAATTTATATTGTTGGCAGCTCAAAATTTCATGTCAGAAGAAGGAGTTTTATTGGAAGGGAAAGAAGATGTTGATTCTAATTTAATTTAAATTGCATTTACTGGACGATTGTAATCAAATTTAATTGTTATTAATAAATATATGAATTAATTACAAAAAACTGATTCAATCGTTTTTATCGTATTGATTTTATGATTTCAAATTACGCTTTTGAAACTGACCACGATGTTATTTCTTTTAATACTTATTAAAAGTTTCTATAAAAGAAAGTGAATATGAAAGAAAAGAACCGATATATTTTTATTTTTTAATTGCAACAGATCAACTCAAAAGAAATTCTTTTGTTAAGAACATCTGCCAACCTGCATCACATGCAAAATGTATCAAAAATAATATGATGAGACTTAAATCTATTGCATTCTTTTACAGTTCTGGTATTCGGGTAAACTTTGTTAGTAGTCAAAGATATAAAATTTATTTAAATTATTTTTGTTTAATTAAAAATTTAAACTTGCATATTATGCTTATGTGAATTGCGTATTTTTTTATTTATTAATATATTTTAATTAAAGATACAATAACTCTTAAAGCTAAGAAAAGCACTAGCAGCATGGGCTATCGGCTTGATAATTACCTAAAAACATTGGGACCTCTAAACAAGCCCAACGCTTAAATGTTTAACATCCGTTAGCAGAATTTAGAAAAATCCAAAGGAGGCTAAACAAAATTCTTCGCATCACCACATCCACTCCCTGGTATTGTTCAGAACACAAAGACCTAAATGCGCTATCAGTTAAAATAATGATCAAAAAATATTAAAAAAAATATCTTAAAAGGCTTGAATTGCTCGAACTAGCTCGAAACACATTAAATTGCAGGCGGTCAGATTCCTTTTAGAAGAAGAGATAATGCAGTACTTATCCGTACTCCGGTGCCCGTGTGGACTAGCCCGTAGTGAGCTTGTCTATCAGGTCCCAGACAAAAGTTAAATGTCCACATTGGCACAGAAATTCAGAAAAAATATTTTTAAAGCAAAATGTATCCAAACAGTTTTGTAATTATGGCAGTTATTTCTACAAACTTATTTTTAAATTTTAATTTTAAATAACGGGTGGTCCAACCATAGTGCACGATGTTAATTGTGTCACACCTTTACGTCAAGTTTTTTGCCCGACTTAATTTGACATTTCTTTGTTTCGGTGTGTGACAAATTCAACCATGGAGAGGAACACAATTCAGTAGCGCGTTAAGATTGTTGAAACCGTTTACGAAAATGAGCGTTCAAATAAAATCCATTTCGTGCACTTCGTGATTTTGTTGGTCAGCATAAACAGCTAAATGTGTCCAAATCAGCAGAAAATGTAAAAATGAATTTTGTGCGGTTTATGGACTGGAAGCATCATCAGCCCAGCAGTTGCTGTACTAGTGTTTACTATTGCGAAATTCTATTACGAAATTCTTGTGGCCAGAAATTGAGAAAATGGACCTGGACAATATGTGGTTCCAACAGGATGGTGCCACTTGCCACACAGCCAACAAAACAATGGCTCTTTTGTGCAATAAATTCAATAGTCGTGTTTTCTCACGTCGTGGCGATGGTAATTGGTCCGATCACGTGTTTTGACATCGTTGGACTACCTTCTTTGGGGATATGTAAAAAAAGTACGTCATTAATCCAAGAATAATTCAAGAGGCAAAGGATGATATAATTCGACACATTAAAGGCATTGTTCCTCAATTATGGCTCAGAGTCATTATAAATATAGATCATCGGATAGCGGTATGCCACCGAAGCCGTGGCGAGCATTTTACTGATATTTTGTTTCATATATTATTGCCATAGACCCTTCTATAATAATACAAATATTAAAATTATTCTCTGAAAACATTTTGTTATATTTCCAATTAACATCGCGCGCAATGGTTGGTAGAAAATTTTGTAATTCTATTCATTGTGTATGGTAAGCGGCATAACAGTTCGGCATTTTTAACATACTCAACAAAAATGTTGTGGTTCATTTTGGCTTTTAAAACGTGCGTAGGCCAGACGCCTTGTCTTAAAGCACCAATTGTAAATATTTTACACATTTTCCTATTTGGCAGTAAACAGTAGCATTTTTTGCAATCGTGTGATTAACTAGCGAATTTTGCATGCGTGGAACTGCAATGCCGTGGCTGCAATAATATCACACTGTCTAATATTTTAACAATCCCTTGTATGAACAAATATGCAAAAAAAAGTTTTAAACGTAACAAATCATGTTAGTTTGTGGTGTTGGTTTTTTGTGTATGTAAGAGCCAAACATTCATAGAATGATGATGATCATCATCATCATTATCCATACCCTCAGCATTGGTTTAAGGGCACATTTGCATACATTGTAAATTTTTAACATCAGCATCACGTCCTTATCATTGGAGTGTGTGTTGTAAGTTTTAATTTTTTTTTTCTTTTTTGTTATTTTGAAAAATATTCTGTGTTTGTTTTCACATTGAGATTTATAGCGTTTCTTTTAATATAATTTTTGTTTTTTTAGACTTTTAGTTGGGTTTTCTCTATATTTTGCAAATGCGTGCCAGTATTGCCAGCTCTTGATATAAGTTTTTTTTTAAAAACACAGGAAAAGCTGGAAAAAACTTATATATGGGATATAAATTTAAATTTCAGATACACAAGGCAACATACTAAAAAATTGTGTTTGTATTATTCTTAAATTTATTAAATTTTTAAAATTTTGTCCTCTAAAAGTTTTATTGAAGAAATTGAAATAGAAATTTGATAAAAAGTCTCTAATACTTAAAGTTTAATTGAGCCAAGTTATATTGTATAAACATTAATTTAGATGTTCAACTAATCTTAAGAGTAGTGTGTCATGAATGGTTTATTCATGAATCAAATAAAAAAGATTGCGCAGGTCCGTTATTTTTGTGTGTGACGAAACAATCGACTTTGTGTATGTTCATTTGTTTTTACAACAAACACTCATATTTAGTCTTTGATGACGTAGATGCGCAGTAGAATTTTTTTTTGTACGGCTGAGTGCGCAATCTTGTTTTTTTGATTCATGTGGTTAATTAATATGGCTTAAATAATTTTTTTTTTTTTGATGTTTACTTTTAAGTATTTTCCATGGCCCAATTTGTAGGTCTGCGCGCATCTAAAACAATCCAACAATAGAAAAAATAACATGCAATTTGGTTGTATTAAAAATAATAAAGATGTCAAGAACAAACCCAATTGTTTGTGTAAAAAGTGGTAGAAATGTCAAAAACAATTATAACAAAAACAATTGCACAAAAAATACAACTCTGCCAAAAATCAGCAGGCGTTTTGAGCAGACCTTTTAATTGGACCATGGTATTTTCGAGTTTTGGACGTTTGCCACAATTTATTTTCTCAAGAAGTTTACAAATGTTGTTGATACAGCAATCATTCGAAATTCAGTTAAAATAATCACATATATTTAGCCGAATGCGATTTCAAATGCAATTATTAAAAATAAGCAAAAAGTTCCCAACCTTTATTAAAAACATTTAAAGCAGTTTTTTTAATTAAAATTGCAGATAAAAGTCTATTTGGTTTTTAAAACTAAAGGAAATTGAAGATTTTCATTACCCAACAATGCAGCTCCTCGACGTAATAGCTTTGTTAGTCATAAATTAAACAAATCACTGAAATAGTTCTTAATTCTGTGGCATTTTGACAAGACATCTTAACCCTGCGGCCACACGATTAAGTTTTTCTTGATAGTCTTGTAATACTGCTTGTCAAAATTTATATAAATTCAAAGCTGTGACGAAGGCGGCACTCAATTTGTAAGCAATTTACTTTCAAGATGTCATCAAGAAAACAATTTATACAGACAATCTTGTGATCAGGAGCCTAATTCTGGCAGTCGTGATCGAGGACTTTCTCGATTCGAAAGCAATTTTATTTCAGTCGATAATGAACGAATCGAAATTATTTTTTTACTATTGTGAAACTTAAATTAATGCTTTACAACACCGAGGAAATAATTTCGATTCGTTCTTTATTGACTGAAATAATTAGATATAAAATTGCTTACGCATCGAAAAAGTACTCGATCACGACTGCCAGAATCAGACCCCTGCTGTTATATTGAAAGTAAAATTGTCAAACAAATGGAAAGGTGAAATTGAAAGCAATCTCGTGGTCAATTCAAAAAGTGTGAGTGTGCAAGTAAGAAAGTGAGAGTGTATTGCAAATTGAAAGGACCCAGCGGTAAAACTCAGAAGACCTTTTTATTTTAGGCCTTTTAAAAGGCCTGCTTAAAAATTGTTTTGACTAAATTCCTATTCTTATCTAACTGCTAAAGAATGCCTCATAGAAGGCCTCGGCTCTTTGGTGTAAAAGATAAGATACACCTTCCACACTCGCTTCTATGAGAAGGGAGTAGAGAAGGAGTAACATTTTTTGTATTGTTTCTTTTTGCACAAGCAAAAGCAAAACAATTATTTTTTTGATCCCTGTATGTACCTGCTAAAGAAGCGAGAGCGGAAGGCCTTCTCCGCAATGACAACGTGTGTAAGAAAGATATTAGTATGGAATGGAGCGAGCAGGCCTTGTATATCCAAAAGAAGGAGTACAGAGGCCTTCTAGAAGGCATCCGTACTCCTTATTTTTCCCGCTGGGGAATTAAAAGGCAAAACTTGGTCGTGTGGCCTCCAAGTAAGTCATATTTTAAAAGTTGAAAAAAATTTTGCGAATCATACGAATTTTCGTTCAAAAAATATTTATGTTTACGGTTTTGAAATCTTTTTTTATAAACTAAATTTTTCTTTAATTTTGGTTTATTTTATTATTTGATAAAAATTTTTTCACCGAGTTTTATTAAAGACTTTTTTGCTATCTTATCTTGACTTAAGATGTTTTGTTACAATGCTACAGAATTCTCTTATAAAATATGGCTTAAAAATGACTCATCTTTCATTTAATTTGTCATGGCTAACCAGCATTTAAGATTGCAAAATCTAGCTACTATTTGGCTAACTTGGCAACACTGCTAGGTACTAAATATTAGTTTAAGGTTTCATGAACAGCCTTTAGGTATGCAAAACTAAAGCAACAAAAAATTATTTTTTTTCTATGAATAAGTCTTATCAATGTGAATGAATATACTCCTACTTTAGAAATCATGTTTCATATTACATGTTAATTGTATTTGTATGATATGAGCACTGCATTACATGCCACTGATTTCACTACTTTCCTTTTTTATTTGCAACATCAACATTGTTGACTTAGGAAAATGAATTAATGTTGAAAAACGTTACGTGTTTGGTTTTTTTTAAGATTTTTTACAGCATGTTAAATTTGAAAATTCTACTAGATTTTTATTAAGAGAAAAATGGCAAAAATTTATTATTTTTCAACAAATTTGTGATGAAAATGGATCTACAAGAATTTACAGAACGTCCCATACGGTTCGTCTACCGAAAATCACTGTGCAACTAATAAGTCCATTATAGACTTTGGTATTTTTATATAATTCGAATCCAAGAACTGTTAAATATCTTGATCTAAACGTTATCACAGAATTGCACATTGGTCCTAAATAGGGACTAGTAAGTGATGTAAGATATGATGTAGTTTTGTATGTTTTACATGTTAAAAAGGGATTTTAAAAATATCCATCTACTTCCTATTAATCATCATCAGCTCGTTTAAACAAAACAAACACTTTGAAATGTTTGTTTTTTACTTTGTGACTCATAAACGTAAAACTTTAAAAAAACCAAATAATCATTGAAGATTAAATCCTACCGCCTTTAAGATAAGCAAATTCTTTTGGTTAAAACTTGAAGTTATGCAACTTTTTGAAACAAAAATCTTCTAGGGAACTAACTTTTAATTACTTGGCCGAAACTTTTACAAAATCTTAAAAATTTCGTTGTGTGCACAAAAATATAATTTCAAGTAATATTTCGTTTTAGTATTTCTTCATTTTAACACATTTAAATTTGTGTTTGTTGCTGCTTTAGGCCTTTGTGATTTTCATATTTATTTATTTTTGTTCTTATGTCATGCAACAATAAAATCCAAGTTTCTTATTTTTCATCTCAAAAAGTTCATGTTAAAGTGTCGACAAGGATTTTGTGTAGTTCATGATTCTGCTATTACTGCATTTGTTGCAGTTCTTGATGCTGTTGATGGTTTGTTGCTGTAACAGATGTTATACCCCATATAATTGTCACTTGTCTCAACAGCAATAACAAGCAGATAATGAAAGTGTTTGCAAGTGAATGTTTAAGTACGACTAGTGCTGGTTTGTTTGTTCGTTTGGGTACAATATAGTCAAAAGATGTGCAGATTTTTAAGTACTGAAAATGTAAACAAATGAACGTTATTATTACCACATGTACACAGGCAAATACATAGTATGTGCAAACCGTCATACTTATGAAATTTAACATACCCAAATAATCAAGTAACACAAATATTCAGACTAAGATTTGCAAATGTATAATAAGTATATATGAATAAAGGGTAGATGAAATAGTAGTAAATCATTTTAATAAAAAAAAATATTTTACCTAAACAAAATTTAATTTAAGGTCAGTTCCAGCTCTGTTTCACCTGAGTAACTCTACGCCATTCACAGTTTAAAAACAAGCATACTTCCCTTTGGCCGAATCGTACCCAAGGCATGGTATTTCAGCATGGGGATATATTGCAGCAGTCTACAGCAAACTCAAAACCAAATTCTAAAAATTATATTAAAAAACAAACAACAAATACATTATTTCCTGATATATAGTGACACAAACAATATGCACTTAAATCAAAACACACCTGTAATCCCAACACTCGTAAACAACGCACTAGCAAACAACATACTCCTAAACAACACAAACGTAAACAACACCGGTAAACAACTCACATGTCAACAATGACCCACTCGCAATCTACAATACAATCGTAAATAATACCCACGTTAACAACGGCCCACATGCAACCAACAACGCATACGTAAACAACAACACAAACTTCAGAAACAACCAAAACGATAACAACACTCACGTAAACAATGACCCACTTGTAAACAACAACACAAACGTAAACAATAACTCACAAGAAAACAGGACTATACACGTAATCAACACTCCTCAAATAAATAACAACAACAAAGGCATTAACAATATCTACGATTACAAGAACCCACATGGCAACAACAACACACACGTCAGAAATACACACGTCAACAGCACACAAAACGTCAATAACAATACACACAGCAACAACATGCAAAACGTAAACGGCAACAACACTCACGTTTTCAATAACATGAACGTAAACAACATCAGCTCAAGCAACAACACAACAGTAAACAACAACACCACCACAAATAGAAAGAACAGGAGAACAAAAACAGTAAGGAATATAGGAACAAAATTAGAAGTTCTAAATATCAGAAGCTTATATAATATTACACTTATAAATGCATTCTGCAACGGCTCTAAGTAACGAAAACCTGTAGATCAAACTTACAATACAAGACGAAAAGCAGAAGGAAGATTTTAAGTATAACGATTCCACAACAATTATGGCAAAATCTGTCTTAGTGTTGTACTTCCAGCTCTGTTCAACAAATTACCCACTAACTTACTTAGTCTACCAAACACAAGAAAGAAGTTAATACAATCATGTTTTTTAAATTCGCAAAGAAATTTTGAATTTTAAAATATATTATTATATCATTGATTTATTATTATTAATTTTTATATGGCAGTTAAAAATAGAATAAAACTTATCCTGCAGATAAGCCACATTGCTTACCGGGAATACACTATAAGTAAAATGTAAATAAATAATTTAATAATAATAAAAAAAAAAGTTCTAGTTCAGTTCTAGTTCAGTTCTAGTTCAGTTCTACTTCAGATCTAGTTCAGTTCTAGTTGGTTGGTTAACGTGGTAGCACGCACAGGTCCTGGCGCGCAGCAAGTAGAGCCGACGGTGGCTCCGTTTTGACACCACACAACTCGTCAAGAAATCGAAACCCCCCGATCAAAACTTGACCCAGGGGCAATGCTGAGGTGGCTAGAGCCAGCCCGTTGCGTTGAGATATCTCAGCAGGCTGTTGAGTCCCACCCGCGATATCTCCGAGAGTCCTTGTAGAAGGTAATTCCCGAACAGTCTATGTCATATAGAGTTAAACGCCGGGCAATCACATAGAAGATGAAATATTGTCTCCTCGGGTGTAATGGCCATGGTTTTTTTTTAATGATAGTTTTTAGTGGGGAAATGGTTCTTGACTTGTTTGCATACACTCTATCTTAGAAATACCCACAAAGAAAAGTTTCAGGAGTTGTTAAATCTGGTGAACGTGGAGGCCAATTAAAAACACTTAACAAAGTCATTGAGACACCTACAGTATGTTATTATGTCCTCAAAATTTTCTCAAAAGTATGATGCACCCAAAATTCTCTTCATCGAAAGCCGTGATAGTACAAGTTGTATCGAATTCCCCCTTATTTATGTGAAGGACTTTTTTGTTCGCTCTCTCGTGCACGATCAATAGTTTCTAACCAAACGATTTATTGCTGACGCTGTTGAATAAAATTGAATTATTATTGTTTTTTTTTCGATCATATAGTTATTCATGATCAATTTTTCAAGTCTATTTCACAAAATGCTAAAAACACAAAGAAAAAATAAAAAACTTATAAGGAATTCAAACCAAATAGTACATTCGGCACCACCTCGTAGCATTTAATAGCAGCACACTTAAATAATGGAATATTTGTATTTAGTTCACCCTGTACTTACTGTAATTTATAATCTCACAATACACTTGACTGCAAACAACATG
This sequence comes from Pollenia labialis, assembly GCA_949318255.1. Classification (NCBI taxonomy): domain Eukaryota; kingdom Metazoa; phylum Arthropoda; class Insecta; order Diptera; family Polleniidae; genus Pollenia; species Pollenia labialis. The sequence continues at coordinate 147,385,984 of OX439139.1, forward strand.
TGTAAACATGAATTATCTCTCTGCATAACTCTTATACATACATACATACATACATATTTATGTATATTCCTTTATACATACGTATATTTGCTTGTGAGATTTAACTTTAATATAAAAGAAATTCTCAATATGCAACACATGATGCTACAAACAAAACTGGGACGAACGACGCATTATTCGCAACGAATATTAGTCGTCGGTAATAACTAGAACGCAGTGTTGTATATGAAAGTACAATTTTCGTAGATCGAAATGCGTCGTGCGTTACGAACTCTGCGATAGGGATAGACAATAGACGAATTAATTGGGACAGGCGGACCACTTTAAATTAGAATTTCTTTAGAGTTTTAGCAAAAAATGTTAATTTTTATTTAAATATGGTTTTTAACAATATAAATGAAATTACCACTTTTTAATTATACCCTGCAGGAGATTAAGAGTTAATTGTCAAAATGCCCCTAGTACAATTAATAGAACAAGAGGTATTAGTGCTAACGGGGTTAGAGTTTATATATAAAAATACTAGTGCATATGAGTACCAGTACTAGGGATGCCAATCCCGAAATCCCGAATACCGAAATCCCGGGATTATTGTAAAAATGTAAGTCTTGAATCCCGGGAATTTTAAGTAAAAATCCCGAGATTTTAGATTTTTTTATTAAATACCACTATATTTAAATAAACGTGAGTCACCCTGTTAAAAATAACTTCAAAAATTTAATATTTAATCATACTGGCAATGAATCTATTTTTTAACTGGTTACAAAAATAAGTCGCAATGCATTTTGTACCACAGAAAATAAAATCAGAAGATAAAGTTCGGTGTGTTCTTTTTTCTATTTATTTAAACTGCGCACGCACAATGCAAGTTGTGCAAAAAGGTGTTGAAAACTTTAGGGGATTCTACCAAAGTTCTTTTGACACATTTTTTATTTAAATGCAAAAAGCACTTAATGGAGTCCAAGTGTACTAGTACACGTCTAGAACCAATAGTACTAGTGATGTTCCAAGCACACTCAATTAGATGGTATAGAAAAGTTTATAGTTGAGAACTAGTACTGGTTATTTTTGCACTAGTTTGGTACTAATTAGGAACTAGTTCAATCTACAGCAGGGTATATATACAGTAGTTTTGACTTAACTGCCTTTTGTTAAAGTGCACTTTAGACTTAACTGCACAAAATTAATAATTAATTAATGCAAATAATGTTAAATGTCATCAACACCTGTTCTTTTCGGACTTATTGTGGCTCATTTGACGAATTTACACAACGAAAACTTGCCGACGAATTTGTCGTGAAATGCGAAGTTCTTCGTTCGACCCAGTTGTATTTATATCATTAATCTGAATTAGATTCTTCTTCTTAATTTGACAAATTTTGTTTTTTGCTTAGAATCCTATGCTGAGTATTTGTCATGTTCTTGTTACTCTTGGGAAGTATAAAATATTTACATTGGTGATATCTGTATGCACTTTTTTAAATGCTCAAGTGTCACAAAATTGTGTGTGGATGTTTTTATTAGTATGTGTAAAAAGGTTTTGATTTTATAACGAAAGATTTAGAAATATTGATATAATTTCAATCCTTAATTGAATTGGTTGTATCAGGAGCCTAATTAACCCTTTCCCACTTGGTTTTGTTGTATAAAATAGTTTTTCTAAGGAAATTCTAGTTTTGGTTAAATTATTTTTAAGTGCTATGAAATTGTAATATAAAATTTATAGCTACAAAAGATTTGAATAATAAATATTTGTTTATTTCTTTTATTTCAGGTAAACTTGCCAGCTTGATGGTTTGTGTTTGTATGTTTTGGATTATATGTTTTCAAATCCGGATTATTTGTTTAAAAAGATATCGTAATTTTTGATACATAAGATATATTTTTATTATTATGATTGAAATAAATTTTTATTTTTCATAATTTAAACGTTTTATAATAACCGTCAGATTATTTATGTATCAAAACATATGAAGTTTTAAATTTTAACTTAAAATCTTTAAATTTATATTTTAAAGAACTGATACAAATGGTTTGCATAAATTAAAATGTTTTTATATTTCTGTAAAAATTTAAAATTTAGATGTTTTTATATGATTACAAAAAAATACACAGCACAGTAAACCCTATTGTCTGAAGTGGTAAACAAAATTAATGCTCTTAACTTGCCACTTCATTTTTGGACATTAGCCTCAGAAAATATGATATCAATCATAAATTCTTATTTACTCTAAATATAAGCTATTAGTTTATATGTGTGTGTGTGTGTTTGTGTATAACGTATTAGAATTTTTTTTTATGTAGTTAAAGCCTTAAATTATTTTCTGCGTGTAAATATGTTTGTATCTGTGGTTAGTTAGGCAATTTAAGTTGAAGCAAAAAGGCACATTTTAGCCACCTGACACACAAACTCCAGGCAGAGAAAGAAAACAGTTATTTTATTTATATGAAATTAAAATCAACACTCTCTCATAACGGTCCTCTTTAGCACACATACAATCATTACTTTATTATAGTATATAAAGTACTAGGCGCAATAACACTTTCACGCCATACAAAAACAAACATGAGAAGATTTTTGTATTTCCTTGTACAGTGGAATAGAGAGAAAAATTAGCTTTTTATAGGAACATTTTATAAAACTTTACTTTCAATCAAAAGGGGGAATGTAAGAAAACTTAAACTCATTGTTAATTGTTGGTGTTTTTGTTTAAGCTTTGATATTGTAAAAAGTATTACTTTTGAGTGTTTATAATTCTTATTCGCTTTAGGGTTTTATTTGTATAATATTTTTAGCTCTTCTAAGATATTTGGAATAGGTTTCCTGACGATCTGACCTAAGCAACCAGTGAAATGCGCATTGAAGCTAGCTTTCCCTTAACAATAAATTTCAGTGTATTTATCAAATATGAAAAAATTATTGATAAAAACAAGGATACATGTTAAGATTGTGGGACACAGATATCAATCCGGAGAGAAAACGAAGAATACTTCAAATGCCCAAATGCTGGCATTGTGCTAAACCCAGAGAGAAAACATGTTTAAATATGGTCACCTCCAACAAAACTATTTTTTAAGAAACTTTCATACATATTCTATATAAATTAACCATATTATTGACACCAATAACACTATTATTGTTAAATTAGTCATCCATCAAGAAGTCACATCCATACAATGGGTGCCTTCGCACATTTTATGGTCAATAATACTAAAATAAATTTAACAAATTATATTGAATGGTTGGTTTTCAACCATAGCATGTTGCTTTTGCAAAGAGGAAAATACACTGCTTATTTTAAAACAAATTTTTGTAATATTTAACCATAACATGTTGAGAGGCAATAATAATTTGGTTGTGGCTTCTTGATAGAGGAATAATTAAACAATAATATGGTTGCCGGTGACATTAATATGGATAAATTAAACATAATATGTTTAAAATTTTCTTTAAAATCTGATTTCTTGGAGGTATTAAACATTTCGAAAGAAAGGTATTCCTCCGTCGGAAACAGTTATAAGAACCAACGCTTAAGAAACTGAAGATACATATTTTACAAAATAATTAGAATTGTGGTTATTTTGTTGAACTATTTATGGTTTTTAATCCAAATTTTTAATTTTTAATCAGGCTTAAGTTCATCAAATTTAATTTTCATTAAATTATTTTTATGAAGAAAGGAGTTTTACAACATGAAAATTAATTAAAATTGTTATTGATAATCATTCATTCTTGACTGACCTGAGATTCGAACCCAGGCGGCTGGTTACCATGACATGTTTCGATCACAACCACTTGATCTCCCCAGATGGATTTGCCGTCTTACACTCGCAGCCATCGACGACTGCTGACGTCAATAGTCAAACATCAATCCTTAAACCAAATTGTATTTTAACCTTTGGTAGATCGAAATTTGCTTTTTTGAATGATTATCCATTTTATATGATTTTACATGTTTTTCCTAACTTCTGTTTTTTCCGTACTTATGTCAAGAATTCTTCTTGAAGTCCAAAGTACATTTTTTTTTTGTTTTTTCATTTTGTCTTTCTTTTTCTTGTTGACCTTTTTCAGCACAAGAAAATATTTTATATTTTTGACACTTTTCTCATAAGAGGACAGATTTGTCAGTGCCTTATTATATTAAATATTTATAGAAAACTAGCTAAATCGGCAAATGTCGTTCTGCATTTAATTCATTTTCATCAAATACTTTAATTGTTAAATAATAAATAACGTATTTATCCTTAGTGGGGAGGAACAATTTTTCTAGATAGGTACTTCCTTATGACCTAGCGGTATGAAATCTACTCACGACCAAACTTCATACTTACCGAATATACATAAAAATTTTTGAAAAAAAATCGGTAGAGCTGTCTTTGAAATTGTTTAGATATTGATGATATAAAAGTATTAAACTCGCGATTACATAATAAGACGGTGGCGTAAGGTGGGTACAAATTTGGAGTTTTAAATATTTTTTGATGACAAATAAAAAAAAAAATTTACGAAAAAAGTTTTTGCAAAAAAATTCAAGAAAGAGAGTTCTATATAGGGTGTCCCTAATGCATATTTCTTTTTAAGAGTGTTCGCCTAATGGAGAAAATTCGACCATAAATTTGTATGTACATATGAAGAAAACATAGCACATCTTAGTATATATGAATTTACATGTTTCGGGCATTTATTTTTTCCGTCTTAGTGTATCGATTTGGCGAGGGACCAACCTCCGGTTCATATTTTATCTTCAACGTGAGTTAATTTAAGTTTGTAAGTTAAATATAAAAATATCAGAAAAAATCAATTGAAAAACAAAAAAGTATCAAAAAATCTCCTTCATATGTTGTCATCCACTCAGGACATTCATTTTATTTTTTAAGTCTAATATTTACGAAAAGTAATCAAAGTTCCTTATGTTGAATGAAAAAGTTCCAAAAAGTACCTTACATATTCACTCAGGACCATGCATGTTTAATTTTATTTTTATAGGTCGAATATTGACAAAAATTCAAAAAGTACCAGATGCAAAACAAAAAGTAACAACAATTTTTATCTAATAGGTTTTCATAAACCTCAGCAACTTGCACCTACATATTATGTTTCTTAGTTCAATATTAAAGAAAATTTAAAAATTATCACATGCAGCACGGAAAAGTAAAAGAAAGTAATTTTTTTGTCCGTATTTATATAGTCGAAATATTCGAAAACCGGTTTTTGAAAAGTGTCGAAAATTCGACCACCCAATTTTCTTCAACTATTTGATAACACTGTGCGACAAATGGTAGGGGTCAGTGATCGGGAAGGGTTCAAACTACCGGGGAAAGTTATATCGGTAAAAAAGAAATTATACATGTCCCGGCGTTTCGCTGCATACAAAAAAGTTACCCTTCACCGAAGGTAAAAAGAGTAACTTTTGGGGATTCAGTAATTCGATTATAACTCAGCCATTTTTTAACCGAAAGTGGTTATTTAAAAAAAAAAATTAATTTTGGTCATAACTATTTTGTATCTGAACCGATTTTTTTTATAAAATATGTTCTACTAAAAATTCCGATATTTTGGTACATACATAAGTCATATCCATAGGACGTATGGCAGCCCTAAAATTTAGGTTTTTATAACAATTTCGATGTTTTTAGCCCATTTTTCAAATCGATATATCTCGATTCCTAGACGTGACCCAGCGAAACGCCGGGACACGTATAACTTCTTTTTTACCGATGTAACTTTCCCCGGTAGTTTGAACCCATCCCAATTTTGACTGTCGCATAGTGTAATTGAAAAAACAAATTTAGTATTTATGTGTTCTACATATGTATGTGTTAGCAGCAAATTCTAACGCTTATAACTCTGAAAATATTGAGAAGATTTTAATACAATATATATGTATTTTGCAATTCTGTAAGTAAGTACCTTGCAAATGGTGTGTATGTTGTTCAAATCGGTTGAAATACAGAGGAGGACAGTGTTCTTATATACAAATTTGTGTTACACAAGCAACTTTAAGTTAGCTGGTTTTGTTATGCAATTAAAATCACGCTTGTTTCAAAAGAGTAAAATAAATAAATTCAAAAAAAAGTTTCGTTGTAACGTAAACGGCCTTTAAAGAAAGTTTTTTTACGAAACAATTTAACAAAAATTTGATATTTATAGAAATTTTATTAAAATTTGCTGTTTTAAGGAAACTTTCCGAAAATTTGCTGAAATTTGCTGAATTTATTGGAATTTATTTATCTATCTTTTTATTTATTTATCTATTTATTGGAATTTCAACCACTGTGCGTCAATGTCTTGGAACGCTACTTCCTTTTTCATTCATAATATTAAATTATGTCTGAAAATAAAGATATACTAAGAATATAAGCAACAGAAAGAACAACTAACAGCCCTTTCGGTTATGCTTCTTTTATTTTACATTAACTTTTTTCTCTCCATATTTAAGAATTTTTGGTTTGTTGGTGTTGGACGATGGGATGATGTGAGTCTGAAAAGGTTTTGATTGTGGTTTGAACAATGTATCCTTTTTTAAGTTTTTTTCCCTTTTTTCTCTTGTATGTGTTGGAATTTATTTCCGTAAGCAATATGTGTAATATGTTCAAGGGTGAGTTTGTGTTGCGTGAGATTATTTATGCATAATCATTAACAAATATAATATTTTTAGATTGTCTGATAAACATCTAAAGTGCTTTATATTATTAGTTAGAGATTTATGTGTATATGGCTTTACATTTCTGTTGCTCTAAATCTTTGAGATAGTTTTTTTAGTCTTGTTAATAAAGCCATAAAATTATTTATTTTCTTTTTGTTAAACGCTCCATCAGCGCAAGTAGTAAATGAAGGTATATCAAGTTTATTAATCTTTGTCTCAAACCAAGCAATTTTGGATTTAAATCCAGAAAAAACCAGTCCAGAAAAATAAAAAAAACCTTATTTGGATCAACATCCTTAAAGAATTGATACCTGCATTTGCACTGTGTTTATTTTTTATAACTAATATTAATTAGTTTTTTTAATATTTCAAAATTATATTGTTATGGCAGTAAAAAGTGCTTGGTCTGTCCTTTGAGGTGGGCGCTACACTAAAAAGACGTTAACTTCACTCATTAACGAGACAAACTACGAAAACCGGAGGGTATCAACGATTCGGCACGCGTATATAACATTCTGATATATTTTTTTTCGTTTTCTTTAATTGACTGTATAGTTGTAGTAACCGTTAAATGTAGAGTAACACAAGCAATCTTATAACCCATAAAGCTTTTAAAGATTATCTTAAGTATTTTACACTTTATTGATTTTGCATCATTTTTGGGTTTGTTTTATAATTTGAAATCGTATCAGATGTTCTGTATTGATAATAGCTTGTATTTATACCAAATTTAATTTATACAAATACAAAAACACACATACAAACGCATTTAAATTTTTTTAAATATATATTTTGGCCTAACCCGGTGCGCTACGGCACCCCCATTGGAACAAAATTAGTAAATATGATTTAACCTTTGTCCGGCGGAAGAGGTACAATTGTACCTTTTGCGTTTTTAAATTGCAATAACTTTTTTTTTGTTAATACTAGATATCTAAAATTTTCTGACATCTCTAAACTTTTATTACGGATTACATATTTGAAATTTAAAAAAAAAGATTTCGATTATATCATACCGAAATAAGTCTTTTTTGACTTGATATCCCTAAAAGGCTGAAGGGGTACAATTGTACCTTCATATAAGTCCTAAGAAAAAAACAAGAAAATAAAACAAAAAATGTATATGTGTGTACGTAAAATAAGTTGTTTTTAGCCTGTTCTATCATTTGTTTATTAAATAAGAACAGAATAATTTAATTATATTAATAGGAAAGCCGTGTTAAGTATATAAGGGTACAATTGTACCCATACCGCCTTTTAACGTTGTAAAAATTTTCCGCTGGACAACGGTTAAAACAGACCTCAATTGTTGAGATGTTTTGATCACCCAGTTTTTGTAAAAAGCTAATCGTTAAGTGGGGTTTATTTGGTGTTTACCGTGCCGCCGTCTGTACACGTATAGTCGCGTTTTGCATTTTATCGACTGTTTTTGGTGCATCTAAGTTCTGGTGGGTTTCTAAACCACTTGTTAGTATAATTTATTTTTTGTTTGTGTATTAGAAGCGCCACGCCGCCGCTGGGACGAAAAGCACTTTTTCGCGGATAAATTCATATTTTCTCAGTAACAGTAGTGAGGTACACTAAATTTGATGAGTGTATATCTTTAAATAAACTGCATGTTCCAACAAAATCCTGGTTATATGGGAGGGGGAGACGGGGGCATCCGTCAACATTTCTTAATTTTCGAATATCTGAACAACTACAACAGTGCGGCCCACCAAATTTGAGGTGCGTAACTCTTAGAACAATCTGCATGTTCCAAAAAGTTTGGGAGACATTGATCGGGGGCGACAGATACCCTTATTCAAAGTATTTTTTTTTATAAACATGTATCTGCAGAACTACACTGGTCATTTGAAGTGCGTAACTCTAAGAATGGTCCAAAAAAATCTTAGTGGCATAGGAAGGGGCACACGAATTACTTAAAAATTTATTTTTTTTAATAAGTTTAAGTTATTTCATGTGTGCGTAAGAGTTAAATTTTTATATTCACGCACTTTAGTTTTTAAATCATTTTAAAGTTTAAATTTAATGACGGTCACGCGTGACTCATGTGTGCCGCACGCGGGACTTGCGCGAAACAAATCACGACATTTGTGCGTCTCTAATAAAAACACATACAACATTGACAACAACAATAGCAATAAAAGTTATAGCAGAAGTCTTTAAGCGCTTTTTGTTGGTAAACTCAATGCGTGTTGCTACTAATTCGTATATAAGTTCTAAAGCGAAGGGCTTAATTGATAACTTTATGTCCACTTTAACTGAGAAAATCCATTTTTTGCATTTCCCATACAAATTAAAAAAATAAAAGCACAACCAAAAATAACTTTTTCAAATTTAAGCAACACGTTTGAATAGATACCTCAGCTTGATGGTTGTATGACTATATTTGTTACTTTTTAAAATTACTTTCGGAAAATCGGATTTAATTACAAAAATTTATTAGTGTTTATTTGTTGCCTACATTTTATTTTCTTTTACACTTTATCAGAGTACTTTTAGGGGGTAATTTTGTTGTTCACTTCACCTTGCGTTGAGAAAATTTTCATATAAAATTTTTAAAATTTTCAAAAATTCATTAGTTTTCACAGTACCTGAACTTTTATTTAATTAATCCGTAAAATCACCGCCTTTGGCCCCTTTGTGCTTTAATATTTGCAAATATTTATCGCCCTTTTGAAGCGCCGGGTAATCAGGAAATTACTGTGAAAAGTTCAGGAAAATAGCTTCAGTGGTCCAGTAGTCTATAGGAAACAAACAAACGCATTTTAATTTTTTATTCCATACTGTTTTTTTTTAACAAAGAATTTGTACATTATGCGATAACTGGGAAGCTAACCTTCCACTGTTTAACAACTGTAATGGAATTGTGACTATCGAATCATTAAGCGTTTGTGGCTAATGAAGGGCGTTGCTTATTATGAATTTGGCTGGCTCTTGATTCTTGATCAGAAAAATAAGCAGCCTGAAAAAAATCTTAGGAAGCGTGTTATTTTGGATCTCACTGAAGCCTTGAAAGATAAAAATATCAGTGTTAATAATTTTTTTTTTTTTAACTTTTGAATTAAGCAAACAGCTTCAAGAAATAAGCTGACATACGTTGATACAGTTCGAAAAAACAATGAAATTACAACATTATTATCTGATTGTGCAACATCAACAAGCAGTTTAGCAACATCTGCAGTAACAAAAGAATCTACAGTTACAAAAAGTCCAAGCGCGATGTACATCGTATGCATAAAATGTATGTGCAAATTGTAATGAAAAATAATTTGTTCATCCTGTACACAGAAAACTTTATGATTTTTGCAGTCGTTCTGATATTTTGTTCATAAAATCCCGTCCACAACAGACATGAAATGGTTAACATTAAATCAAATATAATGTTAGTCTTAATTATAGACTGATAATGTTAGGCCCTTTTTCACAACTTACCGAGTTGACAGCCGTCATTTTATTGTTTTTTCATTTATAATGCGATTCAAAGAAATAAAACAAGTAAGGAAATAAGGTAGGGCATGTCCGTTCATTTGATGCTCTACATTAAAGTATTTAAAGTCAAATTTTCGAAAGTTTACCGTATTTGGGGGTTTTCATGAACGATATTCCATATGGAAAAGTTTTGCTTAATATACAAATGTTCCAGCAATTGCACACAAAAAGTAGTTGGTAGTTCATACTCCTATTGCAAGCTTCTTTTTTAATATTACAATTGGTTTTTCTATTTTGAATACATCCATTTGCATCAACAATTTAATATACCAAAATTAACACAAAATAAAACATACAACAATGATCTACACACCCACGCATAACAAGTCTATCCTTATAATGGATCCTGTATTGTAATTGATGGGACACCTTTATAGCCTGAAAAATTAAAGATAAAATCCACTCCCATTGGTTTTAATTAATTACTAAAGTACGATAAGGTCTTAATTGAAACTCTACACTTTTAACCTAAAATCATATTTAATGATGAACTCATTAGAGAAAAAAATCAAGTCTAATAAAAAACTTTTAATACAATAATTTTTGGGAAACTTTAAGACACTTTATGCCGCCATTAAAATAGCAAATAAAGAGTCAAATTTCGTTATTTTAAAACGCCCAATAAAAACGATGAAAAATAATAGAAGTAATAGAGAGAAGCCACAAATTTAAGACATAAAATCATAAAAACAAAAAACCGAAAAAATTATAATAAATAAAGAAATGAATAAAGTGAAATATGTGGAAATAATAAATACTCCAGAAAGCATAATAAATAAGGTAATAATAACAAAAACAACAATATAATTTTTTTATTACCAAAAACAGAATAAACCCAAATGAAAATAGACATCACAATAACGATGATATAGCGATAGCACAATGGAATTAAACGAATAGATGTTTAAACCGTGAACGATGAGAGGGGGTTCTTTGGCAATATTTTTAGTGGTGGTGCAGGATGGATGAGCATATTAATTTTATAAGATTTAAAGCAAACTGATAAGTAAGGGAGCTTTTATTACAAGAATTTTTAATGATTTTTTTTTTAGCTCTCCTAAAATTTTCATTCGAGTTGCTCTTTGCTTATGTTTTTTGAGTTACCCAAATAAGCGAAACATTATTTGGTCTTATTATAATAAATGTTTAGAGATATGAGGGTTAAATTATGAAATCAGTTATAATAATAATATTGTTAAAGTTTATGGATGTTCTTCAGTTTGGTTCTCAAAATTTATTTCATATTGTTGCATGTTTACCCACAGAGCTACTACGTGTGAGGACGCGTGCATTCCCACGTTGTTAAAGATTTTAGGTTGTCCCTTATGATTATACTAATTGTGGAAATTTTATTTATTTCTTTTATTTTGGGAATGTAAGGCATTTGTGAATGTTTTTAATTATTTTTTTCGTATGTATAAAAACGGTTAATTTCTAGATAATTGACAATTTTGCAAGTAAGTTTTCAGTTGTTATTTAGTTATGGCCAACTAAATTGAGACCTCAAAGAAAATCTCTTATAATCAAAATACAATTGTCAAATTTGTGCCTTATAAATAATATTCAACGACTTCGAACGTAAAACTTCGTAGAGAATTTTATATAGAAAATATTTCTAAAACTAATGCTACACTCACAATATTATAGGGCTGTAGTTTATTTAAGAAGTATTCCGTTATTTTTAACTGATTCTAACATTTGTTCAAAAAACTAAGTGCACTTTAATACGGATTTTCAGTTGCCTTTAATATTATCCGTTAAAAAAGTTAAAGTCTTCTGTATGTAAAGTTAAAAAGTTCATTTAATTTTTACTGTCAAAAATTCAACCGCGAATTCCGTAAAAGCAAGAGAACTGAATATTTTATATAATTTAACTACCAAAATATAAATTTTTAGTTGGCTATAAAAACGATTTGCATGATTTGTGTAAAAATTTCCATTTTCTATTTGTTAAAATTTATTAGTTAAATACATGAAATTTTTAAAGTAAAACAATTGCGAAACCATATCGCTTATGCTGCTGTAAACAACGGTGCCAGTACAACAAACATGTGTAACAGGGTAAGTAAACAGTAATATTTTCTCTCTCTCAGGTGTCAGTCTGATATTTTTTAGAAATTAGTCTTTTTGGTAGAAAAAACGAGTAAGTATTATAAAAAAATAACTGAATTTAATTAATTTGTAATTTGTTGATACTTAATTAATATAAAATAACTGAATATTAATTCGTTTTAACGGAATATGGGGTTGAATTTTTGACAGTAAAAACCAAATGAACTTTTCATATAAAATAACTGAAATATAAGTAGACCGGTTTTTAACTGAATTTTCATTTTTTTTATAATAAATACAATTTCAGTAAATTTTACGTACTGTAAATTGTGAGTGCATGTTTACCAATTTTTAAAGTTGTTGCATTTTGCAAATCGTTAGCTAGATAAAAAATCATTAAACAGTTTCTAAATCACATTTTTTTATTATCTTTTTACAAAAAAGCAAATAAAATAAAAATTTTCGTCTAGAAATTTGTGTTGAGAACAAAAACGAATTTCAGTTCGTTTGTTGTTGTTTAAAAAAAAAAATTTCTATTTATTTTTAAAAAGAGTCAGCAAGCTTTCGCAATTTTTTTTGTCTTGCTTTTGTTGGATTTGTTCGTCCAATATTTGTTAGGTCTGAACATATCATATATAAGTTTTATTTCATATAAATTTTCTATGCGAACCTTAACGTTCGAAATCTACTAACAGGGAGTAAGTGAATACCCAGTAAAAACTGTTTACTGCTAATTTATTGGGTAAAAATCTCATGGCATTTGTTAGAAATATTTAAAATTTCATGGGTCCCTCTTACATATATGCATACAAAAAAAGTGCAAATGATGTTATCTGATTGTACACACAAAGAGAGAAACCGTATTTTTCTATATGGTCACCTAAAACAAAACAATTTTTAACGAAAATTGTGGTCACCTGCATAGCTATATAAGTCCTCCATCAAGAAAACAGAACCATATTATGGTTGGCTCCGAACATGGTTAATAATAAGTTTTTTAAAAATATTATGTGGCTCTTCGGAAAGAGGGAAATGTTATTTGTGATAAATAAATTATAGCTATTTTCTAAACCTACTTACAACTGCAATTAATGTTGAGAGAATTCTAGCCAATTGTAGTGGGGAATGTAAGAAAACATAAACTCACTGTTTATTGTTGTTGTTTTTGTTTAAGTTTTGATATTGTTACAAGTAAAGCTGCTGCTTATAATTCTTATTCGCTTAACAGTTTTATTTTTTTAATATCAACCAGTGAAATGCGCATAGGAATAGCTTATTCCATCAACAATAAATTTCAGTGTTTTTATCAAGTATAAGAACTGGTAACTAAGCACGACATTAACTTTTTTTTTTTTTTTTTTTTTTCAATTCAATTTTATTGATTTATAAAAATTAACACAAATTTTCTTATACTACCCCGCAAAGCCATACGGCTTGTCTGCAGGAAAAAAGTATTACACTATATGTATATTATAAAAATATGTTTTTTTTAAAAATACATTGCATTTCATTTTTATATTAAAATTTTAATTCATTGTGAACTTATGAAAAATTGTTTTATAAGTTTATTTCTTTTAAATTTATTTTTTGTATTTATGATTTCTACAGGTAATTTATTAAATATTGTTGGTAGGGTTACCAATAAAGTGTTTTTACCGTAATCGTTGAGAAAGCTTGGCACCTTGAATTTACCTTGTGATCGATGTCTTGTATTGTATGAATGATCAACAACTTGAAGAAATCTGGTGTCGTTGTAGAATTCGTTGGTTAGAGTTGTATAGTATATGCTTCTAATATTGAGTAAGTGTAAGTCTCTAGCTATATTATTGATTTTGCTGTTTTTATTCTTGTTAACCTTTTGTTTAGTGTTGTTGTTGGTATTATTGTTGTTAGTTGTTGGAGTGTTTCTTCTGTTAGCGTTGTTATTGCTTATGCCGGTGACATTTGTTGTATTGTTGTTGAGTGTATTGCTGTGTATTTGGTTAACGTTGCTGAAAATTGATATGTTGTTGTTACGAGTTGCGTTGTTAAAGTTGTTGTTTCTTGTGTGGTTGTTGCTATTGTAAGTTGTAATAGGATTGTTGCTGGGAGTATTATTGTGGATGTTGGTTATGTTATTGTTGTAAGAGTAGCTTTGTTTCTTATATAGGATTTTTAATAACTGATCCTGTGTTGCTTGTAAAAGCCTACAGTATGTAGCACTACCCCATGCTGCTATTCCGTGCCTTATATAAGATTCAGCTAGTGAGAGGTAAGCCTGTCTTAGTACACTATATGTTGCGTAGTTACTTAAATGAAATAGCATAAATGAAGATTTCCGAAGTTTTTTCTGCAGGTTTTCAACGTGTGTTTTCCATTTGAAGTTGCTATCGACATAAACACCTAAGTATTTATACGAGTCAACCATTTCGATGTGTGTTGTGCAAGTTTCATTAAAGTTTATAGTATTATTGACTTTATTGTGTAAACATTCTATATTGTGGAATGTTAATTCTATTGATGAAGATTGAAGATGTGGCGGTTTAATGTGCATAACTTTTGTCTTCGTTGCATTGATAATAAGACCGTAGTCATGACACCATTTTGTAGCTATATCCAGTTGATTTTGCATTAATTCCGTGCCAATATGAATGTTTTTGTCACTAACAACTATGGCAGTATCATCTGCGTACGCGAATGTAGTGCTTCCCTGTAAGGACCTCATCAAATCGTTTGTATAAATTAGATACAGGATTGGACCGAGTTTTGAGCCCTGGGGCACCCCAAAGTCACACGCTACTTTATCACTAAATTGGTTATTGATTTTTACACGATATGATCTACATTCTAGATAATTTGTAAACCACTTTAGAGTGTTTCCTCTTATTCCAATTCTTTGTAAAGTATGTATTAGTTTTTTATGCGACAAAGTGTCAAATGCCTTACTAAAATCAATATATAAAACTAGACAGTGCATATGATTGCTTAGGCAGCTGTTGATGTAATTGGAAAAATTTCCTAGAAGTTTGTTAATGTTCTTATCTTTTTGGAAGCCGAACTGATTTTTATCGATGATTTTAAATTTGACTAAATAGTCTGTAAGCCTTCTTACTATTACTTCTTCAAGTATTTTTTCAATAACTGGTAAAATTGCTATTGGCCTATAGTTATTATAGTCAGACTTTACACCGTTCTTGTATATTGGCCTTATTATTGATGTTTTGAGTAGATTCGGTACGATTCCATTTTCCAAACCTAAGTTTATTAGTTTTGTTAAGAATGGTGTTACGAAGCTCGCATTATTTTTAAGGTCTTTTGGTCTAATACCATCTATTCCAGCACCTTTTTTATCATTTAAGTTTTTTATAATATTGAAAATTTCTTCCTCGTTGGTATATTGGAAATAAATTGAGTTTTGGAGAGTTGGTTCAGTGTTGTTTATTGTTTTTATGTCACAAATATGTATTATTTTTCTCACATTATCACTAAAGTTTATGGCAAAGTTATTTAAAATTGTGTTTATATTAACATTTTTAAAATTTTTCATTACTGTTTCATCGATGTTACTTGATTTTTTGCCAATAATTTCATTTATTAGTTGCCATGTTCCACGCATATCATTTCTTTTTTCAATGAATTTACTTCTGTAGTAATTGTTTTTTTCGTAATTGATTTTTTTGTTTATTAATTTTCTAAATTTTTTGTATTCGTATTCATATTGTTTGTTATTACGGTTATTTCGCCATTTTTTAAAAAGTTTATCCCGCATATCACAGTATTGAACTAGTTCTTCAGTTATCCACGGATTTAATGATCTTTTTTTTGGAGTAGTTTGATGTTTTCTTTCAGATTTTTTATATATTTCACAAAATTTTTCTTGAATTACATTGAAAGTGTTATTTGTATCTGTTATTTGATTAACTATTTCATACCAGTTTGTTTCTCGTATTTGTTTATTCACTTTATAATTGTTTAATTGTGGCCCCTGATACACGACGGTTTGCCCACTCTGATTGTTTCTTTCTTCATCAACAGAACAAAAAAGGGAGAAGTGGTCAGATATAGTTGTTGTTATTATAGCTGCATATGCATTTGACTTTGCTTGGTTGTTTTTTATAAACACATGATCAATACATGATCGGGTATTCTTGTGTACATCTTCGCGAGTTACTTCTTTGACCATGCATTTCATACCATTAGAGACTGTCATATTAAGATATGTTGTTGTTGTAATGTTTTTTTTTAATATGTCTAAATTCATATCTCCTACTAGTATGATCTCTTGTCTCTTATTTATTTTGTTTATGATAAAATCAAGCTCTTCTATAAATTTTGTAACTTTTAAATGTGGGGGGCGGTAGATGGAGAGAAGGGACACAGTTTTATTGTTTATGTTAACATCCAGTTGTATTGCTTCAGAAAAATTAGTTTTTAAAGAAACTTGTGTAAATGCTAAGTTTTCTTTGACATATACAGCAATGCCTCCACCTCTGCCGTCTCTGTTTAAGAATACACAATTAAAGCCGTTTATATTATAAAATTGGTTTTCATTATCAGTTATGTTTGTTTCTACGAGGATTATGAATTTTATTTTTGCTATTATATTGTTTATTGTTGTAAGAAAAGATGAAAAGTTTAACCGTAATGAACGAATGTTCATGTAAATTAGCGACTTGGGATAACTTAGATAGCTTCCATCAATTTGATGAAAATGATTAAAAGTCTGTTTATGATTATTATTCATTTTTATTAAAAAAGAGAAAAAGAAAAAATATATATATATAAAGTGTAAATTTTTTGAAAAAGTTTATTGTATATTAAAAAGTGTAGAGTGACTAAAATGCGTTGTTGATCGATTCGATATCTGCTGCATTGGAGATGATAATAAAGGACGAGTTTTCATTTTTACGTGCAAAAATATTGCCATTACGTACCCAGACGAACTTCCATTTGGCTTCATTTGCTTTAGTTTTAGCTAACCATAAAAGCCGACGGTTGGTAAATGTCAGTTGATCATTTATATAGATGAATTTGTTGTTATTACTGCTGTTTTCTACATTGCTGCTATTATTTTCGGTGTTTACGTTTTCTTGTATAACATTTGCATCAACTCTATGTCGTTCAATTTTGCTCATCAGTTCTATTTTTTTACCTAACGAAGAGAATTCTATAACAACCTTGTCGTTTTGTTTTTTTAAACGATAAGCTCTGCTTACATCTTCTTCGTTGACTACAACATTTAGTGAGGCGCCAATTGTTTTCACGACATCATATGCGGACATTTGATTATTTTTAATATTTTTTATTTCTATGTTTCTGACGATCATTTGTTGTTCTAGTTTGTTTATGCGTGTATCCATTGCAGTGATTTGTGTTTCCCTTTTTTATCATTCTCAAAGAGCTCTTTTACTTGTCCTACCAATGTAGTAAGTGTATTAGTTATTGTTGTGAGAGCCGTTTGTATGTCTTCTTTAATTTGCAAATTCGAGTTGCTTACATTTGTTGACACTTGTTCTATTGATTTTTTTATTTCTTTTATATCTGACTTGAGTTCTTTCACATCAGATTGAACAGAGCACAATTTAGTGTTTGCTGTTGTTAGAGATAGTGTTTCTTTAAATTTTTTTGTTCGGTCATTCTCAACGTTCTCATCTTCATCATCATCAATCGCTCGGGTCTGCTTTTGTTGATTTTTATCATCAAAGCCCAAAGTATTTGGGGATCGGCTTGGTCGGCATATATGACACTTCCACGACGATTTTCTCTCACTACTCATGTTTAAATACGTGGTTTCTGATAGGGAAGAGCATGTAGCAAAATGGTAATTTGAATTACAACTATAACATTTAACATAGGATGTTGTTGTTATAGTTATTTTGCACTGGTTACAGAGAGCATTTTCACTCATTTTAGTTGTTTTTTTTGTTTCTTTTTTGTTTTAACTAAATGATTTTTGTTTTAATTTTGTGATTTATTGTTTTTTTATTTTTTATTTAAAAGGATTTATGATTTGAAATAAGTTTTTTAACAAAATTTTTAGCACAGTTTGTCGGAAATACAATGTTTAGTTATTAATTGATATTTTTAGATTTTTTATCACACTTTTAGATAGACTTTTTTACTTTTTATGGAGCACTTGAAAAAAACACGACCGTTCACAATGACTTGTTGCTATTTTGAATGTTTGAAGCCATATATACGGTTATGGTTTTTTGGTGGAGAATATGGTCGAGCAAGAAAAAATGACAAAATGATCCACATACTTAGTACTAATCTACTTTGAACGAGCATTCGTCACTATTGAAAAGCAGTACACTTAGAAATCTCCAGAATGTAAGGGCGGCGCAAACCCCATTATAAAAATATTTAAAAGTAAGAACTCCAACATGGAGTATAAGATCCTGTCCAAGGGACACTAAAGAGACAAACTTGGGATGCCTTTTCTATCGAATTTGAAGTCTGTCAAAGCTGTGTCCTTTCCCTGCTTCTATTTCTACTCGTACTGGATGAAGTAATGGTGGAAACAAATCCAGCAGCTCTTTAGGGCCTGCAATGGCTCCCATGACTTGGACTATGCAGACGATTTATGTCTACTCGCATATTGTTTTGAACGTATAAACGCCAAACTTCATGCGCTTTATTGAAATGCACTTAAGGTTGGACTTCGCATCAACACAAGGATAACTAAGATAATTATACTTAATACAAAAAACAGCGGCGCACTTCTTCTCAATATTACTATAAAAGAAAAAGTTTAATCCTTCAACTACCCTAACTGTACAATATCAACAAACAGAGGTGCAACTGAAGACGCTATGTACTCAGTGGGCTAGGTATGTTTATCAAATGATCTTTCTCATGACGTTAAGATAGGAATTTATAACACTTCCTTACGGATTTCCTCCTATATGGATGTGCAATTTTCGGTCAGAATCAACACGCCACAAAGATGCCCCAAAGATTGACCAACTATTACCTACGCCGTATCATCCAATGTTTTTGGCCAAATACAATCAGGAACTTTGAGCTCCATTACACGACAAGACAGACACCATTTTTAAAATTTAAGATTGGCATAAACACTACCCATGAAAAGAACTATAATTATTCCTGAAGGGGATTAAAATTTCTGCATAAATGAATACAGTTTTCTTAGTTGTTTTTTTTTCTTTTTGTTGGAAAATTCCAAAACTTAAGCGAATTTTGTTTCTAGCAAATTTTATTTCAAATAATTTAAAGGTTACCCTTAAAAAGGTATATTAATTTCTAAGAAATAAAGCAAAAACAAAACGCTGAAGACAATGAACACCATCATCATTATTTGTGAAACTTTTTATGCCAGAGCTGTTTTTTTTTTACTATTGCGTCATAAATGATTATAATGCTATTTTATTTTATAGTCTTTCACTCTCTATCGAGCATCCAAAACTCATACATAAATACATGAAAATTAACGTAACCAAGCGTGATACACCTTTAGAGTTGGAGTCCATAAAGTACGAGACGTGAGTTGAACGCTGAGGAGTGATAGTTAGTAAAGGGAAAATGTTAGACAACATCTTAAGCAGGGTCGAGTATAATTTTTCCTACAATTTAAATACAATATAGAGAAGTAATTCGACTATATAATTTAAAATTGTTGCTGCCGCCATTACTATGTGCTCCTTTAAGGTTTTGAAGCGGGGGTGGTTAAGTTGGTGGGGGTAGAGATGGTTGTAATATATTTTTATTGCTTTATTTTTTATGATTTCCGTTTCCGGTTGTATGCTTTTTTGCTTTTGGCCTTTGGTTGTCGTATTAGCGGGTTTTTTGTAGCTTCTGCTGGTGTTTTTTTTTGTTTTTTGTTTTGTATAATGTGGCATTTTATTACCACTTTTTAGGTCTATAGCCATATTTTTAATGAGCTAACAGAAATTACGGTGAAAAAACTCGAAGCAGAACAAGAACATTGTAATATCAAGGCGATATAAATGACTCTTGAATTGTAGAATCTTGTGATTGAATTTATTATAACATTGTGATTTATGCTTGTTAGCAGCGTATTTTTTTGGCAGCAAAATTTATCTGTACACCCATATGAATTTCCGCTTTATGCCGCCTATTCATAAGTTTAATTTTCCTGTATCAAAATCAAAATTATAAAAATTTTTTTTAATCCTTATCATTTTACATTTGTCATTGTGACGTTTTGGTATTTTCTGTGGTTGGCTGTTTAAATATGAATGGATTGTTGGCGGACATTCATTGCCATCACCTGTTAGATCTATAATGGGTTTATTCTGTGGAAATTTTTATGGTTGTGTTGTATATTTTTGCTTAGAATTTAAGAGAAAATGCCACGCAAAGGCATTAATTATGTTAAATCTTAGTCAATGCTGACAATGCGTGAAAAAATGTTGACATACAAATGCTAAAAGTTGGAAAATTTTAATTAATTGCGGTTTCAGAATAATAATTAGAATATTAAGTTTTTTCTTCAAATGAAATGGGGAAGGGCGTGGGCTTTTAATGACATTTTAACGTCAACTTTGTAAAGTTGAGTTAACAAATTTTTGCGGTCAAAATATGTTAATGAAGGGTTTAGTCGTCTATACACTTAAGCACGTACCACCCTAAAATATCCTTTACCTCTGCTAATACTTTTATATTTAAGAAGGTTATTCAAAGTAAGCAACTAATTTGAACTTTGTTTGAAATACTGTTAATTCTAAGTTAATTATAAGGATTAAAGAAAGATTTCAAAGAATAAAACTTAAATTATTTTTTCTCTTTTGGGAATCAATTGGAAATTGTAAAAATTAACACAGAATAATTAAGGCAATATTTCTAAATTTACATTAATATTAATGGCCCCTCTAGAATGTTTCGCTGCATTATTCACAAAAATAAAGAAAAAAGTCCACTTTCTTGGTACCCTGGTAGGACAGCTGGTAAGGAGCTATTCTATCAGTAAGAGGATTGCGTTTTCGCTTCCCGGTAGAAACTCTGTTCTGTGTCGCTAAAAATCTTTAAATCACTACGTTTTTAACGAAGAGTAATTTAAGTTTAAAATTTTATGATTTTTGTAACATATACTTATTACGAGTAGGTAGCCGTTAAATTGAAAAACTTCTTGAGAACATTAAGATTTGAAATCATTGTAATTTGTTCACAAAAATTGAAGTGAATAGTGAATATTCCTTTAAAAAAGGTAATTTGCGCAAAAATTCATATAAATACTAAACTTTCGAATAAATTTCTATTAATTAATTTGCGCCTAATTTTCCTTTAAAGTCAATTTGCTAAAAAAAGGATCCTAATACCAGATAGTTTGTACAAATTCTCCTAAAAACAATTAGTTTGCGCAAAATATCCTATATACATATAGTTAATTTGTGGAAAATTTAAAAAAATTTTCCCCAAACTTTTTATGAAAATTCAATTGGCACAAATTTTTCTATTAATCCATTTAAGCCCAAATAAAAACTACTGGACAAGAAATTAAATTAATTTATGTTATTATTAAATTTATTACAAATAAATAAAAAAAACCCAAAAAAATTTTTTTTTTTGGAAATAAAAGAGGTGTACCCAAATTGGTACAATGGTCGCTTAAGTGTGAACATTTAAAAAAATTTTTTTTTTTGATTTAATAGAAATGTCAGAACTTTAAGTTAATCAAAAATGTAAATATTTATTAAATAAAGTCTTTGTAAAAAGCCGCCAATAATGAAGTGTTTCCAAATTGGCACAGCGAGCGTTAACTTTAAAAAGTCAATGGCACCAAATTTTGTAAAAATAATCCATTTAAATTAAATTTCTAATAAATAATTGGCACAAAATATCCTTTGTGTATTCAATTTACACAAAATTTCTGAGAAATAATTATAGTGTATACACTTCCGTATAAATATAAAATTTGTACAAAAATTGCTATAAGAGGATAGTCAGTTCGCACAAAATATCATATTTATTAAATAAATTTACAAATAAAATTTTTATGTATCGCCAGTTTGCAAAAGATTTAATTGTTATTTAATTAATACTACATTTGCGTAAAATTCACATAACCCTCTGTGGGTACACGCAAGTGCAACCCAACAAACACAGAGGTTTGATTTCAAATTGAAAATGATTTGATATCAAACGTTTTCTCAATCATTTGAAAATCATAGCATTCTCAACAATAAGGGGAAATTATTTTCAAATTGAAAACTGCCATTATTTTCAACTTGCTTTCAAACGTAAATCTCAAATGTTTTTCAAATCTGGATTATAATAAAATGTGGAACTTAAATAAAAATATTTTTTTTTTTTATTTAAATTCGCTATTTATTTAAATAAACTTTGAGATAAATATTTGGCACTATAGCTAAGAGATGAACTAATGTTATTTCCGTCCTCTAATTCTTGAAAAGACGAAATACTTGGCTCCCTTTGAGGATTGTAGCACCGCGATCATACAACAAATTTAATTATAATTTCTTCACCTTCTCGTTTTATTTTTTATAATTCATATTCGTAATCATTGTAATTACTCGCCAATAATTTTTATTTTTCATAAGAAATAAATCGTTCACTTGCAAAACACATTTAACCACGAAGAAAAAATTTAACTAATCGCCATTTTTAATGTTTACATTTATTTTTCTCTTTAGTATTGCCAAGTTTAGTTTTGGATTGAATTAAACATTTGATACTGATTTGAGGTCAAATTGATAAAATATTTGATGTCAAATGTTTATTTTTTAATCATTAGATATCAATTTGAATTTAAATGTTAAAATCAAACATTTGAAAAAACTTTGAGAATTGTGTTTGAGGTCAAATGATAAAGTCATTTCATATTAAAGGTTTGACTTCGTGTTTGTTGGGAAGTTCAAAAAACTCAACACACTTACACTTTTTCACTAACATTCACACAATTGTTGTACTTTGAGCTAATCGGCTGTTTCCTTGATTTTTCGTTGATAATACGTTTACACTACTTGCAAGAAATTACTTGCATGTGGTTCATCAGGATGGAACCAACACATTTTAAAATAAAACAAGTTAGTGTACTATTTTCGGTTGTGCCGAATCTTTGATACCCTTCACCGAGAGTCCGAATAATTCAGGAGTGATATCGATATTTATTATTAATTTGTCTTTATAAAAAACCATGACCATTAAAATTGGTTGCGGTTTAGACCTGAATGTTTAGACCTACATTAAATTATTGACCGACAATCCGAAAGTTGTATGCTTTTTTTTTAGCAATTTTAACCAGCTTGAGTAAAATATCATGACTCGTATTAGCTTAAGCCGAACTTAAATGATTTTCAGCAGGGGAATTTATACTCAGCCAAAAATGCAGAGTGATTTCTGGTATTAAAAACATAAATTTCAATATATTTCAAACTATGGGATCTAAGGTAAATTATGGACCGTAATTCAAAAATTCATAAAATTTTTTCTAGCCATATGAAACAAAGTTGGAAGAAATTTTACCTCAATAAATATATCTGCTACGGTTTTAGGCTGATTTAATTAATTTACCAGAGTGGGCATTATTTGGGTCTATAGTAAATTTGGACCGATCATCACGAAATTTAAGGTTGTCATTTCTAGTCCTATAAAACTGTGGCGTGCCCAATTTTATTATGATAGCATTAGTTTTTACGGTTTTAGGCGTACTAAATTGTTTTAATGGGACAGGGTTTATATGGGGCCTAGGGTTGATTATGGATATCCCTTATAACTCTTGCGGTCCCTGAAAAAATGTAATTAAACATAAAATTTTTTTTAAATTTGCAATTTGAAAACAAAACATAAAATTGGTTTTCTACCGCAAAATTTCTTATGAATAGCAAGTTTGCGGTAATTTTCTGAATACACACTTTATATTCACAATTTTTTAGAAATGTTTTCCAAACATTGGCCATCTTTCCAATCTACAATTTATTTGATTGAATTACACCTTTTCTTTTATTATTATTTACATTTGATTTCACTCGCTCCCCAAACACTTAATTCAACGGTTATTAATAATTCATGAATGGAAAAAATGAGAAAAATTTCATATCTAAAATGAACTTTTAAGCATCGTATCATTTTGTTGTAAATAAATTATACATAAATGTCAGTTGGTATTTGATATCGTGAGGCATGTGATCTGTTGCAGTATGCAGCAACATATTATTGCATAAATACAAAAAAATAAAATCGACCTTCTTCCAGTGTTCGGTTTGAGAACAGAAAAAAAATTGGAAAATGTAATTGCGACGAATTTAACAAACGTTACTTGTACTTATTTTTATTTCACATTTAACAAATTTGCATACCATACCGTCTATTTATACAAGAGACGTATGATAATATAAAAGGCTGTAAAGCGCTGCCTTTAAAGAATAAAGAACTGAATACTCAATTCGTGCCAAATTTTCATTAAATAGTAAATTAGCGCAAGGTTTAAATACAAAAATGTTCACGAACTTTATTTTAGTAGCAAGTTTGTCTAAAATTGTAGATATTAAAACAAAACATCCTAATAATAATACTAAGCGCAGAATTTCCCAACAAAGTAGAACAAATTTCGAAATTTATGCGTGGGAAATATTTTCTGTAAGTATTAATTTTTAAAAAATATTCTATACATATCGTTGCTTTATTGCAACATAGTCATATCTCAAAAAATTTAAATTTTGGAGTTACTTAACCTTCATAAGGTCTTCGGGTCAAATTTGACCCATTTTGAAATTATATTTGAATTTTTTCAAAAAGTGAGTGGTTGATCTTTTTGATTTTTTATGACTTTTATAACATTTAAAATGTCAACGAATACGTTAAGTTTTTAGAAAAAAATATTGGCAAAAAAAATATTTATAAAATTTTTTACACTTAAGGTCTTTGGGTCATATTTGACCTGGAGCAAAAATCTTGAATTTTTGTTACGCACAATTATGTTGAATTGTTTCAGAGCTCATCAAAAAGTGGTGTAATAAGATAATTCAAGGAACTTCTTGCAAATAGCCATGGAAGATTCCGAACGGAGAACATTATTAGCATGAAACCAGGCTTGACCCGCTATTCTTGTTCAAGAATTACAACGAAAGAGATTTCCAGTTTTCAATTGTTTTTTCCACCTCCTGTGATGAACATTATTTTGAAGTATACTTATAATGAAGGTAAACGTGTATTTGGTGTTGATTGGATAGAAGTTGACGACAACGAAATGTTCGCATTTATTGGTTCACTTTTGTTAGCTGTAGTGTATAGATCAAACAATGAAAGTACGGAAAGTTTGTGGGATTCTGAGAAAGGAAGACCTATTTTTAGAGCAATCATGCCGTTAAAAAGATTCAAAAATCTTTCGAGAGTAATCAATTTTAGACAAGTTTGCGCCGATACGCAATCTTTGGAATATGTGGGTTGAAATTCTGCCCAAACTTTACAATTCATCTCTAGACGTAACAATTGATAAGCAGCTAGTAGCATTTAGAGGAAGATGCCCGTTCCGGCAGTATATACCATCAAAACCAGCGAAGTATGGTATACAATTTTGGGTTCTTTGCGATTCGTCCACTAGCTAGGGAAATTGCAAATAAACTGCGCGCAGCTACTGAGCAGAAACAACAGCCGTCATCTTCAAACAAATCTAAGGAAAGAATGTGTGAACCAGTCAAATCAGCCCAGCGGTAAAACTCAGAAGACCTTCTTACTTCAGGCCTTTTAAAAGGCCTGCTTAAAAAATGTTTTGATTAAATTCCTATTCTTATCTAACTGCTAAAGAATGCCTCATAGAAGGCCTCGGCTCTTTGGTGTAAAAGAAAAGATACACCTTCCACACTCGCTTCTATGAGAAGGGAGTAAAGAAGGAGTAACATTTTTTGTATTACTTTAATTTGCTCTTTATAATAAATAAACTTGTGTATTCACAATAAATGTTAATATTTAATGCTGCTTCAATAAAATATCAACTTTAAAATCATACTTAATTCAAAAACAATAGTTTTTATATAATATTTTCTATTTGGGTCAAATTTGACCCGAAGATCGTTAACGTCAGTAAATTTGAAGACCTTATGAAGGTTAAGCAAAAGTGCTCATTCATACTTTCTCTATATGTGACCTTCTCCGAGTGTGTCAAAAAACGAGTTTGGACTTAAGAGTGGATTCTGGTACCTTAAATGGTGTAGAATAATAATAATGCATTTTTCTCAAAACTTCATTTTCACACAATAGGTCCTTTTTGAAATTATGTTTAGCTAAATATTTTTTTAGACCAAAACTGTGATTTTGTAGCATTTTTATTTTTTATGAATTTTTAAGGAACAAAAAATTTGTTTTTTTTTCAAAATTTCAAAGATTCAACGATTTCCCTAAAACTAATGGGCAAATTAAAAAGCGATGTAAGCATGGTTTAAAGATAAAATTATTTTTTTTTAACTGAAAATGGTCAACCGTTTTCAATTTATTCAATATACAGTGAGTCTTATAATTATTTTGTATATAAGAAAAATTAACTTTTTAGAAACCACTTGGTTGACATCCATTTATTTATTATATTAAACAGGAATTTCTTTTTTTAGCAATGGAAGACATTATATGGTTATAAAGACAAACGGAAAGTTTTTTTCCGAAGAGTTTATCTCAATGATTTCTTAGGCAGATTCTGAATATATTAGTTATCCTTCGATAGATTCAGAAAAGGTAGCTTATTGCTTTTATGACAGGAACGTATTAGTGTTATTTGCCTTTGGTGGCATTTGCATGTGAACGAGTGGTCAACACAGGGTATAAAAGTAGAGTGTTTGCTTTAAAACGTCCTTTATAATGGCCCAATGACAGTTAAATATTTCAATAGTAAAATTTAAAATATGATTCATTCGGGCAATAATTTTCGTTAATTGCCGAATTGTCCGTCTATACTTAAGCAGTGAAAAGGTAAGTTTAACTCGTACTTGAATATTCAACTAATGTATGTAGATTAAAAGCAATATATGGTTTCGTTCGCGTCAGGATAAAAGCAAGACATAATATGCCATTGCTTGAGACGAACAAATTGATTTTTGTTTTCGTTATAAATCTAATTTTATATTAACTAAATATGGCTTATGTGACAACAAATGACTTCAACAAAATTATTTATATTGTCATGTGTTATATAATTGAAACAAATTAAAGTTCTTTGCACCACCTCAAGACCTTGACCTAGGAAGCCTAAATTTTTAATATATAGAAAACAAAAATTAAAAAAAAACTTTTTTCGCTCCACCCTAATGTATATATATACTTATATGCATGCATATATGCAGATAAAAACTGCATAAAAACTTCCTGACAACCGTTTGTTCCTTACAACATTCATTTAATTTATTAAATCGATTTATTAAATATATTGATTTAATCAATTAAATGAAACACTGGAGCTATAAAAATCTAAAATATTTAAAAAATGTAAATGAAATGAAATACGATTAATGGTTTTCACTACTGAATTTCATTTTAAATGTACAAATCAAGGTAAATGGGCATATGAAGTAGTCTTGATAAAAAAATTAATCTTTGTTGTTGAAAACCATTTAAACATACCACTAAATAACTTTACAATAAAGTCATAAATAGGAACTAAAAATTTTAGGTTGTAGAAATTTCTGTATTTTGTAGATAACATTTATTACATGATTGATAAGCCAGAGCCTTATATAATGGAAGCTACAGGATTTTGAATTTAAATCAATCAAACAAATGAGTTAAAAAATATCTTGACAAAAGAATATTATTAAAAGTTTTATATGATGTAACTTTTAATCCGTTTTTAAATTGCGATTTACAAAAAATACATACATTTTCATAGTATGGGCAACAGCATCAGTATATTGTTGTGTTTATTGCTTTTGGTGACACCATGAAACCAGGCTAAAATGTCACTGAGACACATGTGGCAGTCACGTGATAAGCTGCTATACAATCACGTGTATCCTTTGAAGATTTCCATTTCAATAACCGTAACGGCAACAGAAGACATAAGAGTGCAACAGACAATTCAGCATCCATACTTGGTTGCTATAGTGAGCTGCAGTAACAATGACAAACAAATAAAAAACAGGAAAAGGAAAATAAGAAAAAAAAATAGGATTTTTATTTAACTTATTTTCGAATTTAAAAACACCAATACATGGAAACATTTTAAAACAAACATACAGTTGCTTAAATGTCTTTGAACTTTCTGGCAGTGTTAATGTCGCCACTGCTGTTGTTCGTTTAAAAAAAACTCACTCAATGTCATTTTGTATATTCTACCTGAATTTATTATATTGTGCATTTAATTGTGAAAATATTCTTTTAATTCTTTTGAAAGCAAATAAATTTCAAATTTATCTCAGAGTTTGTCTCTTTTAATTATGCAAAATCAATGAAAAACTCAGCAATATATGATATGTAAATATAAAGTAATTAAAATTTAAATTGTGATTTTACTATGATGGCTTCTCTCATTTTGTTCGATTTTTGTCTGGGAGCGTATGATTAATTTATGATATGTTTATTGGTCGTACATTTAACCGTATTACGTATACGTCTTAAAGTATGAGACTACATTCTTAAGCGGCCCATACACTTGCAATATTATTGTATATGATATTCACCATATTATTTCCATTTTGTACTATATTATGCAATAAGTTGCACAATAACCTATAGGAATAACATAAACAGCATTGTACAATGGTGCCAACACATTTTACTTTCTTTTCGTTGAGCAATAAAAATGGAAATTCTTTTGATTGTTGCCAAAATATTGTGCCACCTTCGAACATTACATTCACATTGGCGAAATAATTCTACAATACGTAAAATTTAACAATTTTATTGCAAGTGTATGAGCCGCTTTCGAGAGAAAGTAATGAAATCTGCATACATAATCTGAACCAAAATACTTTTTTGATATATAAAAGAAATTGAGGTAAGCAATATCACAATAAAAAATTGAGTTTACTGGTAAGCAGTTTTGCAAGGGAGAGAGCACAATACCCCCTTAAAAACCTGCTTACAAGAGATATGATTTTTATATGGCGAATTCCCACCTGGAAGCACTACTTTTTTCCTCTGTGCTAAAATAACAATTTATGGCTGAACGCATTACAAAAAAATGTAATTTTTATGTTCGGGAATGAACGTAAACACATTTTAAAATCATTGCAGTACAACCTGCTTCCATGCAAGGTTATAACAGAAGTACTTAGGACATTGTTCGTGAATTATTCCTTTAAAATAATGATATTAATTATTTAATTACAAACGGCTTACTTATAAACGATAATGCTAAATTATTCAATCATTTTTATTTACTTAAATTCAAAATTAACTTCAATGGTATCATTCATTAAAAGAGAGGCCGAGTCTCATAGCGTGCTTACCAAAAGTCCAATGGCCAGTAAGTACGTTTATCAGTCTCAACACGTCTCTCCGACTGAAGTTGAGACGTAGTTCAGAGCGACATATGCCATATGTGGGCCACGTTATTTTGGTAGTCCTGCAGCCATCTAGTTGTTTCCATTTATCGTCAGCCATATCCTGATAGTGTCTGAAGATTTCGCTTCTGATCCCTCTATGACCGTACGTCCTCGCCTTCCAACATCCCGTTGCAGATATCCTAACCGCGCTGCTTACGGATATAGCCATAAGGTATATTTCTATTGGAATGAGGTGTAGTATAGTATTCAGGACTAGCGCGTAGAGTCCCTGTTATCCCAATACAGGCTGATCTTTGTACTCTGCCCATCTGGTCCACGACGTATTTTCTGCCCGTCGCAGATATCTACATGTAAGAATGGACGTACTATTGCCGTGTATAGCCATTAATTAGACCAGTCTAGGATTAAGGCCCCACCTGGTGCCAAACATTCTACGGCAGGCATAGTAAGCCACCGTAGCCTTCCTGACCATGTGTTAAATATTAATTTTCTATGATTATTTTGAGTCCAGGATAATTCCCAGATATTTCGCGTGATGCGACAGGGTAAGTTCGTAAGCCCCCAGCCGTGGTAACCTGAAAGCCGTCATTTTCGCCCTGCTGGTAAACAGCACCAGTTCCGTCTTGCTCGGGCTCACTCCCAGTCTGCGGCCCAGTTGCTGACCGATCCCAAAGCACTAAATATAATGTCACTCATTAAATCCAGACATGCACCCGATACTAATAATACCTCGTCATCCGCTTAGGCAACCGTCTTATAACCCTATTATGCAGGCCAGTAGGAATTGAGTAAACAACAATCACCCAGAATAGTGGAGGAATCACTCCACCTTGGGGTGTTCCCCTTCTAACATTCTTTGAGCTCACGCTGTTACCATCTAATTATGTACTCCTGAACATTCAGATCAGATAGTACTTGTTCAATTGCAGTGAGCGAGAAGTTGTTAAAGGCGCCCACAATGCCCAGCCATGGCGTGTTGTTTATATTCCAGTAATTGCTCTACGACCCTTACTACTTCGTGTAGCGCCGTCTCCGTAGATTGACCCTTAAGGTAGGCTTGTTGACTGCATGAGAGTCGAGATGCACCCTCCAGTCGATGCATTATATGTGAATCTATAAGTCTTTCCTGAGTTTTAAGCAGAAAAGATGATAAACTGATTGGGACGGAAGTCGTCTGCAGTCTCATGACTACTCCTGCCGATTTTGGGTATGAACCCTACCTTCATTCTCCTCGAATTAGCCGGTACGTTATTAAGCGATATGGAGAGTCTGTACATTATCTCCAAGCAAGGAGTGACACAATTTCTTGCGCTCTGCAGCATCTAAGAAAAAATGCCATCAGGTCTTGTGGATTTGTACGGAGTAAAACTTTCGATCGCCAATAGGATTCTTTCCTCAGAAATGATATATCCGTCAGTCTCATAAAATGAATAAAATGTCAAGTGTTTCCACCGATGATTCTGACCATGAATCGTCCGCTCTCTTGACATAGCTTGGGTTAGAGTGTCCTTTGGCCAGAACTCTGCTAAGTCTGGCAGATTCTTTGGTATTTTCGATCGACTCACAAAACTTTTGCCATGATATTTTCTTTGCGACTGCTATTGCTTTCTTATTTGCCCTCTGTTTTTCACGGTACTCCTGCCACGACTTACTGGCATAACCACTGTTGAAAGCCCTACGGGCTTCTTTTCTTAGTGCCGAGAGTTCTGAGTTTCACCAGGGAGGAAAGCTCTTCCTAACCTTTGTAATGGCGTCTCCTCCACCCTATCGAGTGCAGAAATTGAATCCTGAATAACTGTCACTCTTCTTAGTCTACGCTCGAGTATTTCTTACGCTTAATTTCTACTGTAATTTTCTTGCTTCCAGAAACCTTAAGATTTTTTGCTGGGCTTGCACATTACACCGTAAAAAAGAAAAATCTTTGATAAATCATCAAATTGATCATATGTGTATTTAAAGACATATTTTTATACATTTTAGGTAATATAATTTCTCATTGTCATTCCACCAACAAAAATCACGTTGGCACTAGAAAAAGTCACAGAGTAGTTAAACTAAAGAATCTATGATTGCATACTCAAGATACTGTTGTAAATAAATTTAAGTAAAAAGAAACTAAATTAAAAATGTTAAGCATTTTGGGTTAAAATTCTTAAATAAAATTATTTACCCTTCGATGTTCTATAACCTTAGTGCCACTAAGGCCAACCCACCATTGAAAACCAAAGTCATATAAGTGGACTAAACAAAATTTTGTACATAATTTGTGTTTATTTAAAATAAAACAGTCTAATTATGAAATTATTTTAAATAATTGCAAAATATTGAAATTATTCTGTTAAAATATAATTGCAAATATACCTTTTTGTCTCTCTGCCAATGCACAAATCTGTCTGAATGAGCCGACTGATACTAAATGTTCGTATCGTAATTTCGATAAGTAGTGATCCGCTTGACAAATTTATTTTGAGGTAAGTGATTCACCACACCTCAATAAAGTTTATGTGCCACAAAACGTATTATCAGCAGAATCAACACTGATCAAGCTGATCTGTTCAGATTACTTGTCAAATAAGTAACTGAGTTAGAAACAAAGTTTTCCCAAGATCCACGAAGGAGATCACGCTCCCGTGACACCGAATCAAATGAAGTATGCTGGTACCACCGCAAATGCGGCGACAAAGCAAACAAATTTTTGAAAACAGCAAAAACACCTCTCTCGAGCAAAAGACACTTTAGCAGAGTTAGCAAATTATACATTGTCAGTGCAAAAGAAATGATTCAAAAAGTAACCTCTGGTATAGCCATACTTGGCGAACTTTTTCTTAGGGGAGGACTTTTGTTCCCTAAATGTGATTTAAATGAATTTAATTCGATTCAGGATTACTTACTTGTAGAATTCGTATCCTTCCTTTCTTAATACTTTTGCTACAAAAAAAGATATTGCACAAGAAAATCAAATATGGCCTGGCCAGACCCCGTAGGCTATCTAAGGGTTAAGAGATTCATTTCAAATTTCTTTTGGGTGTTATATCTTTTTTAATTTTATAGAACAAACAAATATATACAAAGGTTTTTGTTTCATTAATTTTATTCCTAGATTAAATATAAATTCTCAACAAACAAGTTAACAGTTGTTTTCTCTAATGCTAAAGCGCATATCTCACGCCATGTACGCCTTGCAGTTGGTCCCTTAGATTCAATTAGTCTCCTTCATTAATAAGTAGGTCTTCATTTTCTTCAGCTACCCTGTGGATTTAAATCAAGAGCTATCATAGTAATGTTTTCTGAGGACTTCCTTAAGGCATGTCAAATATAATTAAATTTAGGTCTGCTGTTGCGCACAATATAGCGTTCTACCGTTTGTGATGGGGAATCTTATATCATTATTTGCTCCACCATTGCTTAAAATGATACCTCCGCGGAGACGACGACTTCGATAGTTAAAAAGTGAATAGATCAAAAAGAAATTATTTTAAACAGCCGCGCAACGTTTTTTTTCTATCGAGCTCTTTTCACAGAATAATAATCAGATTTATCTTGCCATATTAGCCCAACCTCTATTCTTCCGTTAACCCTACAATGTCCGTACTATCCCACATTATACAAATACCCAAAATGAATATATCTAATAAATTATTTAATGAAATTCAAATTTTTAAGTTTAAACTTTTTAACCATTATTTATTACCGTATTGACAATCCCCTCATACAACTACAATCCCACGTACTTTTCATTTTATTATTGTACATCAAACCTTCTTTATATTAAAATTTCTAACATACATTTGATTAAAATTTTCTACTTTACAAACTTTAATTATAATTTTTGCAACAACTGCAAATGCTGTTGAATTAAATTGAATTTAAGGGACAACTAAAATGTAAATCTAATTCTTAAACTTAAAAAATAAAAATACAAAAAAAAAATAATGCTACATTTACGTGTCATGCATACAATTGTTACAGTTTTGTGCAAAATATGAATACACAAGCACATTCGCACACAGATGTTAAACAACAATTGTTGCTCATGTTTATGTAGCCTAACAACGTCTACTTTAACACTTATACATTCATTATATACATACATCCCTATGCATCTGTTTATACGTAGTATATGTGTGTGTTTATGTATTTAATATGTTTGTGTAAAATTTGTGAAATCCTAAAATCTCTACTCTTTTTGTTTTGCTGCTTCTGTGTTTACTTTCTCTCACTTCTTGGTATTTGTGATTTTTTTTTTGTTGTAATTGTTTCATTTTAAGGATTTACATTCGTAAATATGCCTTTGTCATCAACATCCGGTTATAAGAAAGCGCACATAAACTTTACAAAAGCAAATAATAAAAACCAAATCACAAGCAGCAAAAATCTCTATGGCAACAGAAATACTATTTTAATATTTGTTGGGGGAAGGTGTGATTTCCAAAAAAAAAAAAATTTTTGAAGGTCTGTCGCAATTACTCGCACATGAATGATAGAAAGACGTCTACAAACCAAGAGTTGCGCAAGAGACTTGCGCAAATTACTTGCCGAGTGTGAAAGGGGTGAAACAAAAATTTTACAGATACACTTTTTTTACGTAAAAGCAATCAGTCGCCAAAAATTTAAAATACGCAGTTAAGTGAGAAAAACAGTTTTTTGTTTAGTTTTAGGGCATTTGGGAAGATAAAAAATCAAAGTACATAAGTGAGTTATCCACCAAGTAAATTCTTATTTTGCTTAAAAAAAGGTTTAAGGTAGAAATTAGCTGTTTATCAACACGTCACGTTTTTCATGCTATTTAAACTAAAAAAATATGCTTTTGCAAACAATCATTTTGGCTGTTTTGATTTTGATGGTGATTTATATAAAAATATAAAACTGAAAAGGACTTTAATGCTCGTATGCTAAGAGATAACAGAGGAATTTTAATGGTTAATTGTTACGTATTGTGTTCTGTGTTTTACATGAAGTTTACCCGTCGTGGAAGACGTTAACAAAATATCCCCCATGTAAACTTATATTAACCTTCGCTCTCATGAAGACATTTTTGTATATGAATTCATGGTATCTACCTGGGTAAATAATGCCTTTATCGTTTCAATTTGTTAAAGGCTTTTCATATATGTACAACATTTTTAATCAAAAATCTAATATTATAATAATACTTAGTGGAGGAGTTGATACAATGGACAAAATGTTGTCTCAATACTCAGACACAGAAAAAATACCAATGTAAAATTAACATGGCAAAATGTTGATTGAGAATCATAGTAAATTTCTGCAAAAGTATGCCCTTTATTTAAATTTATCATTATTTCATATTAATTTTAAATGCAAAATATTAAAATAATCTTAAATCACGTTTATTTAATATTATTCACTTTAAAAAAAAATAAAAACAAAAATATTAAAATATAAATAAATATGGATTCAATATTGAATCCATAAAAACCAGGTTTTTATTAAAATCAAAAGTTTATCTTGTTCAATTAACATGCATACATAGTTAAGTATGTTAATTTTTTTATTTCCATTTTTAAAATATTTTATAAACAGAAGACAATTCCCGTATTCTCTTAATTAAAATAATTTGGTTAAATAGTGCATAAAGTTTTCAAAGTAGAATGATGACGAAAACCATATCGGGAGATTCTGCTGATGCTTCTGTAGACAAAGGAGAATGCAAAATAAGTGAAGCATGTGCTACACAGGGGTAAGTGTATTGAATTATTCTTAAATAGATGCATATTGTTATCTCTGAAGCTTCTTCACACTGTTATATCACACTCAAACCAATTTGATTCACGTTGTTTCAACTTGAAATAACTTTCATTCCACGTGATTCTGATTGTTATTTCAATATAAATGACATTTTGCTCTAACTTTACTGCAATGTTAAATTAACATAAATTATAGTTATTTTAAAAGAAAAAAATGTTGTTCGCAAGTTATTTTAAAATCAGGTTGAATTAACATGAAAAACGTATAAAGCAAAATCACAACCGAAAAATTTTAAATCAAGTTTGTTTTCTACATTTTTAACTTGATTTTTACCTGTGTGCAATAAAAACTGGATGAAGACAGGAAGGATATTTTAGTCCTGGCAGTCGTGCTTAAAAATGTAAGTGCAAAAAACTCTTAAAACAATCTTAAATGTATTTACTTTTGAAAACCAATCCCTGAATTTCTTAAAATAAGTATACAATTATTAAAACAAGTAAAACAAGATTGCAATTTTCTTTGATAGTGCCACTCTGAGGGTTAAATTACAAAGTGAGCGTTTTAATCTCATAAACCTTATAAGTCTTATCTCTCAGCATTGCATTTTATATACGTGTATACGCGTGTGTTTGTCACAGTTTGCTGTAGAAACTATAACAGCACCACACAAGTAGAAACAACAACAACGACAGAACAAGAAGAAAAAATACATAATTTTCATGTTTAAAAACTAAAAGTAAAATTAAGAGCAAAAGTTCCCATTTAGTTTATATTTAGTTAAAAACATTAACGTTTTAAAGTCGAAACCATATCGGTCATGATTCTGGTATTTTATAATTGAAATTCTGTAAGGTATGCAACGGGTAAGTAAATCAATCATAATAATATTCCCCTTCTGGCTCTTGTTTTCCGGGGTAAGTGTTTAAGGTTAGACTCAATCTAATTTCAGTTTGAATTTATTTTATTTGAAAGGAAAAATTGTGTTTTTTTATGTGAGATTTAAAAATTCTTTAAATGACAATTTGGGATTGATTTAATTCAAAATAAGTACAAGTGATATATATAGCTGTGACGAATCTTTGATACCCTCCGCCGTGACTAGGAATTTTTCAATAGTGGACTTTATATGGAATCTATAAATTTTGAGGCCAATCTATAAAAAATATGACGTCACAGTATTATAATTCGTTGAGGTTTTAGACGTTTTCAAGACTATTTTAAGAGTAAGCTTCATTAGGGACATGTGCTAAATTAACTACAATAGCATTATAAGTTACGGTTTTAGTCGTAGTAAAAGACATTTTAAGAGTAAGATTTCAATAAGGGAGTATCGTTAATTATGGCATGAACTTTAGTGTTCCAGACCCATTAAACGAGCTCTTACAAAATTTGCATTTTGCTAGCAGCTTTAAAACAAACATCACTTTTTAGGGTGTTTCTCTCAGTTTAAGGTGCACTTCTCTTTTTTTAATAAGCCTGATTAGGATAACTAGAAACAAATTCACACCAAATATGTTATTTTCTTCGTGAATAGATCGTTCTAAAGTAACAGGGATCTGAGATGCGTATTAAAACTGTTTCACAGGAACTCACAAGCTTTGTAAACTCTTTTCGTGACTAGTGGTGGAAGGTGGATGGGTACAAAAACGATAAATTTATTAAGGCAAAATGCTCTTGCCTCGCTTTCATTAATTTTTTCTTTCTCTTTCCCTTTGGTAACAGTAACTTTAGTCAAGCAAACGTCTACGAATTATACCAAATAAGTAATTTTTAAGCTGACATTACGAAAAACTGTAACTGTAGTATCTGACTTAATACCTCTTTGCCTAACGCCAATGAATTTACAGCTTTTATTATTTTAAACGTGCATTATCAAAATTTTCTAAATAACTGTTAAGATAAACAAATTTTTTATGTTAAGATATCACGTACACAGATTTCTATCCGCCGCTATCGAATAGTAGTGCTCTCAGTAGCAGAAAGACATGATTTATAAAAGTTCTTAAATTAAATTTTGTTTTTTTTTCAAAAACTCAAATTTAATTTCTAAAAAATTTCCCTCACCCAATAAAAATCAACTCTACAACTCGAGTTAAATGATGAAAGTAATCATTGCTATTTGACGCTTTTGTTGTCGTTGCTGTTATTTTAGGTTGCCCGTGGTTACACAGACTCTTTCATTTATATGTTAAAAAAATATGTCACAGTATTTCTATATTTCTCAGTTTTGTATTTATTTGTTTTTTTTTTCATTTCTTCATTCTCTGTTCTAGTTTTTCTTCAATTTCAGCGTTGTTATTTTCTTATTTCATTCTTTTACGAGTTTCATTCTGTTTCTTGGGTTAGTATTTAACAATGCCTGACACATTTTCCATGGAACTTGGTATTAACCCATTAACGCCGGATGGGTAGAAAAATACCCAAAAAAAGAGCCTTTTTAGAAAAATTATATTTAAAGTTAGGTAAGACATATCGAAATATGCTTTGATAAACTGATAGACAAGGAATTGAACCATGCAAAACAGGTTAACGGGATTTTTTAGCATTAAATTTTGGAGGGAAACTTAATAGGTCAAATGTAGGAAAATTTGTAATGTCATAATATTTTAAAAGGAACGGCTTTGTAAAAGGGGGGAAAGGAAAATCCCATAAATCCTATTGGGCCTACATAGCCCTATATATGCTCTGTTATGAAAAAAATATTTACTTTAGTTGCTCCACTCATTTAGAATATATGTAAAAAATAACGGCATGGGTATTTAAATACCCACTTCGACACTAAAGAGTTCTCAACTAATAAGTTTTAAGTAAAAAAACAATTTTTTTTAAGAGATCAAAAACTGTTTTATTATGTATTTCTGCCAGTTTACGTTTAAAATAATTGTTTTATTATTGAGATTTTTTTTATTATTTTAATATTTTTTGGAATACCGTCATGAAATTGTCCAAAACAGTCCTTTGGATGTAAATTTACATTACATTTTGAGCAGCCGAACTCTGTCTTGCCCACACATTGTCCACAACGGCTACGTTTTCCAATCTTATTTATTGTGTGATTAAATTTATCCGTGCGCCTTGCAATTTGTTGTGCATTTGTGAAACTTTTTACAGAAGCACCACATCGGCTTTCTGGAATTGTTACCAATAACTCAACAACACTCAAGCGAAAGTCCAATTGGCTCATTATTGTCGCACCTTCACATCTTCTACACATGCAGTGTAGTTTCCAGGCATTCAACATCTCTGCATCCATTGCATTTGTGAGCAGCGGCCAATACCATTTTTTCCCTCGAACTCGGATGCGGTAATTGTTCATGGCATTGTCGAACAAATCAACTCCACCCATCCGCTGATTGTATGCGTGGACTAGATATGGTTGCTCAATATTGGCCATTTTCCGGTTTTTACGGTCAAATCTCTTCGCACGGCACATTGGCTCCAAGCCCAAAAAATTGGACATTACAGTGACCACCTACAACAAAAGTAATACATATTGAAGTGTGTTATCTACTATATACATATATATAGGATTATATAAATATTTATATACTTACCGAATTATCATTCCAACGCACTGCGATCAAATTATTGCTTTCATCGAAACAAAAATCAGACGAACCTCGAGGTTTCTTTTTCATTAACTTATGATCTTCCAGTAAAGCGTAATTGGTTCGATTGTCGCAAACAGTACCTGTCGCAAAGTAGCCTTTTTGAGATAATGTGCACATCAGCTTACTTTATAAAAAAAAATAAAAATTATTTCTGTAAGTTTTTTCAAGCGTGATAGATTACGTTCCACGCGACTTAACTTCGCAACCAGCACACAAAAAATTTTTTCACTCATACGTTTTCCAGATTGTGTTAAATAAAATTTTATTTAGAACACATTTATGCCGAAGTGGGTAGAAAAATACCCAGACACCACAGGTGCCGGTACCACATATAAAAAAAAATTTATAATTCCATATAAATGTAAATAGCCTAAATACCGTCTGTGCGAAATTTTATCGAAATCAGACAACGAATTCGTGGGTCAGGCAGTAATGGGTTAAAAGTAAAAACAACAAGAACTATCTGTTACAGTAGCAACAGCAACAGCAACATCATCACAATCTTATACTTATCTTATCTTAATATTATATTTTTATAAGAAATAAGATTTTCTAGTTGTTGTCTTCATTTTCTTACACACAT
Source organism: Pollenia labialis (assembly GCA_949318255.1). Lineage (NCBI taxonomy): Eukaryota > Metazoa > Arthropoda > Insecta > Diptera > Polleniidae > Pollenia > Pollenia labialis. The sequence continues at coordinate 147,425,495 of OX439139.1, forward strand.
ATTTTTCTATCAAGATGACGGTTATGACGACTCAGACATTAGAGTGATGTTGCAAGTAGCAACTGAAAACAATTTTTGAATTGAAATGAAAATCTTATGAGCACATGGATTTGGTAAAATAGATTCGTGAGCGAAGACAGTGGCGTTGTTGGTAATTCATTTTTGGAATCTGTGTTCAGTTAGACCAGTCCTGGGCATTTTTATAACTTCTCGTCAGGCGAGCAAACAATTTTCGCAGAATTTAGGTTTTCTTGTGTCTCAGGTAAATTACTTAGTTTAGTACACACTCACACATACACACTATAATTCCAGACAAAATTTAGTTCTCAACTAGTCATGGGCATTTTCTGAATTTTTTGGCAGGCGTGCTTGGTTAGATAATTCGATTTGAGCGACGCTACCATAAGTTTATGCTTCATATATTGGAAAAAAAATTTGCCTCAAGAAAGATGCTTAAAAATTATTAATTATCGTTCCAATAACTTACTTTACTCCAATACAACTGTATTTTCGGAATAGACATAATCCTCTTAATTGTGTTATCAGTACAAATTCAAACAAAGCTGCTCTACAAGAACAACTCCTCAACTGCCATTATTTTGTTTTGTGTTGGTGTTCAGATATAATTTGGCAAAAATAACTTGAACAGCGCTTCCAAATTAGCTACCGATGTTTTATCGTAAAATTGTTCAGCGATGAGGATCATTTTTGGGCTAACGTGTATCTTAATAAGCAACACTGCCATATATGGAGTAAAAACAATATTTATAATACCGCACATTACATCCAGAAGAATAAAATTAAGCCATAATTTTCGTTTTAGAAAATGATTAGAAGACCATCATTGCGCATGTTGTTCAAGCAATGCTCAAAGAAGTGGCCCAAAAATCGATATCCAGAATGAGCTTAGTTAAGAACTGTCGCGGTGTCCATGTTCCCGAAATCGTTTTAAAATGTTTATTGATCGCTTAAATAGAAACAATTTATATCTAACTTTAAGTTGGTGTGTTATATTTCACAATTTTAAATACTATTGAGCTTTTATTGGGTGTTCAGTAAAGTTTGGCAAGTCTTCATGAATCTTATAACGCTAGAACAACACGTTTAAATTGTGGAAATTTACTTTGAAAAAAAATCATGTTTCACCAATTAAAGTATTAATCAAAAATAAAATAAATTTGTATTAAAAATTTAATCAAGTGAATTAAACGTTTAATTGATACTATTAATTGGTTTTGTAGGATGCATCAATAAACAACATTTTCATATTTGGAGCACAGACAATCCACAAGCCGTTAACGAATTACAATTATATCCACTTACATTGACTGTTTACAGCAGATACACGCCCTTTTTAATGAGCTGTTATTTTAGGTTGCCCGTGGTAACATCAACATCAACGAAATTTGGTCCCAATACGACAGCGCAGCTTGCCATACAGCGCGCTTAACGATCAATATATTGCAACATCAATTTGGTGGATAATTTTATTTCAAGAAACCTCTGGATTTCTTTTTATGGACTTATGCCTACAAAGCAGCAACTCTTAAAGCATTGAATCCAATATTCAAGCCACGATTACGGTCAGATTTATGAAAAAAATAAGCCACAAATTGGACTGATCAAATGGACTATGTCAGATGGCGGAAGTCATATTTAAAAAAATTCCATAAAATGATCTGCCAGATTGTAATAAAAAAAACGTCCCAATAGTATTTTGGTCTTGTATTATCAGTTTATTTTCAAATGCAGCTAAACAAAACTCCCATTAAAATGCCCTGTACGTCTACACTTTTTAAAGGGAATTTTATTAAGCAAGATATTTTATTAGTTTTGTTGGTTTTATTAAGTTCTTAAATTGAACTTTTAAATTAAACTAATACAAGAAAAATTAAAAGTGAATAGGTTGATACCAGCACAGAAAAAAATTACGACAAATCAATTGTCATATTAAATACCATATTCGTCAATACAATTAACTTTTTAATTGAAAAGGCACCAACAACTAAATTTGTAAATACAAAAAATTATTTTGTTAATTAAAATTGTTAAAACTCAACAAATATTTTTAACAATGCGTTTTTAATATTGAATGAAATATTTGTTAACAGTTAAATATAATTTTTTATTGTGAGTTTGTCATATTAACAAAATAATTTGTTGCTAGCTAAGTAAAAAAAAGATGCAATTAAAATTTGTTTTAATAGTTTTTTTTAGTAAAATACATATGCATATTAAAGAACATCACTAACAACATTATAATCTATTTAAGTCACAAATTAAGACCTGTATGCACTGGGAGGCTCATACATCATCACAAACGGAATCTTGGCACCATTATCAGTAATATTCCAGAATCTATAATTTATAAAAGAATGGTTAAAATTTATTTATAAATCATTAGATTATAACGTTACTTACCGTATAGATTGATTAAATTTCGCAATAATCATCATATCGCTTATTCTTTTAAAGATTTTAGATCGCAATTCCAGATTTTTTTTATTTTTTATTTTTAATTTTTTTAACACAAAATTATTTTTTTCTTATTAATTTTCTACATATGAAAGAAATTGTTAATATGACAATTTACAAACATGTTAATTAAGAAAATTGTTAAAAATATATGAAAAGTTTTAACAAATTTTCTTTAATTACAAAATAACTTTTTATATTTTTTTCTGTGAGTGACTTCCTCAAATTCAGAAATACTTTCGTACTTGTTTTTAAAATCAAAAATTTTATTTTAAATGATTTTGTTATTCGTGCTTAATTCCCAATTTTTATTGTTTGGTAAAAACACTGAAATTTATTGTTGATGAGATAAGCTATTCCTATGCGCATTTCACTGGTTGCTTAGGCCAGATCATCAGGAAACTTCATCCATAAAGATTTTAGAAAAACTAAAGATTTAAACCAAATAAAACTGTTAAGCGTATAAGAATTACAGCAACAGTTCTACTTGTAACAATATCAAAGTTTAAACAAAATCATCAACAATAAACAGTGAGTTTATCTCTTCTTACATTCCCCACTACAATTGATTGGAATTCTTTCAAAATGGTTTAATTTAAATTCTGATTTGAGGTTAATCTACGTCTCTGCATTGCGAATTTTGTTTTGTCTAAAAAATATATTATTATTTAACATTCTCGCACTCATACATGTGTAGGTATTCTAATGGTGATGAAGGAAATGATTGCTAAAACTCCTACACACTAAATATTGTATACACACAACTATTTATTTAAGTACAACTGCTGTATACTGCTTTAACTACTTCTCCTTTTATTGCACTTTATGCTGACTACATTGACTTTAATGGCTCGAGTAGATTTAACCTAATTAAGAATGTTCAGCACAACAAGTCCTGAATACAAATGTATATTTTTCACTTTGGATTCAGTTTTCTTTATTCAGCTTTTGTAATTTTGTTTTTTGTTTTGGGAAACATTTGAAGTTAAAGTGTTTCTTTTCAGAAAATTTACTAAGCAGATACGTATAAACAACAGATCTTCATAGTAAGAGAAGAGCGGAAAACATTGGGCAAATAACTATTCATAGGCAAAGGATTATGCTGGCAAGTGGAGGGAGTAGTTAAAGCCGTATTAGTAGCTGCAGTGGTGGTATGGAATGGCGGAGATTATGGTGTTATTGATAATGCCAGCTGTTGTTATCTAGGTGCTGTTATTTATATTTACATACACAGATATTGTTGTTGTTGTTTCTGTTGTTGTATCTAAATTTTGTCAAACATTCAAGCGTGCTTTAACTCGTAAATTAGTCTCCTAACATTCTTTGTTATTCCTTAGAAAATAAAGAAATAAAATTAAAAGAATATATCAAAATATTTTATTTATTTAAATAGCTTAAAGCATAAAATAACAGGTCAGTTAACTTTTTTTGTTTAAATATAGACAAGAATGTTTGGGTTACTTTTATTTTAGACAATCTAGGAAATGCTATTAAATAGCTTTAAAAGAGCAATAAAACGTTATAAAAATGCTTTATTAGGATAATAAATTTTACGACGATTTCAAGTTTGAATATGTTTATGTGTGTATGTCTAAGAAGCACGCACGAATTACTTCCCCTTTAATTTATTTCTGCTACATTAGTTCTATGTTTAGTTCTACATTCGCCTATACGGGTTGAAATTCACACAGTGAATTTTTGTTTAGTATTCCGAAAATATCTCTGTTTTTACAAACACAATATTAACTATCATTAATTTTTTGTTTATTTACATAGACTTAGTGGATGTATCTGGTTCACAGTCTCTGCAGTCAGGGCTTTTGTAACATATTTTGGATTCTTGTTGAAATAGCAAGAAATAACAACACTGTCGTCAAGAAAAGGCATCATTAAGGACCTGTGGGAACAGAAAATATATTTGGTCTTCAATTGCTTTCTTAATCAACACCACCTTGTAGAACTATTTACTACCTTCCATATTATCCTCGTCATCATTGTAATTCTTATTTTGTTTCTAAAATATTTTTGCTGTTTACTTTAAGGACGTTTGTTTTTTACTAAACAGCAGTTTGTCTTCATTATGTCATCGAAATAATTTATTTATTTATTGTTGAGTTGTAGTTGAAAATAAAGAAGCTCTTAGGAATAATTGGGGATATAAATAAGTCCAGAATAATTGGTTTTAAATTAAATTTGTTGTGTTTTATAAAGTATATATCGTTACCTAAAACGCAAAAGGCCCTTAATTACCAAAAATGCAAAATCGTCTCTTTCATTGATTCTTTGAAACCACACAAACGCACACAAATTTTGGAATCTTTCGACCAAGATTAGGGATTTATTAACAAGAATCAAACGGCCCATCCTATTTACAGAAGATTATATGATAAACACTAAAATACCAAACTCAAAGTTCGCATAATATGCATAATTGTCAATTATCGTAGCAACTGATGGGATTTACAAGAAGTTTAAATTATAAACGTTTCACCCTGAAGGCTTACGCTATTTTATTTTACGTTAAAACTAACACGACGTAAATTTTACGTACTATGAAATTTTACCTTAAGCGCTTCAATTAATGCGGTTACATCTGAATTTAACGACTAAAAATGCTTTGTTTATAAATTTCGTACCACAAGGTCACTAGTTGCTTGCCTAGGGTTAAGGCAATATACAAATGTATAATTTTTAATAGGTTTTTTATTTTTCTGTAAAATTTTCAAAGTGTTAGATGTGGCCTTTTGCGTTTTAGAAAACGATAAGTAAATAGTTTAAAATAAAAGCATGGGATTCTACATTTCAAAACATTTTTTTTTATTTATTTATTTTCGAGCCGAGCCCCTAGGCCCTCTTATGGTTAATAAAAGCTACCAATATTACTAGCGGACAAGCTTCACTAAATTATGGTCTTAAATTAGTTTAGAATGAAAAATGTGTCTTGGGCATAATTTAAGTGTTAGACGTCAGATCCCAATAAACACGAAGCCAAACCTTTGATATGAAATGAATGCAATAACACCATAATCACTTAGTAACCAAAGTGGAAATTACGTCATAACAGTGTAATTGTTATGGTTACAAATTGCCAAAACAATGAATTGAAATTGTCAAGTGTTGAAAACATATGGTACAGGTGGTGGAAGGGGGGGAGAGGGAGCGCGTTGGGTGGGCGCGCGTGGCGGACCCACCACACCATGTTAACAAACTGCAAAGCATAGCCGCTCTATGGCAGAACAAAAACCGGCTTCGCAAACAAAACATTCTCTGCATAGCCGGTCTTCGGCCGGCCGCAAGGTTTTTCTCCTCTGTGGTATAACAAAAACCGGCTTCGCTTACTAAAGCTTATCTGCGTAGTCGGCCTAAAGTGTTTTCGTTATTTTTTTAATATATACACTCAGAGAAACACCAACAAATTAATTTTTTAATAAATTAGAATTATATTAAAAGAAAAAAAATTTAAATGAGATATAAGGCCAATATGGCTTTATTTCACTCCTTACATGGAAAGCAAAATGCCCTTATTTCTCAATGGAATGGGAAATAAGGTCATTAAATTGAGTCATTGGGATTTATTTATGTAAGTTAAAGTGGGAGAATATTATTTTTTACTTACCCATTTAACCTGTTTATTTCACTTTTGATTTATTCCGCCCTTTGTTTAGAGTCGAACTTTAAATTATAAGACATCAGCAGCATGCCCGATAAGGTTATCGTAGTTATTCTACTTTGAAAATTTGATGTATTTAACTAAATAATTTAAGCAAAGAGAATATGGGAATTTTTGATTCTAAAAAAATACTTTTTTAACACTGTCAATGTAGTTATAGCATATATGACTCATAAAATATTACAACATTTTATGATGGCGTTCGTCATTGGGTTGATGCCAGTTTTTGCCTCAATGCTGCCATTTATAATAACATTGATGTCACAATTGCGCATTTTTCTTTGAGTGTTGAGAAGTATCTGTCATGGTGGTCGACCTAAGCCAATATATATCCTAGCTAGTAGCCGAGTTAGTCGTTTGTTTACAGTTTCTCTCTAAACACGTCATAGAGTGCTTTACGATGGAGCAACTTAGGGTGAATATTGATGAAGACCGACATTAATTGACTCATTATAGCTTAGTAGCCTTATGATTCCTTTTAAATATATCATCCTTCGACCTAAGGAGATGCAGCAAGTTTATCGATTAAGCTGGTTGATTGGTTAAAAGAAAACTAAAATTCAACTTATTTTTTCTCTATAAAAATCTGTTTCGCTGTAGGACTTTTTGTTGTCTTAATAGGCGAAATTTCCGCACTCAGTGTGAGAAAAATCCACAATAAATTCTCAGGGTGCTTGAAATTATTTATTCGTAAACTTAATAATCCAATCAACCACTATTTTAAGACTTGGGACTTAATAAATTGTGGGTAGTTGCCAAATTTTTAACAATTTGGTAACAGTTTAGACTTTTTAAATATGAACATTTTTAAAACGCCTGACACAGGCAACGGTTTGATCGCATTTTTATGCTTTGATAAGATTTGATATTTATATACAGAAAGATTGTCAAATATTACATTTATTCTTAAGATATCAATACCTTTGTATTGAATAATTTGCCTGAGTAAATTGAGAGCATTAATTCTAAGCTAAAATGGAAGTTTTGTGATTAGAGGTTATACAATTGACCTTTTGTAAGTACATTTTCAAATAAGTTCCAAAGGCTTAACCGTACGATTCATAACCAGCAAAACTCCTTTAATTTCATAACCAGGTACCCGGGTACCCGAAGTAGGTTGTTTTGCGTTTATTGAAATAAAATAATATTTTCCTGTAAATATTTTTGTTGTTGATTATATTTTGCGTTCTCAACTGTACAAATTTGATATTTGGAAAAAAACTGGTTTCTGTACCTAAAGCGACACAAGTAGGCAGAAACTGGTTTTATGTAAGGGTTGTTTATTTGCTTATTTTGCTTATTTTCGGTACCTACTTGCTTAATTGCTTTTGAGTTAGGTAGCAGATGTTCATTTGTGTCGTAAAATTGAAATATTTCATTTGCTTCGCCAGTCTGTGTTGAATATTTGAACAGTGAAGTTGGTGAAAAATGAGCCGCAACGACTGATATTTGTCTACAAGGGAATACTGGAATTTGAGTGATGAAGCAAGAAGCACATATATTCAACGTTTATTTGAGGAAGCGACTCAAGATGAGGACCTTGAAGTGGACCCTGTGGAAGACCAAAATGAAGAAAATGTGGCCTATTCTGGCGAAGTTTCGGAATCAGAGAACGAAGATTTGAATGTTGACAACGCAAACGAAATTGCAGCTGCTATTGACGCACCAGAGGAAATTTTCTTTGATGATGAAAGTGAAGATGATGATATGCAAGAAGATGCACCAACAACAAACCCAGCAGACTACATGACTGCACGTGACGGCATACAATGGCAGCGAACACCACGTAGTTGCCAACAAGTGAGAAGCCACAATATATTCAGAGACCGCTGCAGCTGTGGTCCAGCGCGGATTACTGAAAATATGACGCCTTTGCAGTGTTTCAAATCATACCTCACAGTGGAAATGGTGGATATAATAGTGCGCCACACAAATAGAAAAGCGCATGCCACATATAATGCGTACAATGAAGCGAATCCCAATAGACGTCAGTTAAAGTGGAAAGACCCGACAATCAACGAAATTTATGCGTTCATTGGAATGATTTTGATGGCTGGCACAAATCATTCTAATGACGAAAACGCAAGAGATTTGTGGACGTCACAGGCTCACCCAATATTCCGCGCCACCATGGGAATAAACAGGTTTTTCGATTTGCTGCGTTTTATGCGGTTTGACGACCCCAGAACACGGGTAGAGCGGCAGCGTCAAGACAAAGCGGCGCCAATTCGCGATATTTCGATAATGCTCAATGCAAATCTTGCCAGATATTATGTGCCATCAGAATTTTTGACCATTGATGAACAATTATATCCATACCGTGGTAGAACCAAATTCACCCAATATATACCCTCGAGGCCAGCAAAATATGGCATAAAAGTATGGTGGATTTGCGATGCCAAAAACTTATATCCACTTCATGGCCAAATATATACTGGCAAACAAGAAACTGGTCGTGAAGTTGGTGTTGGCGAAAGAGTGGTGAGAGATTTAGTTGGGCCATACTACGGTAGCGGACGAAATATAACAATGGATAATTTTTTTACGACGCTGCCGTTGGCTAAGCAACTAAAAGTAGAAAAGCTCAGCATTGTGGGTACACTCCACCGCAACAAAGCTTACATCCCTGCGGAGATGAAAGAAGACAAAAAAAAAGACGTTGGTTCAAGTTTATTTGGCTTCTACGACAACGTAACACTGCTCTCATATAAGCAGCGGAAGTCCAACTCGGTCATCCTTCTTTCTAGTATGCATGATGATGCACAAATTGACGAGAATGGGAAACCAGAAATTATAAATTTTTATAATCAAACAAAAGGTGGGGTGGACGTAATGGACCAAACGCTCCAAGAATACACGACCCAGCGACAAACAAGAAGATGGCCGATGGAATTTTTCTATAACATCATTGATGTGAGCGCATTTGCATCACACATCATATATTATGGAAATAATCCAACTGCACGGTACACCACGACGCGCAGGAAGAATTTCCTGCGTCAACTGGCAGAAAACTTGTGCATTCCTGTTATAGAAAATAGAATTTCAAATGTGCAAAGCGTGCGCCAATTTTCAACAAAAAATGCAATTGAAAGCATCATCGGAAGGCCGTTGGAGAGTGTGCTTTGTGCTGCAGGTCCGTCAACATCTCCGTCAGCACGACAAAGGGGCAGAAGAAAAACTAGAAAAAATTGCAGCATATGTAGCACGCCGATATGCGATGAGCACGCCATAACAATTACTAAATGCTACAATTGCCACAATAACAACGATAGTGATTCGGATATAAAATATGATAAAATAAATAAAAAGACATTTATTTCCAATAAAAACAACACAAAAAAAACGTTTTCTCATTTACATGTCAGGCATTTACATAGGAATTGCATTAGTGTACCCGGGGACCCGGTTGTGTTTATGGGGGTAAAACATTTAAAATCATTTTTTAAAGAAAATATTGAAAATATTTTGAATTTTTTCGTATTTAAATCTTAGTTTAGCCAAAATCTCTCATGATTCGGAGTTTTATGTCCATATCTCAAAAATTATAGGCACAGCAGCGCTTTAAAGTCAAAAAAGGTACACGGGTACCCGGTTATGAATCGTAGGGTTAAATAAAGTAAGTGAATATTTAAAATAAATAAAATAGATGTATACTTTTTCTGTAATAGCGTAATATTGTAATTGAAATAAATATATTCAAAATCATTTTTTAGTTTTCCCTGATGGATATAAAAATGCAGTACCTCATATTAAATATTTTTTTCTTTTTTTTCTTTTTAAATTAAAAAATTATTTACTTAGTAATGTAATATTTGCATACTTCTTTAACATAGCAGTTGGTGATAGTTTTTTGGCTTTTAACCTGCAAATGTTGGTTTAAGTTTAAAAAACAGGTAAATGTTGGTTTTTAAAAACATTTACAAATTTATGGCAGTTTTAATGCATACAAAAAAGCGTGAAAGATTTATCAGCTTAAAAGCAAATACGGGCATTAAATATGTTTTAACTTTATATCGAAAATAATATGTGACAAATTAAAATCATTGTACAAAAGTCTACATTTTGTTTATTGTGCTTTTTCTACAGTAAAAAAAGAGGTGAAGGAATGGTCTTAGTTTTTGTAAATTATTAAAAAAACCGAAAAACCGAACATTATATAATGTTCGGTTCTTCGTTAAAAAACAGAACAATTGTAGTGATACTGTAGAAAAACATTATATTTTAATGTTCTATAATGTTTTTTTCGTGTGTGTATTTTGTTTTTGTAAAAAATGTTTGTTTTTTTTTACCAGCCAAAAGTGACGAACATTAATGAACCGAACCGAACACAATGAAGTTTGTGTTTAAAAAAAAACCGAACGGAATTAAATGCTTCCATCTTTTGTTGAGTATGATGAAATCAGTTTTATTTTAGTGTTCGAATGATGACTAACAGGGAAACGTTATTTGTTTTAATGATTTTCTACACAAACACTATTAGCGTTTGTGTTTTCCACAAATCTACCGAACCGAACACTAATGAACGATATTTAGTGTTTATTTTCGAACACTGCTTTACACTATGTAACGGCTAGTATTGTTCCTCTTCCACACTGTTAGACTTTGTAGAATTGAAATATATTTTATGAGTGCCTTCTCGAGCAAAGATAGATATAATTGCCATATACAAAGCCCTATGAAGAATTTATTTTTTCTGGTAGATTCCTAAATATTTAAGTGTTACCTTTTAGCAAATATCAAATGCCAACTGCCGACCATTAATAGCTTTTTCAATAGAACCCCGCAATTTTTTTTCATTTCACCATTTAATATTTAATTCGTTTTAAATTTGTGTGATTACCTTCCATTCGGGCCCTTCACAAGGTAGTCTGTGAAGCAGCTAACAAAAAATGCGTTTACCAAATACCATTGCACGTGAGAGCAAACAGCACAAACAGGGTGCAATGATTCGGCAGAATAAAGATCTCGCCCCTTGTTAAACTGGAGCTGTTTAACCTTCGCTACGGTTTGAAGAAAGCAAGCTCCATAGCAACTGAACATAAAAAGAAACATCAGCAGGGCAAACTTTCCCACACGTGGTGAAAAATTAGCCCTTGAAGCCGACTTATTAAGGTCTGCCATTCCGCGACCACAACCAATGATCCCTTAAAGAGCCTTAACAAAGGGGACTGAAGTTTTAGGAGGTACTGTCTACCCTGGTGCCAGATAAATCTCTAGCCGGCCGCAATCTTAAGAAATCTGTCAGTTTTGAATTCTGCCAAATATCAATTATTGACTGCGCCTAACATTCCCGAAGGACGAAGATTATTATGATGTCCGCCTACATATCTCCGGGTTTAGGTGGAATGGGTATATGTTAGTTTGTTATTCCATTTATAATTTCTACAATATCCATCTTAAGCCCTAAAGGAATATATTTAAAGTCCTTATTAGTAGCAAAGTTGATTTAACTATACCCGTCTGATTGTCTGCCCTTCCGCGGTGTGCATGTTGAAATGGGTGGTACCCTTTAAATTTAGCGTAATTTTTGTTGGTCAAAAAAATTGGAGAAACAGTATCGGTTATGGACAGTAAGACTACGTCAACGAACGCAGTGGTCTGTTCCAAATATTGCCACAGTTAATGAGAGTATCGCCGATAATCCGAAAGCATCAATTCGGCATCGTTCTATGAATGGGCGTTCTTTACAGGAACATGAAAACGGAGTTATGGATGGCATAATTCTAGACCACATGCCACCTACTATACAGCGAATGTAACAATCGATTTATTACAGCAACGATTTCTAGAACAATTTATCGCAAGAAATCCGATGTCGACTGGCCACCAAGAACATGCAAATTAGACCCGTGAGAATTTTTCTTTGGGGTTTTGTGAAATCTCGGGTTTATGTTAGTTAACAAACCAGAAAAAAATCCTGAGCTCAAATCCGATATCCAATGCGCCATCTATGAGGTACAGCCACATCTTTTTGAAAAAGTCATAGACAGTTTCACAAAAAAAAATTTAAGAGTAAAACTGCATTCTTACTGAGACACCCTATACTTATATCACATATAGTTTCTTTTATTAAAATTCATCAGATTGGTCCACAATTTAAGATGTTAGCAGACGAGTTTGCGCATTTTTGCACCTGGCCCCCAACACAAGCCTTCATCCGAATTATTTTTTTATTTATAGCTTCAACATAGATAAAATCGAACTATTATTTCATCAAGGGCCCATACAAATATGCTCCTGGAATAAGGACTTTGGGCCGATAGCCCCCATACCTTATGAGCTAGGGAACAATTGGCATTTCGATTCTATGGTATGAAGAATATAATGGCCGTAACTGTCGAATCTACCACTTTATTTTTGTTTATTAACTGTCATTTCTTGTTTTGTGCTGATTGGAACTAAAAACGATTGAATATCTGAAAAAAGAATTGATGTAGTTTTTTCTTTCTCCATAAAATATTGAAACATATTCTCAAATAATCAAAAACAAGGATAAATATAACGTTTTTTTCGGACAGCTATAAACCAACGGAGTGTAAAAAAATAATACAAAATATTTTTTTCATTCAATTTACTGTAACTATAGATATTTTCAATGTTGCAGCAACTACTTTTGTGTATTGTTTTTCCAAATATATTCGGTTATTTATGCCAGGGGTCGGTCTTTAAAATTGAAAAAATAACAGTTTTGTTAAAAGTTGATAAAGCTACAATGTTCCAAGGGACTGTTCACACATATTTTTTTTTAACATGAATGTATGTAGGTTTTAAAGTTTATGTAAATCGAAGCGTTGAAAAATTCTTTAAAATGCTGTCAAATATAAAGTCAGAAAACTAGTAATATAAAGAATTCAGTGAACGGACGCAGCACTAAAAGCTCTCATCTTAATTAACCCTAATGTGAATGGGAAGGTACCTGGATACCTTTGGCATTTTCAACTGAATTTTTTTAAATATACAGATGGCCCACATATTTAAAACTTCTTGAGAACTCCTAACTATTAATAAATTATGAATTATAATTTTTTTTGAGTTTAAAAATTATTTTGAAAAGTCGTGGTGAAAGACTAAAACAATAACTACACAAAAATATTTAACTACTGCATCTTTGCAATAAGGAAACCACCGGAGTAATATTTACAAGTTGTTTGTTTCACATTTGCTTACATTGATATGCATAAAGAAAAATTAACATTTAATTGCAAACTTGCATATCTTACCATTAATACGTTGCATAGCAGAGTGCGTATAAAAAAAATTAAAAATTTACTGAAAATAAAAAACTTTTTTAAGTCTCAGAGTTATTTTCCGTGATAAAATTTATTTTTCGATGTATATGTGAATAGATAATATCGACAAAAAAAATTTAGTTGCCAATACTGATCCCAAATAGGTACCTTGGTACCTTTCAATGCTGTTAAAGGCGTTTTTTTTTTACAATCACATAAGGATTAAAAAAGACGAATTTGTTCATTTTTTCAGTAACGTTAGAATTGAGAATGACCTATATTTTCATATGGATGTAAAACAGCAGTTAGTGAATCTTTCTTAAAAACACTATAAGCAACTCGAAAGTGATTAAGCTTTAATCACATCAAAATCGAGATGATTTACCAATAATTGAATTTGGTAATCACTTCAAATTGACATGATTACAAACAACTAAATCACTTCAGTAATCACATAGATTCCACTGAACATACCCCAAACTGAGTATAATGTAGAATCGGCCAATATGAACGTTACAGCCGGCCACGATTTCTGCTCAATGTTTTTATTTTTTCCTTAAATAATTTATAAATTTTCACAATTTTATCATTGAAATGATAAACATAATCTTCTGATAACTTTATAAAAGCATTTTTATCCATTTATAAAATTTTAAAGAAACATAAATTTGTTTGTTGTGTTTAAAAACCCAAGTGTGAACATTGTATTAAAGTGCTTAAAAAATATTATCAACAATTTCCAAAAAAAAAAAAAAAAATGGGGTCATCGTTTAAGGTTATTTTATTAAAGTATTCAATAACTGGCAATTAAGGCAATTGCGGCCCTATGCTCCCCAGAGGAGTAAAAGGAACATATATATATATATATATATATATATATATATATATAAGGCATTACCGCAGAAGAGGATCCTTTCAACTCTTAATTGTGAAACTTTCAAAATTAAACATATGAAACGTTTATAAACCATGTAATTAAAAAAGTCTTAAAATTTGTAACCACAAATATTGTGTAATGTGTACTGAGCTAGGTATTTCAGTTACTTGAAGATGCGCAATTTATATCGCTCCTTAATTGAAACATAGCCATATCTCAGAAAATCAAAAATTTTTGGTGACTTAACCAAAAGTGTTGTTTCATATCTTCTTTATATGTAAAAAAATCAGATTTTTTTTTTTTTTTAATACTCTAAGCTAATCCCGCGAAGATCTACGCTTGTCTGCAGGAAATAAACCAGAGTCTGTGGCGGAAATCGAACCCGCAACCCCGGCGCTAATAGACTAGCTCACTACCAGCTAGCCTACCGGGGCACTCATATCTGAAACTGAACCGAAGTTATAGCAAAATATAGTTTTTGAAAACTTTAATCGCAATTTTGCCGAGTTTGATTTGTTTTGAAATATGATTAGCTATGCTGTAGTAAAGGAGCGCAATTATATTTCTGTTTGGATATTGGCTGAATCAGGGGTGTAACATTTGAGGGCATATACAGCACTCAAATTGTGTCACTGTGTATTTTTTCTACCATTTTTTTCTGCCGGAGGATGAGACGACGCATTATCCTGAAGTTTAACAGCATTTAACGGCAAATAATTTTCGACAAGAAAGTCTTTAACCTGAAAAAGCCTGTTCGTCGATTTCAAAAGAGGTCTTCGTTCAAATTCGACGAACAGGCTGTGTAATCACACATGCCTGCGAAACGAATTTCACAAAACACCAGCTTTTTAAGAGCACACAAATCATCCATCCATTTTTTGAATTTGCGTAGTTAGTCAACGGGCAGCATTTAATTTCTAAAGGAACGTGGTGTTTGTGAGTTTCCGATCAGCAGTGGCTTAATTTTTTTCGACCCACTGGCACTATAGCACACAAGGGTCGTTATTCTATTTTTAGAAACTTTTATGCCTGGTGCAGATGTCTCTCTCGCATGAACGTAAGTTTTTTCAGGCAATGTTTTCCAAAAAATACCAGTTTCATCGGCATTTAAAATATGATCCAAGGGTAAGTTATATTCTAAGATAACTTGCTGCAGTTTCCTTTTAAAAGGTTCAACATATTCCATATTGGATGAAAGTTGTTCTCCCCTTTTTTAAAAGACGTATGCCAAACTTTTTTTTGAATATTAACAACCAACCGTGACATGCATTGAAATTTCCACTATAAAGCTTTCTATAAATTTCTTTGGCTTTGAATTGAAGGACTGCACCAGAAACAGGCATGTTTAGTGTCGTTGTCGTAGAAACCAAGAAAAAAGCTATTTCTCCATTCTTGGAAATTCACCTTGTGTCTTGGCTTTCCTGATTTTAAACCCACAGTTTGAACTTTCGGCGTTTCTTATAAGACTTTGATTTTATTTTAAAATCGTACATACTGTCGATTTTTTAAAGCCATACTTTTTGCACAAATCTAAAACTCGCAATCAAGTTTTGGTAATCATTAACAATTTTTAGTTTTTCTTTTAAAAAAAAGTCTCGTTCTTGTTCTCATTTTTATGTTTTTTTTTACACCACGAAATAATATGCATTAATGATCATTGCAGCATAATAATAAAAACACTTTGTTTTTAGTTAGAAATTACTTCACATTTTGCTTTTTTAAACTTAAATTATGAATCTTATTTGTTCGCTAAATTGAGTACAAAAAAAAAAACATTTTTTGTTCGCTATGTAAGGTACTAAATGGAGCAAACTTGTGTGTTCGTCGAATGCGATGTTCGCAGAATCGAAGGTTCG
Source organism: Pollenia labialis (assembly GCA_949318255.1). Taxonomy (NCBI): domain Eukaryota; kingdom Metazoa; phylum Arthropoda; class Insecta; order Diptera; family Polleniidae; genus Pollenia; species Pollenia labialis. The sequence continues at coordinate 147,441,605 of OX439139.1, forward strand.
TTAAACATATGCATGTTATGCATTTTTTTTAACATTTGACATAGATATGTGCGCAAGATGTAAGTTTAACATCTTATTTTAAGGTGGCATGTATTTTTTTTATTTTATTTTTTATTTATTCATAAAAAAATTTGTACAAGATTACAAAAAAATGTCTTGCCTCGGCGTTCACTGGACATTTTGAGGCGAGTTGGCCATAAATATAATGCATGTTATATACAAGTTATATACAAGTTATATACAAAAAAAGAAGAAAATACAAAAAAATGTGTTTTTAAATTCAATTAAATATTACAAAAGAAACATTGCCATATTTTCAACTAAATACTCGTTTAGATTTTTCTTGAAAAGAGATTGTATTCCAAAATACCCATGAGTTCCACGTGTTGCTTTATTGCTTCCAGCCTAAATCTTGGTATAGAAAGATTAGTATTGTTTCTTGCATTAAAAATTGATAAAAATAACTTTTTTTTTTAAATGCTATAAAAAAAAACTACGGAATATTTTCTCAAATTTCTTGTTTTATTTGAAAGTACAATCCTTTCAAAAATTTGATTTATCCCGAGTGTTGTTCTTTCTGTGTATAACTAAGATATTTAATACTTTTTACAAAAGTATCTTCATAGCTAGTGTAACCATATTTTGGTTGCTTACGATTATTATATGGTTGTAACAGTTATTTATACGTTTACCACATTATGCATCTAGTTTCCACAAGAATAATATGACTGCGTTGGTTAAGTAAGGAAAAGGGTCAATTATTATAAGATTGTATCAGCTATAACAGATGCAATTTGCCATTTAAAAACATATATTTTTTTGTTTGTGTGTTAGTGTACAGCCGCAGTCTTTGTAAAAGCATCTAGTACTTCTTTGACCGCAAGGACATGAAAGCTTAAATTTAGCTCTTTTAGGTTCTTTTATAGACACAGAAAAAAAGTCCCTCCAATTTTTTTTCAACTAAACCATTAATGAAAAAAACAGTTTTAATTAAAAATTTCATCAAGCGAATTTAAGGTTTACTTATGTTTGTTAATATCAGAAAATATTTAATGGATACTAGTAATTTGTTAACTGGTGCAAGCTTGATTTATTTTTTTAAAAATATCCCAAATTGTTAAATTAAAATCTGTTTTTAATATTTTCTCTGTATCAAATAAAAAAAGATGTATTTGTATGACATTCATACATTCGTACAATCCCTTTATAAAAAAGTTAAATCACAAATGGTAATTTAATAAAAAAAAAAAATACTCCATCCATAAATATTCTAAAACCAATTAGTTGTTTATAATTTCTATTAAAATGTCTATACATACCACAATTTATTGTTGTCAGTTCCCCCAATAACAATTAAAAGAATATTTATGCTTCGCATTTAAATAACTATAAAAAAGAGGAAGAAATAAAAAAAATATATTTATTCCTTCCCATAATTTGCTAAAATGTCAAGATTTTTAAATTTGTTTTAAGACCATCTCTTGTTTTAGCTTTTCGCTTTTTCATATTTTTTTTCCTATAATTTTAATCCACTGCAGTATTTTTTCAATTGTTCCCCATTGTCTGATAAATATTTGTCGCTATTTTGTGCTTTGTTGTGTCGTTGGTTGGTGCCTTTACTCCAAAGTACTTTTATCCGTTTAGTTTAATTTTTTGTTTTTTTTTTTTTGTATTTGTTTGTTACTTCCTATAATTTTTGTTTTTTCATTTTGTACAAAAAAAATTTAAAAGACTAAAAACAGAGATCTAGTAAATCGTTCCCAAATGTATTGCATTGCTAACTTTATTCGCCAAGACTGTGAGTACCAGTTCTAAAAATTTATTAAAAAATACTCGACATATTTTCTGATTTTTTTCTTTATTCAACCGAAAAATGTTTTAGGATTTTTTTTCCATTCGTAAATGTTGGTGGTGGGTTGTGGGTGATATATTGACTGTCTGCTGGGGCTTACACTGCGGTAATTGTGCTTAAAAATTAAGTTTATCTTTATCTTATTAAATTTTAAAAGTATAATGCACTGAATTTTACATTCAATATATTAATACCACATTAGTTCCTTCTCCACTTAAATTAAACATTTTTTTGTTTGTCACAAAAGAAAGATTTTGCTAAAGGTCCCGAAAGGTTTTCTCAGTTACTATTTCTCGATGGACAATTTTGATAGAAAAATATATTTTTCGCGAAAAGAATGCATAATTTTCTACGCTGCACAGTGGCGCCATTTGAGTTTTTTCGTTGCAAAAATCATATCTTATGAACCAAATAAGATAATTGAACAGCTTAGACAGCATATGATAGATAACTGTTCAGCCTATGAAACGAGCGTTTGGGAAGGGTGCTTCGCTTTGTAGGGGCCTACTTATGGGTTATCAAAGTTAAAATTAGTAGATAAATCAATTTTATTGTAACTAAAAAAAAATTATTTTTACATTTTTAGATTTTTTTATTTTTTTTCTTTAGGGTTTTAAATTATTACCCAACAAATTAAAAAAAAAATAATTTTTTTTATATTTATTTTTTCAATTTTCTGTAAAATATTCATCACAATTCGTAAGAGAAGGTATATCTAAAAGACTAACCATTTCTGAACTATCATTATTTTCAAACTCTATTCGTGACTTTACATGCCAGGCATTATGCTTATTTTGCAATATATAGGCTTATGCTACCATGCCTAAAAATTTACCTGTTCCCTGCATACATATGGATTTAGGCTGAATAATGGAATTTTGATATTATGCACGTGTCCAAATAAGATTTGTGCCTACCTGTAGGGACCATAAGTCAATAAGTCAATGTTCTTGACCATTTGTACGCCAAAGTATTGTTTAAGTGAGGTACGTACCTGTTAATTTCAATGAGTAGTTTTTTTCAAACTATTAGATCAAACTACTGTCAGTCAAAACATATAAGGGATGGACGCCATACAATTTCTGCAACCATGTCTTTTTAACCTTTTTTACCTCTAGAAGCCAAACGGGCACGTACGGGCAGTTAAAACCTTTTGAATTATGTAAAGAAATAATCAAAGAACAGGTTTTGCAAATATGGCAAATATAAAAAAATATATATTTTTTTTATTTTCCGTCAAAGTTAAAAAATAGTGAAAAAACGGATAGTTTTTAAATAGTGATTTACCAGGAGAAACACAAAGCAAACACTTAATTTTTTTTATCATTATACATTTAATAAATACATCAATCAATACAAACAAAAAATAAGGCGATTCGTTACCTATTTTTCGTGATATTACACCTGAAATCGCAACAAATTGACTAAAAATTGTGTGTTTTTTTGAAAACCGAAAGTCGGTCAGCTTTGAACGGTTGTATCTTCTAAACTAAAAATGTAATATTATTAAGAGTGGCATATTTGAAATTGTTGAAAAGTTTCCTATAACATGGGTTTATTCAAAACTTCGTCGGCGCTCATGAAAATTTTGATTTTTGCAACCTCGTTTGCTCTACGGGCGCCACTGTGCGCTGGTAACGCGTATGTGCATAACACAGAATAAATTGCGACAAATCAATTGTAGTATTGCATACCATATTCGCCAACACAACTTACTTTTTAATTGAAAAGGCACCGACATTATTATAACAGCCTAATTCAGCAACATACTAAGACCTGGAACCTCCCAGTGTCAGCACAAAACAAAATCTTGAGCTTACAATCAGTTACATTTGAAAACAAGAATATATAAAAGATTTGTTAATTTTTTTACGAAACGTTAAATCATAACTTGCTTATAAGGAAAATTGGTTTAATTTCTCAATAATCGTCAGCAAGCCAAAAATAATAACCAGAATTAAAAAAACACGTAAAATATTTCTTCAAAGGTATTTTGAGGGTCAAAAAGCAAAACCACCAGTAACGTGCACCTATTATATTATGTTTCTAAGTTCAACATTATGGAAAAATTAAAAATTATTACATGATGCACGGAAAAGTAAAAGAAAGAAATTTCTTTTTCCGTAATTCCCATTTTTGATACTTTTTCCTTCCCATAGAGGTTCGATTGCCGATGTATTCATATGATCTATATAGCCGAAATATTCGAAAACCGGTTTCTAAAAAATTTCGAATAAACAAGTTTTTTTTTTGTTCTACATATGTATGTATTAGTAACAAACTTGAACGCTTAAAACTCTGAAATTATTGAACAGATTTTAATATATATTTTGCACTTCTGTCAATAAATACCTTTTAAATGGTCTTAACTGTTTTGCCTTTGCCGATTTTTTATAGATGATGATGATTTCGCCATGTTACCTTATGTGACTTTTACTTTTTAAATTAAACTTGGTGTCCTATACCTCCCATGATTGTATTAGGGCACTGTTCAATCCCTTGAGACAAACAGCATTAAGTCCAACAACAAAGAGTTTTCTATTTTCAAAAAAAAAAAAAACAAGGCTTAAATCTGTTTTTTATAACTTCCACCAAAATAGTTGTGAAAAGGGTATACTAAGTTTGTCATTCCATGTGAAACTTTTTTAATATTCATCTAAGACTCTTTAAAGTATATATATACTGGCTCGTTAAGTAATTCTAAGTCGATTTAGCCATGTCCGTCAGTCCGTCTGTTGAAATACGCTCACTTTCGAAAAACTCAAAAGAAATAATCAAACTTGGTGACAAATTGCTTAAAGTTATCCTAAGCAGTTTGGGGTTGAAATCGGTTCAGTAGGATCAGAGCTATGAATCAAAATGTGGAACCACCACCTTAAAAAAGTTATAATTTTGCTACAAAAACTAACATAAATGGTGGAATGATGTAAGATTTTGCAAAAATTCGTTTTATTCGACTGGAAATCACGCTGTAAAATATCGTGACGGTCCATTTATAATTTACCCTAGGCCACATATAAACCCTTCTCCCGAAAAAGACTTAAGTATGCTAAAATACTTCAATAAGTAAACACATAAACTTCAGAGTTCTGTGGAGGGGTTGAGCTCTGTGATTTAGAACATTTCCTCCAAAAACGATTTATTTGCTTTGCAAAGTCTTGCCGACTTTTCTTTGGTGCCAAGGGTTCATCGTAACTATCGTCACTGACGTCGTTGTCAATGATTTCAACATTTACGAAAACTTCACATATAGAGAAAAAACATGGGTGAAGAAAGGTTAATAAAAACATATTATGGTCCCTGCAATGGCAACAAACAAACTTTTGTTGTTTTTAAAAAAACTTTTTTCACGATTGTGTTTACCTCCCTTGAAACTTCAAATATATTGATTTTAACAATATAATGTTTAAATAAAATAAAACTTCAACCATGCACTTTAACATATTATGGTTACCTTAACCATATTATTATCACGGTAACCATATTATGGTTAAATGCATCCATCCAAAAGCTAATAACAATAATATGTTCGAAATTGTAATATTTTAAAACATTGTATGATTAATTTTAAACTTAAAATAATATGTTCAAAAGCAACAACATTCTAGTCGTTTGCATTTTACTTGGGTTGCTTAAAATTCTCATTCATTTTATTTTAATTATTGATTAAAACACATAAATTTACATAGAAAAAACTAGTAGAACAGAAAAAATGGTAATATGAGGGTCGTCACAGACTAGAATATGAACCAAAGGGGATTTTTTATAAAAGTGAAACGTAACACCCATTAAGAATATAAAATTATAATTTGACACTAAACAAAAAAATTGAAAAAATGGATTAACCATAATATGATAAGCATGCACCATATTATTGTTAATCCTGACCATAATATGGTTACTTTTCGTAAAATTCTGGGAAATTTTGACTATATTATGGTTAATTTTGAACATAGTATATTTAGTTTTGAACATTATTATGGTAAATATTGACTAAAATATGGTTAATTTAGACCATATTATGGTTGATTTAGGGACAAATTTTGTTGATTTTAAACATAATATGGTCATATTTAAACATTATATGGTACGCTGAAAATATAAACATTGTTAAAAACAAACCATAGCATGTTGGTCTTAGAATATGGTTACCTCCAACCAATTTTTTTTTCTACGTGCAATAGTACCAGATTTGTCTTTTGGTATGATTGAAACCGTTATATATTCCTAAGCATCTCCTTCACATGGTATGACATCAACAGCTTCTTTAAAACTTTTGCATCACCTTTGGGCCCTAAAAAGTTCTTCACTCATAGTTAAAATCTAAAAAAAAACTTATTTTTTTGCATGTTGTCAGTGTACCCAAACGAGTACAGTCAATTTTATAGTGTTCTACTTTTATTATTTTTTTATGTAAGTAATTTTTTGTTTTTGTCTGTGTGTTATTCTTCTACAATTTTAATTATATTAATTAAAATTAACAAAAAAAAAAATTGAATAATATTTTCAATATTACTGTTGGTATTATTGCCAGAAAATATCGTTGCAGAAAAACATAAATCGATGAATAAAATTATTTTTATTTTCCGGATAATGTTGCCGGTTTATCGAATTACGGATAATCAAGGCCTACCAGTGAAAAACTACTATACCGTAGAAGTAGAGATATCGTATGGCAATTTGGTTCAATTTAGCTTTGTTTGGTTAGAAACAACATCTTTCAACGTTTTTATAATCGTGGTTTACTTTCCAAAAGTTTATTTTAGGGCGCCCTTACAAAAAGCTTCTTAAAACGTATAAAATGCTTGAAAAATATTTGTTTGTCTTTATTGAAATTTGTGACGATCAATTCATAATTTATCATCATATCGTCGGCTTAGCATGTAGTTTTTCTTCAATTTAAGTCTTGAAGTGTGTAAAACCAACTATATTTTTAGTTTTCCTCTTAAACTGCAAATATTAAATATAAGAACATTTTTGTTTCTCCTGTAAAATGTGCTGAAATTAGGTTCACATACTAAGCCAAAAAATCATGATATTTTATTAAAATAATGTCAAATTAAGTTTTATATGACCAGAAATAAAATCATAAAACTTTCTGCAGACTGCAACGAATTATGTTAACGAGTGGTAAATTTTATATAAAGCCCACTCTTGAAATATTCTAAAATCAAAGATTGTCGAGTCTTAACATAAAAATTTTACTTGTTGCATTTTAAAATATATTAAACAAACTTTGTAAATTTAGCTGAATCTTACGAACTTCTTTATAGAAAATTCCAAAAATGCCTCATTGCCAAAAGAATGCATTAAATATATTTTAAAAGTATCTAGTAAACAAAATATATTCCTTAATTCAAACCTATACTCATGCTGTAATAAAAATCCTGCACATGAACTTGATGAACTTAAGTTTCAATACCAGTATTTTAACTTTATTTTTACAATCTCTGCCTTTTAAAGCCCATTTTATAAGTTACAACCAACCAAACACAAACATAAGAAATCAATCAAAATTGTACATTTGCTTCAAATTTTATTTTGCCAAATTACAAGCAACTCAAAGAAATGTAAAACATTTTTATATTGATTACATTGTAAATCAATGTTTACAAAAACCCTTTCATTAACTAAAGAAGAAAAATATACTTGTTGGCAAAAAGAAAAAACGAAAAGAAAGAATCACTAAAGTATTAAAAGGGAGTTGAAATGTTTACACATCACCAAACACGTAAAATCTGATTTAAATCAAAGCAATTTTAACAAGTCGCAAATAAAAAATAAAAAAAAAAATGGAAATAAACTGTTAAAAAGTCTTTCGACACAAAACACATGGGTGGCATTTACCAGCATACCCGAACGTAGAAGAGCAAAAAGTTATTTGATTTATTAAAAAAGAAAGACTAAGAAGGAAAAAAGGTAAATAAATCGACAAAAATCGTTAAAGCATTATACACCCTCTTTGTTTGAGGACAAAATAAACTGGCTGTAGAGGATAATCATTTACGCTTTTTGTTGTATTTGTTGTTGCCACATTGGTGTTAGAGAGCGTCGGTGGTATGTGTGGGCGATAGAATATGTGATTTTTTCAACTTGTTAAAAACAAAATCGCAGATGGGCGCTGCAATTTTTTGGCTTGTAACAGAAAAAATATGTTACTTTTTGTCGAATGTTGTCAGTTTTTATTGCTTATTTTTAGTAGTCAAAATGTTTTATTATTTTTTTTTCGTTCCAAAATGCCTTTAATATCTACTTTTCAAATGATTTATATTAAATGTAGTTTATTTAAAATATATTTGTAGATATAAGGAAATGAATGAAATCATTCATAAAAAAAAACTTACACACATACCCAACGATAAATATCGAAAGGACCGCAAATGGCAGGGCTTTTTGAGGGCCTTTATACTGCTTTCTAAAGATTCGTATCCTGCCTGCAGAAATATGCCTTCTAAAAGGTATACATTTTTTAAAAAATACCTTTCCAAATATTGTTTTCTCATGCGCTATTCCCTTCCTTTAGATGGGAGAAACGCTGTTGTTCAGGTATTAATTTTTATTTTTTTGTTTTTTGTGACTTTCCTTACACCCTTCTTGGGGAAGGAAAAGAAGTGACCTTATTTTTATTTTATTTTTGGTCTGGTTACTCTTATGTAAACTTATACGTCGCGGATCAGCTGTTCCGCTTTTCTTACAAAGCTAGTGTATAAAAAGTTACTGTCACGTAAACGTTACGTTGTATTGCGGATGAATCTGGTAATATTATAAATGTTCTCCGTTTTTAAGTATCAGTTGTGAAATAATTTTATATTTAGTTATGTTTCCTAATAAATCGAACATTCCATCGACGTACACGACGTTTTTTTTTACACAAAACACACAAATAACAGGAGCTTAAATTTAAAAATTATATAAATTTTAACAAATTTTCTAATGTTTTTTAAATGCATTTTAAACCGTTTAAGTATTTTTAGTAACTATCGACCATAAAAGTTATCTGAAAGTCTTTTATAATACCTGTAAGAAGAAGGAAGTGTAACAGGGCTTGCATCCCAATGACAACCTGTTTAAAAAAATAAGTATTGTGGCGAGGAGTGCTTGTGTCTTCTTAATGGGGCCTTCTATCAGGCTTTTTTACTCATTCATTTTACTGCCTGGTAGTCCATATCCATACATTAAGGGGGGGGGGGGGGGTAGTAAGTATTAAGGCCTGTTCTGAAATTCCTTTTCAAGTTACATATGCCTTTTAAAATCACATGTGTAATATTTTGCTGTTCCGTTTTTGTGTTTCGATTTGATTTTCCACCGAGAAACACAAAAATGGTATGACTTTCAGAACACCACAAATTCACACGTGTGATGTTAAAATCACGTGAAATGGGTCACAAATAAAACCCTATGCCACTTCATTAGGGTTGCCAGATGGGCTTGATTTGGCTGTATTGTCCAGCTTTTTCAATAAGTGTTAATCAGCCATGTCACAGAGTACAATTCCGTTCGAAATCGAAGAACACATATTTGTTTATTGATAGAAAGTGTATTTTGATAGATTTTTGGCCTTTCAGATACAGAAACCTCCCATTCCGTTTATGAAAACAAAAATGGTTTGACCCCGAAAAATTTTTTCATCATTATCTGAAGCACCAAAATACGGAATAATTTCTGTTTCCGAATGGAACTGTACTCTGTGACACGGCTGAATAAAATTATTGATAATGTTGTTTATATAATTCCTGCACTTAAAATGTATTATCGGAAAGAACTATGGGAATTTGTATTACAAGGAATAGTAGACTTTTAATTGTTAGAGTAATAATGTGTATGTGACCTTCTTCGAGAAAAGGGACCAAGTATGTGAAAAAACGGGTTTGGACTTAAGAGTGGATTCTGGTACTTGACTTTCACCTAAAGTGCGCAATAATTTAAAGAAAGGTTAATTCTATCTGTACCGCAATTCTGTAACTTTTTAAATTTAACTACCGATATCGCTAAGTAACAAGAAATATCGTTTACTCTAACGAATTTGTTATTCTCTATTTTAAATAAACAAAGATTTTTGTTTAGAAATATTAACCACACATATCGGTAAAAATATAAGAACGTCAAAGTTTAAATTTTTTTAAATAAAAAATATAAGAAAATAAGCTTGGATTTTTTTTTAATAAAACATGATTAAAATCGAAAATATATTGATTTTTTTTTTAAGCAAATATGTAAGTTTCAAATCTTTATATACAAAAGGAGTTCGTGGTGCACGAGCCAATCTAGCACAATATTCTGCTCTTATTTTTAATAACCACACTACTGTATGTAGGAAGGATCCCTGCAAATAATAGGACTAGTCCAAACACGCGTGTAAAATGTAGCCCACAAGGGACTAGGACTACTCCAAAAGTAACCCAAACGTATGGCAAAAACATGGTATATTTAACATAACGATGTCCTAGGCAGGACCATATAACCCAGCTTTGAATTACAAAGGAGTAGTTTTAAAACTACTCCATTATATTCACAAGAGGATTAGTTTTAACATCGCTTAAACCCAAAACATGTCGTTAAAAAACGAAGACATTTCATCTCACTTCAAACACTTTTTAAAAATGACATGGTCCATGCTTGCATTACATCGGACCAGTCCATAGAGTAGTCTATTTAATCAAATTGGATCAGGTGGTCAAATTTTATTTGCAGGGATGTTACATGTTTTTGCAAATATGTGAAACACATTAAAATAAACGTTTTAGTATACCGATTGACTCAGAATAATTTTCAGAATCGATCTAAGTGCCGTCCGTCCTTTCATTCGGTTGGCTGGTTGTCTGTCCAAGTTAACCTTCTACGCAAAGTACAGGTCGGAATTTTTAAAATAATTTTAACAAATTTGGTGCTTATGGCACTTGCAAGCTTGTTAATACAAAATTTTTAAATTTTGACTTTAAGCAAGAAATGAACTAACAATACCAGAATCTATCTGCTGTTTTCACCACATTTGAGGCCATTAACGTGATAGTGTAGTGATTTCGAGTTAACTAAAACTTAAATAAAAATGCATCCTAAGTTTTCATAAAAAAGGTATTATTTTTTATTGAACCTTTATTCATTTAAAATAATCAAATTGTTTTATTCAAATTTTAACTAAAGCGCCGCGCCACAACTCAAAATAATATAAAAAAGATATCGAGAAGTTTCAGAAAATTGTATTAACTCAAAAAATTTACTTTGTTTTGCAATAATTGCCAAAATTTAAAAGAAAAACGATGTAAATATATTTTCAAACGGAATTAGCTTACTATGACATATTCGGATTTTCAAATTCTTTTTAAATCTTACCACAAACTTTTAACATTTTGAGTTAATACCCTCTTTTTGATTAAGTGCCAATTACATTATTGATCTTTAAAATTTTAAAAGCTTTTGAGCAAAGAATTTGCCATTAAATATTGGACAAGTGGGGGAAGTCTCAAAGATTAAAATTGAATCGTTTATTTCAGAAACCCGTCTAGTGTGCCTATTTTCGATGAGAGTTGACGGGTTTCTGAAATAAACGATTCAATTGAAGTTTCTAAAATGCAACAGCTGTTTTCTGACATCCAAAATTCATTTCTCATAAAACTTATGTAAAACTTATATATCAGAGCCCAGTGATGGTAGACCAAAAAAAAAAAAAATAAATAAAAAAAACAAACGAAAGGAAAAGGAAAGACCTTGAGAAAATTACCACTCCGAATGAGCAAATGGCAGCTGCCGTACAACTGGATTTATCTGGTATGCAACCTTCAGCTAATTGCAAAATTGTAACTTCATCGATTTTGCTTTTTTGACAGAAATGGCGTGTAACGCGTGCTGTGGACCTTCAGATTAAAAACCCAGCTTGCTTAACCCAAAAACGGTCCATTTCATTCGGAATGTGCGAACAGTTCTACCCATTGTTTAGGCAAATGACAGTTTCATAAAACCAAAAAGTTTTATTATGTTCAATATGTCTTGACACATGTGATTAACATGTATTCGCATAGCTACTTAAGCCAGCTTATGCATATTTTATTTGGGCATTAAGTTCAGATCTGAGCTCACCGAATTTATAAGTTTTTCTTCATTTCAAGTTTTTGTACTTGTTATTTGTTAACTGTTCATGTGAAAGCAGTTAACACATTATTTGCACTATATAAGTATGCCCATTTACAAGTGAGACGCGCCTTTCACCCAACAACTACATCAGTATTGTTGAAATTCAGATAAATTCCTAACCCCAAAGTAGTGCTTCAGCTAAACTAGTGTTCTCGTTATTAGCATTGATTAAAAATTAACTCTGCAGCAGGCTTATGGCTAATTTCACCGATTTATTTAAATATCAATTATGTTTAAAATTCGTTTTTTATGTCAAATAAAAATTAAATTATATGAAAAACTACTTATATTTAAACATGAATTTACATATATTTAAATAGAATTGGTGAAATTGGCCATTTAAGTAGAAACTTGCTGTTCCGTGTCTTAAACTGTTCAAAGTGGAAGTGGAAAAATAGACTTCAATAGAATATTTAATAACAAATTAAGAGTCCAGGTTCTTTAAAAGTAATTAGAATGCGTATAAATTTTATGTTAAAACATTTTTTCTTCAACTTTCTAATAAATTTTTCGAAAGAAACGCACAAATAAAAAGTACAATTTTCTATACACATTTGCAATTTTTTATATGTATTTTTTTTATTAAATAATTTAAAATGTTAATAAATTAATAAAGTTAAGCCTTTTGATCACAACCTACCTGAAATAAATCTTTTGTTTATAAAATCTTATTTTTTCTCTAAAATACCTTTTTTGCGACATCTTTATTGGTAAATACTTCTTATAATCAACAGACCCTTTTTACTTTGAAATACCCTTGTTGTGACTCCTTATTTTGAAAATCCGTTTTTGTGACCCTTTAAAAAAACTTCCAACGGCAAGGCTGATTTTATAAAAAGTAGGGTGCAAAAGATTTAGCGACCATAAGAACAAATACTAAAAACAAATTAAAGCAAATTTTAGAAATAATTTTAAACAATATTATATTTTTTACTTCATGTGAGCTAAAAATTTAAATATTGGCAAAAGAAATAAATATCTTATAAAATATTGAATGCATAAAGTTAAAATTCCAAATATACAGAATCCATTCAATCTTATATGGTTGTCTTTTATCCAGTCTCCTTAGGCACTCCTCAAAATCAATGTATCCAAACACTTACTTAAAACTTGGAACTATTAAATCTTCAATACCAATAGCAACCGCAATTGAATAGCAGTGTTATACACATCTAAACATGATTTACATTAGCACCTGCCAAATGGCCTAATATTGTGGCGGATCTGAACCACTGGGTGCCAAACTATACGTCTAGAATCGTCACCGTTCGTAATTACAACCAATACACACTCGCAAAAAAAAAACATGTTTAAATATGGTCACCACCAACAAAACTATTTTTAAAGAAAATGTTAAACATATTATGTTTAATTTAACCATATTATTGTTACCAACAACCATATTATGTTTAAACTAGTCCCCCATTAAGAAGCAACAACCATATTATGGTTGCCTCATAACATTAACCCACTCAAATGAGTACAGCTGGCATTTTACAAGTTTCCAAGTGAAAACAAAGTAGCTAAAAAAGAATTTGTGTCTCTTTTTTATTTTTTGGCACAAAATTATAAGTTTTGTGCCCAAAATTTTTGGCATTTTAAAATTATTTTCATACAAAAAATTTAAGTTAGCTGCACTTTGAATTAATTGCCCAAAATACACATTATCTGTAATTATTATTTAAAATCGTTGTTTACGTGCCTTTTGTATACTTGCATATTTAAACATAAATATCAAATTTAAGCTGTTTACAAAAGTAGAAATCGCAATTATTTTGTTTTTTTCTTTGTGGATTATAATTATTTTTGTCAATGTTCTTTTTATATTAAATAAACATACATACATGTATAAAATGGTCTAATATTTGAAATAAAATATCAATTAATGTATTAATAAAAAGATATTTTATTCTACTTTTAAATCAAAAACTTTACTTAATCTGCACTTTTGTACAGGTATCCATAATTATGGACCTGCGCATTAAGGCTGGTAAATGCATTTAAGATAACAGAATTTTTGATTTACCTGCACAAAAAATCATGCAAAGGAAATTGTGTCAAATTTACTGTAACACAATTTGTATATAAACTATTAATTAAATTATTAACAAAATTTTGAAAATAAGTAGTATTTAAATGATTTTGTTATTCGTGCTTCATTCCCAATTTTTATTATTTGATAAAAACACTGAAATTTATTGTTGACGAGATAAGCTATTCCTATGCGCATTTCACTGGTTGCATTTTTTTGTTTTTTTTTTCTTAACCTACTTACAACTACAATTAATGTTGCAAGAATTCCAAACAATTGTAGTGGGGAATGTAAGGAGAGTAAAACTCACTGTTTATTGTTGATGATTTTGTTTTTACTTTGATATTGTTACAAATAGAACTGTTTCTGTAATTCTTATACGCTTAACAGTTTTATTTGGTTTAATATCTTTAGTTTTTCTTAAATCTTTATGGATGAACTTTCCTGTTGATCTGGCCTAAGCAACCAGTAAAATGCGCATAGGAATAGCTTATCCCATCAACAATAAATTTCAGTGTTTTTATCAAATAATAAAAATTGGGAATAAAGCACGAATAAAAAAATCAATTAAATTAAATTTTGCATTCCCACGAAAATTATTTTGATAATAAGTAGTATTTTAATATAGTTTTTTAAGTTTTTAACTATTTGTTCTTTTCCGACTCATAAACAAAAGGTATGTGTTTAGAAAATAGTTTTCCATAAAATATATTTCCTTTAAGCAAAAAATACTTAAAATACAGTGCAAAACTAAGGAATTCGAAAATAATTTTTTTGCAGAATGTTCTGTGCTGAGCTTTGCCAGGACGTGTCAAATGATGACCTAACAACAGAAGAAACTCTAGCTGAGAACACAACCAATCTTTAAAAAATTAATAGTGTTAACAATTTTAAAAAACTAAAACTGGACCGTATTGGCAAAATTGAAGACTGTATATGTTTAAAGATATCCTGGAAAAGGACTGAGAAATAAGATATCCTGTATTATGGGTTGCTTACGATTTCTCTAACATCTTCGATAATTAATAAAAGTGTTTTTTTTTTGCTCGTTTTAGTCCAAGAATTGTTTCGTTGGTTATGTTATTGTTAGTTTTTTGCTAATAAACTCCAAATAATAAATAATTTTTGCATTTTTATTTATTGAAATTATTTAATTTATAACAAAACTTTATTTATCGGTTAACCGATCAATAACAAAATTAACCTCGGTTAATTAATCGAGCGGCTAACCAATTAAAGCAAAAGCCCGATTAAATGAATACCCTAGTGCTAATTCAAGTGATGGCGCTAAGTGTATTCAAGATCAAACAATAAATTTTTTTAATATGTAAAGTTCCTCTTCGGCAATCCTTATTTTACAATTCTGCAGCTATAGAGGTCATTATTTAATGAAATCGCAAAAAAGTCGAAAATATTTAATCAAGAAAAATAAATATTCACATTACGAGACGTCCATGCATATGTGAAAAAAATAAATAAAACAACTGATCAATTACATTGCACTAAATGTCAATTGCAAATTAATAAAAAATGAAACACATCAGTTCTTTTGTATTCTGGCGACTTACTGTTACCTTGACTTCTATTTCTGTCAATAAAAATAAAATAATTTACGTTTATCGAGCAATAAAAATAAATTTCACCTTTTGTAAAAAAAATTAAAAAAAAACGAATTCATGTACTTGTTCTTGTTTGTTAACACTGCTATAGATTCTTTAACATGTGTTCTTGTCAAGGACACGTTTAAATTCACATCTATTGTAACTGATTGCAAAAGAGTTGTATGAATGTAGGAATAAATAAATCGATGGATAATAAAATTGACTATAAGTTTGTGTATTGTACTTTGTTGAAATAAACGTATGAGTTAAGTGGAAAATGGCACATAAAAAAATAAACTGTTATTTGTTTAAAAATATTTACTTTGATTTTTCTGTTTTTTAGCCCAATTTGTGATTACATCGTAAGCGACAATTTATCGATATTTCGTTTTTTTTCTTGCAAATAGGTTGTAAGTACTTGTTACAATGACAAACAAATTCATAAATTTTTTTATCTGTACTGTTGCGGGAAAAAAGACAATCTTAATCCAAATAAAGTATTGCTTTGCTTAGGGAAAACAAATATTAAAAACTTTTCTCCTGCAAAATTTGACTTTTGTCGCTTACGATATTATTGCAAATAGGGCTCGATATGTATATTAGCAATAATTTGATATTAATAATTTTATTTAACTGTCTTATTAATGTTGGTTTAATAAATTTAATTTTTAATTGCCACCAAAGATTTTATCTTTTGTAAAAATTTGTTAAAATTTTCTTTCTAATATCTTTGCAAGCCTTTAAAAATTTTTATAACTTTAAACATGCTCTAACTTGAGTTTAAATATTGTTTCCCCACTCAAAAAAAAAATCGTTTCAAGCTCGAAGGAAATCGTTTCAGTTTTATTTGATTTATCAATAATTCTTAAATCTAAGACTTTTTTGATTATATATACCATTAATTATCATTCACATCAAAAACATTAAATACGAAGCTCCTTTAAATTTAATAAAATCAACTTAAAAAGTCTTCGGCTCTTTTATTCTTCCCTTCAACTCTTTAATATTTTCCAATATAAAAAATACCATAGATAATATTTCTTATACTTACTTTTATTTTTTTTTTGTTTTAAAGAAAATGACTGACATTCAGTCTGAATGTAACAAATCATATCAATCTTAAAGTGTTCGGATGAACAGTATAAAAGCACAGCAACAACAAACTTTATTAAACCTCATCAGAATAACTACATCGATATAAACAACAGCTCCAACGCCAAGTACTTGAATGCTCCAGCGTACACACTGACGTATACAAATACACGCACCAAACAAATAACATCACACGCAAATAACGGCATGCATTAAAAAATAACTTGAAATAAACATCAGCTGCACAACAAACACTTAAAGTATAAAATAATGTGAGTTTTTCTAACACACTTATGTTGTTATGTATCAGAGCTGTAAATGAATCATTCTTTTTTGATTTTAATTCGTTACGTTAAGTTACTTTACGTTAATTTTGAATTAATTCTTTTCACATCCAAAAAAACGAATGAAATTTGAATCAATTCCTTCGAAATAAGTTTCAATTCGTTTTCCAATTGAAATGAATCTGTAAAATGAATTGCAATTAATTTCCAATTCAAATGAATTTGTTAAAGTAAGTTGCAATTCATTTTACAGATTCATTTAAATTGATTTTGAACCAATTCAAATGAATCAGAACAATGAATTGCAATTTACTTTAGCAAATTCATTCGGATAGGAAACGATTTGCAATTCATTTGACAAATTCATTGGTGTTAAAAATTTATTGCAACTCATTTTTACCAAATTCATTTGAATTTACTCAAATTGCATTCAATTAATTTTTTTGTGTGAAAAGAATTAGGCCCTAATCCTGTAAAACGCAACCGCAACGCCAAAATAACATTAAAGCAAAAACAATGCTTTCTATAGAAATTCATACTGCGTTTTAAATATTTTAACGCCACATGATATTCAGCGTTTGAAATTTAAAAATTCAATATGAATTTCTGTGGGAAACAACAACAAAATAATGAAATATTTTTTATTTTGTTTTTGCTTTCAATGTAATTTTTGGCGTTGCGGTTGCGTTTTACAGAATTAGGGCCTTAATTAAAAATTTGCTAATTACGTGCATGAATGATTCACGAATTAATTAAAAAATTAATGATTCATTTACAGCTCTGTTATGTATATATATTCACCCTCTAGTTTACACTTTTTTCTCTTTTGCTACTTCTATTCCTACTCTCTTTGCCCTTTTCCTATTGCGCGTTGTTGTAAATCGCAATGACTGGTTGTCATTCACTTCTAAAAATATATACTTATACAATGAATGACTGCCAGCCTATCAGCCTGCCTGCTTTTCTATGTTTGGGTATTTATTTTATACTATGTACAAGTGTTTATGTGTGTTTATGTTTCAGAGTAAGTGCTAGTTTATGGAGGATGGTAAACAGACATACAATCAATTTAACGCATAATTCCTGATGGATTTAACGGTAATTGATGATTGATTACTCCACGTATAGTAAATGGCATTAAAAGCAAAGAATGCCTATAAGAGTACCCACAAGCAGAGAATACTCATACATTGGCAGCAGTAGTGGAAAATTCAATTGTGCTATTTTCATTACTGTTTTATCTTAAGAATACCATGAAAACCCCACGTTAGTTTTAGTACTATTTTCTTGTTATGCTTCCTTGTTTGGAAATCTAGCCTTAAATGTTATTACCGGTAAGACAAAAAGCAAAGTGCCATTATTATTGCATTTGATTCCAAATGAGCAGAAGAAATTTGAAAAGTTCAATTCTAAATTTCGTGCGTTGGCGGATGATCCAAAAAAAAAAAAAATTTTAAAAAGGGAAAATGTTTAAAATGTTTGAAAAATTTTAAGCAAAATTAAAAAAAAGTGGTCAAACTTTTTTTCCTAATATTTTGCTTATTGCTATCGGACTTTTCTCAATAGCAGCAGATTAGTTTATGTTTCCAAGGCAAAATGATGCAAAAACGAAAAAATAAATTGTTTGCAAGTACAAATTTCTTCAAATTTATATAATACGTACACACTGAATAACATCAAGTTAAAAACGTAGGAAACAAGGTTGATTTACAATTTTTCGATGGTGATTTTGCTTCATGCGTTTTTCAACAACATGCGAACAACATTTTTTTCTTTTAAAATAAATAAAATGTATGTTAATTTAACATTGCAGTAAAGTTAGATCAAAATGTCATTTAAATTGAAATAACAATCAGAATCACGTTAAATGAAAGTTATTATTAATACGATTTCCGTATGACGTGCTAAATTCCCAGTTTTTCATATTTGATAAATACACTGAAATTTGTTGTTGAGGGAAAGCTAGCTTCTATGCTAGCTAGTTTCAAGTTGAAACAACGTGAATTTCATGTAGAACAAAATTGGGTTGAGTGTAATATAACAGTGTGAAAAAGCTTCAGAGACAACAATATGCATCTATTTAAGAATAATTCAATACACTTACCCCTGTGTAACACACGCTTCACTTATTTTGTATTCTCCTTTGTCAACAGAAGCATCAGCAGAATCGCCCGATATGGTTTTCGTCATCATTCTACTTTGAAAACTTTATGCACTATTTAACTAAATTATTTTAATTAAGAGAATACGGGAATTGTCTTCCTTTTATATTTCCATAAGTTGTGTCGTTTGTTTTAAATATACCTATCGAATTATTTGTTAGTGAGTGGTTTAACAATTAAACGAAAATACCCATTAAAAAACAAGTTTTAAGAAATTAAAAAAACCATAAAAAAATTGTATTTACATTAAAAAAATTGTTAAATAAAAAATCGATGCAAAAATTTTTTTATTTTTTTTTGTATGATTACATCTTGACTTATTATGAATAACATGATAAGAATATGATTAAGGCAACAATATTATGATGTAATATAACGAATATTTTAAGTCATAATATGATCCAATAATAATCGTAATATGATGACTACAATCATGAATCTTAAATTGCGCTTAGAATTAGTTTACTACAACCATGTTTTTTATTTGCGTGTAGTTGGCTTAACACACTTCAAGACTTAAATTGAAGAAAAACTATATGCTGGTCGATGAGGCGTATCTTTCTTTACCACACGGTACAAAATCTTAATTTACTTAAAAAGTGAATTTAGTAGCTTTGCATATTAAGTATTGTTAATTTTTTTTTCTTTTTTTTCAATAAAGAATATGTTTTATATAAGTACCAAAATGTTTAATAAAGTACTATTTTGCTTAGAGATCAGTGCGACTGATTGTCACTGATTGGCAAACAAAGAAGGTAAAAAGAAAAAAGCCATTAATAAATAGAAACGGTGAAATCCATAAAAGGAAACAACACAAGAAACAAAGAAATATAACGAAGTAGACGGTATAAATTTAACACCTTACAATTTCAAAAGCTTAGATTTGTTACAATTGCCAGTAATGAAGCTGTAATGCATAAATTTGCGCTTAAAGAAGCGGGATGTAGTTTGTTTTAAAGAAAAATTTTAAGAAAACAACATGTAGGTATTCAAAATTAATAGAAGCACCCTCACTAGGTTCAGATTAAGTTCCATTTATAGAAATGAGTGCTTAAATTAGCATTTAATAGAAATGTTTTATTCATTGGAAAACATGCTACAATTAATAATTGTGCATAAAGTCGTCAAGAAAGTAAAAAGTAAAGGCACATACATATATGTGCTATGCAATTATATATACAGCGATGCAGTTAATTAAGTGAACGAATTCTTTATTAAAAAATAAATATAACATTTTAATAGCCACAATATTCCCTTACTACGAGGCAGGTTCGTAAGGGAGCATATTAACTTATTAAGTAGACTCCTAATTTTTATGGATTTTTTGTGACTACAGAAAAAACTCACACTACCGAACCCCTGGGCCTAGGTGGGACTACTTTGATATGTATGCAGTTTTATGGCTATAGAAGGTACATTTTGTTGTCCAATAGAATAAGTTTTCAAAAAAAGGAAAGAAGGAATTATTTTTGTGTTACGTATGCTTTTTGGTATGTTTCGTTTTGATTTTATTTACTACAGTACATACACAATAGGGCAGGGCCAGGCCAGACCCGGGTGAATAAAATATGAACAAAATTTTAATTTGCCAAGCGCATGGTGGTTAAATTGATTGAAGATTACATAAAGTTTCATTCTAATATATTTAATAATTATATGAACTAACTTGAAATAAGTCAAAAAATGCCTGGCCTTGTCCAACGGTAACAACTTTCTATGCCAAAAATGTATTGCTTTAAAGTAGGAAGCATGTCTTCCGTAAGCGATAGGTAAACGAAACCTTTACATTTCTCCCTTACAAACCTGCTTCGTTGGAAGCTCCATTTCTTATTTGATACCAAGAAACTTTGTTATTTAAAAGAAAATTACGCTTCAAATTAGCTATCTGAAAGTAATTCTCCTCAACATGAGCCACTAAAGCAAACTATTTAGTAAAAGCTTAACAAAAGTTCTGTTGTTTGATAAAAAAAAAAGTAAGAGTGCATTATTCGGATAGGCCGAGTCTTTAATGCCCTTCACCATTAGAAGGAGTATTTCAGGAGGGGACTATTTTTAATAATATATAATTACTAGCTGATCGGCAAACGTTGTTTTTCCATATAACTTATTTCTTCTGATGTTACAGTGTCTGCTTGCCAAATTTTAAGAAAACCGGAAAATTAGCTAAAAAGTTATTGGAATGATCAGCTAAGAAGTTTTTGGGAGGGGAGCTTTTATCCCTTTTGGCATATTTCACGTCCTAAATAATAAAAAATATATGCTGTAATTCCTTCCAGATGTTAGACTATTTGCCTGCAAGAAAATCGGTTGATTAGTTAAGAAGCAATAGGGAGGGGGAGCTTTTACTTGTTTTGCCCTATTTCACAGACTTTAACTTATTTTTTGCAGCTGTTTCAGTATCTGCTTGCAAAATTTTAAGAAAACCGGTTGATTAGTTAAGTAGATATAGGAAGAGGAAGCTTTTACCCCTTTTGCCCTATTTCTTGCACTTTTCCTTTCAGATAAATCTCAAATTTAATGATTTGCCAAAAGGACCGCTCTAACCAGAGAACTGCAACGAGCACCCGTTTTTATGATTGATGATACTCGCCTTAAATTTTAAGGCAACTCGTTTTAAGGCTTGTAGTTAATACAGCCTATTGTTTTTGTATGTGCTCGCCAGGCTCGTAAGAAATTGTGTTTTCAACATACGAGCCTTTAGCAAACGCAATGAAATTTATATGAGTTCTGTTTTGTATTGTTTCTTAAATATATTATTTCAACATTCGGCAATACCACTCGTACTTCTGATAAATCAACTAATTTACTCTCTTTTATTCAATGTTCTCTATCTGCCCTTCGCTGACCTAGAGTTATAATTGTCTGAGTGCACAAGTGTTTACTCGCAGCATTCGTCATTCGTAGTAATACTTAAAGCAGCGTTGCCAGATGGTTTAGGAAAAAAAACAATGATCGTATATTTAAGTAAACATGTAGGGCTAAATTCATTATGAAATAAAATGAATTTAAAAGTTATTATAAGAAAAATGTTCGTGGAAAATTTTAATTAAAATATATAACGAATGCGACAGGCTTATGAATCACAATTTTTTATACGTCAATTTGACAACAAATTTTACAACAAACACACAATTATATTCTATGATGCTAAAGATACACATAATAACATTTTTTTAAATGGCTGCGTTCGCTCTTTATTAACGGTAAATATCGGCTGCTAATTGAGTTTTTTCTTTTACTAGTTTTCATCCATAAAATAAATAACAAAACATGCACTAAATCATTTAAACGCCTAAAATCGTGTTACCTAGGACAAATCATAAAATCTGGCAGCCACGTTTTCATTTAATGTTTAATTTTAAATACACGAACATATACTAAATGAATATGCCGTGAATTTTGTTGTTACGAGCTGGTCGTAACACCTAAGTCGTGTAAGTTAAATACAAAAAAGTTACCGAATATGAAAATAGAAAAAACACGAAACTTAGCTTTGCGTGGTTGTGATATTGTTCATACATTTTTCTGGGCTCTTACGTCTTTATGTAGTTCACACATGTACAAGTAAAAAGTTATTGTGAATATTTTTATGCATGAAGCTCGCTTTGTATGAAGAACGAGCCAACGAGCCAACCATATCAGTAAAAGCGAGTGTTTAAAAGTATTCGAGACTAAAAATGATTTAGTAAACAGCGAGTGCGCTCGCGAGTATTATGTATTGTTGCAGTTCTCTGGCTCTAACAGCAAGAACAACAGTAACACCTATGGAAAAATGCAGGTTTATAGCAAGTGAATATAATGGTCAGTGTACAACTAAAATGACGAATTTTCAAGAAAATCGGTAAATTAATTTTGAAGGTATAGGAGGAGGGGGCTTTTACCCTTTTTGCTGCATTTTACGCTGTAAATGTTAAAATGTATAACCTTTAGTTCCTTCAATACTTAAAACTATCATCGGATAATTAATTAAGAAGGCATGGATAGTAGGAGCTTTTACCCACTAAATGTTGGAGTTTTTCCAACATTATATCTTAAATTTCCCCTTTTACGCCCTAAATAATAAAAATTATAGGCCATAGTTTCATCCAGATTCAAGAAAATCGATTGATTAGTTAAGAAGATGTAGGGAGGGAGAGCTTTTACCCGTTTTGCTCTATTTTACGCCGATATGAAATATGCTTTATGGCCTATTCCGATTGTCATTGTACGTATAAGACATTACGATACATCATTTGATAACATATTAAGTGACAATAAAAAGTCATAATATGGAAAATGGATGGGCATTTTGTTTAATATGTATAGGAATATATAGGAAAACCTAAATGCCATATCTCGGGAACCACTGGGCTTATTTCGTGCAAACTTCACATAAACAATCTACAGGCAATCACAAACGTACCCTGAAATGTTGGTTAAAATAGATCGACCAGTTTTAGCAGTAAGGGGTGACTTCAAAGTGTACACTTCTTTACGGGCTTAGGCGTATTAAAGTGATTTTATTAAAAAATTAATAACAAATTCTGCTACAAATAAAAAAATAGTGCACAATTTTTTTAAACACTGGTCAATAATCGAGCAGTCTAGAATATCTTATAACAAATATATATTTCGCTTATTTTCAACGTAATATATTTATATTTTTACAATGGATATCAACAATTATTTCTGTTGCAATTGATAGTTAAGAAAAACATTATTTATGTGTTTATTATGACTTTAAATATTTTGATAGGAAAATATTTAAAAAAAAAAAATTATTTTGCTTTGGGAGTTATTTCATTTTAAATTTTTTGCAATTTCTTAAATCTACATATATAACGTTTCAAATGGTATTTATTTATAACGGGATATTTTATACTTTTATAATGCTTTATCTTAAGTTTACTAAAATTAACCAGACTCTTTATAAATTTTGGTATTATACCAAATGTTTGGTGACCTCATTTTCTCAAGAAACTTGATTAGCAGGTGGTGTGTGATATGGCACCCTTGGACTTTGCTGGTCTATGCTTATAAACCAGCAATGATTGTTCATTTAGAAACCAATATTCGACGCTCTTTTGACGAAACAAGACCGGGCATGCTCGAATAGATGGTAAAGAGTTGGACCGATTGTATGGCGTTCATACGGCGCAGTCGGGCGCAGGGGCCATATGTCAGATATTGTTTTAAAATATTGAATTCCATGAATTTCGGTCATTACATTGAATTTGTTGAGTTTTATTAAAAAAAAAAATGTCTCTACCTCTGAAAAAACACCCCTCGGAAACACTTCTATTGTTCTTTTCTTTTGACTTGTTCGAAAGTGAGCGTGTTTTTAATATACCGACAGACAGATGGCCTGTCTTAATTCGCTTACAATTACTCAAGTATCCCCGGAATATATATTCTCTATTGATTTTTCGTTGAGTTTTAAAAAAGTCTCACACGGTATAACAAACTTAGTATACCCTTATTCATCACTATTGGTTGATGGTAGAAAAACATACACGACTTAATAAGTCTTCTAAAGCATTCCTGAATGGTAAGATGGCAATGTTATTTTATTTATTTATTTACGTCTTATTTTCACCACTTCTTTTCTCTTTTTCCCACAACACTTTTTTCTATTCTCGTCATTTTCGTCCTGTTGATTGTGTATATTCACTATAAATTCCCCAATGTCAACTTAAATAATGAAATGCTAAAAAAAAATTGGAGGAAGAAGATGAATCGAAAGTATTTACCAGTTGCAGGAAAGTTTGCCAGTATGAAGTGTTTGCTTGATCTTTGTCGTTAGGGGTTCAATAGAGAGGCCTCTACGTCATTTGTTGTTCGATTTTTTCTATTCCTTTTTTGCAATTTAACTTAATGCCCTGTAATTTATTACTGTTAGCTTGAAGTGCTGTATGCGAAATGTCTTCTGTTTGAATGTGTGTTTATTAATTGTCTTAACTTATGTCAATTTTGGTATTCCTAGTGGAACTAATTTGTATTTTTTCTTTTAATTTTTTTTAAGGGTTTATTAACGCAAATCGTCACTTCATTAAAAATTTGTTTATTTCCTGTCTTTTTGTTTCTAAAGTCAAGGGTGAAATCGATGTAGACTATTTTGAGTTAACAAAGAAAAATTGAGGATTATTTAATTAAACAACATTTGATTTGTACGCTTTTATTATATTTAAAATATTTTTAATGAAAAGGGCAGTTTGAGTTTTTGGTCATATACATATATTAGGGATGCCAGTCCCGAAACACAAATCGCGAAAAATCCGGGGATTTTCGGGAGTTAGTTAATACCGAAATTTTTAACTAAGTTTTTTGTGTTACTTTTTTAAAAAAAAAAAATTCATCATGTTATTCCCCCTTGAGAGGATAGGGAACACAATATTGGACAATATTTGATTAACTCTGTTAATACTGTCATTAAAAGCGAAAGAAAAAAGTTAAACGTTGTTATTCTTTTGAAGCGTATCTACACAGAAAAAAATTACGACAAATCAATTGTCATATTAAATACTATATTCGTCAATACAATTAATTTTTTAATTAAAAAAGCACCAAGAACCGAATTTGTAAATATAAAAAATACTTTTGTTAATTAAAATTGTGCTAAAACAATCATAAAAACATTTAACGTGAGAAGTGCTAAAAAATAATTAAAGAAGAAAATTAATTAAAGAAAAAATGTCTTTTAAAATGCATTAAACATTCCACTGGTGCACGAAAATTCAAAATTTAAACTTTACAGGGTTAGGATTATTAAACTGTTTTCCGAGAAACGGTATAGGAACTATGGTAAATTATGGAACGATATTTACGAAATTACATAGTTCCTACCACTAGCGGTGTTGGGTAAAAAAATGTTTTTTTTTTGTTAAAATAACATTTTTATGGCTACCTTAATAAAATGAATTTGTTATTTCGAATTCAAATTTCAACTATTGATTTCAATTAATTTAAAAAAAATTTAATTAGAATCTTTCAAATAAATCTATTACCAGTTTGCTCTATTCAATAAAATTATTATTTTTTTATTTAGTTTGAATCAACTAATTTAATTTAATAACATATAGATATTTTTATCATATTTTGATATTTTTAGTTAGGCTTCAAGTCATCAAATTTAATTTTGATTAAATTATTTTTACTAAAGGAAAGAATTTTACAACTTGAAATTTTTTTAAAATTTATTGATAATTTTCTTGGCTGAGCTTTGGCTCGAACAAGGGTTGAATTAACATGTTTCAAGAATCACCACATTTTTTCATCGTAATTCGTTGAGTTCCAACCTCTGCACCCCTGCGGTGCCAGCCAGCCAATATTCAAACATCAATCTTTAACCAGTGGTACTGGTGGTTTAAAAATTGCTGTTATTATCGTGTTAAATTTTATATTAGTTACATGTTGCTTCCTTTCCTCTGTTTTTTCGTCTTCTTTCTGTCAAGACTTTGCCCTGATAACCTGAATACATTTGTTTACTATGTTTTTGTCCTCTTTCGTCTACATTTTATTTGTACAACTTGAAGTACAAATGTAAACAAAGGAGCTTATGCCAAAGTTATTTTTAAGAACAATTGTGATTTTTAGTTAAACTGTTATTTTAAAGTTTGATAGTTTTAGTAATCAAATTAAATTTTCATCAAATTATTTTTACTAAAAGAACGAAATTTACAACTTGGAATTTTAATAAAATTTATTGATAATTTTCTTGGGAGGGATTCCGTAAAATCCCGGCATCCCGAAAAATACAGGGATGACGGGATTGGATTTAAAGAAACCCCGAATCACGGGATTGGCGAAAACCCAGTCCCGATTGGCATCTCTAGTACATATTATTCAAATAGGAAGCTCTTAGAAAAAAATTCTTTAGGACCAATTATAATATGCTTTAGTTGTCTTAAGCAACTGTGTGAATACATGTTAGTCATATGTGTAAAGCCATATTGAACTTTGTTAAATTTGTAGAACCTGTCATTTGCTTATACTAAATTTACACCTACGCAAAATCTAGTACTCGAGCCAAATCTAGTTGTTTTTGACTAGATTTCCCATACAAAACAAAATCTACTTCGTGAATAGATTTCGACGAAATCTACTCAAAATCTAGTAGTACTTAATTATGCAACTATGGTTTTTTCAATAAAGCACTAAAAAATACTTCCCTGCACAAGAAAAAATGACATTTAAAAAAAAACAAAATAAAAATTGTTAAAAAAAAATTAAAAAGTTTTATAAAATAAATAAGTAAAAAAGTGTAAAAAAATAAAAAATGCGAATAATATTGATAAAATAAATATCGTTGATTATTAATAAAAGGCAATGAAAATTTTTTAATGTATATTTCTTTTTGTGTTTGTATGTGTAACGAAAAGACTTTCAGTTAGTTGTTTTGTTATAAAAACAAAATCTCGCTAATGTCAAAAAAGTGTAATGTAAACGCACTAGATTTCGAAGAAGATTTTAAATCAAATCTACAAGATTTCGGCCTAATGTAAATGTAGTATTAAGCAGAGTGTTTTTTGATTTTGTTTTTTTTTTTAATGCACGCAGAGAAAAAGTTAGGTAGCGCATGGTAACGGCAACTACACTATGTTTATTGTAACAATATATTGTTGTCGAACACAAACAATTTTTATTTTTATTAAATATAAGCAATATTATAGTTTCTGTAAACATTTAAATGTTTATCGCAATTAGAAATTTGAGTACTGCTGAATGTAAAAAAATAATTTTTCTAACAACTAAATAATGATAACTTTGAAAACATATTATATTACTCATAACCATTTCATGATATTTAATAGACATAACATGATAACTTTCAATACGTGTACTCACAACATGTTTAAGATGCAATCAAAATATATTTACTGTTATAATATTTTGTTATCGTCATTTGTAAATAATTTTGCATCAGTTGTGTCGTTTGTTCTTAATTTACCTATCGAATTATTTGTTAGTAAGTGGTTAAACAATTAAGGCAGATACCCATTAAAAAAATAAGTTTAAACAAATTAAAAAAATGAAGAAATTGTGTTGCGTAAAAAAAATTGTGAGGTGCCACAAAATAAAAAAATATATGCAAAAAAATTTTAAATAAATTTTTTTGTAAAAGTAGTGCTATATCATAATATGCTATCTTCTAAACTTATTATCAATAATATAATTACAAAGGACTAGGACTAGTCCAAAAGTAACCCAAGCGTATGGAAAAACCATGGTCTATTTATCATTACGATGTCCTGGGACAGGACCATATAACCCAGCTTTGGACTACAAAGGAGTAGTTTTAAAACTACTCCATGATATACTCAAGAGGATTAGTTTTGAACTAGTTTAAAAACGAAAGCACGGCGTTAAAAAACGAAGACATGTCGTCTCACTACAAACAATTTTCAACAATGACATGGTCCATGCTTGCATTACATCGGACCAGTCCATGGAGTAGTCCATTTTATCAAAATCGATCAGGTGGTCCAATATTATTTGTAGGGTTCTTAACTAAGTATTTTTAACAGGATAATAATATGATTAAGGGAAAAATATTATGATGTAGTATTACGAATATATTTGGTCATAATATGATTCAATAATAATCGTAATATGGTGACTACAATCATAAATCTTATCATAATATGTTGCTCTTAGAATATGTTTACCACAACCATGTTTTTTTCTTTGCGAGTGCATTTGAACGGCTTTTTGTTTACTTTTGACAGAAGCTTATGCATGTTATAGTTGAGCCTTTATTTTGAGGAAAATTAAAGAAAAAAAATACAAATTTTCTACTCTTATGAAATTCAGCAAATTTGTTATTTATTGGAAATTATTATTTTTTTTTTTTTCAAAAAAATGTTGCCAAAATGTGCTATTTTTTTCTTCTTTTCCATGAATTTATATTCCTATGAAACTATGACGGACCAAATTTCATCCCGATGTCAGTATTTATTATGGAGTTCGAGAGTGGAATTTATACGTGGCCTATGGTAAATTATGGACCGATTTCATAACAATAGCATTATTTATTACGGTATATATTAATTATTAATAGTCTGAAAAAATTGTGATGCACATGCGTTTTGCCACCAGTTACGTTAGTTTTTGCTACAAAATGATCAGTTTTTTAGGGTGGTTGTTTGACATTTGGACTTATAACTGAACCGATTTTGCTGGAATTCAATCCCAAGCTGCTTATGATAACTAAAACCAATTTTATACTAATATGACTGAATTGACTAAGAGTTACTCATGGACTATATTTATGTATAGTACTAGCATTTAACCCGCTACTTATTTAGAGTCTCCATTTTCTTCGTGGACATATCTGTATGCCAAAGTTTATTTTCTCATTCACTCAGGACCTTGCATGTTTAATTTTATCATTCTAGGTCCAATACCAACGGAAATTCCAAAAGTACCAGTTAATGAATAAAAAAGTACCAATTAGTTCCCTCTAATAGATTCTCATCCACTTAGGACATTGTATGTTGACTTTTATGATTTTAGGTTCAATATTAAAGAAAATACAAAAAGTACCAGTTAGAGAACAAAAAAGTCCCAAAAACTTTCCTCTTATAGATTCTTATCCACTTAGGGCATTGAATCTGGAATTTTATGTTTCGAAGTCCAATAATAACGGATATTCAAAAAGTACCAGATTAGAACTAAAAAGTACCAATAAGTGCTTTAAGAGATTCTCATTCACTCAGGACCTTGCAGGCTTAATTTTATGTTCATAAGACCAATATTAGCTGAAATTTAAAAAAAGTACCAGTCAATGAATAAAAAACTAGCAAAAAGTTTCCTCTTATAGACTCTCATCCACCCAGGACATTGCATCTTGAATTTTATGTTTCTAGGTCTAATACTAACGGAAATTCAAAATGTACCAGTTAAAGAACAAAAAAGTACCAAAAAGTTCCGTCATAGATTCTTATCCACTAAGGACATTGCATGTTAAATCTTATGTTTTAAGGTCCAACATTAACGATTAGTAAAAAAAATACCAGTTGTAGAACCAAAAAGCTAAAGTAAAATATCAAATTTCCCGTATTTCCCGCTTATGTGACGCGCAAAATGGAATGGGACCAAAGGGTTTTGTTCAGGAGCGCCATTTTAAAGATTTTATCTTTGGTGTTCCATCACTGAGCACTGATAGATTTCGTAGGGTATTAGATGATTTCTAAAAAAGTTTTACACAGAATGACAAATTTAGTTGACCCTTATTCTCCACTAGTGGTGAGGGGTTACTAAAGGGACGAAGAAGATGGATTGGAAGTACGAATCAATAACAATTTTTTATTTTTAGAATATTTTTTTTACTTTGCTATTTATAGAAATGTTTGCAAAAATTTGCTTTCTTTACGAAATTTTAAAAATGTGCTATTAATTATAAATTTTCATTACCATAAAAATTTTAGCATTTTGCTGCTTATTGAAAACGTTACAACAAGTAATTATTTATAGGAAATTTTATTAAAACATCTGTTATCTTTTTCGAAAAGAATTTAGAAAAATTATCCATTAATATGAATTCTTCTATTCGCATCCATCATTTTGTAATGAAATGATATATAAAATCTAAAAAAAGAAAATTAATCTAAAGAATGAATTCATCACAATTTACAATTTTCAGTAAATTTTGCGAAAATTAACTTTCACACACAAATTTTGCCTTAAAGTGTTAGTTAAGGCCAAAAAAAGTTCAGAAATCTAAGCTTTATGATACACCAAATTTCTATTTTAACCTTCCATAGATAGTTGTCATTCACTCAGTTTTTTAATTTTCATAATTTTTACTCTTGTTCACTATTTATTTGAATAAAATTTTAATTTATTTAATGAATTCCTTTACTTATTCAACAGTTTTACTTGCAATTTATATACAATTTGTTTACAGTCTGTTGGGATTGAAAAGTTTAAAAAAAAATTTCAAATTCAAAAGAAGCCAAAGAAATGGCTTTGACAAATACTGCATGAGAAAATAATATTTCAAATCTAAATACTAAATACATCAGAAATATTGAAAAGACGTCTTTGAGTGAAAGACCGACAGACTCGCAGACTTTCATAAAATATAAAAAGACGTCGAAGAAGTATTTATCAAATAAAAACAACATTTAATGGTTTGGTAGACTGAAAGAACAACTAATAGACAAATATGTATGTATTTAATTCAACACTGCTCCTGTCAACATGCATCTGCCAGTTAAATTCTGTCAAAATTTTAAAAGGCTGCTTTATCTAGTTTGTCATTGACAGCCGTTGATAGCAGACTACTTGGTGAATTAAAACGAAAATGGGAAAAGTGAATTTAGTGCGAACCTAAATCATTTAATGACAAAAAACAATGAATTAGGTTACGAATCGCTCCCTCATTAGCTCTATTTTCTGGATTTAGTCCAAGTGACTATTTCTTGTTTCTAAAGCTGAAGAAATTCTTTGGCGCAAAGATATTTGCTATCCTCTCACATTCAAATACATATTTTGATGATCTGATTTTTCTCTCAAGGCATAAAAATCCAAATAAACTTTAAAAATGTATAAAGCTCAAAGGAGAAAACGTTGAAAATAAAATAATTTTTTATCCAAGGCTCAGTGTTTCATTAAAAAAGTCGCTGACTTATTGACTCACCCTCGTATGTGTGTAAATTCAGATAGACAAATAATTTTACTAAAAACATTCGAGAGTGACTAGCGAGTAGAAGTAAAGTTGGGATATAAAAATTTTCTTCAAACACAATCGTGCTCATTTAAAATGTGTCTGTTGTAAATTTATTAGATGTGTTTGTTGTTAGACATGCAGAAAGACTGACACAAACAGATAAGCAGAATTACATTTTATGGCTTTTCTTCAAAATTCCAAAAGGATTGTGATATTTTGTGACTAACGGAACTGCGGTTTGATAATTGTTACTTTGCAGTAATGATTTGATTGTTTTTGGGAAATAAAACAAAATTTGAACTTTTTGAACGAAGCTTCTTAATGACAGCAACATTTTTACTTGGTATTAATAATAGAGCACACATGAAGAAAATTATATTTTATTATATCCTGTAGTTCATATAAGGAACATAGGGCCACTGAAGAAAATTACGTATTGTTTGATTAATTTGTAAACATTTTTTTTTAAATTTTCATTTAAAAGTTAGAATTATTATTAACGTAATTTTTAATTTCATCCAAATTATTGCTGTAGAAGTAGAAGTAGACTCAAAAAAAACTTTAGTTACATTTGTGTTCGAAAAATTTGAGGAAAATTAAGGAATTGCTTTAGGAAGAAAAAAGAGATTGCTCCAATTAGTTTGAAAAAAATTCAAAAATTATTTACTTTTTATTAATAAGATTTCTCTATGACGTGCTTAATTTCCAATTTAAATTTTTGATAAACACACTGAAATTTATTGTTGAGGGAAAGCTTGTTTCTATGCGCATTTCACTGGTTGCTTAGGCCAGATCGTCAGGAAACTTCATCCAAAGATTTTAGAAAAACTAAAGATATTAAACAAATAAAACTATTCAGCGAATAAAAATTATAAGAAACAATAAGTTTATCTTAATTTGAAATTTATCATCTAATGATTTTTATTTTTTGATAGAAAAATACATATGGATTACGAAGGATTATTGAGTAAACCATTTTCATGAGCCAAGATGTTGATGTGATTTAAATCAGTGTTAATGTTGTTTACACATGATTGAATGTCAGTGATATTGGTGCTGAAATAAAGTTATACATCGTTTGCATACATGTGTACTTGGGTGTTAATCGTATCGTCTGGTAAATTTTTTTTTTTTTTTTTTTTTTTTTTTTTTTAATTCCCTAAGCTAATCCTCGCGAAGCTGTACGCTTGTCTGCAGGAAAGAAACCAGAGTCTCTGGCGGGAATCGAACCCGCAACCTCGGGGCTGATAGACTAGATCACTACTAGCTAGCCTACCGTAAATAGTTTACGGATAAACAAAATATGAGGGGCCCAAGAATTTATCCTTGTAGAAAGCCTCTGTTGACATCAAGCGGGTTGGAGAGTTTACCATTTAACTGTACGACTTGGGATCTGTTAGTAGTTTTTGAGTTTTTTTATTAAGATTTGATGGACAACTGTGTCAAATGCTTTGCTATGGTCTTAAAGAATAAGGAACGATACCATATTTTAATCGAGGATCGACCTGAGATCCTCAGCAACGTCAAAAATTGCTGTGATACAACTTCTTGCTTTCCCAAAGCCGGATTATCGATCACATAGTATGTTTTTTTGGCTCAAGTATTGATTCATTTGTCTGAACATTATATTTTCCATTACTTTTGATAAAAAAGGATGAATTGCTATCGGTCGGTATTCATTGTTAGGCTTGGGAATTGGTATAATTTTAGACACCTTCCATCCATCTGTAAGTACTAATTTTGTTAAAATGAGTTGAACAGATGGTTTAAGTAAGGCAATATCTTCGGAATTAACGCTTTTAGGAAAGTAAGATTCATACCGTCAATGCCTACTGCATTTGATTTGATGGATAGAAAACTCTCAATTGCATCACACTGATCGGTGGATGATAACGCTTATCTTCAGCTTGCTGTAGTTAAGCAGACCGGAGTATCTGGCGGAAATCAAACCCGCTACCCTCACCCTGACAAACAAACTAGCCAGTTCATATTTGTTTAAATTGGAAAGTTGAGATTATAAGAAATAACAGAAATTTAGGATAATAATAACTGAGAACAAGCGAAATATATCTAAATTTTGTTGAAGAACTTTTCATTAAGAAATTAATATTAAATAGGTTACTGCAAAGAATAGCCTAATATAATTCGATCGACATTTAAGTCGAGTTAACCGAATATTAATTATTAACAATGTTTCCTTAGTAAAAGGTAGAATTTCGGTTCGTTGACGATAACTAATATTCCTTTAATCATATAATAAGAAGAGCTAACGATGGAGAAACCAAATTGAAAGCTTCCAATTTGGTAATTTAACTTGTACTGTAGCAAAAATCGGTCAAATAAGTCCGCAATAGATAGCTTTCAAAAAAAAGTTTTTCACACGTCAAGGCCAAACGCAATAAACTAAGACAACAATATTTGACCGAAATACTTTTTCTGTACGAAAAGTCTTCGGTGCGGAAAATTCATTATTTCACTTACTCCGCAACTAGAATCAGATTCTTGAAACAAAAGCGGCCTCACGGAGCAAAGTCAACATAAGTTTTCGTGAATACTTTCCTTATGTGCAAATAATTCTAGATACATTTTGTCTTTGGTATTGTAAATGGTCTAATTTTATCAATTACACTATGCAACAAGAAAAATTAAAAGGTTTAACACTAGATTTTTTTGATGTGTTATGGTCTCCCAACTACAAAATGAGTCGAAATTTAAAATTCTATCGATTAATTTTTTTTTCTAAAAACAGTTAACTGAAAATTTTGTATTCCCAAAAACTACTTGAGGAAATGCTAAATAATTTGAACTTAAATTATATTTAAATCGTACTCAACGGTTTTGGAATACTAATTCAGACCGGAATGATTACCATTTTTTAAATGAATTTTTATTTAGATCTTAATTTTTAATTGTAATATTTTAAGAAACATACTGTCAACATTTTTTTTATAGCAACCGAATACCGGGGTTTGAAAAGAGTCGATTAATCGTTCTTCATAACAATATTTAACATTTTTGGGATTATTGTCTGGGGGGTGTGAAATTCCAAGTCAGGGGGATGGTACTAGGTCACTATAGTAAAACACTCAAAGGGTTTGGCGTTCGCATGTGTCAGTTTTTTTTATGACATTTTAAATTTATTCCTTATCTTGATGTTTTTTTGTTTAACATAACTCGAGAACCACTTGTCCGATTTTGCTAAAACAAACTCAAAAATATTTAGAATTACAATTTCTTTAATCCGTTCATATAACGTTTTTCTTTATAATCAACAGTTTTGCCGGTAAAAATAAATTTGTGGAGAAAAAAAATAATATTGTAATTATTTCGCCCTCGAAAGTATGCTAATAATTAGTTTAATTTATTTTCTTAAAAGTACATGAGAGCGTATACATATGTGTTTGTTTTTCTAATATTAATCATACGTTCAAAATTACGATCATTTAGGATTTTGTTAGTTTTTATAAAAAAATAAAATTTTAATTTTAAAATTAAATATTAATTAAATGGAACATATACATCAAGGCCCATCTATCAGGTCTGCTTTCTAGTACAAAAACAAAAAACGATTCTTTTTAGTTGTCAAAAATTTACTACCACATATACAAAGCAAAAGGAAAAAACGTGTATGTGTGGCATACCATAAACGTAAACAAACGTATACATGCAGATGTAAGCAACATGTTAACAACTTTTGACAACTAAAAATAACATAAACAATGATCATCAGGCTTCTTGCGCAGACCTTTTCAATGGGCCTTGATATACATCGTTTCGTAAATATTATAGGAGAAGCAAAAATTTAATGCAAATAATTAGTTTATAAATTTTTCATTAATAAACAATTAGTTAACGGTTAATAAGATCTTTAAGCGTTTTTCATATAATCGCTTTTGTTGATAGTTTCGTTTGTTTTTGTGCTAAAAATCGCCTATTTTGGTCGAAAAGTTTTTGTGAACATTTGCGTTTATGCGATTTTATATTATTATTATTATATTATTTTTTTTTCTCCACAAATTTATTTTTACCGGCAAAACTGTTGATTATAAAGAAAAACGTTATATGAACGGATTAAAGAAATTGTAATTCTAAATATTTTTGAGTTTGTTTTAGCAAAATCGGACAAGTGGTTCTCGAGTTATGTTAAACAAAAAAACATCAAGATAAGGAAAAAATTTAAAATGTCATAAAAATGACTGACACATGCGAACGCCAAACCCTTTGAGGGTTTTACTATACTGACCTAGTACCATCACCCTGACTTGGAATTTCTCACCCCCCAGATTGGCTGTTGTACTGTGTAATTAAAATATCATTAAAAAAGTTGAAGCCTAAATGTATGCACCATATTTTATCACAAACCTTCCTTGAAATGTTAGTGATTTTTTCAGAAAATTTATAAAGCTTCGTACAGACGGTGTTTAGATCTTACAATAATGTAAGGCAATGTGTCACCAATATACATTGTTAACCCATATTAGCGCAGTGATAGAATTTTCGACCATAAAGTTTATATTTGCATATATTGAAAACTTTTCCAATTTTTTTTGATATGAGTTCACAAAAATAAAATCTTATGTGTTTTTAATAGTTAAAAGCGTTTTCTTTCAATGAAAAGTCCATAAACCATATATTTGTAAAATGAAAAATATAATAATAATAATTACTTT
Organism: Pollenia labialis; assembly: GCA_949318255.1. Classification (NCBI taxonomy): domain Eukaryota; kingdom Metazoa; phylum Arthropoda; class Insecta; order Diptera; family Polleniidae; genus Pollenia; species Pollenia labialis. Next base: position 147,478,075 of record OX439139.1, read on the forward strand.
TAATTGTTAAAGCTTGAGGTCTTTTTATTTATAAAAAATTATATTTATTTGTTTCAATATTTCGCTAACCTTTGGTTAGCATCGTCAGGAAATTAAATTCACAAAATGTATCCATACCGTAAGCCCTAAAAAAAAGACCTCAAGCTTAAATAATTAAAAGTAATTATAAAATAAAGGTCAAATAAGAATAAATATTTATAATAATAATAAATAGAATTTATTTCTCATGGTGACTAACATTTTTTATATAAATTTTCATAATTTTCGAAAATTCTGATAGTGCATAGAAAATATTCCTGGAAAATATTGGAGGAATAAGACTATTAAAGTATAAACGCTTTTGAGGATTTTAATTTGACTTAGAATACACATTGGAATAATATGAAAATTTATGTAATAATAATAATTAATTTTATCCTTTTATTGATTTTATACAAAGAAGAAAGGAGTTATTGTTCAAATTGTATAAAACAAATTTCTACATTAAATTTTGTCTGAATTAAGTACGTGTACTTTCAGAAAAATCGACCGCTAGCCAGATGCAGTCAGTTAGGGCCATATTTTTTTTGTGGAATTATTGTTTTTTTAATCAAGTAAATCTATATTCAAAATCTTTAAATCGTTACCAGTGATCTAAAATTAAACAAGCTGTTGTTTATTAGAATTTTGTGTTTATCGGGGTACCATGCTTTCCCACATGTTAATCATTATTTTCATACTCAACCCGATATGAGAATTTTAATGGTAAATCAAGTTATGAGTTGCAATCGTTTCGAACCATTAAGAGACATTTGTATATCGCACATAATATAAGCTTAAATTCAGAAGATCGCTTTGCCAAAGTTCGACCATTTGTTGAAACAAGCAATACAACATTTATGCAATACGGTGTTTTCAGCCATATTTTATCGATTGATGAACAAATGATTCCATACCTTGGCAGACACTCATGCTAAATTTTTATATCGGGAAAACCTATTCGTTTTGGATTTAATTCATGGATCTTCTATTCCGCAAATGTATACTTTTTTCAGTTATATTATATGGCGGATCAGCTACTCCATATACAAGAAAAATATCGGTCTTAGTGCTCAAACTGTTTAGATCTACTTTCTCACGTATTTGATCCTGAACTCATGTAATTTTTTTTTTGCCAGTTTGTTTTTCTTCTTATCACCTAATGCGCCTATTGAAGGAGCGCAAGTTTTTTGGAATAACAACTTCTTTGCCGAAATAATGGTTTTGGAACAATATGTTCCCGGATTTAAGCTAGGAAACAGTTAGATTTCCAGTACTGTGGTGAAAATTTTCCTACGGCGTTTTTATTGTTATTGTTAATGCAGTTTATTTCTTAAAGCCAGTTATACACATTTTTAAATATTTTGAATTGATAATATCACAACGATATTATGGTTCCCTATATTTAATATTATGGTTATTTATATAATTAAATATGGTCACCTCCAACAAAACTATTTTTAAAGGATGGATAAAGTATTTTTTGTTAGAGTTTAACTATGTGAAAAGTGATTCAATAGCCTTCAAGAAGCTGTTGGCACCAACGAAAACTCGGCAAGACTTCGCAAATCAAATAAATCCTATTTGGCGCAAATACTTTCCATCGCAGAGCTCGACCCCTCAGCAGATCTCTGAACTTTGTAAAATATGAAATAGCATACATTCAATGTTCTGAACATTTTCATACATAAGAGGTCAGTGTACTCAGCTAAGTACACCCTAGAAACTCAATAACAAATTTTTTTTTAATTTTTTTCCATTTTATGTTTTTTCAATACTTATTTTAATCAATAAATATAGTTAAACTTAAAAAATTATGGCTAGTTTTTGTTTGACCTCTAATGGGTTGACCCCTTTTTTTTTATTTTTCATAGAGGTGAAATAATCGAAAGACATTGTGCGAGACTATAACACGCTAAAACACTACTACTAATTGTCCATGATCCCCGCGGTACCACCGTTAAGCACTTCCTCGCAGGGAGGGATTGAAGTAGATCACCAATGATCTAAATATTTCTTCTCCGAATGTTCTCCTGCCTTCGGAGCTCCTGAATATACGTCTTCGCGAAGATACATACGAATGTCCAGTTTTCCTGGGACCTTAACATAATCTGGGCCACATTTACTGAGCTTATAGTAATGCCAACCTTTTCTTCCACTTCTATTCTTTCAGTGACAAATCGTTGACACTCGAAATATACATGTTTTGCATCTTCATTTACGTTATAACAACATGGACAATATGGGTCACTTTCACATCCAAAGCGATACAGGTATGCCTTAAAGCAACTATGTCCACTCAAGAGCTGTGTTAGATAAAAATCCAAATCACCATGTTTCCGTTCTGTCCAGGCACGGATTTCGGGAATAATTTCCGATGTCCACCTACCCTTAGTAGATGTTGTCATTTTGCCATCTGACGTAGAGGCTTCACTTCTGATTCGCCTTTTCTTGGCTTGTAGATCGATAGGCACGATACCTGATATTACCAATACGGCTTCATCTGATACTGTCCGGAATGCGCAACAAACACGTAGAAATGCCAATCTGTAGACAGACGTTATTTTATTTCGATATGAACGAAACTTTGTTGATTCTGCCCATATAGGAGCAGCATATTATATATTACTTGTTACAACTCCTGCAAGAAACCTTCTCCGCATGTACTTGGGGCCCCTCGTATTTGGCATTATGCGGCAAAGGGCAGAACATGCATCTCTTGCTTTTGTTCCTTTATACTCTAGATGTTTCTTGAAGGTGAGGCGATCGCCGATAATAAATGCTGGATATTTCAAATGCCCTTTTGTTTCAACCGTGCAATTTCCAATCGTACACAGAAAAAAATGTTGCACAAGTAAAAGTATTAATTAGAAATAAAATCAGTTTTAATTAAAAACTTATCAAGCGAATTAAACGTTTAATCAAAGGTATTAAACGTTTGATTGACAAAAATAATTTGCACCTGTTAAAAAATTAATAATATCAATAAAACGTTTAATTCACTTAATACAACGTTTAATTCACTTGATTAAATTTTTAATCAAAACTGATTTTATTTTTGATTAATGTCTTTACTGGTGCAAAATTTGTTTCTGTGTAACAGTAATACTTTCTCTGACTTTTCGACTGCTTATGAGAACTGCCTCCGTTTTATGTTCGGCTAGTGCCAGTCCCATTGAGTCTAGACATGAGCGGACAAGATGTATGTTACTATTTGGAATAGTTGTGCCTCTTCAATTTGTTTTGCTACAGCTATCAAAGCTATATCGCCAGCGAAGCCGACGATTTTCATGTTTTCTGATAGTTTTAGTTGTAGCACTTCATCGTACATTATGTTCCAAAGTACTGGACCAAGAACCGAACCTTGCGGTACGCCCTCTGTAACTTTGTCTCTTTTACATAATCGCCTGTGTCATGTAGCAGGATTCTGTCCCTGAAGTAATCCTTGATTATCGCTATCAAATAGTTTGAAATATTTGAGTGAATAAGCGCATCTACAATTTTATTCCACTTGGCTGTATTAAAGGCATATTTTACGTCCAATGTAACAACAACTCAATAACTTTTTGTGCCATTTTTCAATGCTTCCCCTTTTATAACGTTCATAGCTGCACTGTCTTTATAGCATCCATTGTGGATTTACTTTTCTGACCAAACTAAGTTTTGGAAAGGCCGCCCACCACCCCAGTAATGCATATAATGCTTTGTAATAGTTTTCCACACGTGTCTACCATACAAATGGGTCGATAGCATGATGGATTGTTTAAGGGCTTATTTTCTTTAGGGAGTAATACGAGTCGTTGCCTTTTCCATATTTTTGGAAATGACCCATGTCGTAGGCAGGCATTAACTTTTTCAGCAAGTTGCTCAGGGAAATGCCTAGCAACATGTTTTAAGACTAGGTTTGGTATACCGTCAGGTCCTGGGGATTTTCCGTCCTGGAATTTGGAAGCAGCTTGCTGTATCTCAAATGGAAATAGGTGTTTCACTGTTCCTTCTAGGGTACCCGCTTCCCTAGGTGATGCAGCGAAATGGCAGTTTAATTTATTTGTCAAAAGCTTGTAAGCCAATCTCAATGGATTTTTATCGAACTCGTCGCAAATTTTTAAGAAACTTGACCTTTTGATATGACGTATCGCGTTTTTAGTGCCTTTTTCTTGACCTTAAGCTCTTGGTGGTATAAGGTGCTATCCATAGTGCCTCTACAACTTACATAAATTCTTCTCGCACGAATGCATTCCCTGCGCAACTGAGCAATCTCCTCGTTCCACCAGTAGACTGGTGTTTTATTTGGGCCTTGTCTCTTTCTTTTAATAGAGGCATTACATGCATATGTCAATTGGCTTATTAATTGTTTTGCCATGTTTGCGGGTGAACCATTTAAGGTATTGTCTAATATGCACATGTTAAATATTTCGCAGTCAAAGGTTTTTGTCTTCCAGCTTTAAGGTGCGCGTTTCTGCAGGCTGGTGTTAGGCCGTAAAGTATAACACGGACATGTTCTAAGACATTTGGTTGACCTCTAATGTGTTCCACAGTAACATTTTCTAGGGAAATATCGAAAACAATTCTACCTATTAACGGATTGTATAAATTGCAGATGCCTTTGTATGTTTTTAAATCGAAACAAAATATAGGTCATCATACAATCTTTTGTTAGGAATCAAACCGAATTTAACACAAGAAATGAATCTACGAGTTGCAAAATGTCGTTTGGAAGCAACGAAACAAAGAGTTGAACATGTGGATAGTTTTGAGTTCAATAATCTTCCTCAGAATTTGAAAAACATTGAACGGATTTCAATTTTTAAATAAAGTTTAAAATATGTAGTTTATTTTCCAAAATTTAAAAATGCTTCTATTGTAGAAATTATTGAGAAAATTTATTTGATATGATATACAATTTTTCTTTTTCTGTTTCTTTTTTTAATTTTGTATTGCTATTATTATATTAAACTTATGTAATATTTTTTGCAAACTCAATAATGTCTAAGTGACGCTGAGGCACTTTCTATCTCTTGTAAAATAATTTTTTCTTGAAAATAAAAATATCCAAAATATCTTTAAGAAATCTCTTTAAATCTTTTTTTTTGCCATAAACGTATAAAGATGACAACAAATTTTGATTAAAATAATTTCAATAATGATTGCATGAAACATGTGTTTTTCATTTAATCAACTTTTGTTTGGCTGTACTTTTTTACTTACATTTTATGTGACTTGGCAATTTTTTCATAAAAGAATCGTAGCTTTTACAAAATAAATACATCATCATCGTTGTACTTATAGTTATACATCTGTAATACCTACATCTACGTATAAAACCATGTAAACGTAGGATGGAAATGACATCCGGAACTAAATGAATGAAATCAGCTTAATATGCTTTTCTCGGCACAGCTCAAAAGAGGGTGAAACACGCACTTACAAAGCTGAAAAAATAAAGAAAGTAAATTCTTGAAAGTTTTACATGCTTTTAATAAACGTACAGATATACTTCGGTATATGCTAAATCATATTTTCTGCCATAAATTTTATAAAAGTAAATGCGAGTATTTTTGTCTGTAGTCTGGGAGTGTAAACAAGATTTTGTGTTTGCATGTTAATTCATTTTGTTCTGATTGGGTTTTCTTGGCTTTAAGTTTTTCCTAGTTTATTGCGATTGTACCGCACGATTTGTTTTTATCTTATTTCAGAAGGGCAGTTGAAAATGTTGTTTAGTCCTTTGGAGATTTTCGTCTTAGTAGCTAAAGCTTCCTTCAAAATCATTTTTTTTTTCTTTCTTTAGATTTTTAAAAACTATTTACACCTTAAACTTTTAACAAAATTTCAATTTATTAAGCAAAATACGAAGAGCGCAATTAGACAAATAAGAAATTTAACAAAAGTTTTGCTAAGTTAATTTTAGGTCGTAATTCGTTAATGGTTTGTACACTTACCACGACCTACGTAACACATGTGAAGTGGAACAACTGAAAGGTCCTAAAAAATGTTTCCTTTTAGAATTCGGTAATTTTAAATAGAAATATTTTTTATTAAAACGTTCATATCGGGAAAAACTTTTCCAATCAGCCATAAACATTACAGTTAAAATGATCTTAGTTTAGCAGAAATATCAAAGCCAATTTTTTTTTAGATTCTAAAACAAAAAAATAGCACGAAAATAAAGTTGGTCAACTTGGAACATACATTACTTTTCACTACAATATTTAATTAAAGAGTGTACCCTATTTTATAAGGTTAAGGTTCATAAAGCAATTCATTGAATCATTAATTAATTTAATTTTTCATTTACTTAAAAAAATTGTGTCCATAACTTCTTTTATTTCTGCATTTTTTAAATGTCTATTTAAAATTTCTCATACTTGTATTTTAGTCGTCGCAAATCGACTAAAACAGGGACAATTCTACACGACGTTGACTTGAAAGCGCCTTTGAGCATATCAAGTGACTGTCAATAGCAACCGATTCTTGTCAATAACGACTAAGAAAATACAATAACTGTTCCGGTGCCGTCGACTTGGGTGGACGTCGACTTCATTAATCATATGATTTTACTTTTTGTTGGAATGGCAAAGGAATGACAAATATTGAATACTAATTTTGACAAATTTTTTGTGAAATACAACTATCAATAAAAAAACATACAAATTATCAAGTTATTTATATTGCAATAAATAAAGCTTTTTAGTGTTATTTTTTTGGCACGTGGTACCAAAATGCTATAATTTAAGCTATAATTTATGTAAATTTACATATGGGCATTTCCATTTTGACGTGTCGTGGTATTTGTACCACAAAATGTAAAAAAATTAAATTAAGAAGTCAAATTTGTAAAAAGGGTTTTTAAATATACAAAGTAATGAGGAAGCACTATATTCAGAAAAAAAATTACATTAATCGACGCTAAGGATTTGCAGATATAAGCAAAAATCTGCGCTGGCATGACGTTAAAAAAACGGAAGTGGATTTAAATTACTTTACAAAACTGGATAAGACTGCGAATTGAGCAAGACAATTTTTATAAAACCTTTTTTAGTAACTTTTGGACTAATACAGATTTATTTTTCAAGCTATAAAATTTATAAATCTTTGCTCCTTTTAAGGTAAATATGGGCATATTCAGCGAAAAGTCTACTTTTTTTAATGTAACGCCAGATTGCAAATAGGGTTGTATTTTCGAACCATGTTGTTCAATCGTTATCCCTTTTGTTACTATTTGTAGAGCTGGTTACTCTTTACACCAAAATATAAAAAAGTAAACTATACATATAAAATTTGTTGAGAAACAATTTAAAATACTTCTGGCGTTACGTTACAAAAAGTAGACTTTTCGCTGGAAATGCCCATATAAATGCTGGTTATATCTCTCTACTTTGTGTAAAATATAAATACAAAAATTAAGGCCCTTTGAGAGGCCTTGTTTTTTTGCCTAATGCGTATCTTTAGGATGTCTGTTTCATTTAGTCAAGTTGAGGAGTATTTAAATAGTATCTAGTATATTCGTATGCGTATCAGAGTAGCAGTTTTGTTGCATATTTGCTTAGCAATAATATGAAAGGCCATTAGTACAACAAGTTGAATATAAAGCATTTGTACTTAACAACCATTTGCTGTGCGTAGGACTGAGTGCTGAAAAAAATTAAATCTCACTGAAATTAAAGTAAATTTTTCAAAAATTATTAAATGAAATATCTACACTGGTCTTAAAATTATTCCATATAGAAATCATTTCATTTTGTCTTAAAGATCTATAAGTCTTTGCTAGTTAAACAAATATATAGGCATAGTGTGATTTTAAAGAATAAAGCACATATATTGTGACTCATGAAAATTTCCTAATAAACCCAACAATATTTTTTAACATAAAAACATGTCCAACCTTAATGTTGTACATTTCTGTGTTGAATTATTCATATGAACATGTTGTCGAATGAATAACACAATATGGAAACTACCAAAAAGAAGGAAAAATAAGAAAATTGAACCAAACTGTTTGTAGACTCTTGATTTGTCTCATTCTAAATTTAAAAAAAACTTTTCAACTCGATTCAGGATACCTTCAACGCTAAGAGAACAGACTGACATTTGTTATTCCAGTAAAGAAAAATGAGATTGGTGAAGCTCATGCATATGAGTGCTGTTTGTTCACTCTTTTAAATCTATTGCCAGAAATATTACCCCCATAAAATTTTACCAAAAATGAAATCGTAGAGACTTCTCATGGAAATCATCTAAAAAACTTCAAAAGGAATTTTCATATATTGCCTTTAGCTAAATGCTTTGTATAGAACAAATACCGGGACATGAAAATACCAACAAAAAAAAAGATAAACAATAAATTCACTTTCTTTCAAAAGAGAAAATAATGAAATTTCTAAATCGAATATTAAAGAAAGTTTATTAATAGAATGTCTTTAAAGTTTTCTTCAAAAGCTCGTTTGTCTAGATGATTTTTGAATTTTTGAAATACGTATTTCAAAACACATAATTTTTCTTCAATCTAAAAAAAAATTTTGTTTATCTCATTAGAACTACTTACATTTTTTATATTTTGGGAATAAACTTCTGGTTAAGTTTAAATATGTACATTAGGGTGGTTTTAGTGAATATGGCAAAAAAATATTTTCCGAAATTTGAAAGTGCTCACGTCTAGAAATGTTCCATTTAGTGTTAAAATACAATTGTAAAAGTACAGGCACGGGAAAGCAAAGTCCGAATGAGCTAAAATTTTCGCAATTGTATTTTAACACTAAATTGCATAATTCTAGATGTGAGCACCTTTAAAATTCGAAAATCGATTTTGAAAAACCACCCTAATGTACATATATCTATCAGGTAACTCACAAAGTGTTTATTCCCAGTTAAAAAATTTTAGCTTTCTGGAAGCACGAAAGTTACATGAGCGCTGATATATTCGCTGACTATTACACACTACCAGCGCTGCCAGAAGTAAGATTTTAACTTACTTTTTAAGATTTTTTAACCGAAAAAAGATTTTAAGATTTTTCCCCAAAAACAAGACTTTTTGTTTTGTCTAGACGAAGGTTAGGTTCAATTAATTTAAAAATTTTTAAACTAAATAATACAATTTAGTATAAGAAATTAAATTTTTTGTAATGTTTTTTTTTGTTTATTTTATGTATTAAATAAAATATGAATTGTTTTTATTATTTATAATAAAAAAACTACTTTTTTCCAAAAAGAAGATTTTTTTTTGTGAATTAAGATTTTTTTCTGAAAATTTCTGGCAGCCCTGCACACTACTAAGAAGCACCAGAGAACCGAATACCATTTAAGTGAATTTTAAATTTAAGTAAATAAAAATGATTGAATAACTTCGCATTTTCCCTTATAAGTAAGCAGGTTGTAAGTGAATAATTAAAATCACTATTTTTAAGAAAAAATCAGGCACAATATTCCAAGTGCTTCTGTTATTCCCTTACATGGAAGCAGGTTGTATTACAATGATTTTAAAATGTGTTTACGATCATTTCCGAAATATTACCGAACATAGAAATTACATTTTTTACAAAACAATTAGTCATCCAAATTTTTTTTAGCAGAGAGGAAAAAAGGGAATTCGCCATATAAAAATCGTGCCTCTTGTAAACAGGTTTGTAAGGGGGTTTTGTGCTTCTCTCCTTTACAAGGCTGCTTACCAGTAAGCTCCATTTTTACTGGCTTATGTCATATTGATTGCAAAGGGGTTTTTTTTTATAGAGTAACATAAGTTTTAATCATAAAAAAAACCAGAAAATATTTGTGTAATATCAATGAAAAGGGACTCATTATAAAGAACATTTTATGAAATTAATGTTTAAATATGATTTCTTCCATGTGGCCGCCACGGCTGGCGCGTAGATAAATTTTCGCAGCATTTGCGGCCGTATTTCGCCAATAACTCTTCGATTGTTGATTTCCAGGTGGTCAATTATTTGTGGTGTATACAACGTAGACAACTGACTTAACATAACCCCAAAGAAAATAATCCAATGGGGTTAAAGTTATTAAATTGAAATTATTTTTCATACAAAGTTTCTTTGAGTAAATCAATTTTAGCGCAGCTAAAGATACAGGAAAGTTGATCTTAAAAATTCGACTTCAAGGTTTTTTTGATTTTTCGCCCACTGTACAGTGTCGATTTTTAAACTATGCAATTTAGTTTTTTTCAAAGGCTTATAAATATAAAATGATTAATGTGAAAAATATAGAAAAGAAAACCAGTTTATTTTAGTCAAAATAAAATCAAAATTTGAAGATCAAAAATAAATTGTCTATTAAATTTTTAAATAATAGCGGCTTGTAAAAGAACAAATTCAAAATATCGTTGCAATTTAATTTAATCTAACGGAAACTCTGTGCATTATGTTGTTGGATTTAACAAAAGAGCTACGATATTTTGCATATGCACTTTTGGAGACCAATACTGAACTCCACTAATGTTTTTTTAATCCTATTCTATTTTTTGAGCAGTAACTTTTTGTATTCATATGTTTATTTTGTGTAAATGCAGTTGTAAATTATTTTTATGTTATGGTAACCCTTGTGTAGTCACCTAACAAAATAAAGTAACGTAATTTGGTTCAGTGCTAATCTTTTGTTTTGTTTAAGTTTTTTAAAAAATGTCTCGACGCAAAATGTAAGTAATATTGTAAACAAATATTTTGCAATGCCTTTTAAATACTTGATAAAGTGCTGGGAAGAATCCTGAGCTTTTTATCTATATGTATAACCTTTTAAAACTTTATTAAATACTAAACACATTTGTTTAAAAGAAATGCGATATTATTGTTAACAGAACACGGGTGACTGTTGGGCGCTGCAAAATATAGCCCCAGGAAATATGGCCCCAAAAAGTAAATGAAAATTTACCCCAAATTTGGTGCTATTTTTCATAATGCAATATGACCCCATTTTTTTAATGAAAAATTACCGCAAAAAAATGAAAAATAACCCTAAAAATAAAAAGAAATATGACCCTAAATTTGGTGTAATTCTTCATTATGAAAAATCACCTCAAAAAGAACACAAGGAAAGTTATATGAAAAATTTTGGGTGCAGTTCATATTCCCAAATTTTTAATCCCGATTTCAAAATCAATTCGAATAATTATACAGTTTTGGTTTTAAAAATCGTATGATTGATAGCATAGTTGGGCTTTCGGCCATGCGCAATGATTTTTTCCTCTATGGTTTAACGAACACTAACTTTGGTTACTAAAACTTCACGTTATAGCCGCCCGGACACTTGCTTCGTTAACTAAAGCTTCTCAGTATAGCCGGCCTTGGGCGAGTGCAAGAATTTTCTTATGTATGGTATAACAAACACTGGCTTTGCTCACTACATAGCCGGCCTTCGGCATTGCGCAAAGATTTGTTCCTCTATAGTACAAACAAACACCGGATTCGCTAGCTAAAGCATCACCGCATAATCGGCAAGGATTTTCTCCACTTTGGTATAAGAATTCGGATTTTTATAATATCCCTAAGCTTTTGCATAAAATTTTATATAATTTGTGTAAAAATGTTTGGGGTGATTTTTCATTTCTTAAAATTTGTATTTTTTTTATTAGTAAACGAAAAATGGAAGTTGTAATAATGCAAAGCTATTTACCGGTCCAACAAAATCCGACTTTTAACTATTGGCAAGTTGTAATAATGGCCCTTATACGTTTAACAGTTTTATTTGGTTTAATATCTTTAGTTTCTCTAAAATCTTTATGGAAGAAGTTTCCGGATGATCTGACCTAAGCAACCAGTGAAATGCGCATAGGAATAGCTTATCCCATCAACAATAAATTTCAAGTGTTTGTATCAATAATTAAAACTGGGAATTAAGCACGAATAACAAAATCTTTTGAAAAAATTATTATTTTTATAAATTTTTCTTTACAAACTGTTTAAAATAAAAAAAAACTACTGCTAAAATTACTTTAAGAGAATTATATGTTAAATTATTTGCTGTTCATCTTATCTGAATCGGCCAAATCTTATGATGAAATTAAATGTATTAGTAGCCTTATTGCCTTATTTCGGTTACCCGATAGAAAAAACCTGAAAACGGATTAAGTTTAAGCGCATTAAACTCTCTGAAGACTATATATTTTTATTAAAAAGTTAGAAATTTGATTGCTTTTTGCAGACAAGTACAATAATATACTTAAAACAAGCGTCTAATTGTGAAAATTAAAGTGATAAGTGCCTTTTCTCTTCACTTTTCTATTGTTTTCTTTAATAAAGCAGGTTAAATTGGCTATTTTTATTAAATTTTAACATGCAATAAAATTGTCGTTTTTACTTAACAGATGCTTCATCAGTGAACTTTAGATAGTTTCATATACGAAGCATATACTAAGCATAATGCGTTAACACATTTTTTCATTAAAATTTTCATTAAAATTTTCAATAAAACACATTGTTTATATTAACAAAATATTAAATCTTTCTTTTATTTCTCTAATTTACTTTGATTTTTGTTACAGAATCTTATAAACTGTTTTTTCCGTTTTTGTTTACATTTGTCCAAAAATAATGAAAATAAATTTCCATTACAAACAAGAAAAAAATTATGGCTCTAGATGCATTATTAAATATCCTTAAAGTCTTTAATACACAAACATAAATACTTTAGCAAAATTGAATGTTTCCTTTTTTATGTTCTGTATAAAAATTTAAATATATTTAAGTGTTTTTGGTTTTTGTGTGTATTAAAATGTAAAACAAAAACATCATTGCAATATAACTAAGTATGTTTATTTGTGTTTACTAATACTTTTGTTGATTTATTAAAAGGATAAAGGAAATTGTATTATGAAAATCTGGCTTAAGGATATAAACACTTATACAGAAGTATATACAAGGGTTCCTAATTTTTCGAAATTTTTTTTAATTTCCTGGATTGCAATACAATTTTTCTTTCATGCCCGGCAAATCTCGTAATTTTTTTTTTTTTTGCTGAAAAAAGTCATTATCTTTCAGAGAAGCGTTTACTTTTGTACTGACTGAAATTATTTGCCTCCTTGTAGGTCTAAAATTTAATTTCTACTCGAAATTTAAATTTTGTTGCCTTAATTCTGTAACCACCCGTAAAGGAAACATATTTTTCAATATACTACAACAACACAATTTTTAAAGAGATATTTTTAAGCATATTGTTGTTAATGGCAATTATCGTATGAATTAATCTGTATGCCATAAGGAAACCACAACCATATAATGGTTGTCTCTGAACATTTTTGGTTAGCAATAAGAGCACACCCACAATTACATTAACGGACTGTAGTTTATTTAAGAAGTATTCCTTTTTTAAATAAATTAACATTTAAAATACCAAGAAAATTTATTTTTAACTGATTCTAACAGTTATTCAAAAAACAAAGTGCATATTCATACGGATTTTCAGTTGCAGTTTATATTGTCCGTTTATTAAGTTTATTTCTTTCTTATTTAAAATTAAATGAATATGTAATTTAAAGTAACGAAAAGTTCATTTTATTTTTTTACTGTCAAAAATTCAACCGCGAATACCGTAAAAACAAATGAATATTCAGTTATTTTATATAAATTAACTATTACAAAAATAACTACATATTCCGTTAAAACAAATGAACGTTAGTTATTTTATATAATTTGTTAAAATAATTTAGTTAAATACATCAAATTTTTAAAGTGAAATAATTGCGAAGTCGTATCGGTCATGCTAATGGTGTCTTATAATTGAGATTTTTTTTGTAAACAAAGTGGTCAGTACAACAAAAGTAAAAAAAAGTGTGTAACGAGCTAAGTATATAATAATATAATTCCCTTTCTCTCTTAACCCTCCGACGAGCGGTAACTTTTTATTCGGTCGTTGAGCGGTAAGGTCCGTAGGGACCTTATATGAAAATGCATTGAATTTTGCTAAATTTTTTATATATTTTAATTCATTTTGATGTTATTATTTTGTTATTATTTTGAATATGCATTTTAAACATTTGTTTTAAAAAATTTAGTACATTTTTAGTCATTCTTATGAAAGTTCATATAAGGTTCCTACGGTCGTTGAGCGGTAAGGTCCGTAGGGACCTTATATGGAAATGCATTAAATTTTGCTAAAATTTATAAATAATTTAATTGATTTTGATGTTATTATTTTGATATTATTTTGAATATGCATTTTAAGCTTTTGTTTTAAAAAATTTAATACATTTTTTAGTCATTCATATGAAAATTCAAACAAGGTCCCTGCGGACCTTACTGCTCAACGGCGTACTAAAAGTCTTTAAAAAAAAAAAAATACTCCGCAAATAAGAAATATCCTGGAATTAGTATTAAAACACTAATAACACTCGAAAAATAGAAGTCATGAAATATTTAGCCATTCTCCCTATCCGTTTTTAAATGACACTTGTTTAAAAATGTAAAAAGTCCACCGGGACCTTACCGCGCGTCGGAGGGTTAAGAAAAATAAGGGGGCAGGTGTGTGTCTGGAATTTTTTAGAAATTCGGCTATTTTGTGGAGTAAACGAAAATTACTGAATTTAATAAAATATTTTTTTAATTTTTTGAAAGTTATTTTATATAAAATAACAGAAAATTCCTTTGGTTTTTACGGAATATGTACACAGAGAAAACAGATTCGTGATCACAACCGAATTTGGCGCCAATCGAATTTCGTCGGTTGCATGTACTATCACACAATTCGGTTCCAATTACTGAAAATTTCGTTGCTTAGAATTTTATTTTTGATAGCAACATTTGAATTTTAGTGCACTTTCAGTCATTACAACAGATATTGTTAGTTGTTAGTATGATTATAAGAAACAAAATTGTGCTTATACCCGAATATATGATGGTTGCAACTGAATTAACATATAATTTGGTGTTCATAACAAGAGATTTGATTGTCGTTATCAATATATTTTTTTTTTTACCGGTTCATTCAGAATCATTACTCCAGCACCCTTCCCTTTTGTAAGGAAATTCCTCAGGGATCGCCATTATCTGTAGTTTTGTTTATTATAGCCTTTAAGTAATTGGGAAAAGTACTAACCAGCATTAATCATATTGAACACGCTATTTACGCCGATGATGCAGCGATTTTCACCAAAATTAAAGACAACAATAAAGCTAGGGAAATCTTTTCAAAAACACTCCTAAAAAATAGAGGATTTGAGTTCAGCTCAGGCCTAATTTTAATTTCTAATTCACTGAGCCATTTCTGTGCATTTCAAAAATCAAACTGCCGAACGATGGTCCTTGTATCAACATTCTTACAAAAACGTGAATCCTCTTGTTATTAAACCTCATTACCCAAAAAACATATCCAAAAAGAATCCAACATATACATATGTGCACGTCTTAGAATGGGACACTGTAAATTTTCTCATAAACACCTGCTTGAAAAATCTCCCCGCCCATATTGCCACACGTGCGACAAGAAACTTACCGTCACTCTCATCCTAGACGAATGCATCAGCTATAACTCTGCGCGTTCAAACATATTCGGGTCCGTTAAGACTCCCATCTTCTCCGGAACTTACGAACATTAAACTTATATATAAATATATATTTAATGCTTACATGGTTAATGAAATCTAATTACCTATTAACCTCCGGGCAGAAAGCCATAGCTGCTAGTGCCCTTACCTCTTTTAATTAGTGATATTAATTGTATTTTTTATTACTAATAAATAAATAAATAAATATTAAATTAAAAATTATTTTAATCTATCAAATGTTTTGACAGAAAATTTTGTAAGCAATTGGGGCTTTTAACTATTTTTTGGTTGTGAATTTCGAATAATTATATTTTCACTTGTTGTACTCGAATTGAAACTATTCCAACAATCAATAATTAGCTGCAATAAATGAATTAACATTTATGTTACAAAATTCATTGACGAAAGTAAATTTTTAATTGCAATGACCAATATTCAGTATTACCCTGTATTAAATTCGGTTGTGATTCTTACCATTTGTACTAATTTTTAGAACTTAATTTAACTAGTTATCATAACTAATAAAAGAATTGAAGGAATCATATTTCAGTTAGAATAACGTTTTAATAATCAAGAGAATTAAAAATCAGTTAGAACTATACATTTTTAATAGTTGCAATAATAAATTATGTTACTTGATCAATATTTTATTACTGCAACCGTTTCCCAACCAATTTGTTTTCTGTGTGTAGTTAATTTTTTTTTTATAGTTAAGTTGTATAAAATAACTGAATATTCATTTGTTTTTACAGCACATGGGGTCGAATTTTTGACAGTAAAAATTAAATGAACTTTTCGTAGAAAATAAATAAAACATAAGTAGACCGGTTTTTATCTGAATTTGTATTTATTTTATATTACAATTTCAATTAATTTTACGTACAGATTATTGTGAGTGTATAAGCCCAAAGAAAAAACATGTTAACATGTTTTAAGGCAACTACAATATGATGTGGCCTTGTAATGGAGGACTTATTTAACCATATTATGGTTGCCGGTGATAATAATATGGTAAAATTAAACGTAATATGTTTAAAATTTTCTTTAAAAATTGTTTTGTTGGAGGTGACCATATTTAAACATGGTTATTCACTGCGTGTAGCTGTTTTTTAACCATAAAATGTTGCTCTTTGAAAAGAAGAAATTGTTATTGTTTATTTAATACCACTTAATTTATTAGTGGTGAACGAACATAAAGGTTCTTAGATCCAATTTAAAAGTTAGTTAAGAAGTTTTGATTTGCATATAAATTACTTTATATTTAAAGATCACTCCTATTTTAAAACTTTTATTTCAATTCAGTACAAAAATTGTTTGCATTTAAATTAACTATATATTTTTTCAATACAAATTGTACCCAATAAATCGTGATAGTAAAATATATAAAAAAAACAAAGTTTGTACATTTGCACCATAATTTTTATCCCCGGCCTTTATATTCCTAATAAATAAATTAGCTAAACTCTTAGAATTTTTCAAAGATTGTTTAAAACTATACCATGTCTTGAGAGTTAAGAGCCCCGGTAGGCTAACTGGTAATGCGCTACTCTATTAGCGCCGGGGTTGCGGATTCGATTCCCGCCAGAGACTCTGGTTTCTTTCCTGAAGACAAGCGTAGAGGAGCTTCGCGGGATTAGCTTAGGGAATAGAATAAAAAAATAAAAAAAAATTAGTAAATATAAAAACGTTTCTCAAATTACGGTATTGTGCCATCATCAGTCTTGTTGATCTCAAACATTTTTTTTATTTATTTTTGACACATAAATTGGTATTAAGTGTACTTTATGCAAATTTATTTTATTGTTGCTAAAAATAAAATTAAAGTTAAAAACTTTAAAGCAAATTCTTGAAATTTGTTCGTCAAAAAATTCCTGAGAACTTTAAGAATATTTTTTACAGGAATTTTTTTCCCATATAGAACCCCTATTACAACATATGCGATAAGCACATAAAAATAGTAGCCATGTTTAGCGTTGCCATAATTATTGTTTGAAATAGACGATTGACAAACAAATGATTGTAAGTGCTAAATGCAGTTGATTTTGATCGTTTCGAAAGTGTTGGAGTACTTGAATAAGCGCTCGATTTCATGCATTTACACGAAAAACTGTAAAAAAAATTGGTGAAGAAATATTGATTTTGTAATAAAATTTTGTACAAATTTATCCTGTTTGACTAGAAACTACCTAACCAAATTTTTTAGTGATCAGACCACAACTTCCCAACGTCAACTTCCGACAAACACCTTTTACCAGTGTTCGAAAATAAATACTAAATATCGCTCATTAGTGTTCGGTTCGGTAGATTTGTGAAAAACAGAAACGCTTAAAGTGTGTGTGTAGTAAATCATTAAAAAAAAAGTTTCCCGAACACAAAAATAATACTGTCCATATCCTACTCAACTAAAGATGCGAACATTTAATTCCGTTCGGTTTTTTTTTTAATACAAACTTCGTTGTGTTCGGTTTAGCTCATAAACGTTCGTTTCTGTTGTGCTTAGCGCCCTTTTGGCTGGTATAAAAACAAACATTTTTTGCAACAACAAAATACACATACGAAAACAACAATAAGCCAGTACAATAATTTCACGCAAACAAAAAATATACACAATACACACATAAGCTGTTCGTGCTGCAGTCCATGCTAACACTTTTTGCTTGTTCATTTCTTTATCAATGTAAAAAAAGAAAAATTATAGAACATTCAAATATAATTAACAAGGTTTCGTTTAAATGTGCTAAGTTCCCATTCATACTATTGCTTAACTGAAATTTATTGTTGAAGGAATAAGCTATTCCTATGCGCATTTCGCTGGTTGCTTAGGCCAGATCGTCAGGAAACTTCATCCGAAGATTTTAGAAAAACTAATGATATTTAACAAATAAAACTGCTAAGCGAATAAGAATTATAAACCCAAGTTTTACTTGTCACAATATCTTACAGTTTTTCTACACAATCACTGCAATTTTTCCGTTTTTTAACGAAGAACATAATACTATATAATGTTCGGCTCTTTCTTTAAAACAGTTCCGAATGGTATTAAGGGTTGTGTTCATCTACACAAACACTTTAAAAAATATCGTTCCTGGGTTTGTGAGCTGAATAATGTTCTGTTTATTTTCGAACACTGCCTTTTACACTATACAATACTTAAAAATATTATGCATTCGCGCCTTGTATATGGGCTGAGGGTATCTAGCATGCACTGCTCTTAGATATGTGCTAGCTATCCTGATGACTGATGCCAAAAGGGATTTTAACGATAGCCCTTTTCGCCACATTGGTCAGTAACCTTAACTACCACGTGATCCCCGATGGTATGTTTTAAACGGAACAGTGAAACTTCAACAAAGACAATATACCTCACAGACTGGCAGCATTTTTCCACAAGAAGCATAGTAACCATTAGTCACCCAATAAAAAATTTTGCTTTAAACGAAGCAGATTTGTAAGGGGGAAATGTTAGAGTGGTACGCAAAGTTCTCCTGAGTTCTATCAATCTTGGATTGTTGCTGAATCCCAGGTATTGATTGCACCTAATTTCCTCGATGCTCTTTGAAAAGGGGACAAAACTATAAATACGTGCATCGGAAATTTAAATGTTAACGTCGAGAGGTCATTCAAAGGTTAATTAAAGTTCCACCGTTATGCCATATTCTTATAATGGTTCAGAATAGCACACAGTGAATACGGATGAAAACGAGACGTTTTCCGAACATATTTCTCTAAAAATTCTACTCGTATTATAAAAATCCAACTTGAATGTCAGAAAAAAAGCGAACTATAAAATGTGTTTCAGGTTGAATTTTATAATTTTTTGTCGCAAAAACCTTATTTTCGACAAATAATTTGTTTGAGAAATTGTATGCGTAAATATTCAATATTTGTTAACTCCTCTGGCAAAGATAAAAAATTTATTCAGGGAATCCTTTTAAATATGTTTTTGATTTGAAACACAGATGATGATTTGTTATTTTTCTTCACAAATTATAAATCATCAAA
This sequence comes from Pollenia labialis, assembly GCA_949318255.1. Lineage (NCBI taxonomy): Eukaryota > Metazoa > Arthropoda > Insecta > Diptera > Polleniidae > Pollenia > Pollenia labialis. The sequence goes on from OX439139.1 coordinate 147,497,576, forward strand.
TTATGCAGGTTAATTTCCATTGAACAATAATACAAATTTTTGCTAACTCAGCAACACTTTTTATATTGCAATTCAACTCAACACTACTGACATTCAGTAGAATATTGTAATACTTTATTGTTAAAATAGTTTCTACGAATGTCTGATTTGTGTTTTTGCTACTGTTGCTTGTTTTTATGTTTATTTTTTTTTTGCTCCTGCCAAACATTGTAGATGTCGGTTTGAATAGACATGTGTCAAAATCATTTAAGTTTTGTAAATACGAACGAGTATAAGAACATTCTTATTTTAAGTAAGTATTTTGGCATGTGTTTTGAAGTTATATTTTTTCATAGAGTTTTGCAAGTTTATACAGAAGAAAGATATAATGTGATACATATTCGTAAAGTGAAAGCAAGTTTTGAGGAAATTTTCAAATAAATGATAAGAGAGCTAAAATAGCAAAAGGACGTGATTCTATTCAAATAATTTTGGATATTTATTAAAATATTTATTTAGTCGAAGAAGATGAAAATATAAGTATATGTTTTTTGAACAATTATTGTTGCAAAACCATTGTCTAGGAACTATACAAGTCGAAAATTATATATGTATCTGGAATTAAGATTCTAGGTTTTAAACTTACAACCTGCATTTTTGAATTACTTTGTTTACATCATACAATTTCTTGCTTTGCGAGTTATAGTAATGGATCATTGCCAGTTATGGTATGATATTTATTTAAGTTTCAAATAAAATAATGGGGTTTAGTCCCTTTAATTTATCACATTCGATCATTTTTGTTTGACCTTCCGTATGAAAGTCAAAACATAAAAACCGCGAAGACCATCATTCGTACTTTGATATAAAGAACATATCGTTACCTTCAGTCATAAATGAGCTCAGTCCACATTATTTCAAAAATTCAGTTTTTGATACAGTTCAGAGTACACAAAAATACATACACCCGAAGAAAAAGCATTTTTCAATGTGAACACCTCCAGTGACAAATTAGCTCATATGCGTTTATTTCGCTCTTTACTGTATCGACTTTACTGCAATACTTTTTGATGACAATCATTTACAAATTATCTATTTGAAGCGCTGTAAAATTAAAATTATGTTAAATCAAAGCTGAATAGACGCCAAGCGATGACTCAAAGAAAATTAACAATTTGTACTGTTGCTGTAGTAACTATTTAAATATTTTTTCCAACAATACGGAAAAGTACCAAAATTTTAATGATTTCGAAAATCTGTCCTTTTTCCCTACGTCTATTTTTTTAAGAAGAAAATCCCTACGCATAGGGATTTTTCTCTACGTATTACATCACTGAGCTATGAGAACTTTTTCTTATAGTTTAAGTGCACTGTTTTGAATTAATTCAGTTGGCTGTGATAAATATATTCCATCTTCTCAAACGCTTACACTTTTTAAAACAATATTAAATAATATCAATCAAATAATAATAATTATACGTACAGTGGCCGTTATGAAATTAAATTTATTCAGTAGACTATCTGTACGAACAATAACACTGTGCTAGTTAAAAAAAAACAGGCAAGCTGTACACCTGGCGTTTAAACCTAATTCGGGTACGATAAATCCAGTGGTGCTAGCCATATTTTAAGGTTAGCTCTGGTTTTCGAAATATACTGTTATTTCGAAATTGGAGGAGGTTGCTCCACATATGTTTGCGTTACTCAAAAACGCTTTACTTTATTGAAAAAAATTAAAAAAACTCGCAATTCCACAATAAAATTTTATTTAAGAAAACTTAAACTTTTTTCTAATAAACATCTAGAAACATATATTTTTTTTTGGAAAAAAAATTTGTTTGAAATTTTTGTTTTTTAAATTTTTTTTTAAATGATAACAATCTGTTAGAAACTTTTGATTTTGTTCACACAACTCGAAAAATTTTAATTAATTACAGAATTTAATAAGACGAAATATTTGTTTGGGAGCCCCCTAAGAATTGGTGATAAGGGGAAAGTATGTCTCGAGAAAATGTTAAGGACAAAAAGTGTAAAGGCGCTGCAGGGCGGAGTTGTAGGTTTTTTGGGTTTTAATAAGCTTAAGCGTTTTTGAGTTACGCGAACATATGTTGTGTGCAACATCCTCCATTTTCGCAATAACAGTATATTTTGAAAACCTGAGCTAACCTTAAAAAAACGGCTAATGCTTGTCTAAAAAAAGTGTAAATTTCTAGCACAGTGTAATTGTTAACATATTTAAATTTAATTAAATTAAAGCGTGCAAAAGGTAGTGAGGTATTTGCTTAGAATTAAATTGAAGATAAAATTAAAACAAGTGTTCATAATTCATTGATACTGAGGAGGTCTATAACAAAACGCAACATTTTAAATATATGTATATTGTTAACTAGAAGTTAAGGTAATAGTTGGCATAAACTGGACAAATTTGAACAAAATGATTGCATTTTCATCCGATTCATAGTAATAAATTCGTTTTGATATGAGCCCAATAGAAATGTTGCATTTCAACATGAACAAGGTTTTGAGTTAAGACTTTTTCATATCAATAATATTGTAATTTTATCATTTTGTTTTAAATTTCATAAGTTTAATAGAAAATTAACAACCATAACTTGTTACTAATATATCGATGTTGAAATATTTGTTATTGAATAACAACATAATAATTGACATTTGATAAGTTTAACAACAATCGTTCCATAGATTTAAATATGTAGAATAACAAAAAACTTATAATGTGGAGTTGTTTGCACTTTGCTATGAAGCTCAACGATAACTTAATTTTAATTTAATTAGGTTAAAAATGTATGTAATAAAATTTAATTTATTCCATTTATTTTATAAAAAGTTTGATTAATTATTGTGAGTTCATATTTACTATATGAAGATTCAATAAATAAATAATGAAAAAAAAAAAAAAAAAAAATTTTATGAAAAGTTAATCAAAAATCCTAATATATTTTGCGAAAATTTTAAGATTTATATAATAGAACACAACTTTGACGCAATGTAATGTTTGCTAAAGTCTTTAGTTTACATGTTAAATAATTTCAAAAACTGACTGTATGATCATCAATTAATGATAAGCATCTCAAAATAATACAGAAATAATGTAATGCCAGAGGAGGTAGAACTGGTTTTTTCAGTTTATTTATTTGTTGTAATTTCAAACGATGATTTTTGAGGTCTATGGGGTTCCAATGCATATCAATTACTTTTTTCAATTTACATTGGCTCTCAATAACATACCGTTTTAAATTAAATGAAGGTTGTGGCACCACATAAATAACTATAAACCGAAAACTGGTAAATCCCAAGTTTTTGTAAACGACTAATTTACAATAAACCAATTAATTTACAATAAAGATAAAATTGTTAAATAGATTTAAATGAAATTCCATATGAATCATATGAAATAAAAAACGCATTTCTCATGGGCTTAGGCTATTTATAAGTTGTCTTGATTTTTGTTTATTAATTCATCGGTCCTTGAGATCACAGATGACGCCAAACTTACGTTCGGACCTGACTGACATATCGTTTGATTATTGTAATGTGGATTTTCGCCAGATTTTTTTTAGGGTGACGGGTTTTTGTTCTAACTTGCGGCTAGTACAAGAGCATGATCATCGAAGAGTATAACCGATCCATTAAAATGTTCTTTTACCAATTTAAGTATTAATGTCATTTACCACAGCTCTTGCCCAAAGTTGTTAATTAGATATTGTACGATATTTTAGCTATTCAACGATGATATCTGGTTTCAAAAACTCGAAGTTTATTTTTAAGAACTTTTGCAGCCCCAAATTAATACCGCTAAGACACATGATTAAGAAATTTCCATTCATTCTTCACGTTGTATATAAATAGAAGAGTTCCAAAACTTGTTAAGTTGTGTGAAAGCTTAAATTGCTCTTCTTATTCTGCTCTGCACATCCTTATGAGTGCCACCATCCTGAGCTGTGCCACTTTCTGTGATGCGTTGCACATATCTTTGATGAAGTAAAGGGTCCACCAAATAACTTTTTTTTTTTTGAAAATTCCTTAAAAAAAAAGCTACTGAATATTTTCTCAAATTTCTTTTTTTATTTGAAAGTACAATCCTTCCCGCTAATAATGAAAAATAATTTTATTCAAATAGCTGCCTCGGCTGGCCATGCAGTAGCTTACACGATCGGTCCAATTTTTAAGCACATTATCGATGTGTGCAGCTGTATTTCACCAATGGCTTCACGAATATGTCCTTTAAAGCGTCAATTGTCTTTGGCTTGTCGGCGTAACACTTATCTTTGACGGCACCCCACAAATAATAGTCCAACGGTGTCAAATCGCAGCTCCGAGGTGGCCAACCGACATCAGCTCTGCGGCTGATAATGCGATCTTCAAAAACAGGGCGCAAAACATCGAGAGTAGCTTCGGCTGTGTGGCTCGTAGCGCCGTCCTGTTGAAACCAAATGTTGCCAATATCCTCCTTTTCAATTTTTGTGAACAAACATTCTTTCAACATGGCCCGATAACGATCGCCATTGACTGTAACGGCCACTCATTTTGCTCATTTTTGAAGAAAACTTGCCCAATTATGCCTCTGGATCAAAATCCGCACCAAACAGTCACTCGATTTGGGTGCAACGGCTTTTCAATGTATGCGTTCGGGTTATCTGTGATCCAAATGCGACAATTTTGCTTGTTTACATACCCGCTCTATGTATTCCGACAAAATTTAACACTGCATAAAAACTGCGGTGGCATTATGTTACTTAACATCACTAATAAATTAATTCCCCAAATAATAAACACACGTTTAACATTAAGCCCTTTTCTGCGAAATAAACTGGCAGGATTCATGTTAATAGTCTCCGCATCATAATCGAACAATCAGTGAAATGGTGTTCGCCGCCTTTACAATGATTTTGAAAAAGTCATTGACCCATTCAACACTCAGAAGTATTCTACAACAACTCAATCTGAGAAGATGGATGTGTCAAGCCGACCGGTAAATATCAAAACTGGAGTAAGACAAAGCTACCTTCTATCCCCATTACACAACATTAACCTGGACTTTATAATGAATCGTGCTGCAGCCATGGAAAGAGAAATTACTTAGGGACTTAACAGTCGACCAGAAGACTTGAATTACCTATCTGCCTCATTTCGCATAGGCAAGATGATATACAGGCAAAACTTAATTCAGTACAGGCTGAATCAGTCAAGGCAGGTTTTAAAATAAACGTTGCTTAACACTTTGCATCGAAAACAAAGTGCCTTAAGTGTTCTGAAACTGTGCTTTAAACAACATAAACGCGGTCCAAATCTTAATTTACCGAAGTCTCCGAAGAATCATGAAAATTTTCTGGCTGCCAGTCATTTCTAATGAAAGTTTATGACAAAGAAAAAATCAGATCTCTTTTAAAATTGAAATCCGAAGAAGGAAGTTGAGATGTATTTGCCAGTCATAGGCTTCTTTGTTTTTATACAATTTATATTTTTATTCTATGAAAAGATGGAGAACTAGATTCAAGTTTTTCATTCTGTAAACTAGGAAATAGGGGGTTTTTCTTGCGTGTATATTGTTTTTGATTTTTAAGAAACTGTTTGAAAATTTTTTTAAGTGAAATTGAAAGTCAATAAAGTGTTTTTTCTTCAGTTACACATGTAGGTACAAACTTTGTTGTTTATTAGTTTTTTTATTTTTTTTTTTGTGTACTTCTTAATTCGATTGTCTTCACTATTCAACGCTCACTTTGTGCTGATTGTTGAATGTGGCGATTACAGGTGTTGTTGTATGATTATGTGTGGCCGCCTTACACTGAACATTTTACAAAAAGGAAACTGTTCATTTTCTGGACAAAAAAAAAAACTATATTTATAATTATAATTTGCCTTATACGTCAACTGAAACCAACACAAACATAATACAATTACATATGTTTATGTAAGTTCATAGAATTTTTTCTTAGAAAATGTCGACAATATATTTTAATCCTTTGGCTTATAAAACATATTTTACTTTTATTAATGTTATATTTAGCCACATTTTAAGGAAATATTTGTTCACTGAACACAAGTGTGGTTCCTAGGGGGGGGTGTTTGGCTAGACGACCACTGGTAATAGCAAGTGGGTTTTGAAGGCTGTCACGACTAATCCTTCTCTTTTTGACCCCTCCCTGAACTATTCCCTTGATCTGCCCGTACTTAAACCTCCTACATACTTGAAATATTTTTTATGCATCAAGCCATAAATAAGTTAATAATTATTTCTGTTGAAAAATTTTGTATTTTTATAATATTGAATAAAAAATATAAAAGTTATTGTTAAATTTTTTTTGTATGCTTATTTCCAGGTACGTACGATGACATCAAAGTGCTTTTACGAGGTATTATTATTTTTAAATAATTCTACTTGCTCTATATTTTTTTGTAACTGTTATATTTCTTTGGCAAACTTGCTTTCTGTATGTTTTGTGTATTGAAACGACCTTGATTTTTTTATTTTGTTTTATTTAAATACATAAATGAAACTACTACAGTTATATAGAAATACCTTTATCTTATTAAGTTATAAAAATTATTGTATATAATTAATTTATTTTTTTCCATACAATTGTAAATAATTATGACAAATTCTGTTTAGAAGGCTTATAATCAAAAGCTAAAAGAAAAACGTAATTATGGAAATTGTTGTCATTTGGATTTTTTTTTCTTATTTTCAAAATATTTAAGTAAAAATTTTAGATCAAAAAAAAAAGAAGTCACTTGATTCAGTCTGTATTAAAATCTAAAATGTTATTATATAAACACAATCTTCGTTAACAAACGAGAAAGTAATTTTAAGAGTTTACTATTTATAGCAATATTTAAAAACAAATTTGTTATTTATAGTTCAACCTCCTTATTCATTAAAAAAATATATTTGATTTCTAAAAGGTGTATTAAACAAATGAAGAATCGTAATGTCCATACCATGTGCATTTTTGTATCTTGTAAGATGTGGGTTAAAAATGAGTCGAGATCTTGTAAGATGAGAGTTAAAAATCAGTCGAAATATTGAAAAATTCTTAAATTTCTTAGAACTAAGAACAATTTTGATTTTTAGTTGAACTGTTAATTTTAATTTTGATATTTTCAGTTAGGCTTGAGTTCATCAAATTTGATTTTCATTAAATTATTTTTACTGAAGGACTTTTAACCCTTGTGTTAATACCCGGGTACAATGGTACCCACCTAGGTATATTGACATGGAAAAAAGTGTATTAAGAATTAAAATTTTTAAACAAGCTTCTGGATCGTCGTTATTTTACTTAAAACAAAGCGAATTCAGATTCTAGATTTATTTTTGCTCCTTTAATACTCAAAAAAATTTGCTTAAACTTCAACCATCAGAACATGCGCACCCGGGTACCCTGTTACCCAATACAATAAAATACACTTTATGGGATAACACAAACAAGTTTGAAGTGCTCAAAAAATTCAATAAACAAAATTCTGTATCATACAATTACTTAAGTTTAGTTTTCAAAGCGTTATTATTATAATACGGGGAAGTCTCATTTACTTATCATGTATGACAAAATTTGTGCAAGAAGAATGTAATTGTCGTGGCTCGCAGTAATTTTTTATTACTTACAAGGTGGAAAGAAGCGAAATTGTTTAGATGAGCCAGATGAAGCAGAGGAAGAGAAAGAAGACGAATGAACTTCTAGTTATTTTTGACACCTAGCTAGGCAAAATTAACGTTGAAATTACCAAAATAGTTTTACCGGATAGGTAAAGATAACTGTTAGGTACGAACACAAACAGATATCTGTTTGTAGAAATTACGGGCATTAATCCTGCAGTTTTACTTGTTGATCCATTCAATAGGATATTATATCTCTCGCTCATTATTAAATTGTGAATACAATGTACTGGCACGTTTGGTTGCGTGCTTAATCATGTTTAATATCCTAAGTTTTTCTTACAAACTGCTAAAACAAACAAAGAATAACAATTAATTAGAAAAGCTGTAACCAATTTAGATCGTCTTTCTCATTCTGCGTCACCTTGTTCCGCCAAACTTTATTTGTTGATGTTTATCCTTTAATTAAGCTACCAAAATAAGTAGACAAGCGTTTTTTCTATGTCGAAATTTTCGTACAATTTATACGAAACAAGCCTTAACAACGCGAATTCAATACCAGACGGCTGGAAAATCTTATAAGACAAGTCGCTTGGTCAGTTTGATATATTGAAAATGTTTTGAAAATAGAATTTTCATGTTCAAAAATTACTTGCTGCTTTTCTTAAGTTAGTTTAGCTAGTTTAAATTTTATTAAAGTTTAAAGTTGGGTGCAATGAAACTTTTTGTCTAAAAGATCTTTAACCTAAATCTAAATAAATTACTTTACATACAGAATTAGTTTTTCGTAGAAAACTCCATGCAACAAATGTTGCACTTACACATGTAAATCCTTTTCAACCTGCTCGTTATCTGCTTGAGTCAAAAACAAAAGAAATGTTGAATTGCATTTTAATTGATGCTGTCAGCAAATATTTTCCTTTAAAGTAAATAAAACAAAAACACCTTAAACATTTATGTGAAGACTAAACTGTCGCTTTTTTAAACAACTTTTAAATTAGTAACAATTTTAACCCAAAAAAAAAAAAAAAAAAACATACACAAAAAGTTACTTTAGAACAACAAAATCTTTTAGCACTGATTTTAAGTGTTTTCCATCTTTTTCCGTCAAATACATGCACACATACCTTTTGCAGTTGTTCTTGCTTCTCTGCTGTTTTTTCCTGTTTTTATTTTTTTTAACGTTAACTTAATAAAAACAATAAAGTGTGTTGCACATTTTTGTTTATGCAACCACACACTAACTGAAAGTGCATAAATGTATTTTTGGTGAAACGTCTGGCTTTTTTCTATAGCTTTTCATATGAGAGAAAATGTGCAAAATTTTATTTTTTCAACATGATTTTTTGACAGAAAATAAAAAATTTATATACTTTTTCGCTGCCTGCAACAAACGAAGCAAAGTTGAATAAGAAAAAAATACAAACTTATAATAAGTTTAACACTGCTATGAGCTAAAAACAACATAAAATACTGACTTTAAGTCAGTGCCATGACAGTGAAATTTGCAGACGTGGAGTATGAAAACAAATCTTTAAGTAACAAAAAAGCACAATACTTTACTTGTTACAGTGTGTTTATACCTTTCACCACCGAAAGTGCGGAGGTTATTATACGTTTGTGTTGCTATGTGTAGCAGATACAAATACTGGTTTTGGGCCGACTGTTTGGCATACTAATCGGCTCACAATCACTTTCTGAATCGATCTGACAATTTTTGTCCTGTTCATGTCACATTGTACATACATTTTAACAAGGACGAACACTTTAAAAAACTCGTGAGAAGCGGTATGTAATTTCACGTATGCGCCACATAAATTTCTTTTCCGAAAAAAGTCTTTGTGCTTAGTTATATTGGCGTTTAAATAAAGTTCAACTCGAAGAAACTTTAGTGAAACCTAAATTACCAGATTTTATTGCAATCGGTCAATCCATGAAAATACCACAGCGGTAAACTGCTTCCTTGATGGTATATCCCGAATTTACATTAAGTTCCATATAAAGCCCTGTCCTAAGAATCACTAAATAATATGCAGCACAAATAGTAGTACGTTAAAAAACCAATTAACCAAACTTATAGAGTTGAGTTTCAAAATGAAGGAAATTAAAAGGGTATTACAAAAAAATATGGAAATCGAATACATACGAGTGTAATTGGGATCGAACGAGCTAAAAAAGATCCCGTTTAAAAAGGTAATAAAAAAAATTCCTTTAATATGGTATACATTGAATTATTATTTTTGCTAGAGCTTCTCTTAAAATCAGGAAAAACTGCGGTGATTTTTAAAAAATTCAAGGGAGCATCTCTATCGATTTCAATTACAATCGATTTCTAGGAATAACAAATTGCTTTAAAATATTTTCCATAACTGGCTGGCACCTGTCATCTCTCTTTTTTTCTGTTAATTAATAAAATAAAATTATGAATCTAAATAGAGATGTTTATTTTTTCCTACTGGGTAAAATTATTTGAATTATTTGAGTTACTCGAGTAATTAGATCAATTTAAATCATTCATTCAATTAATCGAGCAATTTTAAAATTAAAAAATCGATTAATTCCTTACTCGAACAAAACGAAAAGTTGTTAAATTGGATACTCTAGTAAGGAAATAACTCCCCATGGGCCCCAATAGGTTAAACCTTAGAAATGTTTATGAAAATATTCTAGTGTAGGTTGAGCTGAACCGACTTTCTTACTTGTTTTGTTTAAAATGGTGCACTGAATTGTGAAAAGAAAATAAGGAAACAAATTAAATCAAGCGTCAAAAATCAAATAAATTTGACATTACATTTTTTTTTTTTTTAATTCCCTAAGCTAATCCCCGCGAAGCTGTACGCCAGTCTGCAGGAAAGAAACCAGAGTCTCTGGCGGGAACCGAACCTGCTACCCCGGGGCTGATAGACTAGCTCACTACTAGCTAGCCTACCGGGGCACATGGGTAAATAGTGACAACTCTCCCTAATGAACCTACCTGTTACTTATTATACTATAGTTTCAATATAAGTTCCCAAGCAAAAATTTGTATTTTATTTTGAAAAACAGGTAGGAAACAATTAATTACGAAGTTATGCAAAATACTAGATATTTGAGAGTTCTAGAAATAATTGCTGTATTTTTTTTTAAATTCCGAATTTAAAGATTAATGGCTTAACTGGGGGCGCTTTTCTGTCCCAGTTAAAATAAAATCAGTAAAACTCATTTAAAACGGAACCCTTGTATTGATACCAAATCCAGATATTTATACTGTTTTCCTTCTCCAGATATTTAGACAATTACACGGAGCAACAAATGGCGGATTAGTCTCTGCAAATCATGCGGCACTTCTAATGTTCGTTAGCGCATCCACAAATTTTGACGATTGTCTAAAAACCGGATGTAACAGGTGTGATTCCATTTTCAAAAAATTCAAGAACTTCTTCAGTGTGAACCTAGACGAAGCGTGCTCTCATCCGAAGAGTGCATAATATTTCTATTAATGTAGCACGTACTGGCGTAGACGAATGACCTTTGAGATTTCGGTTGCGCTAGAAGGTAAATGGTGGCCAGTTTGAATAATTTTTTGTTTATACTTGTCAGAATATTTTCAAAATAAAATACAGCCAGTTGTTATAAAAATAGAAAACTTTTCATAAAGATTTTATTGCATAACATCCGTGTACAAGAACTTATGAAAGGTCAATGTAAAGGGTGGTTAAATTTTAAGGGCCGATGTTGATTTTGAATAAAACACAAATTATTTAGGAAACGATTGTCATTTCTTTTTATTATGATAATATTGGTATAATTCAATTATCTATGGTATATACCCGCGACCTCGGCGGCACACCTCCATCCGATGATGCAAATTTTCGATGATGCTGAGGCGTAATTGAGGTTCCATGCCGTTAATGTGCCGAATTATCCCATCCTTTAGCTCTTGAATTGTTGCTGACTTATTGACGTACACCTTTTCTTTCAAATAACCCCAAAGAAAGAAGTCCAATAGTGTGAAATCAAATGATCTTGGCGGCCAATTGAAATCGCCACCACGTAAGATAACACGACCATTGAATTTGTCGCACAAAAGCGCTATTGTTTCGGTAGATGTGTAACAAGCGATAGCGAAAACTATTTACAGTAAGTGCCTGACCGGCATTATTTTCAAAAACAAATACGGCCCGATAACGCCACCAGCCCATCAACCGCACCAAACAGTCGCTCTTTGTGGGTGCATGCATTGGTTTTTCGCCAATCACTCTTGGATTATCATTCGCCCAAATGCGGCGATTCTGCTTAGTGACGAATACGCACATTTTTACGATTTAATTGACCGAAATATCACGAAGTGAACTATATGCATTTTGATTTGAACGCCCATTTTCGTGATAAGCCAGAATAACTTTAACGCGTTGCTCGATTGTATATATTTCCATGGTTCAAATTGAGTTAGTCTGAAATGTCAAATGAAATGCAGAAAAACTTGACGCTTAGGTGTGGTTCACATTCAACATCGGCCCGGTGTAGGCTTCTACGACCACCCTTCTCGTAGTCCATTTTTAAAAATATTCATAGCTTATGTTCTTATCTAAATAGGGATCTACCTGTGTTTAAAATGTCTATGAATCTATTGGATAGTTTCGGAGAAGCGGAAATTTCCCCCTAACTTCCCATGTGGTCCTAGATTTAAAAAAAATGTGAAGAGGTTAATCCTTCTTCACAAAATTGCCTTTCTAATAAAACTGGTTTAGAGCACATCAGTTGGATGGATTAGGAGTCTATAGAAACATTTTTTGCACTTTTATATATGGGTGTTTCCACAGAAAATTACCTCTTAAAGTCCAAAAATTAAATTATTATTTTGCATTTATTGTTCCGCTCATATTATAAAAAATAAATGTTTCTGTCATTTTCCGAAAGATTAACTTAAATTTTCTTTATAGTAAAAAAAATATACTACTTTGAATTACCCATAATAAATAAATTCAAACACAAAAAACGTTTAACTTTTTACAACGTAACGAACGTTACTTTTAAAAAAAAATTTCTTTAATTTGGAAATAAATCCATTCCTAAACAAAATATTTCAAAAAATTTAATAAGATATTTTACTCGACATATCCTTTGCAAAATTTTACAATACATGATGTTTGTTTCCGAAATTTGAAAACAGCACATTTATAAATTAACGACTTTTAATGGTCAAAAAAAAGTATTCAAATTAAGTTTTTTGTAAATTCTTTCGGTTGCTACCGTTGCTTGAACTTTCGTAAGTCCAAAATGGAGCAATCCTCGTGGCATATTTGGGTAGGCCGATATTTTATTTAAAAAATATCCCAAAATCGGTAACGACCGTTACTTTGGAAACACCCATATATAGATTTCGCGAAAATTCGCTTTTTACAACCTACATTTAAAAAAATTGATATTTATTGGAAATTTTTCGAAAGCTTGATGTGTGACACTGCTTTGCCAAGTGTTGTACCATGTACAACCAGTTTTTTTAATTGTGTATATTTTATTATTGGTTTTAGCCCTGCGTTTCTATACAGGATGTTTGTTTTTTTTTCTCAAATAACATTTTAAAAGGCAAAAACTAAGAGACCATGGTGAGAATGGCGTGCAGCTTTTTTTTTTTTTTTTTGTTTCAACTCCTTAGATGTGTCATAAATTTTCTACTGCATACAACAACAAACACTTGGATATTTATGCAACATTTTTTAGTTGGTACCATATTTTGTTAAGGCTAGAAAGAAAACTTCACCTTTGTCGCCCTTTCAAAACCGAGAAAGATTTTGTTCAATTGTTTGTTTTTTTTTCAGCTGCTGTTGTCGATGGCGTAAAAATGAAACAGAGTAGGCAAAATAAGATTAAAGCAACAAACTCTCAAACCCCTTCATGCACTTAATGGTGTGAACTCAACAAAGTGTAAAGTGAGAAAGACGAAGGAACGGCAAAAAATTAAAATTTTTTGAAACATCTTAATAAATTGCTATGGGACTTTGAGCACAACAAGTGAACACTTCGGTGCAGTATTTTTTTTTTTAATATTTTTTTGTAAAATTATATTTAACATACGTGAGAATATTCATAAAGATTGTTGTTTAATGAAATCTGGGAAATAAAATTGTGTTAGTTTCGAGAGTAAAAATACTGCACAAAGTCAAGCTTTTGCAAGGAAGTTTTTGCTTTGTAAAAAATTTCTAATGAGGTCACTAAACACTTAAAATTAAGATTGATTCATCCTTTAACAGCTAAGACTTTCTTTAGTTTGAGCGGAAAAATATATTTAATATAGTAAAACTACTTTAGTATTAGTTTAACTGCTACACACAGAGAAAAATTCTGCATAAATATTTATCTTTAACCGTACAATGCATACCCAACTTTTTCTACGAGAACACACACCCGGGATACGTTTGTACCTACTAGCTTATTTTGGCTTTTTCTTATGTTTAAATGGTCCAATTTCATTTTTATTTTTTTTTAAAGCGTAAATAAATATTTTAAAAATGTTTTAGTTCTGTTTCATGCAAATATTCTACATGGTTCAAAAGATATAAGCAAAAGAGTGCATGCAGGAAACTCTTATTCAAGTTATGCTCAAGATTTGTTCACTCTCTAGTCGGAACTATTGAGAGATCGCTCGAATTCAAGGTGTACACACTCGTGGCCTTTCTCGATATTGAGGGGGCCTTCAACAATGTCAGCCCGGAATCTATTGTGGCGTCCAAGAGGAGTCTGGGGATTGACGATGACATATGTAGATTTGTGGACAATCTACTCAGGAATAGGGTTATTTTCTCTACGATAGGTGAGACCAGTGTTCAGAGGCTGGTGAACAGGGGAACTCCCCAATCTTGTGGAACTTATCTATGAACACCATGTTGATGAGGATGGACGACATGAGGATTAAAACAGTTGCGTATACTGATGATTTTGCGCTGGCCATCACAGGGAGACATTTGAACGTAATGTCTCAGTGTATTGAGGCTGCTTTGGGGGTACTCAGCACCTGTAGCGCATCATGCGGGCTGGGTGTCAATCCGGCAAAGATGGAATTGGTACTCTTTACGAGGAAGTACAAGACCGAAGACTTTAGTCTTCCAAAACTAAACGGAACTCAGCTCAAGATTTCTCAAAGGGCCAAGTATCTGGGCGTGGTTCTGGATAGCAAGCTGCCATGGGGACTTAATTTCCGGATGAGAGTGGAAAGGGCAATAGTTTCCATAATGCGTGTAGGGGTGCAATCGGTAGAAATTGGGGCATGGCCCCGAGGTGTGCAAATTGGATCTTTGAGGCTGTAGTAAAGCCGACTCTGTATTACGGGGTCGTTGTATGGTAGACTGCATTGGATAAGATCAGGAACCGCGCGATGCTTGAGAAAGTACATAGACTTGTCGCATTGATGATCACGGGATCAATGCGATCTACTCCCACGAGCGCACTGTTTATGATATTAAACTGGATCCCGGTGGACATCATGGCCAAACAGATGGCTCTTTGCTCAGCGACACGGCTGCACGCAGATGGGCTGGCTCACTGTAAGTCGCTTATCGGGCGCGAGTCTTACAGAGTTGCGCGGATAAGGTGGACCTGTGAGTCCACCTGCTCGATATCCAGGATCCTATGGCCTGGATATGATGAACAGAGAAATAGCTCTCTACTTAAGTTCAGCAGGGATCAGATTAGGACAGTGATATCGGTAGTGACTGGACACTGGCCGGTGGGCACTCATACTGGAAGAATGGGTCTGGAATTTAACGACTAATGCAGAAGTTCTTCTCTTCACTAGGAAGACGAATTGGTTGAACTTTGTAGTGACGCCATCTGAGTAACTGCTCTATAGGATGGGCATTGGCGCTGGATATCACAAAAAGACCAATAAGGGACCCAAGTGAGCTGTATCTCGATGGCTGCCCACACACAGAAAAAAATACCAATGTAAAATTAACATGGAAAAATGTTGATTGAGAATCATGTAAAATTTCTGCAAAAGTATGCCCTTTATTTAAATGTACCATTATTTCATATTACTTTTAAATGAAAAATATTAAAATAATCTTTAATCACGCTTATTAAATATTATTCACTGATAAAATAAATAAAAAAAAAATATTAAAATTTAAATAAATATGGATTCGATATTGAACCATTAAAAAACCTGTTTTATATTAAAATCAAAAGTTAATCTTGTAAAATTAACATGCATACATAGTTAAGTATGTTAATTTTTTAATTTTCATTCTTAAAATATGTTATAAAAAGAAGACAATTCCCGTATTCTTTTAATTAAAAATATTTAGTTAAATAGTACATCAAGTTTTCAAAGTATAATGATGACAAAAACCATA
Source organism: Pollenia labialis (assembly GCA_949318255.1). Taxonomy (NCBI): domain Eukaryota; kingdom Metazoa; phylum Arthropoda; class Insecta; order Diptera; family Polleniidae; genus Pollenia; species Pollenia labialis. Next base: position 147,513,503 of record OX439139.1, read on the forward strand.
TCGGGCGATTCTGCTGATGCTTCTGTTGACAAAGGAGAATACAAAATAAGTGAAACATGTGTTACAGTTGTAAGTGTATTGAATTATTCTTAAATAAATGTATATGTTGTCTGTGAAGCTTCTTCACACTGTTATAACACACTTAAACCAATTTGATTCTACATGAAATTCACGTTGTTTCACGTTGTTTCAACTTGAAATAACTTTCATTCAACGTGATTCGGATTTTGATTTCAATATAAATGACATTTTGCTCTAACTTTACTGCAATGTTAAATTAACATGAATTATAGTTATTTTAAAAGAAAAAAATGTTGTTCGCAATTAATTATAAAATCGGGTTGAATTAACATGAAACACGTATGAAGCAAAATCACCACCGAAAAATTTTTAATCAAACTTGTTTTCGACGTTTTTAACTTGATTTTTTTCTGTGTGCATGGAACCTAACCTACCCTATGCTCAAGAAACAAAACGACGTAGAAAACCCAAAAAGGTGTGTGGCAAATGTAAGAAGCCAATGTGTCTTGAACATTCGATCACCAATATCGAGCGCCCAATATGTAACAATAATACATTATTTTCATTTTTCAAATAAAATAATGTAATTTAAACACACTATAAAATGGTTTGTTGCCTTTTATTTTGATATTAGCTGGTGTGGCACAAACGTATCCCGGGTTTGTGTTTACGTAGGTGTCGACTTTGAAAGCGCGTAGCTTCTGAACAACTGATCCGAATTGCATAAAATAACCTTTAACCAATTAGAAATTACTTATGTTTCCTAGATCCGAAATCTATATTGCTTAAGTTAAGCCGTTCCTGAGTTACAGCACTGCAAATTCATTTTATTAATGAACAATTTTTTTTATCCGAAGAAAACCTTTGTTAACTATTTTATTGTCATCGACAACCATTTTATGGTTAAATTGGTCCTTAACCATATTATGGTTGCCTCCGAACATGTTCTGGAAATTTTCTTCAATGTATTCCTTAAATATATTGAAGAATAGGTCCCATTACTGCATAGGAGTCCGCCGTAGGGGTGTTAAAAGTGAAACCGGCCTTCATTAGTTTTTCATTCTAAACATTTTCCCAAGACACATTTGCCCATTATTTCCAACCTTTACACAGAAATAAAAACACTCGGGACAAATTAAGTTTTTTTTATTTACTATAAGTACGAGTCGTCCTCAAAAATTCAAGTACGTTTTAAACTAAAACGTACTTAAAACAATTCAAATTTCTTTAAATAAGTAAAAAATTCTTAAACCATGTGAAAAAATATTAAACTTTTCATTTGAAGTGCCACTCAGACACTACAACAAGACCACACAAGTAGTTTAAAAACGATTTGCTTGTTATGTGTAGAAATAACAACAACAACAGAACAAGACGAAAACACATTATTTTCGTGTTTAAAAAGTTAAATTGAGAACTCTTTCTTCTCATTTAGTTTATATTTTAACCTAAATTCCATATCGGGAATGATGCTGGTGTTTTATTATTAAAATTCTGTAAGGTGTTAAACGGGTAAGTAAATCAGTCAAATTCAATCAATCAATCATAATCATAATAATCCAGTTAAACTTTTGGTTCATTTCCAGATTGATTCAACTTTGCAATACTTGAATCAAGCGCATTTTAAGATTGATTCAATCTTAGTTTTACTCAATCAATCAATGGATAATTTAAGTATTTCGCGATTGAAATTCCGTACTTTCTGTACTTTATTCAAGAAAATCCTTACTCACCGTACTATTAATACTGCTTCGGTATTCACCCCTGCATAATTTAATTTTGACCAAATTATGACTAATTTTTATCATAAAATGGTTAATTTCATCATCATCATTAATATTGTTGGAATCCAGCAACCATATTATATTGAATTGTGCGGAAGCTAATTACTTTCTTCTAATAACTTTTACTCCTTATAAAGTATACATTCATTATTATACTCGCGTAGCTCTTGTTTTGTTAATTTTTTCTTTGCTGGAAACAAGATAAAACTGAATCACGCATTTAAATAATATTTTTCAAAACTGTTTCTTGTCCCAATTTATGCTAATTTTTTACTGCAACAAAGATAAACTTAAAACACACATTTTAATAATATTTTTTTCCAAGTAATTCTTTTTCCGTTTTCGCCATCAATAAAAGCATATATTATTGCAAAATTAGTACTTGTAAAATGTAAAAAAAAACAAGAGCACAGACTGATATAAATGTGTATGTGTGTCAAATATATGTGTATGTTAACAGCCTTGTTGTAGACATAGTTTTGCATAATATTACAATTTCAAACCAATAAACTTTCAACACTCTCACACACAAACATCCACTTCCATAAATAATTGTAGCAACAACAAATCCAAAAAAAAAAAAATTAAATTGTGTATATCAGAGAATTATTTATGGGATTCTAACATGCAGCAAAAATAAACAAAAAAAAAAGGGTTCTACACCCAACATAAAAACGCATAAATTTTACATGTTCTATTGAGTTTTATTTCGTTTTTTTTTATGCCAGTTGAGGCAGCAAAAAATGGCTTAAAACAAATATGAAATTATTTTGGTCTTAGTTTGCAGGGCATTAATGATGCAACAGAAATCTTGATGTTCTGAGTAAAAAGGAAAAACTTTAAAACATAGAAATGACATAAAATTGGTTCTTGAATTTTAAGCGAAGTTTATTTTTTGACTAAACAAACATTTGCTCAGTACACAAAATGGTTTTATTCTAAATGTTAAAATATCATGCAACCAATAAATAATAAGCATATTAGACCAATTTTATATTTAGTTACGACCATTTGTAACATTCTGCAAAATTAAAAAATAAAAAAAAAATAAAACGTGTGGTGGTAGGGGATATAAAAAACTTTTTCCAATTAAATATGTCGAAGCAAAGGCATAATCAAACTCACATCGAAAAATTTTTATCAGTACTTTTGTAAATGAATTTTTGATTTGCCAAAACTGAAGTTCTTTCAAACTTTGTTACAAACTGGACAATTTTTTTCAGTAGCCAAAAAATACATGCTAACATTCACATTAGTTTTGGTATTCGTTGGTTAATATTTTTGTGGATTTTGCAGCATCATAAAATGTTTAGCAGTATAAATTCTATCAATGTTAGTTAAAATTTAATTAATTAAAAATAAATCAATTTTCACAAAAATAAATTTGACAAAAAAAAAGCTAAAGCTCCTATCAAAACATTACGTTATCGTGAAGCAAACAACCAGAGACATACGACAAATATTTCTGCAGTACGACATACACATTTACACAAACAACCGATACGCATGCATTGAATAATGCGTAATATTCATAACATCCCTGCAAGCATTTGTTATCACAGAAATAAAAAAAGAGTCGCCATTGTAATTATGAAATCTCTTATAACTCTAGCCCCGACAAGGACTGGAGCAACTAAATATCTTTCCTAGGGTATTTTGGTAGGCTGAATTCGAAACTGTAATTGGTAATAAAAAAAAATTACTAGTTTATTTAAAAATCAGTGCATTTTCAGAAGTGAATGTCGTTATTTGAACGTCGTATTTTGTTGGTTCGGTTTCACGTATTAGAGTCCAACAATAGTCTCCCTACATGCATTTGTCTCAAAGACCTTGATAAATTCTTTAAATTTTCATTAAATCTTAGTGAGAACGCTCCCCTAGTTCGCACTCACTGCACCTACTATTTTTTTTGGTAAACACTCTAAATGCGAATAAAGAATATGCAAAACATTGTCGGTGCCTACGGTTTGGCCAAGTTTCTGACTGCAAAACCAAAATGTGTAATATAAATATGCATATTTTAATGATTCTGATATCGCATATCCTTTTATTACAGCCAAATATTCACTACCCACAAAGCAAATATAGCTTGAATCAGTAATACTATGTTCACACTTGAGTTTTTAAACGCGTTTAAGCAAAATGTTGATTAAGTTAATCAAAGCCGTTTACATTACATTTGGGATGATTAAGATGGCAGATGATTAAGAAAAAAACAAAACAGACAAATTTATATTTCTTTAAGTATTAAAAATTGATAAAAAAATACTTTTATAAAGTTATCAGAAGATTATTTTAAACATATTAATGATGAAATTGTGAATATTTATGAATTATTTAATGAAAAAAAATAAAAGCATTAAGCAGAAATCGTGGCCGGTTGTGCAGTTCATGTTGGCCGATTCTGCATTATACTCTGTTTGTGGTATCTTTAGTGGATTCTATGATTTAGTTGTAAACATGTCAATTTGAAGTGATTAACAAATCACTTCAATTTATGGGAAATCATCTCGATTTTGATGTGATTAGAACTTAATCATGTTCGAGTTGCTTAAACACGTTTAAGAATCCAAGTGTGAACATAGTATTTCACACGATCTCCCTGACATGCTTAAACGTTACTATAATGAATGTTTATGAAGATTTAGAATGAATTTGGCTTTTTGTCAAATAAACAATTGAGGGGCATAGATGCAAAGGCCGCAATCTCCACTTTTTTCACAAACGTAACTAATTATACCTTTTAGTTGTATTTAATGAATGCTTCCGATTAGTGAATATGATGTTACCAGATACACTTTTATCCTATAAAAAATTATGTTCAAAAATTAAGAATGGTTGCAAAAACGGCAATGTCCATTGGAGATTGTCGTTTTTACCATGATCACAGTTTGTTTGGGTCTTTTTCTTTCAACTATTTTTGAAAATGCATGCTATTTTTTATTCTGTTTCTTTTTTGCAATACAAAACTAAAAGAAATGAAAAAATAAAAATTTATTTTTAATATGAGACAGTTAGTCTCTTGGTTCATTTTATAACTTTGTCATTAGTCGTAATTATGGAGCTGAGTTGGCACCAACAAATGTAAAAACGAAATTAAAAAAATTAAAACAGCTGACAAGTATTTCTCGTTTTATTAGGAATGCATTGATACAAAATTAAGTAAAATAAATGCAAACAACACTGCTAAAATGTTATAAATACGGGAAGAAAAGTTTTTGTCTTGAATTCGCCATGTTGCTGTAGATACCTATCATAACCTCAAAGGCAAATATTCATCACAGCAATCGGCGAAAATAGCATAGATGGGCATTTTTCAGTATTTTCTTTTTTTACTGATTACTGAAAAAAAAATCAGTATTCATTAAATTTTACTGATATCTGAAAAAAGAAATCCGTAAATTTTACTGATTTATGTAAAAAAAATGCAGTAATCAGTAAATGATTGATAGCAGATACGGTATGTTTTCAAAATGATATGTTCAGATTGCGCATTTGCATGAAAAGTGGCATAGCACAAAAACTGCATTTCGAGAAAAATAGCTTTTTGTATGTTTCACTTTTTTAACTATTTAAAAACGAAATGTGCTACCCAATAAAAACTGATTTATATAGCTGAGACTTCGAATTATTTCATTTTTCACTATTTTGAAATTTTATAAAAACGAAATATTATTTTGTATAAAATTTTTAATAAGATATTTTTGATATTTATTCGAATTAAAAAAGAAGAAAAGATAAACTCACTGTTTATTGTTGTTGTTTTTGTTTAAGCTTTGATATTGTTACAGGTAAAACTGAGGTTTATAATTCTTATTCGCTTAACAGTTTTATTTGTATAATATCTTTAGCTTTTCTAAAATCTTTGGATGAAGTTTCCTGACGATCTGGACTAAGCAACCAGTGAAATGCGCATAGGAATAGCTTATCCCTTCAACAATAAATTTCAGTTTCTCAATATTATGAAATGGGACTTTAGCACATTTGAAAGAAACCTTGTTAATTAATTTTTGAATCCCAAAAAAAACTTTGAAAAAAAATATTATACTAGAAATATTAAAGGAAAGCGATATATAAAAAACAAATAAATGTGTAGTTATAAAAATATGTAATTAAATTAAAGAAAAATAAAGACTAATTTTTCACAACACCGGTTTTCATTTAAATATATGATATATTTCGATAGATTATTAAATCATTTTATGGTGAAGGTTATAAAATATGCTTATTTTTTTTCTGTACCGCTTTAACATGAAACTTTTTTAATGCAGTTTTTACAATTCATAATGTAATTAATAGCACCGGGTGGTTAACATATGTATCAATATTAATTTACAAATTTAATACAAAAAAATTAAAAAAGTATAAAAATTAAATTTACATTCATGGAAAGTCCCTACATAATTGGCGTGGTGAACTGGTTAGTGTTTAAGCGGCTTATCCTTAGGATCAGTGGATCGAATCCGGCTTTTGTAGACAAGGCATTTTCTTTTTTATATTTTAAATTTAAAAATAAGATTTTTTAAATATTTAAAAAAATAAAAAAATAAACAATTTTTTCCAAAATCAAAACATAAATATGAATTTAAATATAAAAGATATTGGTCTAGTACTAGGTGTTTTAGGCTCTCATATACAAGGTCGTGGGTTCGACTCTCAGCTCGGTCGTCTGGAAAATGTTTTTCATTGTAAATTAAAATAACTCCTTGTTTTAACTATGTTAATACATTTTTTACCCAAAAACACATTTCCTTTTTAAATAATTTAAAAAAGTGAAACACGCCACTATTCATACAATGTGTATGTATTATTTTTAAAGCAGACAGCATCTACTATCAATCATTTACTGATTACTGCATTTTTTTACACAAATCAGCAAAATTTTCTGAATACTGATTTCTTTTTTCGGTAATCAGTAAAATTTACTGAATACTGATTTTTTTTCAGTAATCAGTACTTTTTAGTGAATACTGATTTTTGATTTCAGTAATCAGTACTTTTTACTGAATACTAATTTTTTTTCAGTAATCAGTACTTTTTATTGAATACTAATTTTTGTTTTCAATATCCAGTAAAATTTACTGAATACTGATACACTTTTTACTGATTGCTGAAACGCGTATTGCTGTAAAACAGTAATGCAGTATGCCCATGTATTTGTACCCACAAAGCGTTGCCGTTTTGGTTACTTGTAACAATAATTGGTCACTTTTTTTCGCAATTTATAATTTTTCCTTTCGATTAGAGCAAAACATCAATCTCCACTTTTATTATTATAATTGGATTTGGTTGAAACTTGCGCCATATCTTTATCATATTCTTATATAGTGAATGGCATAACATACAATACATAAATATGAATATACTTGAAGCTAGTGGTTTTTATTATTTATTACGAAAACTATAAATGTCTGTTTCTCAATAGTATGAAATGGGAATTTAGCACATTTGAAAGAAACCTTGTTAATTAATTTTTGAATCCCAAGAAAAACTTTGACATAAACGTGGAGATTGCAGTCTTTGCAACTATACCTCTCAATTGTGAAATTGTAGTGTCAGTTTTAATTGTTTTACAGTACTGCCAGCATTGAATAAGACGTGATAGCCTCATTCGAATTTAGAGCACTCAGATTAGTTAAAAAACATGCTTCGTTTCTGCAGTAACTTTTTTTCCAAATTTGTAGTCCAGTTTTATTTCTCTAAGGAAGTGTCGTCTGTAGAATACAAATAAAATTCTTCAGAACGGCACAATGACGAAAATTTGTTTAACCACAATAAATATTTCATATTTACTTTTTTTATTTTACATTAAAAACAACAAGTAATTGGTAATCATAAATTTCCAATTACATGTAATCAATAATTGTTAGTAACACAGTCCAACATTTTTCAGGTCATCGTGTGAAATCCCATTCTGTTGTGCAATTCGTAGTAAAGAGTGTTTTTTAGCTCCAAGTTAGACAGAAATATTGCTAGAACCTTTCTTTGTTACAATCTGGTTTTAAAATTATCTTTATGGCTAAATTTGTTAAATATGGCTTCCGCTATATGTCCACCGCGGCTACGAATTACATATATTTTTCATTCGATCAGTATAATTTTTTACTACTTTTTCCTTTAATCTGGCCGTACGGCATCAATAGTGGCATGAATATTGGCTTTCGTACTTTAATATTTGTTGCTTTGTCGGCGTTAACGTAAAATTACTTAACATAGCGCCATAAAAAGTTATCTGGAATAATTAAATCGCACGTACGAGGGGACTACTAAACAGGACCACCTTTAGAAATAAAGCTGTCACCAAATTGATTTTGCACCAAATCAGTTGTTGCGCCGTCTTGTTGGAACCAAATGTCGTTTCTGTTTACATGACCAATCTTTGGAAACAAAAATTCAGTCAGCATTGCTCGATAGCGCTCCTCATTCACCGTAACGGCAGCTTCTTGCTCATTTCAACAAACAGTAAATTTTAAGGGATGTTATGCTGAATTGTCAAGGACTTGAGAATTCTCTTCGCTTCAAATAAGGCAATTTTGCTTGTTGACGTAGCCATTTAAGGTCTTTTTGAAATTCGCAAACAGAATTTTTCTCAAACTAAATTTTCAAAATAAAAAGTTTATATAGTTTTTTATATCGAGTCCTTACCGCAAAAATACCTTAAGCTACATCATTTACAAATTTCGTTTTTTTTTAATAAATGAACAAGAGCTTTTAAATATATTACACATGGATTTGTTTCAGTGTATATATAAAGGTTCTCTATGTATGTTAATTTGTTGTTTTTGCTTTTGCAAATCCTAATAGATTCTAACTGTGTGTAAGCACAAAATTTCCATACACAAGATTTTAATACTTGATTGGATATTTAAAAACCATTTAGTGAACGCATAATGATAAATGACTAGTCTTGGGAAATATGAGAGTTTTTTTGTGGCCGAACAGCAGGGATGGAAAATAAGCTTTAGTTACTGCTTTTTTGTTGATTTCTAAAACATAAATTTGTTTTTCTATTCTACTAAAATTAATTATGAAACAAATAAGATTTTTTTTCCCTTAACATGAAAAATGATTATTTAGAATTTGTTATAGTTGCATAACATAATAAAACAAAAATTACCCTCAAAGCAATATTGAAATATACGATTACAGCATAAAACACAACGAATACAGCAGACTACACAGCTACACGACGAGATTTCGTTGTCAGCAATTGTCGCTACTAAAAAATTATGAAAACGAAAGCAACATCACGACCAGCAAGCAACCTTTAAATTTTGGCACAACAAAATTAAATACAGCTGTTTGGTGCTAAAGTTCACATTTATATCAGTGGTGACACTTTAAATTATTAATTTATTTTTAACATAAAATTACTCATATTCAAAAATGTTAAAACAAGTCAATTTATTTGATAAAACCCCTGGATTGTTCAATAGTATGTATTTAATGTTGTTGCTGGCTCGTTTTGTAAAATAAACTAAAACATATTTTAGCTCTTATTTGCTATTTATTTTTTTATTATGGTGGCAGCGCTATACATATATGCTTATTATGCTCTTCAAAAATAAATAATAGTTTAAGTTGCCAAGTTGACTTGTAGTTGGTTTCTGGTAAAAATAATCGTCTAGATATAAACGTTTGTATACTAATTTTACATTTTTATTTATTTGATCAAATTATTATTTTTTAAAAAAATGCAAAAGTGTCACCGATATCGAGTTCTAAGTTATGTCAATACGAAGCGTTTTTTCCTATGTTGTGTGCCTTACTTATTATTTAAAATAAACAGAATTTATGCAAGTTTTCAGTACTCATTGTGAACAAAATAGGAAAAACAGATTTACATTACCACCAGCAACATGGCCTAATCCAGCTAGCAGTAGAAGCTCAGGCCCACAAGTAGCGAAATCTCAGCCCTTTACTATACACAAGAAAACAAGACACTCGGGATAAATAAGGTGTTTTTCACTCACTTTAAGTGCAAGTCGTACTCAAAAATTGAAGTACGAATAACACAAAAACGTACTCAATGCAATCCCGTAATTTCTTAAAATAAGTATACGATTCCTTAATCAAGTAAACAAAAAGATTGAACTTTTCGTTGGTAGTGCCACTCTGAGAGTAAAATTACAAAGTGAGAGTTTTAATCTCAAATAACTTATTCATTCTTTTATGCGTGTTCAAAGTTTGCTGGAGAAATTACAAGAACACCTCACAAATTGGAAAATACAATTTGATTGTTGTGTGTAGAAACAACAAAATCAACAGTACTAAAAGAAAAACATATCGTTCATTTGTAGTAAAATATAAAGATTATATCTCAGACCTAAGAAGAATCGCAGCATGAGTTCCCCAAGGCAGTATACTTGGTCCTCTCATGTATATATTTTATACTTCAGATATGCCCACAAATAATCTGATACACACGTCAAGTTTTGCTGACGATACAGCGTTAATAAGCGTACATAAAAATCCAGTAATTGCTTCTAGTGGTCTGCAGACTCATATTAAAGAACTCGAAAAATAGCTTAACAAATGGAAAATAAAAGTAAATTCAACAAAGTGTGCACATGTCACTTTCACCTTGAGAAATGGCGACTGTCCCAAACTAAAGAGTAATAACATCGAAATCCCTCAACAAAATCATATCAAATATCTTGGTATACACCTCGATCGTCGCCTTACCTGGTCTCAACATATTGAATCCAAATCCACACAGCTTAAACTTAAAACACTACAGCTCCAATGGCTTCTTTGCTCTCAATATAAACTACAAGGTTCTACTTTACAAAGCTATTATTAAGCCTATATGGACCTATGGTATCCAACTATGGGGAACAGCTTCAGCTTCTAATATTGAGAAACTACAAAGAGGACAAAATAAAATATTGCGACAAATTACTGGTGACCCATGGTATATTAGAAACGAGAATATTCATAAGGACCTCAATATTCCATTTGTTCGAGACGAAATAAAAACCTTCTGCTCCAAATATGCACGAAAACTGGCAACTCATCCGAATCTCCTCGCCTCAAGAGGGTCGATACGTTGGCCCTCGCGCAACTGCATGGAAGGTGAACACTTTACGACACAAAAAATTGAGTTTCTATTGCAACGCCAATAGACCCAGTTATAATTAATTAATTTAAGATTTCAATACTTATTGTTATTTTCTTAATATAATTTAGAAACATCCAATAAATAAATTGAAAGTTAAAAAAAAGTGCTTAAAATTTAACTGGAAATAAACTTGAGTTCAAACGTTTTTTTAAATGCTATTCAAGTTACAAAATATTTTACTAATATTAACATTATTTCAAATTCCCATTTTACCAGAGAATGCTATTAAAATAAAGTGCCCCGGTAGGCTAGCTGGTAGTGAGCTAGTCTATCAGCGCCGGTGTTGCGTGTTCGATTCCCGCCAGAGACTCTGGTTTCTCTCCTGCAGACAAGCGGAGAGCTTCGCAGGATTAGCTTAGGAAATTAAAAAAAAAGTGTAACAAATGTATTTCTCAACCCTTGAAAATTAAAATTCGATCTTGAATACCAGAAAGTGCTTATTGGGATATTATTTTTATATTTAAAAAGTAAAAGTGAACTCTTACTTCTCATTTAGTTTATATTTTTAGTTAGATATGTACATAAGATTTTTAAAGTAAAAATTAAAGTTAATGACTGATATCATAATGCTGGTATTTTATAATTCTGTTAGGTGTAAAAGGGTAGAGCTAATCATAATAATTTCCTCTTTCTAATTTTTTTTTTTTGGGTTTCTTCAAGGACAAATTCGGGATGAAATCAAACTTATAATACTTGAATCAAGCGCATTTTGAGACTAATTCAATCTTGATTTTACTTAAATTTATTTAATTTTCGGATTATTATACGTTCGAATTTGGATTAAAACAATTTTATAATTCTTGAATCAAGAGCATTTTGAGATTGATTCAATCTTAAGGCTATGATAGCCGGGAGTTACAGTAAAGTTGCAAATCATCTGCTTCATTTTGTTGCATGTAAAGCAATTAGAGCGATTGCAGTTAGCAGTAAGATGCTGCGTCTCAATCTGTAAGAAATAGATTAGTCTTACTTTTTTATGGTAAGGTTAAGTGCCTGTTACTACCGGCTACTTAAATCAATCTCATTTTCTAATTATTTCAAGTACGAATTCGGGATTGCAGTTGTATAAGTTAAGTATTTCGCGATTTAAAAATCCGTACTTGAATCAATCTTTCTGTTCTTTTCTTTTTATACCACTTCGAATTGCTTAGAGTTTAAGATTTTCAGAACAAATATTACCTTTAAATTTGGGTTTAAGCCACAGCTACATCAAAATGAGAAATATCCTTGAGATGATCCGATCCCTACATCCACAGGAGGGATTCATTGTGCATCATTGGTACAATATTAAATTAAATTTCTTCGTATGGAATTTCTTTTTAAAGCCTATTTGGGTTATGCTAGTTTTAGCTGCAAATCTTTTCATAAAATGGAAATGATGTTCTTATTGTGCTTCCAATAATAAGTATACATAGTTTTTGTGTTCAATGCAATGTGTTCCTTCGCTTCTCTAAATCCGGTTTTTGCTTTGGAATCCATCTCCAGCAACTCTAAATTTATAATTTCTATTGTATATTACTTTATCGGGAATGTTTTGGAAATCGAACAGTCTTCATCTTTTTCAAATTAACCCTAGGATTATCGTTAACTTTTTGCCACTAAGTTCATCTCTTGGTCTGGTCAGACTACAATTAGAACAGCTAAAAACCTCAATTAAATAAGAAGTAAATACATATACTTATATTATGAAAGAAGACCTAAAGCTTAAGCAATTAAAAATAATTATAAATTTTTTATTGAACGTTTGTCCTTGTCGTTGCAGAGTTTCGGTTTTTTAAATGAATATGGTCAACCGTTTTTAAGTTATTCTAATATTTATAAAGAAAGTACCTAAATTTTGGACATAACGGTATATTTCGAAAAGTATAGCTAACAGAGAAAAATCGAGATTAGATTTGAAGTCAGCGACCTCAAATGAGTAAAAATTTGCAATCAAATTCCTGACCGCACAAAAAAGTTAAATTTTGTGATAAAAGATTTTCTTTCAACCCATATTTGCCAAGACAATTGAGGGACTAAAAGGGTAATCAGGAAGTCAAATTTTTCTAAAAAATACTATAAGGCCACACGTAGAGAAAAAACATGGTTAAAAAATGGTTAAAAAAAACATATTATGGTCCCTGCGATGGCAACAAACAAACTTTTGTTGTTTTTAAAAAAACTTTTTTCACGATTGATAATATTTTGTTTCTATCTAACAATAAATCTTCAAATATGGTTGATTTTAACAATGTAATGTTTAAATAAAATAAAACTTCAACCATTCACTTGAACATATTATGGTTACCTTAACCATATTATTATCACGGTAATCATATTATGGTTAAGTTCATCCATCCAAAACCTATAACCATATTATGGTTGCCTCCAAACATGTTATGGTTAATATATAATAACAATAATATGTTCAAAATTATAATCAACATTGTATGATTAATTTTAAATTTAAAATAATATGTTTAAAAAGCAACAACATTCTGGTCGTTTGCATTTTACTAGGTTTGCTTAAAATTCTCATTCATTTTATTTTAATTATGGATTAAAACACATAAATTTACGTAGAAGTTCGTCACAGGCTAGAATATGAACCAAAGGTAATTTTTTAAAAAAGTGGAACGTAATACCTATCAAGAATATAAAATTAAATAAAATTATAATTTGACACTAAAACAAACAAATTGAAAAAATGGATTAACCATAATATGATAAGCATGCACCATATTTTTGTTAATCCTGACCATAATATGGTTACTTTTCTCAAAATTCTGGGAAATTTTGACCATAGTATGGTTAATTTTGAACATAATATATTTAGTTTTGACCATTATTGTGGTTAATATTTACTAAAATATGGTTAATTTTGACCATATTGTGGTTGATTTAGGGACAAATTTTGTCGATTTTAAACATAATATGGTCATATTTAAACATTATATGGTAACCTGCAAAGATACAAATTGCTAAAAACCATGTATGTATGTATGTTGGTCTTAGAATATGGTGACCTCCAACCATATTTTTTTTCTACAAGCATCGCTAAAATAAAGTCAAAAAGGAAATTGTTTCCGCCAAAATTGTTAGGTCGTCGAAGGGTTAAATACAATTTCACAGAATTTCAACTGTTTATTTGTAGTCGGCTTCCAAAACAGTATTTAAAATTTTTTTTTTTTTTGCTTACTCTTAAGTTTCCTTTCTCTGTTATTATTTCCTTATTAGAGAAGAAAATATGTATATATTAAATTAAGGAACAACCTAGAGTACGCCTATCGCATTACATTTCATCCCATTCTTTAAACCCAGATTTTAACGCCAGCTACTGGCATTTGCTTCGCATTAAATGTTCCCGTTTTTATAAAGTATTTATATATTTTTTTTAAGCCAAGACGAGTAAAACAATAACAATAAAATTTAACAAAAAAGGAAAATAATAACAAAGAATTGAAAGAGAATATTACGAAAAGAAAAAAAAATTTTAATTACTTTAAGTGATTGCGTTCGTTAATTACAAAAAATTGCGGTCATTGAAGCGAAAAATCTTTTCTACAAACGGGGGTTTTTTTTGTTTTATTCTCGGTTTTAATCATGACAAAAAAAGTTTAAAACAAAAAGGCTCATGTATACAAATACACACAAACATAAAAAGTATTGTTTATTTTTGCATTCATTTTACCGCGCTCAATACTGGAAGACAAATGTACTCACACACAAACACATTTACAAATTTCCCACGGGCATTTAAGGTAAACGGGGAAAAAATGACAAATCGTTTATATTTGTAACAAGGAATTTTCTATGAATGGTGTGGAGGAGGACGCGGAATAGATAGAAAATATTAAAAATCAAAAGGAATTATTTAGGGTTTATAAACATTTAAAAACAAGTAAGGAGTAACAGTACCTGAACTTTTGACTTTCTATGGGGTAATTGTAAGTAACTTGTTTGTAGTAGAATGCATTCTTATCGTCTATATAATGTTGATATCGATTAGATCTTGAGAGCCTGCAACTTGGCCTTGAATAAAATTTGTAAACAAATTATTAAATTATTTGAAAATGCGCAGAAAACGGTTATATCTATTATGCAGAAAAAATGGATGACCATTTTAATAAAAAGAAAATTTAACCATGAAATTTTTCCCCAAGAATTTGTATGTTTAATATGAATATTATCCAGAGACCATATTACAGAATGCATGTTTTATTAAATTCGTTTCCTTAGGCTATGTATAGTTAAACTGAAAAGAGATTTGTGCCGCCATTACCACGTTTGTATAAAAAATGTTGACGGAACAGCTTAGTTTTGCTTAAAATTTTGGTATTTAATGAAATAATAAAAAAACACATTTGGTCGGAAAAATCCGAGTTTTCGACTGCGATAAACTAAGTTTAAACTTAAACCAAATCTCAAAAACCCGGCCTTAGAGCTGTATTTACTTTTTTATATATTGTTAAGAAATTATATTTATCTTATCTTCGTTCATTTTTTGATACGATGTCCTTTAAGATTGTCCTTTTTTAGGGAATTGTCCTTTTGTTAGATTATGACTTTTTCTTTAAACTCAAAAACGATAAGTTTTATTTTCCCAAAACCCAAAAAGTTTAACATTAATACCGCAAAACACGCTGGTTAACATTAACCCATTTTGTACCGCCGTTGCGTTTTCGCAACACCATCTTTGGTTGCATATAAAACTGGCTTTAACACTTCGATTTGAATGATTTTGATTTTTATCGTTTAGTTTGGAGGCTTCACTATTACGCTCTTACTTTAAAAATAATATTCCTCCGTTTTTTCATTAAGATTAACAAGCTTTAAAAACAGTCCAAAAAAATGCTTTTTTAAAAACGACGTAATATATATTTAAACAAAAAAAAAATTTTTTTTCGCCCATTAATTTAGCTGGTAAAAGCTTTGAAAAACGATTATAAAAAACCCATAAATGAAAATAAATTCCCATTTATTCAGTATAATCTTCCAAAAATCAGTGTTGCGAAAACGCAACGATGGCTAATTGCATGCTAAACACTTTTTTCTCTTTTTTCTTTTTTTCTTCTAAGCTCGCTCTCTTTTCGAGAGAACTTTTCTCATTTTAATATGTTTTTTTATTTCTTGAATGAAACTGCAATATTCACTCCAATAAGTAAAAAATATACTCAAGAAGTAAAATTTGGTATTCCAAAATGGAGAAAATCAAAATGGATCAATTTTGACTTTGACTATCCAGAAGAATCTTCAGTCGCACAACTTCCGAACAAGATCGTGGAATCAATGGATAAATTTATATAGAAAATATTTATGTATACATCCTTAATTTTTTTATATTTGTAAATGTAGGTGGAAAATAACCCTTAGAGCTATTCCTTCAGTATTTTGACACTGAAATGATGGATGGATATGCTTTAAAATATTCCAATACTTGTGCTAATCAGAAGAACATATCGGTGCAAATTACCAAAGAGAATTTGTACCGTTTCATTGGTATACTTATTCTGTCAGGGTACCATACAGTTTCCCACATCCACGTTATTGGTCCATTCAACCAACATTGGGTGTGCCCATCGTCAAGCAGTGATTATAGCGTCAATAGATAAAAACTGGAAAGTACAAGCAGCTTGAAATATTTTCTACGTTTTTGTCAATAGATGAACAAATCATCCCTTATTTCGGTAGACATAGCTGCAAAATGTTTATTCGCGGTAAACCAACACGCTTTGGTTTCAAGTGCTGGTGTCTTTGCTCCGATTCTGGATATTTGTTTGAAGCTAATTCATATGCTGGCTCAGCTTCAACATATGATAAATCAATTGGATTAGGAGCTTCTCTAGTTTTAGGACTGTTGGAATCAGTACCAAATCCAGAAAAACATGCGGTATATTTCGTCGTATTACTTGTTCTGCTTACTTAGCAAAATAAAGTTTCGAGCAACTGGAACAGTAAGATGTAATCGTCTAAGAGGAGCAAATGATATCCTTGCTATAGGTCGATCTCTCAGCAAACACGAATACGACAACTGCTTTGAACAAAATAATAAGCTATTAGTTTGTCGCTGGCAGGACAATTCGGAAGTTACTGTGATTTCTAATTTTGTCGCAGCTTCTCCAGAAGTTTCTACTAGCCGAGATGCAATGAATGTCATTCGCAAAGTGTTTATCAATGCAAAAAATGTAACGTCAGATTGCATCCAAAGTGCTTTAATAAATAGATACTATAACAATTTAAATTAGATTTTTGTAATAATAAAACACTGTATTCTTAATATAAATGCAAAAAAAGTTGTTGTATTTTAATTCTAGCGAAAAATTAAATATAATAATTTTAATACCTAAAATGTGATATACATGTTACTAGCCAACGTTGCGTTTTCGCAACAGTTCACCACGCCCAACATGGCCAATCGATTTTTTTCATTTTCGTTTTCAGTAATCAGGAGGTTGATGGGATCTAGCATACCAAAATTTGTAAAGATATGTAAACGATTTCGGGTAGTGGTACAAGATGGGTTAATGCCTGCGTTAGATCGAATTCAAAACATGTTTGTTCCATTGAACCATTGAAAGAATATTTAAATCAATGGGTGGCATTGCTTACAAAAATTTAACATTTTTATTGGCTGAGAAGTGGAGAAAAGGTGATACTTGAGTGCATCATATATAGATGGAACGTTTTGGCTATTTCAATGAAAACAATATTGGTGGTAAAAATATAAGGAAGCTTGTAGCATTTTGTTTGTATCTGCCATCCTTTAGTGCGCCAACAAAAAGATTACTATCCATTGCTAATAATTTTTGGATTATCGAAAAGTCCCAATTAAAAATGGTTACTTAAGAATCACTTTAAATAACAAAGTGCAAATTTAAAATCGACTGTCCAGAATTTAGACAATAAAATGTTCATAATGTATAATGTATGTATTAATAGTACTTCTACTTGCTTAACCTTTATGTTAACAGCTGAAAAATTCTACTTACGTCAACAGTAAACATACCCGGGTGTACAAGTACATATTGTTGTTAGTGTTTTTTCGTTTTATTTGTATTTTATTTGCGCTTTTCTCCATTTTAAATTGTTTTTATGCATGAATACTTAAAATAACGGGTGTTTAAGCAAAGACTTGTGCATTTTTCTTTACTTTCATGTGTGAATATTTACAATAAGTGACTTTTTAGCAAAAACTTGTTAGTTGCTCGTCGTTACTTGAACTGCGGTTGACGTAAGAGGTAGGAATGACAAAATTACCACATCTAAGATCTGATTGGTCCAATTTTATTCAAACTTTAGAATATGTTAGAAAACAATTCAGAGCGCTTTGATAGCCACTTTCAGAAAAACAGAGTTTTTAAAATTCAAAATTCAAGTGGTTGTGATCGAAACATGTCATGGTAACCAGCCGCCTGGGTTCGAATCTCAGGTCAGTCAAGAATGAATGATTATCAATAACAATTTTAATTAATTTTCATGTTGTAAAATTCCTTTCTTCATAAAAATAATTTAATGAAAATTAAATTTGATGAACTTGAACCTGATTAAAAAAATATTAAAAATTTATTTTTATATTTGTTTTAAATCAGCTGATTTAAATTCAAAATAGCACACTAAATTATGAGAGGTTGTTCACAACAGTCGTATATTTTCATGTTATTATTTTAAGACTGTTGACTTTATGACACCTTGTGAATCCCCCAAATATTTGATAAATTTTGTAAACATTAATAAATAAGTGTGTGTATTTATTTCGATTTGCAATTGAAAGAATTCAAAGGTTTATTATAAACCGAAACGTATTAATTAAAGGAAAAGTGTAACAATATATATATATATATATAAGTATATAAATTTTATTAGACTTCTTTAGGTTCCTACAAGAAACATGGGGCCTCCTGTTCATGGCTATTTATTTAAGCGCGTTCCACGACTTATTAGATTTAGCTACTTGAGCATCCAGCTGAAGCCGCTGCGTGTTTCTAGGCTGTCCTTTTCTTCGGCTGCCTTGAGAGTTCCACTCACTGGCATTTCTATCGCCATTTACGGCGTTTGATTTTAACGTCTATTTGAGTATGGAGTGTTATATCCCACAGCTGGTTGTTGCTAATTTGATTTGGCCAGAAGATTTTAAATATGCGATTTAGTCAACTTCGCTTGCCGTATTCCGGGCTTTGCATCCGTATAACAGCACTTATTTTACACAGCTATTAAATATGCTTCATTTTGTGGGTGTGGAGAGGAAGTTAGATTTCTATATTGAGAAAAGTTGGCCAAATACTTGTCTAGCCTTGTTGATACGGTTTGAAATATTTTCATAAGAGCCGCCAGAATTTGTGATGATGCTCCTAAGATAACGAAAGGAGACTACTTCGCCGAGATGCTGCTGCAAAATAGTGAGTAGTTGGGAGTTTGTAATATTAATTTTAATGGCTTTAGTTTTCGAAATATTTTGCCTAAGACCATATTTCGGTGCCTGAGTAACCAAATCATTTAGTTACTGCTGTATGTCTTAGTGTGTCAAAATGTTATATCATCTGCATAGTACACAGAAAAAATTATTGCCGAATTATTTTCAAGCAAACGATTGTTTGAAATTTTTTTTTGATATCTACAAATTTTTTTACTGATTCAATTAATATTTTTGTTTGATTTTTATTTAACCAACAAAAATGTTGACAACTTTTCAATAATATAATATACGCGCTATTGGTTTCAATTTTTCATAATTTTGTATGAAATATTTAACGCTCTTTAATGTTGTCGTTTTTTGCATTTTTTATTTGATCGTAAGCAACACTTCTTTATGTGAAATATAAGAACAACAACACAAAACACATACAGTTTATTTTTGGACGCTTTAAAAAAGTACAACAAGAAGAAAGATGATAAAATAGCGCGACGAGGTTATTAGTAAAAAAACAAAAAAATAGCAGGTAAAAAAAAGGTTTCATTCTTTTTTAAACAACAACAACATTATAAGAAACAAAATAAATTTTTGGTTGGTTTCAAAGTTGGAAAAAAAAGAATGAAAAACAAAATCCCGTATTCAATTTTTGAAAACTGTTTACTTAAATACCTACATCAAATACAAAAATAAAATGATGACGAAAAACATATCGAGTCGGTCTGCTGCCGTTGTTTGTTACATTTCTTCTTCTTTAGCCAAGGAAAGGATACAGCAACAGTGAGTGATGAAGAAAAACATTGTGTGTATAAACAAGACTTCGTTGAAAAAAATTCCAACAAAACATGTGTCTCAAAGCCAGCCGCCGCTCTGCTTCTGCCTTCATCTTCTCCTTCAGTAATAGCTTGGGTGCGCGTCATTGCTTGTGCAAAAAATTTTTATTTGATTCAGCAAAATTATTTGTTTGAAATTTATATGAATTTCAGTAAACTTTTTGTTTGATTCTGTAAATTATTTGTTTGAAAAAATCAGTGTTTTTTTTAGTAAACAAAATGCAAATAAATTGTTTGAATATGCGAATTTGTTTGTAGGACCGATTTCAGACCAAAAATGTTTTGATACTACAAATTTTTTGTTTGAATTCGAAAAATAATTTTTTCTGTGCACAGAAAAAATTATTGCCGAATTATTTTCAAACAAACGATTGTTTGAAATTTTTTTTAATTTCTACAAATTTTTTTACTGATTCAATTAATATTTTTGTTTGATTTTTATTTAACCAACAAAAATGTTGACAACTTTTCAATAATATAATATACGCGCTATTGGTTTCAATTTTTCATAATTTTGTATGAAATATTTAACGCTCTTTAATGTTGTCGTTTTTTGCATTTTTTATTTGATCGTAAGCAACACTTCTTTATGTGAAATATAAGAACAACAACACAAAACACATACAGTTTATTTTTGGACGCTTTAAAAAAGTACAACAAGAAGAAAGATGATAAAATAGCGCGACGAGGTTATTAGTAAAAAAACAAAAAAATATCAGGTAAAAAAAAGGTTTCATTCTTTTTTAAACAACAGAAACAACAACAACATTATAAGAAACAAAATAAATTTTTGGTTGGTTTCAAAGTTGGAAAAAAAAGAATGAAAAACAAAATCCCGTATTCAATTTTTGAAAACTGTTTACTTAAATACCTACATCAAATACAAAAATAAAATGATGACGAAAAACATATCGAGTCGGTCTGCTGCCGTTGTTTGTTACATTTCTTCTACTTTAGCCAAGGAAAGGATACAGCAACAGTGAGTGATGAAGAAAAACATTGTGTGTATAAACAAGACTTCGTTCAAAAATTATTCCAACAAAACATGTGTCTTAAAGCCAGCCGCCGCTCTGCTTCTGCCTTCATCTTCTCCTTCAGTAATAGCTTGGGTGCGCGTCATTGCTTGTGCAAAAAATTTTTGTTTGATTCAGCAAAATTATTTGTTTGAAATTCATATGAATTTCAGTAAACTTTTTGTTTGATTCTGTAAATTATTTGTTTGAAAAAATCAGTGTTTTATTTTAGTAAACAAAATGCAAATAAATTGTTTGAATATGCGAATTTGTTTGTAGGACCGATTTCAGACAAAAAATGTTTTGATACTACAAATTTTTTGTTTGAATTCGAAAAATAATTTTTTCTGTGTATTTATGTTATTATTAACCATAACATAATCAGATAGAACAATAATATGGTTATGTCTTCTTTATGGATAACTGATTCAAACGTAATTAAGTTGCAAGTGACAATGATTTGGTTGAAGTAATCACTAATTCGTTAAAAAATTGAATTTAAAATAGTTTTGGTAGCCGTAACCACAAAAACAAAATATAATTTCTCTGCGTGCTGCTAATCATTTAAAAATTATTTTGTTTAAAGTCATTTATGAATTCGCATTAGTTTTTGCACTCTTTTATTTTTAATCCATAATTTTTAATTAATAATTTATGCTGTGGAGTTTTGTCAAATTAATTGTGAATATTTTACTTTATTATTAAGGAAAAAATTTGCATTAAAACAAGGATTAATTATAGCAATTATAATGTATTATTGTTTATTTTTTCAATATTGCTTTTTTTGAATTTAAAAATCTATAGATTAGTTTGGTGTTTTTAATAAATAATAAATATTAATATATCGTCGTTCGCAAGTTATTGTGTTCTATACCGCAAAATATAAAAAATTTAGATAAGATTGATTTTTAGATAAACTTTTAGAGGTCTGTCGATCTGTGTCATCACATTGCAGTTGGCAAATCAAATGAAAAAAAGAAAAACAAACAAACATATAGTATGCTCAAGCCTTTAAATTTTTAATTAGGTCCGCGTGTTTTCTAATCGTTGATATAAATCAAATGTTATTGTTACTTGTTGTGTTGCAAAATAGGATAGCTGTAAATTCACCTTCGCTTAAGGCTAGTTTACACTATTCTACTTTGTATTAACACATGTCAAAACTTCAACTAATATGTAAAAGTTTGAGAGTGTGGATGCATGTGTGATGCAAATGACAAGTATTATGAAAAAAAGGTTGACATTCAATACGACTTCATCGTTTTTTGAAAAATTTCTAAACAATTATACTTTTCATTGGATCAGGGTTGCATTTTATTCCATATGTAAGTGTTTATACTTTGTGCGATGGTGTGAACACAAACTGTTATGTTAAATTAGATTTTTCAACAGTCGCAACAAAACTCATTGGATTAATTTATTTCTTATTTTATAGACGAAACTAACCTTGTTTTAAGAAATTACCAAGTATTGCCTAAGTGGATTTATAAAAATATTACTATAAGATTTAGTTTAAAATTATGTCAATATTATATGAAATAAAGTTCTTGTTTCGTGAAAACACATTGTTGGTGTTTTGTTTTGGCTTTGATATTGTTACAAGTAAGACTTTGAGTGTTTATAATTCTTATTCGCTTTAGGGTTTTATTTGTATAATATTTTTGGCCTTTCTAAAATCTTTGGAAAAGGTTTCCTGATGAGCTGGCCTAAGCAACCAGTGAAATGCGCATAGAAGCTAGCTTTCCCTCGACAATAAATTTCAGTGTATTTATCAAATATGAAAAACTGGGAATTTAGCACGTCATATATGATACGGAAATCGTATTAATACACATTGTTTTTCATTTCTCATAATAATTTTTTACATTTTGTAAATATGTGGATATAGAACAAAGATTTTTTTTAAAACGCTTATTACTCTTAGAAGCTTTTCAAATGACTGAAATTTTTTTTACCAAAAACAAAACCAAAAACTCTAGAAGTTTCCTTGATAAGAACCCAGTAAAAAATGTGATCCTAAAGGAGCAGGTTTTATGTATGAATGCATACCTCAAATCGCCTCAAACCTGCTGATAAGATGCCTGATTTTTGTATGGAGTGTTCCCGGTTTGGAGGACTATTCACTTCTGACAATAAGCGCTTTTCTAACATGCAAACAAAGCACTCCTAAAGCGCTTTTTTAAGGGATAACTATATTTCCATATTCATTGAAGTTTTGCTTTTAATTGCTTAAATGCATTGTTTCAATAATTTTCGTAAACCACTATATATTTTATTTTTTTTTTCGCTTTTAAACCTCATCGTTGTCAGCACTAAAAATGCAGCTTTTTTCTATATACATATTATTCTTTATCATTTACTGCTATATAAAAGCTCTCTTATATTATTATACGCTTTTTCTCTTAAGTGCTTCAAAAAACGCAAATTTTTTTTACTGGGAAGGCTGCGACAACTTTTTCGGTTCAGTTTTTTGTAACTAACAACTAAACTTTAACAGCGATTTACCAAAAAAACATTTTTGTCATATAGAACAGAATAACTTGCAAACGACGATATAGCATATTATTTAGTGTTCAAACAATAGGGTGGTTCCGTTTTGTTTAGAGAATCATAATTATTAATCAAAGTTTTTCTTGGGATTCAAAAAATTAATTAACAAGGTTTCGTTTAATTGTGCTAAATTCCAATTTCATACTATTTATAAACTGAAATTTATTGTTGATGGGATAAGCAATTCCCATGCGCATTACACTGGTTAATTAGGCCAGATCGTCAGGAAACTTCATCCAAAGATTTTCGAAAAACTAAAGGTAGTACACAAATAAAACTCTTGAGCAAATAAGAATTATAAACTCCAGTATCTTAAGTTTTTCTAAAATCTTTGGTTGAAGTTTCCTGACGATCTGTCTTAACCAACCAGTGAAATCCCCTCAACTCACTTTTTTCCTGTTGATGAGACAGTGTCGACGAAAAATGTTGTTTTGTGCTAAACAGGAATGTCAATAAATATAAAGTAGCAAGATAAAGTAAACAAATTTTTTGTTTTTCGTTGGCACAAGAAAAAACTTTTTTATACATTTCTATTGATTGGATCAATTTGATCCAGCAGAACTTTCGGCTTTAAATCTTGGCCTACAAAGAAAGTTTGTCGTTTATTTCTTATAATGATACAGTCAAATCCCGATAATTCGTACCCCGATAAATCGTAGTTCCCGATAATTCGTAATAAACTGTCGGTCCCTTGAAAAAATCTCGTTAATTCGTAAAATGTCAATACATTTTGGTTTCCTCGCTAATTCGTAATTTTGTTTTCAAATAAAATCTTCTTTACCTCATATAAATCGTAATTGTTTGCTAACTACCACTTATAATTCGTAATAAAAACATTATAAACAAGGAAAGAATGATATTTTGTTTACCGCTATTTTTTTTTTGCGTGGAATTTTGCTTGTGTGTGTGAGTTTATTTTCTTATGACCAGTTTGTTACATGAATAATAAAGAAAAATGTCAAAGCACACGCATCGTTTTAGTAAATAAATTGAAAAACCCCGTTAATTCGTAATTTTTTTATTTTAACCCCGTTAAATCGAAACCCCGCTAAATCGCAAACCACTATAATTCGTAAGAAATAACCGGTCCCTTGCTATTACGAATTATCGGGATTTGATTGTATTATATTCATATGGTAACCTTAAATAAACTGATATTGATGTGGGAATCCCCTCTTGTTACGAAAATATACATTGGTTTCAATTTCAACCTTTTGTTATCAAAGTGAGAGTTGTAGTTTTAGAAGCTTGTTGAAAATTTATTTGTGTGTTTTCCAAAAGAAGAAAAGTTAATTAAGTGAAGCAAAATATCATACATATGTTCATAATCTGATATTATCATGTAGCCGTATTCATAATGAAAATTTGGCATGAAGTAAGCACAAAGTTTATTCATAATACACTTGCTAAGCTCTGGCTAACGATTTGCTAAACTCTTGTTTACTGACTTCCAAAAAAACAAACGTTTGATGTTAAACAATTTTGTTTGTTTTTTTTTTTTTTAATTTACAACCTTTTTTTAATTTATTTAATTTTAAAAACTTTTTAAAATTTTTATATGTGGAGGAAAAAACAAGAAAAAAATTATAAAACCAGTGAAGATTAATGCAAAACGTGTTGCATTTTGATTAAAGTGGCAGATGTGATTTATTAGTTAAACTCCTTTCATACTCGGCAATTTACTTGCGCAGCTGGAGTAAAGATTGTTAAAAAAAAGTTTGTGCTTACAAGCTGCTTAGCTTAAGCGGCAATCTAGTTAGCAGCTCGTTGTACGTAGTATACAAACTGTAGCTTTCTTTTTGTTATGAATACAATTGACAAATTCTAAGTAATATTTATCTTAAATTTACCCACAGAGATCACTGATAGTAAAAGGTAGGAAGGAATAAAAAAGGGTAAGTTTTTTTTTGTATCCAGAAAAAAATTCACTGCAAATGCTTCTCTTTGGACTTGAACATGAGTGAGAGTCAAGTGGGTACAAGGGCAAAAACTGTTCCTTTTAATGAGTAAGTGTGCGATACGTATGTATATTAAAAACGAAAATAACACAAGTAATTGTGGCATTCTCGAACAAATGTGTGAAATCCTTTTTATTTTTTAAATTATACTTAATAAAAGAATTAAGTTATACTTCATTAATGATGTTCGAATAGTTGTATTAATGAACACCCTAATGTGTACATTGGGGCGGGTCGATTTTTTTTTTAAAAATCGTATAGCAAAAACGTAATCTACATAAAATTCTAAGAAAATTCTCCGAAGAAACCATGGGTCTAAAACAAAATACTAAGTTCGCGCCTCTCGACTTGAAAATTTGGCTGCCCGCCTTGAAAAAAAAAGATTTTTTTTTGAAAAAATAGCTTTTCCAAAAAGAAATCGAATTTTTTTAATAAAATGGTTAAGTAAGTTTATTCTTTTGCACTTTATATTTTTTTACAATCAAATTTTTTTTACATTGAAAAAATTTTCAACCAAGTAAAAAAATTTTCAAGTCGAGAGGCGCGGACTAGGATTTTGTTTTAGACCCATGGTTTCTTCGGAGAATGTTCGTAGAATTTTATGTAGATTACGGTTTTGCTATACGATTTTTAATTTTTTTTTTCATCCATACAAATCGACCCGCCCTAGTGTACATACATATATAAGTAAATATTTTAATTTTTAGAATTTAATACCTTATAGGTACACATACATCTATAATTAATTATAAAATTTACTAAATATATTATAAGTATAAAAACAAACAAAACAAAAGCCATTAATCATAATTTAATAAACAATAGTAGACATTGCAATAGTCACAAGCAAAGAAATTTATAAAAAAAATATATTTAATTAATTAAACTATTTTTGTGTCTGAAATATGAGTATTTGTGGTTATACTAAATTCAGTTCTTATTTAAAATTAAATCAATGTACTTAAATCAGATTTAAGCAGTTTCTTTAAATTTTACCTTTCCATTGGTTCACTGGTCTCTTTTAATAACACGTTGTAGAAGAATTAATATGAAAATAATTTAAATTGGATACTTTTTGTTCTTTAATTTTTTATAAATGCTTTCTTTATATTGTGTAATAATTAAAATGCCTATCACGTTAAATATAAATCATCACATACCTTTTACACACACATTTAACAATTATTTATTGTACATATGTATGCGTTTGTATACGAAATAGTGAGTGTGTGTGTATGATTTATATATTGTTAAAGTTATTTATGTTTATATGAGCAGAAATACATACAGAAGAAGTTTTGAACAGTGTGTCTAATTTTTGTGTGAACAAACAATATTTATTTTTAAATATTTTTAGCGCAAAACTCGTTCGATTTACTTATTGAAAACAAAAACTTATTTTGATATTTTGCGTTCAATGTAAGTTTACTGCCCGTCTGTACCAGAGCTAAATACTGCAACATATATTGCAGTAAATGTCAAAATTATGTTATCTCTAATGTAGACAGCAATTTTTTGTACACATTTAATGCCGGCAATTTATGTTGCAATAATTGTTAGGCCATTTTTGTTGACAATTATTGCTTACATTAATCGTCAAATTTGGTTGCCAATTGAAGAAGAGAAAAAAAAAATAGAAGCAAAGCATTTAGTTTGTGAAATTAAAGCAAATTATAATTGTATAAAAGAATTAAATTAAATAAACACTAAAATAAAATTGAAAAAATTATAATTTTTTTCTTACACGATCTTATTTAAATTGTTATTAACTTGTTTATACTTGAGTCCTGTGTTATTTAAAATTATAAATTTTATTTTAACCTATTTAACTCCGCTGTTCGATTTTTCGATGCCTCTACGACCACCCCCTCCCCCTCGATGATAGGCGTTAATTTCTGTAACCCATATTTTTAGACACCTTTTTAATTTTTTTTAAAAATAAAATTAAAAAAATAATCATGAGGAATTATTGTCAATTAATGTAACTCTTTCATAAAACATAAAAAACATGCTTTGCATGAACATGCATGACTTCACATATGGTTAAACTTGACTGTTCGAAATTTCGAACGAAGACGCTTATCCTATAGTTACAGTCTGACTATGACACTTGAACATCATTTTGCATTATTTGGGTTATATTTGATTCGCATTAGTTGTGAAACTTCCAAATTATATTTTTCTTTTATCGAGTGTTTTTGCATTTTATATTAAATTTTTTTAAAGAAAAGTTGAGTATTTCATATATAATTTACAATCTAAAAGTGAATTTCAATATTTTTGACTCGTGTTTTGCATACATAGTTATGTATGAGAACTCGTAAAATGGGTGAAAGGATCTGTGAAGGATGTAATAATAGCCAATTGGAGTGATAATGACGTGGATATCAATTTTTCTAATATACTTCCTCCCGATCAAATGCAACAGTGCAATGGATGGCAACGAATTTCGATCAAGTCTTGCCTTTGCACAATGTCCAACTTTCGAAAAAAAGAATTTACATCAAAAAAGATTCCGAAAGCTGGTAAGTACGTCACGTTTGGTCAGCCAGCTATGTTACATAATTATAACAAGGACATAGGGGTGTGGATTTGCACGACAATGAAATCCAGACCAACCGAATTAATATACGTGGAAAGAAATGGACCTTTGTGATGCACTACCTTGAATTCGGCAGTTGTCAAAAATTGGAAATTGCTTTGCTGTATTGCAAAATACAAAGCTGAAAAACCTATGAGTCAAAAAGAATTTAAAATCTTTGTGATAGAAGCCCTTCTTTTGGAACCACAAAATCTTCCAAAAATTAAGGGAAACATGTATTAATCAGAAATCTCGATGGAAAACATCGTCCTTGTCAATTGAAAGGTTGTGGAAAGCCCACAACTTATATATGCGAGAAATGCAATGTTCATCAGCACACAAAATGTTTCAAGCAGAAACATAAGTAAACGCATTTTTTATCAAAATCCCTCTGCTATATCTTGTTATTTTACGTTTTATCTCATATAATATAATTAATCAATTAAGTACCATTTGATTCAAAAATAATATAACAAATTAAAAAAAATAAAATAAATATTAATGTTTAAATTGCATACAAAGCCTATAAGATAAGCGCCAGTGTTCGAAATTTCGAACAGGCTTTTCTGGGAAAACGAAAAATCGGAAAAAAATAATCACGTAATTTTTAAACTGCACCTTCTTCCTTGCCTTTATCATAAGCTTAACAATAAGAAATTTTGCTATTTTATTCTGCCGACGTTATTGCCAACTTGCTGAGATATTTATCTTTAGTGTAGAACTAGAATAAACAAATAAGTTTTGTGCTCTTGTTCTCAAAACAGTCAGTCAGAAGTTAATGGTATTTAAGATTTGAATCGAAAATGAAAAGTTTTAACATAAAACAGACGCTTGCCGCTTTTATTTAGGTAGCTCAGTAAGGATTTAAAGTGGACAACCATTTTATTAGCCTACTGGTCAGCAAAAAGTTAAAGATGTCTTCGATTTTAATTGTTGTTTTTGGTTACCATCTTAAACAAGCTCTTTAACGTTCTAGTCTAAACAGACGAAGTAAAAATTATAAAATAAATTTAGCAGATGCCGAAAGGCACTTTATTTAAAAAACATTTCGAAAGGTACCAACCAGAATTCTTAGACAAAATAATTTTTTTTTGTTGCTTGCTTTCGTCAGTTACATTTTAAATAGTCCTCTGATTAGATCATTTGATGATTTGAATTTAATCTTGTATATAAATACGGGAAACAATTTTTTTTGAAGTTGGTTTTTAAGTGTCTTGTCGTCAACCGATTTTAATCAAACATATATCGTTTAAAAGGTAATTGTGTGTAGAAATATAATTTTTTTCTTAACTTTAACACACATGCTTCTCTTAAAATGTGTACGATTTTGTTGTATAACGCGCTGGTTTCCTTAAAAGTAAATGCCAAGTGGTCGATTTTCGGCCACCGAGCGAACCTAGAAATAATAATTATTATAAGCCCAACTCTATTAAAGTTGAATCAAAGCCGCCTGTATTTTGGACATAGACTTTCTATAAGTATTTTCCATCTCTCTCTTATCAAAGCTGTATGACTTAGTTCACCAATGTTGCTATATTGTCTTTGTTGTTATCATTTTAGAGAGTTTATTTTAATTAATGTGGAACGTTGCCAAGTGATTTCTGGCCGGCTTCTACCGTTTTGCAAGAAGTTGTTGGAACGTTTAAAATCTATAACCAAAATCAAGAGGAGCCTTTGTAGATATTACTGATACCATCAACATCTGCAGAAGCCATGAGAAAAAAAGGTGTCAAATTAACGAACAGTTCCATACGAATATGAAAGATCCTAAGTGGACACAGCGGACTAAAATATAAGGTAAAATTTAATTTGCTTAACAACCAAATTCAAATGACTCTATTAAAAGTA
Organism: Pollenia labialis; assembly: GCA_949318255.1. Lineage (NCBI taxonomy): Eukaryota > Metazoa > Arthropoda > Insecta > Diptera > Polleniidae > Pollenia > Pollenia labialis. The sequence goes on from OX439139.1 coordinate 147,543,598, forward strand.
TTTTTGAAATTAAAGGATTGTGATCACTGCGGTATTTTTTGCCAGAAAATGTTCAATGTTCTCATAATAGGATAAAATAACCTTGCACAAAAAAATGATAGCCATTACCTTGAAAGATTGAGTGATTCTGGCTTCCATGTCGATCAAACAAACAATATCTTAGTTTGCCGATGGGCTGATAATAAGGAAGTCACAACGGTTACTTAATTTAACCAAATTCAACCAATGCACACTGTCAAAAAATATGGCGAAAAAGGAGAAAAAATTCAGTAGCCACAAATGTTTTGTATAGTATCTAAAGCATGTGTTTTTTTTTAGTTTGCATGACAAGGCCGCCCAATTAATAGTATTAATATCTGATCTGAAAAGTGGTATTGGGCATTTTTTTTTTATAAGTTTTGTGCACTTCTGCTGTTAACGCATAGAGGCTACACTTCATTGTTTCAATAGAAAAAAAAACGAAAAACCTTTACCACAAAACACATTCGTATTACTACAAAATAACTTTTGCTATGATATAAACGATTGCAGAATTCTCCAGAATTTTTACCTCTCAACTAACGCATAGCCGAGATTACAATTACATTTTTATTGAACAGGAAGATGGAAGAACGTTGCAGATTAAAAATCTGTTGAAGGCCAATAAAAACGGATGTTCAAAAAATGTAATGTTCTTTTACATCCAAAGTGTTTTGATGCTCACCATAAAACTTGATTTTTTTATAGAATACAAAAACTTTTATTTAATATTTTTTCAATAAACATATTTTGTGAAATTGAAAGAAACTTGTGTTAAAATATGTTTCGGTCTACTTTTAAGTTGCCGGCCGGAAATCGGTTAAAGCAACATTGCCATTTTGTTCGATGGTTTTTTATTCATAGCATTACAAATTCAGATTTTCAAATACGAACTTATAATTTTTTTTTTAATTTTTGCTTATCTTTTCTTATATAAATATTGAACGAGGCAAAATATTCTGTAAATGCAGTTTCGTAGGCAATTTTAAAATAAAGATTATGGTGTAAATAACAGTAGCATGCTGAAAAGAAAAGTTGAAATCATGAAATTACTAGAGTTGTTTATTTGTAAATTTGCTTCAATTTAAAAATTTTTTTGTTTTGTTTTCGACATGAAAATATGTACTGCTGTATGCAAACTTATTCAGACTAGTGTATTACTAGAAATCGTGCATATTCGGTGTCGTACTTAAAGTCATGTATAAAGGCCATGCTTTATGCACGTCTTAACACAAAACTTGTAATTCATATTTTATGTAACAAAAAAATTAATATATTTTATTGTCTCGTCGTGTATAATTCTGTTACTTTAAGAATTCATAAATGCGTTTTAAAATTTATAATACTACTATTTTTACCAAAGAAAACCGAAAAAAAACATATCATTCGAAAAAAATAAATTATAACTTTTGAAATAAGATAAAATGCCTGTTATAGCTGTCTTCACGTTGTGGACATTTTAATTGAAAATAATATTAATACTGTAGAATTATATAAAGGCATGAATGAATAAATTAACTTAATTTTGTAGTTTAAAACAGATAAATAAATATATATTTTTTTTTAAATTTATAAGATCAATTGTGGACCTCCTTAAAAAAAGCTAGTAGAAAACAGATATTGGAAAAAGTATGGTCTACTACTAGAAAATATTTTTTTAAGGCTGAGATTTGTTATGCTATTCTCATAAATTTAAAATATTAAAATTTTGATTAAAACCATGAACCAATAACATAAATACATACTAACTATTATACTATACTTACTTTAACTATATTACTTTGGTTAAAATATTTCCAACTATGAAGTCAAAACCATATTATTGGTGTCTCCCATCATGGTATTGTAAATGTAATCAAAAGGTTGTTAACCTTAATAATTTTTTTTTATCAACACTAAGATTTTTCTATACGTTTACACCATGAAATGCAGTTAAAACACAAAGTAAAGACTTGACGTTTAAATACCTAATATTTGTTTACTTTGGCGTACACGTACTGATGTTAGAGTTATAACTTTTTATTATTTTCAGTTTTCTTAAGTTGTGTGAAATAACTAGTGCGAAAGAAAACAATTTGAAAGTGAATGCAAATACATTTGTAAAATATATCTACATACATATCGCTA